>JAZKJV010009971.1:0-1234267 GCA_037367405.1 Ottelia alismoides
TGGCTTAGGTTTAAGGCTTTTCAGGTCCAGGGTGACTTAATTCTTTGAGTCCACTAGGCTATGATCACATGTCATCTCAATGAGCCTAAGTAGAGCACTTAACAACAACACATGACTCATATAGATTATGGCTTACTTGGACACCAGCACTATGCACCGAGCTCTCTACGGATGAGGTGGTGAGGAGGCAGTCTTCCTTGACTTGGGGTAGCATATGAGGGTAGTACTTCTAGGCGGAACCTCTCTTCTTCTTTTAGTGAAGGAAGTGCGTTTCAACTTGGTCTGGTTGCCATGAGGTCTAACGACGGGAGTTGTGGGTTGCAATAAAGCTTCAAAAGAGGGATAGTCTACGGGCTCAAGAGGAAAAACTCCTTGTATATATGCTGCACATGTATATGTTGTATAGATGCACTAAAAAAATGTGCAAAAAGAAAATAACTCCAAAAAAGTGGTGGGTCTGAGAGAAAATGATAATCCCACCGGAGTATGTATATAGAGTGCAATAAGTACAGCTTGGTTTCAAAATCCACCTGATGTAGCTTGCAGCAGGGAGACTTGGCTACACTGGTCAAGCTCCCCAAGGGTACTTGGCTACACTGGCCTTGACCCATTCTCTTCTTACTCCTCTTCTTGAGCCGGTTGAACTTGAACTTAGAAGGGAATACCCCACTCCTCGAGGAAAGAGTGGCCAGATTTAGGTCATAGAGTTACCTTGTTAAGGAGGGTTGTCAAGTTGCCATTTCTGAGGTGGAGAGCTTAGACCTCACTTTCACAGGACAAGAAAAGATTCATGGTCTTCAGGGTTTGTGATTGATGACTTGTTCTGATCTGGAGCATTGAGGAGTCTTGGTTATAGAATAGTGGAACTTAGAGGCTGTTGAGTTTTAGACATAAGTCCAAATAAGGTTCCGACAAATTAATAATCCAAAGATCTAATCGAGCTCCATACCTTAATTTAATGAAGGCAAGTTTAATAATCAACCTTGATCTATGTACATTCTCTTTTTCTTTTTCTTTATTTCTTTTTCACTTCTTTTTCAAATAAGTGTTTGCTAACGGACTAGCAAAGTTAAGTATAGGAGGGTGATGAATACTCATTCATCACTCTTTATTCTTATATTTTAGCTACAAAAACCTTTGCAAATGCATGTAGATATGTGTAAATACAAATAATTACCAAAAGCATGCATTGTGTAACAACCTATAATTAGCATGTTTTTGTGCAAAAATAAAAGAATAAAGATTAAAAAGAAAAAGAGGGAAATATTTAGAATAAATATTGAGCAACCTAACCCAAGGGAGGGCTCAGCATGGGCCTGACCGCAAAAAAGCCAAAGTAGAGGGAGATAGGGGCTCATGTGTGTAAATATTTTATGTAAATAAAATAAAAGTATTTTCCTCACAAAAATAGTCTTGTTAATATTTGTATATAATTATAAATATAAAATCAAAACGAAAATTTAAAAATTAAAAGAAAACAAAAACACAACTTGTACATGATCACATTATACATAGAACCACCTTTATCTTTATTTAACCTTATAAATAAATAAAATTAATTTCTAAAATTTTTGTAAATATTCTATATTATATAGTGTAAATAAATAAAATAAAAACAATTAAAACAAAAACAAAATAAAAATAAAAATTAAAAACACAAAAATATATTGTAAATATACCATGTATATAAATGTATATATGTATTCATTTCACCTATGTATATAAATAATTAAAATAAAATAAAAATCTCTTTTTATTCCTTATTTTATAATGAAAATAAATAAAATATAAAAGGGGAATAAGGTTGTACAAAAATAAAAAATCAAAAATCAAAATCCTACATATTGTATATATACCTATATATAACATATTATGTATATACCTTATTTTTATTTTAAAAAATTAATTAAAAATCACTAAAAAATAGAAAAAAATAAAATAAAAATATTTCATGTTTTACGTTTTCACCAATTCGGCCGTTTGCCACCTGTTATTTCAATTCCAAATATTGTCCACGTGGCCGACCCCTATTGGTCCGGGGATTGTTGACCGCCCGGTCAACTACCCCCGCCCCAGGACCACTTCCCATGGGTCCTTAGCGGGCGACCCGTTTCTCGGATTTTCCCCGTCTAAACCCGATCGCCCTACCACCTAAACCCCGGGTCCGACTCCTTAATGATGCATCCGAGACACTCGCCGGAGCCTCCCCTCGGGATCCGCGCGCTTCCACGCCCAACCCACGCCTTTCTTCCCGGACTCTCCAGCATATAAAGCCCAGCTCCGCCTCCTCATTTCTCATCATTGGGTATTCGATTCCACCCCCTGTGAGCTCCAGTGTGTGCGTGAGAGTGAGAGCTCACTGCCCGTGCTGTTGAAGCGAGGAGAGGGATCGGATTCCATCGATCTGGCGAGCTCCGCCGTCGTTGCTCCGCCACCAGCTGGAGCCCGAGCCTCGGAGGGAGACGCTCCTCGAGGCGAAGACCCAGAGCTTCCTTAGATCTTCCCCAGTCTCCTCGTCCACCCAGGTAATCCCTTAGACCCTTCTTTTTCATTGATTTTCATTTACGCCCAAATCGTCGCATCGCCGTGGTTACTCTGATTCCGACCATTCCATAGCTAGATTCGATCATCGGAATCCACAGACATCTGCGCCTTCCTCCGACGCGCCTTCTCCATCCCTCCATCCAACCCAGCTTGCACAGGAGCTGGGATTCGAGCTCCACCGTCCCCCCTTCGCCGAAGCTCGTCCATATCACCCCATCGTCCACCGTCACCCCGCCTACCCGGGTCGAGGCAGTTTGCCCTCGACCCGCGAGTCTTCCTGGACTGTTTTGCAGGTTCAAAGAAGGACGTCTAAGGTCCTTCGACATCAAACCAGGAGGCGCAGCTCCGCCGACCTCGCCGGAGCTCCTCGAAGCTCGGTTGGGTCATCAAAGACCCCCATCCGACGCGGAGGCCCACGCCAGACCTTTCCCGATCATCAGCGCCCCGCGAGGAGGTCAGGAGCGCACGCACTGGGCTGGTGAAGTTCACCGGCCACCTGTTCTTCCTCGACCTTCAGACGTCGTCCGATCGTCCCTCTCGCTCCAGGTTCATCTGGGTCGTCCATTCAGGAGCAGTAGTCATCGTTCGATCTGAGGTGGATAGATCTGGACCGCCCGATTCTCGAGGGTTAGCCGCAGAGAGCCACGCCCGTCCGATGCACACGTGCTTGACCCTCACCGTCGGATTCGCCAGAGGAGCCCAGCTGTGGAGCGCCTGTGATTCCCAACCGTCAGATGATCCACGTGCCCTCCATCCAGTCTGCTCCATTAATAAAGGGTAAACTACCCTTAGGCCCTTCTGTTTATTGCATTTCGTAGTTAGTCCTGTAATTAGTTAATCCAGTTGTTTATTTTTTGGGGATTATTGCATAGAGGACCCCGTACTCTACTTAGTTTGCATTTATGCCCCTGTGTATGGTCTGACACGTGCATCGACACATGCTTTTTGGCTTATTTGCATTCCATGTCCCTGTAGTTCTAATTGTTAATGATTGAATGAAAGTTTGTGTTTATTTACATTTATACCCCTGTGCGTATTTTATTTGAACATGTGCGAATATTTTTGGGTTATTTGCAGATAAGCCCTGGGCTTTTGGTACCCTGTTACCAAAAGGCCCTCGGAACTTATTTTCTTCACATTTAGGTCCCTGAGTGCCTCAGGCCGCGCGACGCGCGTGACTTCATGGGTTAATTGCACAGACCCCCCAGACTTTCGGGTATTTGCACTTTGGTCCTGTGCACAGTGCCCCTTCTTTATTTTTGGATAAAATAGCAAAATACCTCCAAATCCAACGAAAATTGGACACGTGGTTCCTGCCATAGTGTAAAATTTTCGAGGATTTTTGATGACATTTTGTTTTCATTTGATATTTTTTAAAATTCAAAAAACATCTATTTTCTTCACTGTCTAACTTTAAAAATAAAAAAATATTAAATAGTGCCTAAAAATTACAAAAAAATTGTCTACAGCCTATTTTTGTTGTGTTTGATTTTCTAGCTAATTTTGGTTATTTTTCATTATTGAAAACCACAAAAAATTAAAAACCTCCAAAATCTTATAAAAATTCTAGTAAATCAATTAAAAATCAAAAACAATAAAATAAGTGCCTAAATTTTCCTTGTTTTATTCTCTTTACAGGAATATTACCTCCCAGCTAATTTGGGGCTTTAGATATTTTATCTAGGCCCTTTTAGCTCCGGCTGGATAGTACCTACTGTTTTAGCTACTTTTTGTTTTTTAGAAAATGAAATAAACATCAAAAAATTCTCAAAAATTCACTAAAAACACTAAAAATTATAAAACACATAAAAATATATTGTTGAATTTTTGGTTGATTTTTAGTGTGGTTAATAATTTGTTGAAGTGTGTAGTTCTTTAGCCTTTATTATTTTCTTAATTCATTAAAAATCCAAAAAAATATAAAATATTCAAAAACCACCAAAAACACTTCTTCTTTTTTTTTTATCTCTTTTGATTACTTCGTAGGCCGAGAGGCCAACCCGTGCTCCTTGAGTTCGACCGTGGTCGCTATACCAGGTTAAATAAATAGCGAGACCGCTAGCTTATTTTTGATTGATTTTATTTCTATTGGTGGTCTAATCTTCTTGATCGACACGATCGAGTGACCGAGGTCACGACGACCATTGTAGAGATACCTGATTGCCTTAGTCGCTCGGTTTTTCATGTCATCACGGGTCACCCCCAAATGTTTCCAGTCATCCTCAGCTCACAACTGACTGCTGAACAAGAATCTCGCCTGCTAGAGGTTCTTGGAGAAAAACCGTAAGGCCATAGGATGGAATATCTCAGATCTCTGTGGATTAATCCAGATTTGTGCTCGCATCATATCTACCTAGAGGATGACTGTAAGCCCTCCTTGAATGTCCGCGCAATCTAAATCCAAATCTAAGGAAGGTTGTCATAAAGGAGATCAAAAATTGGCGTGATATTGGCTTTATATATCCCATTTTAGATTCCAAGTGGATCGACCCTTTACATGTAGTACCGAAGAAATCCAGGATTGCTATCGTAAAGAATGACGATGGTGAGGTGATTCCGACCCGGGTACCTACTTCATGGCATGTGTGTGTTGATACCAGCGCCTGAACTCAGCTACAAAGGAGGATCACTTTCCGCTGCCCTTTATTTATCAGACTATTTGTGAGGTTGACATGAAATGAGCTCTTTTGTTTCTTGGATGGGTACTCGCGATATAACCAGGTTGCTATCACTCCTGAGGACCAAGAGAAAACTACTTTCACTTGATCGTTCAGTACCTACGGCTTTAGATGGATGTCCTTTGGATTGTGTAACGCCCCCACTACATTCCAACGGTATATGTTGGTTGTTTTTGGCGACATGGTGGGTAGTTTCCTTGAGGTCTTCATGGATGATTTCTCGGTCTACGGAATAGTTTTGACGCATGTCTTGCTCATTTAGACCGAGTTCTTCAATGTTGTGTTAGGTAAACCTAGTGCTCTCGTGGGAGAAGAGTATCTTTATGGTGACTAATGGGATTGTATTAGGCCATTTCATCTCCAAACATGGTATGGAGGTTTGACCCGGCTAAGATTGATGTGATTTCCAAGTTAGAACCACCACGGAATTGATGTAGTTGAGGTCATTTCTAGGACACGTAGGATTCTATAGGCGATTCATAAAGGACTTCAGCAAGATCGCCAGACCTTTGACTGAGCTTCTATGTAAGGGTAGTGAGTTGTTGTCGATGAGAAAGTCCTCCTTGCATTCAATCAGATGAATGATATGGTTACTAATGCTCCTGTCTTACAACCACCTGAGTGGTCTCTTCCTTTCGAGATCATGACGGATGCCTCAATATTTTGCAGTTGGAGCTGTTCTGGGATAGAGAAGGGATGGGATACTATTTGCTATATACTACGCTAGAAAGATTCTGGATGAAGCACATTTGAAATTATACAGATACAGAGAAGGAGACGTTCACAGTTGTGTTTGGGCTTGATAAGTTCAGATCTTACCTCCTCGGTTCCCACATTATTGTATACACGGATCACACTTCCATGCGATACTTACAGGAAAAGAAGGATGGTCAAACCACACCTTGTAAGATGGATCCTTCTTTATCCAGAATTTGATTTGGAGATTCGAGATAGACCTGGAGTTAAAAATGTTGTGGCAGATCAGCCTTTCCTGTATCACAGATATAGAGACCTCTGAGCAAAATATGATCCCTATTTCCGAAACTTTCCAAATGAGGCCATTTTTAGTGGACTCGCTCCCATGGTATGCTGATATTGTGAACTATCTTGTCTCCAAGAAAGTTCCACAAGATTGGTCGAAGTACAAGGTAGACAAATTTCTGTTAGAGATTCATTATTACCAATGGGAGGATCCGTACCTACCCAGGTACCGTTGGATCAGGGAAGAACTCCAGGTATTTTCTCGACCCTTTGATCAGATGAAACGTTGCCCTCTTGCATCTGGGGATGGAATTTTGATGAAAGAGATGGGGATAGAGGAAAATATCTAAAAAGAGATGGGGAGGAACCACGAAGACAAGGGGATTAAAAAGATGAAGAAAAGATTGGAGGAAGGGATAATTATATGGTAATGAGGTCATCTGAAGGTGGAGGAGATTGGCTCGACTCCGATGCTTGCTCGAGAGACTCGACGAAGTATCCTCGAGGTATGTTGGTTCCTAAAATAGTGGCAAGGTCTAGTGGATTCCTTGGATCATGCTAGATGGAGGACTTAATTGCTATCACCGGTGAAGGAGTTGAGGCCTCTCTCTTTGGAATGATTGTGTATCACAGTGTATGAAGATCTGGTGGAGGGAGGAGGGGAGTCTAAATATGGAGAAAAGAGGGAGAGGTGATTGAATGGTTTCCTAAAGATAAAGAGGATAAATGGAGGGAGGTGGCAGTTGGAGTAATAACAAAGAGAGTTGAGCCTCTGGTTACGGAAATAAGGTTCGATTGGGGGTTAGTTCAGGCGAAGGGGGGTTGAGTTCTGGAAGTTAGTGGAGATAGAGGGATGATGACACAATTTCATGATCGACTAAGGTGGAAAAAAATGGCTAACTATCGATGTCCTTAATCAATCAAATCAATCAACAACAAATGAAACCACTCAAAGATAAAACAATCAATGTAAGGCGGCTTCGCTATTTTATTTACCTGGTATAGAGACCTAGGCCAAATATAAGGAGCACGTTTTTAAAACTTAGAAGTCAGATTTCAAGAATAAAAATCTTTTTAGTTGTTTTTTATTTTTCAAATTTTTAGTTTTCAAAATAGAAGCAATAAGCACAAAGACTAAAAAGACACACGCACACTCTTTTTGTGATTTTTAAAATATGTCAAAAATCCCAAAAATATTGTAATAAAAATATTTTTTTAGTTTTTATAGGTTTTAAATTATTTTTGGTATTTTTTTAGAATTTATAAAAATTTTTGGGATTTTCTAAAAATAAAACAGTGGAAAAATACCAAACAGTTCTCAACGAGGAGTAATTTGCGAATTAAAATTAATTAAATTTCCCAAAACTCCCGGATGGTATTTTTATGAAGAAATAGAAGCCAATATCTAAAAACAGAGGCTAAATAAATATTTTCGGATTTTTCTATCATTGTGTATAATTTTTATAAGTTATTTATAATATTTAGGGTTTTATAAGGTATTTTCAAACAAAATTAATATTGGATATAACAAGAAATAAAAGACAACTACCCTAATTTTTATAGTTTTTTAGATGATTTTTTTGGATTTTTTTGATTTTTGTAAGACAAAGAGGACACTTTTTAGGGGTTTTTGAATTTTTAATAAACTAAACTGCACATAAATCAATACCTAAAAATCACTATAAAGAATACAAGTTAGAAGGAGCTGCAGGTAAATTTTTAGACAAAAATTAGGTTTATTTAACATTTATTGCATCAAATAAAAGATATGTAATTAAAAAAAGTGTACTGGGACCACTCTGCAAATAAATTAAATTCTAGGGACTCGCAAGTAACACATATTTAAACCCCAAGGGCACTTATGCAATTTATCCAGATATCTCACGTGCAACACATGATCCACAACTCATAGGGGTATAAGCACAAATATCAAAACATAAACTTCATTCCATAACCAACACGCTGGAAGAACTATCCACCGGTGGGTAAGCATCGATGCGGGGTTGTGCAACTCCTACATCGGTCTGGCTCCTGCTGCTGCTGCCGGCTGGACTGGCTCACCGGGCCGATCTGGTATCTCTGGACCGTCTCCTACGGGCCTACGCTGCTCGCGGTCGGCTCTCATCCGCTCCATCTCTCTCCTCATCTCAACCATGAAAGCTCCCTGATCCCTGATCTGCTGCTACATCATCTCGAGGGAAACTATCAAGGTGTTGTTGATCGCACCCTGGTCCAGGACATAAGTCTGCTCTGCTCATGGGCCTCTGGTGCGGTTGTCACTACTGCCGGCCATGGTTCTGCAAAGGCAAAAGACCCAAGCTCAGGTGTCGAAATATAATCCCTCTGCTGCTCTATCAGATCGGGCACCTCTGGACAGTCAGAAGAAAGGTGGTTAAGGGGGCAACAAGATGGAAGCGAACTCGGGTTCGGAGAGTTGGTCTCAGCTCTCGCGAGCCGACCTAGATGAACGGGCCGGAGTGCTCGTAAGCGATGCAGCCAGAGGCTGCCTAAGGGACCTCTGACCCATCATCGTGATCTGGCGAGTCAGGCGGATTGGATCTGGAAAGCAAATTAGAATCTGGTGGGCATCATTCAAGGAAACATACGACAGAAAAGGTTTTACAGAGTGACCTATGGTGGCCCTCATTGTTGAAGGATGCTACGAAGTATGTTGGAGGTTGTATCGACTGTCAGAAAAAGGAGGAATCGTTGGTTCCAAAGATACCATGTCCCTAGGATAAATATAGATTTTGGATGTTTTTTATGCTTGGGGCATAGACATCATGGGTTCATTTCCTATCAGTCAAGGATTTCAGTAAATCCTGCTCGTTATGGATTATGTAAGTCAATGGGTGGAGGCTATCCCCACCCGAGCTGTTGATAGTCGTACAGTGTGTTCCTTTCTCAAGGATCACATTATTGCGTAGTTCGAGATTCCCAAAATACTGATTTCAGATGGGGGAAGCCATTTCATTAATAAAGAAGTACAGAAGCTTGTGAAGGAGTATTGAGCACAGAGTTGTGTCTCCTTACCACCATCAGACTAATGGCTTGGCAGAAATTTCAAATAGGGAGATCAAGACGATATTACAAAACTTATACGTCCAAATAGGAGGAACTGGTCCCATATGCTTGATTCAGTTATTTGGGCTTATCAGGCGGCATACATGTCTCCTTTGGGTATGTCTCCCTACAGATTGGTGTATGAAAGCCTTGACACCTGCCGGTGGAATTAATTCAGAAATCTATATGGGCACTCTGTGTATACAATCTTAATTATGAGAAGATAGGAAAGAATAGGAAGTTGGATTTGAATAGATTACTGAAATTCCAAGACTTTATATATGATAACTCACTCGTGTATAAGGAGAAAGTCAAGCGTTGGCATGATAAACACATTCGAAGGAAGACTTTCTCTCCTGATCAGAAAGTTTGGTTATTTGATGCTAAGTTGAATTTGTTTCTAGGAAAATTGAAAAGCAAATGGTCAGGATCGTTCTTTGTGAGAGTTGTGCGTGACAACGGGAGTATTATCATATCTAGGTTGTCATCTGAAGCACAACCATTTGTTCTGAACAAATAGTTGTTGAAGCCATATCTAGATTATGATACATTCTTGTCCATCATTGATTGTATATCTCTGGTATCAGATGATGATCCTTTGATTCTATCTTCTATGTCTGATACATGAGCAGACTACCTCTTGTATAGCCTTTAGTTTCATTCTTTCTTCTTCTATTTTATCATTTACCCCTTTTCTATCTGTATATATGCTAAACTTATGATGTGTTGTATTCTAAGTGTACGGGATGAATGACTTGTGTCGTTCATATTCGTCCTGTTCATCACTCTTGTTATTGCTTATACTTAGGGATACTCTACCCTAAGTATAGTGGGAGTGATGTTGTTCATATCATCTCTTTGTGTTTTTATTCTTCTGATCTCTCGATTCTCCCCCAACTTTTTGATATTCTATACTTAGGGCTATTCTACCCTAAGTATAGGGGGAAAGTCGAGCCATTGAGTCCGTACATTCTCGTCCTTGATTCTCCCCAGTCTTCTATATTTAGGATTATTTGATCCTAAGTATAGGGGGGATTATCGACTTCTATTCATTTCACATTCTTTGAGTCATTGTAGCATAGATGTCTTTTCACTTTTCTATACTTAGCATGAGTTATGTCTTCCTTTTCCGCTCTCTGATCTCTATGAAGACATAGTTCGGGCTACGTATAGGGGGTGTCGTATATATTGTATATATACTTTAGACATAACTCATACTTTTAAATATGATTATTTTTGGGATATGTATATAAATTCATAAATTCCACATGTGTATATGGACTTTAGTCACCTTTTATTAAAAAACAAAAAAACAAAAGAAAAAACAAAAAAACAAAAATAAAACAAAAAAATAACAAGAACAACAAAAGAAAAAAAACAAAAACAAGACAAAAACAAAACAAAACAAACAAAAAAAAAACAAAAAAACATTCCTTGTATATACTTCTATATATTTTACTAACCCTTCCCCCCTTTAAAAAAATACCTTCAAACTACAAGCCAAAAAGCCTATAAAAATTTACATAATTAAAAAATAAAAAAATGATCTCTTTTTACATGTGCATCATTTTTTAAAAAAATCCATAACAAGTTCAAAATTTAAAAATTGTTTCAAAAATGATATTTTGCTTTCTTTTGCTTTGTATATATTTCTTGCATTTGCATGCGCATTTTTCAGGATATTATTGGCATTTAAACTAAGTACGGAGTATAATTGAAGAATGGAGCTTAGTTGGACATTAATCCACTTAATTTTAGAGGAACCTTAAAAGAAATGGAGTTAAGGCTTTTCAGGTCTTAGCGTCTTATTTCTTGGAGACCATAAGACTATGTTCATATGTCGTTTTGATTAGTCTAAATAAAATATTTAACAATACATGCATGATTCTTCTAGACAGTAGCTTATCTTGGACAAGCACTCTATATGTAGCTCTTCATGGAGGAGGTAGTGAGGAGGCGGAATCTCTTGGCTTGGAGTAGCATACGTGGGTAGTACATCTAGGAGGAACCTCTCGTATTCCACTAGGGAGGGTAGTGTATCTCAACCTGATCTAGTAGCATCGAGGTATAAAGACAGGATGTTGTGGGGCTGCAATAATGCTTCAAAAGAGGGATAGTCTACTAGCTCAAGAGGAAAAACTCCTTATGTAAATGTTGCACCTTGTATATATTTTCAGAAAAAAAAGAAGAAAAAGAAAGAAAAAATGCAGAATCTCCAAAAGTTAACATACCTAATTGAAAAGTAAAATGGATGCCAGAGTGTATATACAAGTGTATAAAAAAAGAGCTTCAAAGTCAAATTTTTGTAAGCTTGCAGCTGGATGACTTGGCTACACTAGTCAAGTATCCAAGGATAGGTAGCTACATTGGTTATCATTCATTCTTTTCTCCATCTCCTCTTCTTGAGATGGTTGTACTTGAACTTAGAAGGGAATATCCCTGCTCCTCGAGGAAAGAGTTGTCAGAGAGGTTGTTTCTTTGCTATGTTTTAGATGGAGAGCTATATTTCACTTATACCGTACAAGTAAAGATTCATAGTCATAAGAATTTGTGTATGTAGACTTGTTATGACATGACTTTTGAGGAGACCTAAATAGAAGTTGATGATTACATATTATGTTGGTATAAAATCATACAAATTACATGAAGAATCCCATTAATATCTGACGCGTACACCTCAATACCACTTAATCTAGATATTATTTATTCTAGAAATACAATGGGAAAATCACCTCTAAAATGTACAATTAATTTAAATGAACAAATTCTCTCTTCTACATTAATTTTGTAATACCACATTCCGATCACTAAATTAATCATTGAAATATTTTATGTATCCAAACAAAAATTGCATGATCATTAAATAAAATATCATATTCAACCACACACATTTATACATCCTATTTGGCTCTACACATATTTTGTTGGAAAGAAATGGAGAGGGGCTTGAAGGTAATATACCCTTTCTTTATTGGTTGCACATGAGGTACCACAATTCTCTTTCATGCACATTGAGCCTCACACGTAATGCAATGCATGAATACTCTCTTTATTCTTCTCTCTTCTTGTCCATGCAACTTCCCTATGCATGAATGCATTTATTTCGTTTGTCTCTATGTGCATGAGATGGAGACCCTTCAAAAGCCAAAGGATGCATATAGCATCCATAAAAGGAGGAGTCCCCTATGGCACCAAGGGGCTCGTGACCTCTCCCTCAACGCAACTCTCTCCTTACGGGTACAAGTTCTCTTGCCCCTGACTTTCCCTACTCCTTCCTCTACACGTATGGCTATCTCCATCAGCCTGCACCACATTGCGCGGCCACAGCCTGCACGCACCTCCTCCGTGCAGTCTGACTCCATCTCCACGTACTCCAACCGGTCCGGAACTCCTCTATGCTCGTCTCCACGCCTCCTTCTTCACGCCGCCGCTATCTCGTGACTCCTCTGTCATCTCCGAAAGCTCCAATAGAGAAGACTTCTTCCCCATCTTTATTTACTTCTAGAATTTTTCCTTAAGTTATATTATGTAAGTTGAATTTGGAAGGAAACAACTCTTCTGTTATAAGATCAACTTGCATTTTTATTAAATTAGTATTTTGTTTAAGTTGAACATGGAAGCGTTCTTATTTTGTAATACATTCTCCAAGTTCTATATAATATATGCATTGCAAGTTCAAATTATATTATGCTCTCTGAAAAATTACAAGTGGTTGTTATTTTTCCATATTAATTTGTGATTCATCCCCTACTTCCTTACTTAGTTCCTGTCATACCTACATTTTCTTGCTCTAAGTTTAGGAAGTATTTTCACCATAGATCACATTCTCTTCAAGATTTTATATTTTTTTCTCTCATCGCCATGGAATATGATTTAAATCAAGTTAGGAAAGGAACAAAAATTGCGAGTTTCTCAGTCCCTGCGGATACGAACCTCTACTTACACTATACATCTTGTGTTTTTATTATACTTGTGGTTGTAATATTATTTGATTGATCTTGATTATTCGTGGTAATACAACGACTTGATAAAATCATACTTTTAAACTGTGAAAAATCTTGTCAACATTTTGGCGCTATTGTCGGGGACTTAGGCAACATTTGCATTTTTCCTTTCTTTGTTCTTATCATATTGTTCATCTTAAAATCCTTGTAATTTTTATTTTGAAGTACTTGGATTCCAAAAAGAAAAAGAAAAAATGAAGGTGATGATTCCTACATTTTTATAGCGAACTTGTAACTTTCGTAGTCAATTTTCGTAATTTCTTCCCCCTCCTTCTCAGAAAACCTCGTCATCAATAGGATAAAATATTACGGATTAGCGCTAGAAGTGCAAGCACTTTGAGCTACTCTTTCTATTAGGCATTTTAGGTTTTTAACTTTTTGCATTTGTTTGTGCTTCGAATTAAAGTGAAAAAAACTTAAAAAAGAGTTCTTGATTGCATCATCTATATGGTCTTATCCCTCTGATAACCTATTTCAAAGACCACCAAAATCGTGCTTGATCACATTTAAAAAGATAAGCTTGAAAGATCGTCGCAGTGATCTGAGCGAAAGCGGACAAAAAATTGAATGCTTTTTTTATGCACATGGTGAATGACACAAAACTCGCAAGCACATAGAACCCTAGGATAGAGTCAAAAATCCCTTGCGCTACTTGTAATTGCAGAGAGAAATCGTAACTCCTCGACGCGTTGAGCACATGTTTCTTATGGGTAGAACAGATCATTGCTTTGAGTACCGCATACTGGATCCCCAGCCGGATTAGGATATAGATTTCTCACAATCTTCCACACCCACCTCTTCATTATGGACTCTTAATTCTCTGATAACATTTGTTGATTCACTAAATTAAAATCGAAAAGATAACCGCTCCTGCGATAATTTTTGTGTGAGTTGGTGAATCAACAACTTGTATGGTGTATGTGTTGTGTATGCTAGGTCGTAGGTCCCTGAAAAATCCATTGCAACAACCCTTATATTACAATCCCATCTATAGGCCAAAATCTTACCCATCTTGTTTGAGTGAAAAATCTGAGAACACACCCGATATAGCTGATATGGGATAAGAAAACCGTCTGAATCCCATGGACCTCATCCTCCAACAATTACAGCTTACGAGAGAGGAAAATTCCACCATTCGCCGAGTCATAGCTCCTCTGAATAGGGGACCACCCATAAGAACACATTACAATCCGACCCCTTGAAGATCCAGTTCATTGGGTCCAGATCCCACCTGAGGTAGCAGACTTTTAAATCATACCTACATACATCCCTCTGATCCCAAAATTTTATGGAATCGAAAGTGAAGACCCTTTTCTTCATTTCAAAGCCTTTCAAAGAATGTGTGACACAATGAATATCCTCTGGATAGAAAAAGAGTACATCTACATGAAGGCATTCATATTCTCTCTAAAAGAACGAGCTCAATAGTGGTTGAGGAATTATGGGACCCCTATCACTTCATGGGATACCTTGAGAGAAGCCTTTATAAAAAAATTCTTCCCTGTAGGAAAAACCAATGCCATGAGAGAAGCCATATCTTCCTTCAAATAGAAGACCAACGAACCCATTCATGAATCTTGGGAACGCTTCTAAGAGCTACTTAGGAAATGCCCTTATCATGCTATCCCAAAGTGGAAATTATTTCAACTATTCTATGAGGGATAGACACATCTTTCAAAAGAATCATAGATGGATCATGTGATGTTAACAATATCAGTCGTGACAAACACTTTGTATGGACATTATTTGAGAACATGGTTGATAACTCAGAGAACATCTCCTCCATTGAGCAATATAGCGGCCATGTAAAACCAGTTCACAGAGTCAACAAAGAGAAAACCATTAATGAGTCGATCGAGGAAAACAATGATAATTGGAAAACTCTATCCATGCAAATGGATCTTATGACCCAAGCCATAGGAAAATTGGCTATGAATAATGTCTTGAATAACGTCTGTAGTGTCATTTCTAACCCCATCATTCAAGAAGTTGGCCACATCCCATTCACCTATAATCAAGACATGACCCCTAAGACTGTGAATTGGGTGCAAATAAATCAAGGAGGGTCATATTCGAACACACAAAATTCAGGATGGAGAGAACAATAGAATACTGGTTGGAAAGGACAATACAACAACCACTATCAACCCAGACTACCAATAGCACCACCAGTGACCCAACCACCCAATACTGTTGTGAATTTTGATGCCTTGGCTCAAGCTATAGAATAGCTTACCATTGCACAACAACATGCCACTGAAGCTCAACAACAAGCCAACTCTGAGAATGCCTGGCAATTTGCCGAGATCATGTCTTACATCTCAGCCTTGTCACCTCAACCTCTACCAAATCCAAACACCAATAAGACTAGCTCATCTGAAGTACTCCAAACTCCACCACTTGTCAGGTCTTTCACCTCACCACCTGGATTCCAAAACCAAAATCAAGGATTTTTCACACCTCCTATAATAAACCATTAAAACCAATGGACCACACAGCAAGCACCTAGGAATCAAGGGAATTTTAAAACCCTAACCCGTTCAAACCATTCTGCTAATGTTGTAACTCTGAGAAACGGGAAAACCACATCTGCTTTCACCAGACAACTTGCTTTTGAGGATCAAATAAAAATTGAAGTAGAGATTGATGATGATGAAGAACCAGTTAAGACAGCCATGCTTCCTCCTTCCTCCCCAACTAGTTGAGACAGCCATGCTTCCTGGAGCTCTTCACCGAAGAAAGACTCGATCATCCACCATCGATCTAGAGCTAGAAAAATTGTTCTCAGACATTTTCATCGAAATCCCGCTCCTGAAATCCCTCAAACAAGTCACATCCTTCTCCCGCTTCTTAAAAGAAAAATGCACACCAAAGCATAAATCAAAGGGAAAGAATAAGAACGTTCAAGAAGAGATTGAAAAAGTATGTGCTTACACGAGCCACATCAAATGTCTTTTCCCAATTCCTTCCTACCAATAAGAAAGATCCAGGGGCACCCTTGGTTAAATGCACAATTGGTGACGTGACTTTCGAGCGCACTCTGTTGGATAATGGCGCCTCGATTAATCTCCTCCCGACTTCTATTCTAGAGCACTTTGACTTAGGGAAACTAAAACCTGTCTCGATGATTTTACAAATGATTGATCGTTCGGTGAAGAGACCAATAGGACTTCTTGAGGATGTCATAGTCACCATTTAAGGACATCAATTTCTAGTGGACTTCGTTGTGATGGATATGGATCCCGCAAACATAAGTGAAACACCCATCATTCTGGAAATACCTTTCTTAGCTACTGCCAAAGCACATTTTGATTATCAGGAGGAAAATTAGAATTTAAAATCAATGGCAAGATCATCCCTGATGATCTTGTCATACCGACATCTGTTGACTCCGAGACTGAAGACTGTGGTTGGATAGAGAGTTTTATTGTTCTTGACATACAAGATGACTTTGCTCCTATCCATCTCTCCAAAGATCCTTTAGAGGTTAGTCTGAATACATCTAAATCCACTTATAAGTATACCTCTAATGAAAGTGCCACATACAATCTGAATCTTGCACTCGAAGCTCCACCATGCCCTCTCACCTGACAAGAAATTGATGAGCTTGATAATGCATGAGACACACTAAACTATGAACTTGCATTGACTTCAACCATGATCATGCCCATGATGGAGCCACCTTTTGAGACCATTTCTTTGATAAATTCATCAGAAGAAACTACACCTCTGACTCCACTGACATCCATTGTCGAATTGAAATCCCTACCCCAAGATCTGAAGTATGCTTTCATTGAAGATGCACACACTCTACTAGTTATCATCAATGCCAACCTAGATCACACTCTGGAAAGCCAACTCATGGAGGTTTTGAACAAAAATTCCCAGGCTATTGGATGGAAGATAACTGATTTGAAAGGAATAAGCCTGACATTCTGTACACACCACATGTATATGGAAAATGATAGTAAACCCTCTCGAGAAATGCAAAGATGGTTAAATCCCAATCTACGAGAGGTTGTGAAGAATGAAATCTACAAGTGGTCAAGTGTGGGCATCACTTATCCTATTATTGATAGTCCTTGGATTAGTCCTCTCCAAGTTGTCCCCAAGAAAGCTGGATTGACAATTGTTAAAAATGAAAAAGGAGAGGACCTACCCACCCGAGTAGCGACATCATGGAGAGTCTATGTCGATTATAGGAAACTCAACAAGGCTACGGAAAAGATCATTTCCTGCTGCCATTTGATAAGCAACCCGAGCGACTAAGGTTAAGAGATATCAAAGGTCGTTACAACCTCAACCACTTGAATTGTGCTCAACGAGAAAACTTAAACCACCAATGAAATCAAGCAAACATGAAAACCAAGGCAAACGGTCTTGCTAATTATTTAACCTCGAATAGCCATCAGGGTCGAACATAAGGAGCATGGAGTGAAACCTATGAAGTAGTCAGGTAATCCTAGTAATAAAGGTATTTTTGGTGGTTTTTCTATTTTTAATTTTTTATGATTCTCTATCAATAAAAGAAATAAAGAAAATTATAAAAATCAAACTCAAGCAATTATTTAAAGGCTTAAAAATACTCAAAAATTCAAATCAAAAATGTTTTTATGTTTTTAAAATATTCAGATGTTGTTGAGTATTTTATGGGGTAATTCTGATTTTTATATAATTTTCTAAAAATAAAAGAATGATGAAAATTGCAAACAGTGTGCATCCTAGATGTAGAGGCAAATTTTAGATATCTAAAATGCCTTAAAAATCATGGCAACATTTTTTTATGAAACGATTAAATAAACTCTAACTACAGAAATTGAAAACTCATTTTTTGATTTTTTTAATGAATTTTTAATAATTTTTGTGAGGTTTGTAGTATTTTGCAATTTTTAGGTGTTTTATAAAAAGGAATAAAATGAAAATCAAATAAAAATTAAAGACAAAATAAGCACATACGAATTTTCTTATAATTTTTAAAGGTATTTTTCTATTTTTAATAAATTTTCCAAATTAGACAGGGACTCTTTTTATGGTTTTTGAATTTTAGAAAAAAGTAAATAAAGTTAAAATGTATCACAAAAATTAACAAAAATACTACATAGTAGTAGGTGCTATGTATAAAATTTTTGGAATTTTTGGAGTCATTTTGATATTTATTTAATTTTGGAGTCATTTTGAAATTTATTTAATTAAAAGTAACACAAGGTTATAGGTACCTAAATGCAATTTATCAGAGTTTTTGGACTAATTATTAACATGCACAGAAAGTTTGGGTAACAAACTACAAATTCACCAATAAATTACACACATGTGTCAATTCAACGTCCACAGCGGTATAAATGCAATTTCAGAAAAAACATCTGTTCAAACATGAACACATGATAAGTTCTAGATTAAAAGTGCAAATACACCAATATGCACGTGTCCGAGCGCGTGCCTCCAGACTGGAAAGACAAAAATGCAAATCATAGAAACTATAGGGACTATTGTGCAAAAAGATCGAACTATAACTTTTATTTTACAGACCAAAACATAGACTAAAATAAACGCAAGGGAAATAGAGAAATATACCCTCGATGCACGTGAGTCGCGCATGGTTGGCCATTTGTCGACTGCTGGTGAGGCAAGATCATGCGCCGCTGTAGGCGTTAGGTATCAGATCTGACTGTGTCAGATGGTTGGGGACGTGGAGCGTACGAGGCTGTTAGATCTGACATCTAACTGTCTGACACATCGTATGGATGGATGATCAGGATGGGATCTGGAGGACGATGTCGATCCAACAGCGCAGGACTAATCTGGGAGAACATCTCCTGGATAAACTTCGCCAGAGCTAAGGAGGAGATCCTCGGCCTGATGGAAGATCAGCCAACACTGGAGTGATCATGGGACGGTTCTGCGTCAAGTGAACGGCTCGGATGGAAGCTCCAACGATTGGATCGGCATGACAACGAAGGGTGCCTGGAGCTGCTCCGGTGAGCTCTAGATAGGGTGGCCTGGGGGACTTCAGCGCGCGAACGGACTTGCAAGGAGTAGCTCTGACTCAGAGCTATGCTTCGGTCTAGGTTATTGAGAATGAAAACCAAAGAAGAGGGGGTGAATGGGGTTTGATCTCCGGCGAACACGGTAGAGGGAGATCTTGGACCTAATCCTAGCTACATGGGCTAAGATTAGGGTAATCAGGTTGCAGGTGGAGCTGGAGGGTGATCGAGTGGTTCGATCAAAGCGGTTGGGAGTTGGTGACGGAGCTCCGACTGGTTGGGTCGGAGATGGCGGAGCGTCGACCACAACAAACAAAAGATTCAAATCAAGTGGACTAAGGCGGAGGATAACAAGCTCACCTGAAGGTCGAAACAGAGTCCTCAACTCCAGATGAAGATGGTCATCGAGTTTATGGCCTCGACCAAGCACTGCAAGGCGAGGGAGGCTTTTCGCGACGGAGGTCCGACCACGAAGGTGAGCGTCGGCAACACTACACCAAACCGATCGCCAGGCGGCGCTTTAGACGGTTGTCACCACGCTGAAGGTGTCTGGGCTATCGAGAGGGAGTGAGGCACGAGCTGCCGACATGTTGAGGCGATGAAAGATTTTATAGCAGTCCCAGGTGGCTGGAAAGATCGGGCATGGGTACGCAAACCGAGAAGGATATGCGCCTCTCTAGGGATCCATGAGGATCTTGGATCCATGGGGAAGACACGTGCAAAATTTCAGGGAAAACAGATGCGCGATCCGACCTAGGGAATTCTGAGAAGAAGGTCCGGCAGAGAGATCGGGTCGGGTCAAGCCCTGGAAGAGGGGGTTGACCCGAGTCAATATTCAGACGTGGACCTTTCACGGGCGGGATAGAATAAGGACAAAACCCGCTAAACAACAAAATAGCAAGGAAAATGAAAGATAAATAAATTAAAATAGTAAATGAATTTAAATTAAAAAATGTTTATTATTTTTCAAGGGATTTTTCTGTGATTTTTATTTATTTTTATGAAAAATATTATTCTATATACGATATATTGTATTATACACATGTATAGTATACATGTGTATTTTGTACAATTATTTTAAATTTATTATTTTACAAAAATATGCCATTTTTAATATTTTATTTATTTACAGAATAATTGTTAGAGTCAAAAACTTTTTGTTTTATTTTTATTATTTATTTATAGGTATAAAATAAATAGGGAAGAAGATATATATACATGTATAATGTACAATTGAGAGAAAGAATTTCATTCTATTTTTATTTTATTTTTCTCATTTTTATTTCATTTTTAGAAATATATACAAGGAAGTAAAAACATATTTTTATTTATATTTTGACAAAAATAATTTATGTACACACATGATACATATATACAATCTAGAGTGGCCCTATCTCTCTCTACTTATTTTCTTTGGCGATCAGGCCAATGCTTCGCCCTCTCTTGGGGTTCGGGTCGTATTTATTCTAAATACTTCCCTATTTTTTTATTCTTTATTCTTTTATTTTTGTACAAATACATTCTAATTATGTATTATTAACACATGCATGCATATTGCTAAGTTATTGTATTTACACCTATTTCCATGATGCATTGCCAAGATAATTAGCTAAAATAAAAGAATAAAGAGTGACGAATAGGGATTCATCACCATTCATTGACCAAGTCATTGAGAAACTAGCTGGAAAAGAATTCTTCTACTTTTTGGATGGATATTCCGGTTATAACCAAGTGGCCATAGCACCAGAAGATCAAGACAAAACCACTTTCACTTGTCCGTTTGGGAATTATGCCTTCCGTTGCATGCCTTTCGGATTATGTAATGCCCCAGCAACCTTTCAAAGGTGCATGATAGAAATTTTCACTGATATGATCAGCTATTTCATGGAAGTATTTATGGATGATTTCTCTATTTTTGGGGTCTCTTCTGAGGAAACACTCGAATTTTTTGATAGAGTCCTACAAAAATGCTATGAAGTAAACCTGATATTATGTTGGAAGAAATCACACTTCATGGTGAAGCAAGGGATTGTACTGGGACATATTGTGTCAAAGAAGGGGATGGAAGTGGATCCACCGAAAATTGAGACCATCGCCCACTTAGGCCTACCCGTGGATATAAAAGGAGTCCGATCCTTCCAAGGTCACATCAGTTTTTACCACCGAGTTACCAAGGATTTCTCGAAAATTTCCCACCCTCTCACCAAATTACTTGAAAAGGACCAAAATTTCACATTCACTAAGGAAGCATTCGAGGCCTTCAATACACTAAGGAAAATCATCATTGAAGCACCCATACTACAGCTCCCTGATTGGAACTGTGAATTTGAAATCATGTGTGATGCTTCTGATTATGCTACTGGGGCAGTATTGGGTCAAAGGAAAGATGGAAAACCCTATGCCATCCACTATGCCAGTAAAACCCTGGATGATGCTCAAAAGAACTACAATGTGAGTGAGAAAGAACTACTGACTGTGGTATTTTCACTAGAGAAACTTCGATCTTACATCTTAGGGTACCATATCATAATCTACACAGAGCACTCTGCTCTCAAATACCTCTTTACAAAGAAAGGTGCCAAGCGTAGACTGATTAGCTGGGTGCTTTTGCTATAAGAATTTGACCTAGAAATCTGAGACAAAGTAGGAGCAAAAAATGTCATAGATGATCACTTATCGAGGCTCCCCTCATCATCTTCACCAACCGATAACGTGGTCCCAATTTTCGAAAGTTTTCCTGATGAGAATATAATGTCTGTCTCTCAACTCCCTTGGTATGCTGACATCGTCAATTGCCTTGCCACTTCCACATTTCCATATGACTAGACGAAACATAAGAGAGACAAAACCAAGGCCCAAGCCTGATATTATCATTGGGAAGAACCTCTTCTCTTCAAAGAGGGCACTGATTTAATTTAGAGACGTTGTATCCCTGAATCTGATGTCTCTAGGGTCATATCTCACTGCTACACTTCTGGGTGTGGTGGACACCATTCAGGGAAGCGCACAACCGCTAATGTCTTACAATGTGGTTTCTACTGGCCTACACTCTTTAATGATGCCTATAATTTTGCTCAATCTTGTCCTACCTATTAGACCAACGGAACAATGACCCGGCGCAACATGATGTCCCTCCAACCCAAACATCTAGTCGAAATCTTTGGGACCTTTCACCACATCACAAGGCTATCAACACATCCTACTCACCGTTGACTACGTATCGCGTTGGGTTGAAGCCATTCCCACTCGTGCTGCTGATAGTGCCACTATTGTAAAATTTCTGACCAACCTTTTCTCTCAATTTGGATTACTAAAGCTGGTCATTAGTGATGGTGGAACCCAATTTCTGAATACTTTGATAATGAATTTACTTAAGAAGAATGGAGTCGAACACCGTGTCTCAACCGCCTATCACCAACAGAAAAATGGAATGGTCGAGCTGTCAAACCAAGAATCAAGATCATACTCTAGAAAATTATTCGCTCTGATCGTAAAGACTGGTCTCAACACTTACCTTCTGCTCTCTGGGCCTACCGTACAACCTTCCACACACCCTTAGGAATGAGCCCATACTGATTGGTCCATGGAAAACCATGCCATTTACCCGTTGAGATTCACCACAAATCACTCTGGGCGATTAAGAAATGTCATTTGGATTTTGGTGAGGCTGGAAAAAGAAGATTATTGGATTTATCTGAATTAGAGGAATTAAGATCACAAGCCTATTACAACAACTTGTTGTACAAAGGGAAAATCAAAATATGGCATGATGTGAACATTTCGAGGAAAAAATTTCAGGAAAATAAAAAAGTATGGCTTTTCGATGCAAAATTGAAACTATTCCCAAGAAAGCTGAGATCGAAGTGGAAAAGACCATAAACTGTAACCCAAGTCTTTGATAATGGTTCAATAGAAATCGGTGACCCACACACCAAAGCCACTTTTAGAGTCAATGGTCAAAGACTAAAACATGCTATTGAATCATCTGGACCCATGCCTGTCTGCACAACATACCTTTTGCAGGAAAAGTAAGCCACGACATCGCCGAGCTGAGGCGTTAAATCATGTATTCTCGTGAGTCTCCCCTCATAGGTATCTTTTATATTTACTCTTTTTTCTGCATATTTTTACTGCATTGCATTAGATAAGTATGGGGGTACACTTTTTTCCAAAAAAAAATCACAAAACAAAACACAAAAATATCTTGCCCACCCAATCTGATGGTCCTTTTGTTCACCATGAGGACATGGTTTTTGATAAGCATGGGGGGTGTCTGCATGTTTTCAAAATATCTTTCCAAAAAAAAAGAAAAAGAACAGAAAACCACCAAAAATACGGCCTTCCCAATTTTCTTGAGAAAACATATTTTCACTGCATAGATTATAGACTGAGGCTGAGTTGACCCTAACCCACTTAACTTCATTAGAATTTCACTAGGCATGGGCTTTAAGCTTTCTTCAGGCCCATATGGACTTTATTTTCTCAGTTCCACTAACTCTACTTGTAAATGAACTTTTGTATCTAACTCGATCAAATGAGAAACTAGTAGTACTCTTAAACTCTTCATTGGATATTAAGAAACTGCACATTCCACTTAGCTTGATTGAATTTATTTTACGAGATACAATTACAATCTAGTTGAGGTGAGGGGTTGTCCTCTTGGTTGTGCCAATGCATGAACCTTCACCATAGTAAGTGAAGGAACTTGACTCAGGAGCAACATGATCTCTCTAGTCTACGTGTGTCAGCAAATAAGCTAGTATCGTGCCTCCAAAGTCAATATTAAGCGGATACTACCTTTGATGCCAAACCCAAAGAAAAAACACCATAAAAAGGCATATCACGGTACAAAAGAATGCCAAAAACTACCAATCATGCAAAGATGTGCAATGAAAGAAGACCACCAAACAACCCTTCTCCACCAACAAGTCGTGGTTGCAGCCCAATGGTGCTACTTAATTTCTTAAAAGTGGCCCAAAGAGGCCCAGGGTTATGCTCCGCAAAAGGAAAAAATGAGAGCAACGGGCCAAAGCGGTCTACAATAAACCCCAAAATTTAAGTCCCATTCTCCAATGAATTATGACATATTTTTTATGCTGATATACTTGGGTGAAAAGAGAATATGCCTGAATTAGGTGATGATTGAGACTATATGCGTAGGGAATCATTCGGTACCTTGATAGATTGTGCGGTTAACTCTATGTCTTAACTCACAAAATCTAAAACATCACGAACACCATTTATATCCACTCAAGGTCAAAGAGAATACCTGTTGATTAGAATGATCTGACTTGATTGACTTTCTGAAACCATTTCGATTTTGTCGGAAGTGAGAGGCTGTTGAAACTACAAACTCGAGTCAAGTCGATAATTCGAAGAAATCTTTAATCCATAGGTCGACTCTACTGAAGTTTGTGTATACGTCTGGTTGGGATATGAAAACTTAAGACTTTGTGGGTTTGTCTACTGCAAACCCTCACCCAGTCCCTCTTGATTATTTCCCTCGTTCCTCATTATTATTTATCTTATTCTTGCTCGAGACTAGCAAGATTTAAGCATGGGGTGTGATGATTACATATTATGTTATTATAATACCATACAAATTACATGAAGAATCCCATTAATATCTGACACATACACCTCATTGTGACTTAATCCAGATATTATTTATTCTACAAATACAATGGAAAAACCACCTCTAAAATGCACAATTAGTTTAAATGAACAAATTCTCTCCTCTACATTAATTTTGTAATAACACATTTCAATCATTCAATTAATCAATGAAATACTTTACGTATACAAATAAAAATTGCATGGTCAATAAATAAAACATCACATTCAACCAAACACATTTATACATCCAATTTGGCTCAATACATATTTCGTTGGAAAGAAATCGAGAGGGGCATGAAGGTAATATACCCTTTCATTATTGGTTGCACATGGGGCACCACAATTCTCTTTCATGCACATTGATCCTCCCACATAATGCAATACATGAATACTCTCTTTATTCTTCTCTCTCTATCCCATGCAACTTCCCTATGCATGAATGTATTTATTTCTTTTGTCTTTATGTGTATGAGATGAAGATCCTTCAAAAGACAAAGGATGCATATTGAATATATAAAAGGAGGAGTCCCCCAAGGCACCAAGGGGCTCATGACCTCTCCCTCAACGCAACTCTCTCCTTCCGGGCACAACATCTCTCGCCCCCGACTTTTCCTCCTCCTTCCTCTGCACATACGGTTATCCCCTTTAGCCTTCACCACCTTGCGCGGCCACCAGCCTGTGCGCACCTCCTCCGTGCAGTCTGGCTCTATCTTCGCGTACTTCAGCCTGTGTGGACCTCCTCTGCGCTCGTCTCCACGCCTCCATCTTCACGCCGCCGCTATCTCGTGACTCCACCATCGTCTCCGAAAGCTCCAATAGAGAAGACTTCTTCCCCATCTTTATTTACTTCTAACATTCTTTTCCTTAAGTTATTTTATGTAAGTTGAATTTGGAAGGAAACAACTCTCCTAATATAAGATCACCTTGCATTTTTATTACATTAGCATCTTGTTTAAGTTGAACTTGGAAGCATTCTTATTTTGTAAGACATTCTCAAAGTTCTCTACAATATATGCATTGCAAGTTTATGTTCTATTATGCTCTCTGAAAAATTTTAAGTGACACTCTTTTTTACATATTAAATTACGATTCATCCCCTACTTCCGTGCTTAGTTCCACTCATATCCGCATTTTCTTACTCTAAGTTTAGGAAGTATTTTCACCATAGATCGCATTCTCTTCAAGATTTTATAATTTTTTTCTCATTGCCATGGAATAAGATTTGAACCAAGTTAGAAAATGAACAAAAATTGCGAGTTTTCTTTGTCCTTGTGGATACAAACCTCTACTTGCACTATACATCTTGTGTGTTTTTATTATGCTTGTGGTTGTAATATTATTTGTTTGACCTTGATTATTCGTGGTAAGGCAACGCCTTGATAAAATCATCTTTTTAAACAGTGAGAAATCTTGTCAACAGAAGTCTTTGTGGAACTTAGAGGCTGTTAGGTTTTAAATCCATGTCCCATTAAGGTTATGCCACACTAATAATCCAAAGGTCTTACAGAGCTCCATACTACAACTTTATCAAGATAAGTTTAATATTCAATGTTGATCCAATTTCATTATTTTTCCATTCTTTTCCTTTTATTCACTTATTCTTTCAAATAAGTGTTTCCTAAGGGACTAGCAAAGGTAAATCATAGGAAAATGATGAATGTGCATTTCATTATCTTTATTCATTTATTTTATCTTAAAATCCCTTATTAAATACTTGTATATTTTACTAAATCCATATTCTTACTAACCTGCATATGTGTGTAAATACTGTACATATGTTGTTATTTTAATATAAAATAAATAAATAAAGATATAAAGGAAATGAAAGAATATTAAAAAAATGTATACATGTAATAGATACAGGATGACCCGAACCCCGATAGAAGGTCAAGACGTGACCTGATCGATTAGGAATAAGGTAGGGAGAGATAGGGTCCTTAATCATAAAATCAAAAAACAATGTTTTTTAAATACTTCTCATTTATTCTGTGTATATTTGTATGAAACTTACACTATTTTATATGTACATAAATTGACCTCAAAATAATAATTTCAAAACAAAAGTTGTAAATAAAAATGTTTTCTAAATAATTAAAATAACTGCAAAATAAAATCATGTACAGAATAAAAGTAACCACATCCGGAAAAAGACATAAAGCGATAATTGAAAGACCAATTCCGGATCCATATGAACTCAAATTGAACCAAACTCACTTTTATCATATTCTAAATTAATCTTTAAAATGGATATGATTTCATAATTTTTTGAGTTACAGTTTGAAAGATGGTTTTCTGGGGTGGTTTGTGCAATTCTACCATTTTTATCATATATATATACACATATTATATTTGTAAATATTTTTAATAATTATTATTTAAATTAAAAAAATTTAAACAAAAAATAAACTAATTTCCTTATTTAACTATGTATATATTGTACCATATGTATATAGTATCTGTATATAGTTAATTCCCTTAAATAACCCTCACAAAAATTAAGTAATTAACATTTGTTATTTATTTTAAGAAAGTGACGAAAATAAATAAATAAATAAATTATGTAAATGATTTTATTAACTTCACCAGCAACTTCCTTGCTTATCTTTTTCTCCATTCAAATTTTCCTTATATTTATCTCCATTCAAAATTTTGAAATTCAAATGCAATTCTTTTCCCTATTAATATGACTCCTCCTCCCTCAATTCAATTTGATCAATCTTTGGTGAGCGGGGCCTAATCTGCAAGAGCTTCTTATTGTAGAAAGGTGCCTAGCCTCCGAGCCTACCGGTGACAGCGAGTTGGCCTTCGTCGAGGCCATTACAACATTTTCCACTCCCACAATGACATCTATTTTTTTCTCATTTTTAATCTAGGTTAATCATAGTTTGATTTTTGCATTTTTAATTTCAATGTCATTTTTTATTTCTAGATCTTAGTTTATCATTTTAATCAATCATTACGATTCGATCCACTCTCGATTTTGATTTCATAATCATCTTCTTGATCTCTCCACGTATACGTTCTACCTTATGCAAACACTCAACTCCAGTCACGCGAGGTGATCGTAGACTCGAATATATCCTCCATTTCGCTAGATCAAAACCCATTCACATTTCTATTTTTTCTTGACCGAGCCATCATGCTCGAGTCGAATTTATCCTATTTTATTTTAGGTACACATAATTTAAAGAAAATAAATTAAAAAATAGCTACTGTTTATAAAAACAAAAACAAAATAAGCTCCTTTTACCAAATAAATAAAAAAACTCGATAGCAGCATGAACTGCTTTCCACAATCGCCAGCAGCGCCTTCTGCTCATATGTCGCAAGGCTGTCATCGTCAACCGACCTCCGCCCGCTGATGCAATGTCCACCAAAGAGCCGCTAGAACTTCAACCCTCCGCGCAAAGAAGCACCACAACACTTCCACTGACCTGTAGCAACCTGCATCCCCGCACGGAGGAGAAGACATCCATCGCCATTTCGAAGCTTTGCCGCCCAACATGCCGCGACCTGCACCCTGATCCTCCATTGCTGCGACCAACCACGGAGTGAGCTCCACCACCTTCCATCGTAGATCACCGGCCTCTGCTCCATCTCATCCACTGAAGGGCGTGTGTCGCCCGTCTGTGCTTCATCATCCGCACACCTGTTGACTGTTGGATCTCCATCAGTTGTGCTGCCCTCTGCTCTGAGCTTCACCAATGCAAGAGGAAGTTTCCACCGTCCACCCGCCCGAAGCCTCGCCACCTTGCACCACTGGCCACCCTTGCTTGAGGAGAAGGCAAGGGGCGGCGACTGGTGTTAAGAATAGAGGACCCCAAGAAGAACCCTAAAGTAATTTTTAGGGTAAATATCGAAGACGCCTTTTGAGTTTATCACAATTGCAAAGAAGCCCCCGTCAGGAACAACATGTGTGATGCCCGTTTTTCTTGGGTTATTTTCTAATTCCCGCCTGCATTTTATTTTGGTTATATTATCATGCAAAAACATTAAGCATCTGCATTTAATTCCTTCATTTGCATACCTTAAAATTGCATTCTTCTATTTTTAAAATAAATATTTTTCATGGTCAATAAATTCCTCGAAAATCTTGTGATACTCCTGCTATGTGCCTCTTCTTAGTTTATTTTTTGCATTGCATTTTATTGTTATTTAATATTATTAAAAAATCAAAAACATGATATTTTTTACTATTTGCAATTTGAAAAATCATAAAAATACAAATATTTCTTCAAAAATTCAAAAAAAAAAGATTAGTTTTATTTTTGTGTTTATAAATTCATGTCCAATTTTTGTGCATTACATATTTTTAAAACCCAGAAAAGTTGCAAAATACTAAAAGTCTTAAAAAATCATAGAAAATTTTAGAAAAAAACTAAAATAGTGATTTCAGTTCCTGTTTGTTGATAATTTCCTTTAGTTTTTAGGAAAAATAATCTTCATAATTTTTGCATTTGATTGGTATTTTTAAATTGAAAAATAATCCTGTTTGCTCACTATATGCATTTTCCCTATTTTATTCATATGAAAATCCGAAAAAGTAAAAAATCTTTGAAAAATCACAAAAACAATAAAAAAATCATCGAAACACAAAAAAATTTATTTAGGCATTTTTTTTATCACTTTTGTCATATTTGAACAATCCAAAAAATGCATTTCTTTTGTGTATACATTTTTTTTAAAATTATATTTTTTAAAATAAAAAATTTACAAAACTAAAGACCAATAAAAAATGAAATTTGAAAATAAAAAATAGGAGCATTTTTAAAAAAAATTATTAATATCCTACAAAACCCAAGATTGTTTGCATTGAGATTTCCTTTTTCTTTCAATTGTTTTTTCAACTATTTGAATAACCCTCTAGATTGTGGCCTCCCTGAGTTCAATATTGTTTCTATATAGGTAAAATAAATAGTAAAATTCTCTTATTGCCTTTTTTGTACATAGTTTGGCTTGAGAATAAATAAATAATTTTTTTGTTGCAGGATTCTTTGGGTTGCAACAACACCTTCACACATCTATTTTTATCTAATAAAAACCTGAAAATCCCTTATAACATCGATCAAACACAATGATGCATGTAGAGATTGAAATGTGTACCTTGATCCAGCACTCTACATGCAGGGTGATCTGTGCATAAAATAAAATACAAGAAATAAACTATCTATATGATGCACAAGGAAATCCTCCCTAAAAGAGCAATTTCTATTACGTGAAGAACAATAGCTAACTATAAGGAAGAGAGATCGTAGTCAGGTCTTCGATGCCAATCAGCGCCCACCACAATGGATCTTACCAGCACTGTATACAGCCTCTCTTGACAAGTGGTCTCTAATCCTAATAAGTTAACTTTTTTAGATTTATTTTAGCTAAGTACAATTATGTTCTATAGGAACATATAAGCAATTAAGTGTTAGGACCTTAGCTAATTACGGGCACAATCAGATAGAAGTCCTAAATCTAAGGGCTAAATCCTCAGGAATCAAATAGAAATAAAATCGAAAAATCTACGGTGAGGTCATCCGAGTGCACCGATACTCGACAAAACAGACCCCGAATAGTCTAAGTGTCAAATAGTGTCGCAAAGTCTAAATATTGCAATAAATGGAAGTTTACGAAAATAAATAAAATATCTATCAGCTATAACTACTCTCTTGCTCCTCTACTCCTCCTTAGATGCGGGCTTCTCCAAAAGAAAACCGAAGAGTCCCTCGGGTGGTTCCTCGGACAGAAAATGAAACAGAGAAATGTCAGAAGGCAATTATAACAAATAGATATAAAATAATAAAAAATAAAATCAGACTAATAAGCCGTGCTCCCCGTCAACGTGCCATTCTGATGAGGGAATTCAATGACTAGGGTCATGTATGCAAATAAAAAATGATCATTATGACCGAAATCACTTGGCACTATCAACGGGAAAAACAACCACTGAAGAAGATAAAAAAACCAAATGTAAGCGATCTGCTATTTTTATTTACCTGGTATAGCTACTGGAGTCGAACACAGGGAGCATGATTTAAAAACTAAGTAGCCAAATTTCGAAAATAAAATATTTTTAGTGGTTTTTTCTTTTTTTAATTTTTAGTTTTCAATAAAAGGTAAATAAGACAAAACACACAAGGCATATACAAAACTCATTTTATATTTTTCAAGATGATAAAAAAATTCTCAGAAAATTAAAGTAAAAATAGTTTTGGGTTTTATAAGTTTCGAATTGTTCTTGGTAATTTTTAGAGGATTTTTAAATATTTTTATGAATTTTTAGAATCAAACAACGCTAGAAATGTAAAATAGTGCCCAGCTAGGACCAAATGGAAATTAAAAATATTTAAAGTGCCCAAGTCCTGGATGATAAATTTATGGTAAAGTAAAAATAAAAAGCTACAAACAAGATTTTATAATTTTTTCTTTCATTTTATATGATTTTCATAATTTTTTGGTTATTTTGCGATTTTTAGTGTTTTTATAAAGATTTTTCAAAAAAAAAGTATGCTGAAGGTAAGACACATCAAAAGGCAAACACATGATTTTTTGTGGAATTGTTAAGACATTTTTCGAATTTTTATGTTTTTTTCAAGTCAAACAAGGCTCTTTTTAGTGGGTTTTGAATTTTTTTAGTAATATTAAATGAAAGCAAATTAATCCACGAAAATTACTATAAAAATTACACACTAACAGAAGCTAACAGTAATTTTCTATGAAATCATCGATAAGAAGCAGTGCTAGGGCCTGGATAAGCACAATAAGATTGATGAGCTAGCCCAAACATTGAGTGACCCGAAGACCTAGATCATGTTCCTCCAAGAGGCACATATGGCTTCTCAGCCCCGTTCCAGGTCACAGACCGATCCAGGGAGCAGCGCTTCACAACCTTCCGCCTCATACCACTAGGTCCATCATATCATACGGAATCCAGTCAACAGCTCCAGCAGTACCAGATACCACCTCCTTCCTCAGAAACTCAGATGATGGTATATCATCCAGATCAGCCCTTGGCAGCCCTTCCCCCACCACTCCACGAGCAGCAGAAGTCATTGATGGAAGTCAACAGCATCTGGTACTCCCAGTACAAACTACAACCTATGATCCGTTATGACCACCCTAGCTTCCGATGGTCTACTGGAGGCACTTCATCCCAATAACAGCCTCCGACATAGGCAGGACAGGGCGACCAACCACAATAGCCCCAGTACTCCCAGCAGCAATAGCAACACGTTCCTCGTCCCCAGTATCAGGTACAATAGTGGAGGCAGCAACAATCTCATCAACAGTACTCCCAACTTCCTCCTTACTATAAGTAGATCCAACCTCATTTCCAGCGAGGCAACCCGTTCGATTCTCATAGTCACTCATATAAGAACCCAACTCTTGTCGATCTCGCCCACATGTTAAAATACTAGAAGGCTACCTTCCAGCGAGAGATGGACGAGTTCTGACAGGAAATGAGGGAAATAATCAAGGGCAAGACCACCATACCTGTCCAAATTGAACCCAACCCGAACAATCTGAAGAGAGTCTAACAGGTATATCTTACAGAGACCACCACTCCTAGTGATATTTTGGATGACACTTCTTCTTTATTTGATGTTGATTTGTTACACTTAGGAGCAACAGGAAGCCAACTGGTGACAACTCGTCTAGCAGACACCTCGATACAAATTCTAGGGCACCAAATGAAGTCTGGAGTGGTGATGATGCCGCTCACCATGATGAAGATGACGGTGGTACTGAATCCACCAAGGATGTTGATCTAGACGATGTTGTTGAGGACATTGTATTACTAGTTGTATATGGTGGTGCTGATGTGACCAATTTACCAGATGCAAGGCCCGAGCAAGATACTAATGCCGCAATTCCAGACGTTATCGGTGGTACTGATGCCACCAAAAATCATGCACTTCTGTTGACATCTCTTGTACCTTAGGATTTATTTAGAAAAATTCAAAAAATGGAAAAACTTCAAAAATAAAAAAATATGAATAAAGTAAAGGTTTCTGTATCTCCCGCGAGTTCATCTATTGTACTTGATGATCTTTGTATGGATTCTAGACAGTTAAATGATCATGAACCTTCTCTTGACCCTTGTCCATATGGAGAGGGTCTCTCCATTCCCTTCCCTAAAGCACTTTGCTTAGGGAAGGGTCCAAAAATAGAAAATCCCAAAAAGAGGCACCATTTAGAGTTCAACGAGCAGATGACAAATAGATTTTAGATCCAGCTGACTCTTCAGGGGGCACTTGAGCACATCCCTCTTTCAGAAGAACTTGAGAGAGAAGGCCACAATTCGTAGGAAGAAGAGGAATCACAATGCAGAAGTCCATTTGCTCACCCATGCCACCTGCTTCGCCATCCAGAACTGGTTGCCAGCCAAGAGACCCGATGCAGGAGCTTCCTATGTCAGATGTCATATTCATGAGCAATGGTTCGAGCACACTCTATTAGACAACGATTCCTCGATTATCCTCCTCATGACTGCCTTACTTGTCCGTTTCGAGTTTGGCCCTCTTAAAGAGAGCAGGACAATCCTTCAATTTGCAGATCGATCTGTTAAGAGGTTGCAGGGGTTGTTAAAGGATGTTATCATCACAATTCAGGGCCTGACATTTCCCCTGGACTTCGTTGTGTTGGACATAGAGATCCCTGAATCTATGACTAATACCGCAATCATCTTAGGACGACCATTCTTGGCCACAGCCAAGGCGGTTTCCTATCATGATAACTGGAATGTATGCTTTCATGTTGAGGGTGAGATTGTATAAATAGAGACGATTGAGGAGATTAGATCCAGAGACTCAGCTTGCTCAGAGTGGACCACCGATTCAATGCAGATGACAGAGGTCGAGCTAGACGTCCACCAGGAGTGTGATTTTGTGATTACTAATGATGAAGCAGTTTGGACAGATCCAACAACACACTTATCACACCTTCAAACATTGCATCATTACAGATGGCATCATATGAGAGTTCGAAGAGCGCACTCATGGCACAAGATACTTTAGAAGTTGACGATTGTGATTTGAGTAGTGAAGCAGATTATATTTCATGTGATTCAGACTCAGATCACTCAGACTCTGACACCGATTTTGATTGGCAGGACTTTGATGATTATCTATCGTGTCTGATGTCCACAGAGCCCACAACTAGGATGGAGGTCGAGCCAGTTGATGAATATGTAATTCATCACTCTAAAGTTGAAAATAGATTTTCATTCCCAAGTAATTAGTTGCATTTCCCATTTATTCTGCATTATTATCATTCATGCACCTGTAAATAATATGTGCATTTCGGCATTCATATGTGCATCAAATAAGGAGCCAAATTCCTCGTAACTATTCACTTGTATATTAGCTAAACTCACCTCTTTGTATCTACTTTATACTAACTCCAAATTTAATAAAATTAACTCTATAATGTATATATTACTAACACTAATAAAGGAAAAATATCAAAAAATACTAAGTTGTAAAATTGTCCAATAAAACCCAAATCCAAGTTTGAGACATAGAACCTTAAAATGCACATATCTCTCTCATACAATGTCTGAATTAGGTCTAACTCATTTTTAGAGTTATATACATTCAAAGATCTTTAAAATGAGACCAATTTCATAAAAATCGGAGATTGTATGTGAAACTTGGGTTTTGGGCTCCTATTGTATATTGTACATATTGACAAAAATAGCCATCATTTTTATTCTTTTATTTTCTTAAGTATTAAAAATAAAAAAATTATTAAGTTGTAAATATTCCTTTCATATTTTCTACTTTTTTTTTCGGATTTTCTCTAATTTAAAAATGACAAAAAAATATACAAAACATAAAAATACGATATTTTATACATACAAGATACCATCCAAAAATATATTTCGTACATATGACTTATTTTGATTTTTGGTCCTTCATAAAAGTTGTAGATCTCATCGAAATGAGGAATTTTTGTGTTGACCACTTTTTTATGACCCCTTTTGTTATTTCTTTTCGATTTTCTTTACATTTTATTTTTGATTATTCTAGGTGAGACACGTTGCAGCTCCTAGATCCTCCACGTGTCACTCTCTTTTTATTTATTAATTTTGTAATTTATTTTATTTATTATTTATTATATTTATTTTATTTATTTTAGTTACTTATTTATTTACATTTATTTATTTATTTTGTTTCTTCTACTTCATTTTCTCTTCATTATTTTTAGTAGCCTACTTATATTACTTTATTTTTTATTTTATTTATAGCCCCTTTTACTTATCCCTTTACTTGTCCTCCTCTCCAATTGACCAACACCCTATTTTACCCAATTTCTCCACTTCTTTTCTAATTTCCCTCTCCTCCTTTTTATTCTCTCCTCCTCCCTTGATTCATATCATCTGCCAAAACCGAGAGAGAAAGGGAACCGCCAGCTCTACCTGCTAGATGGTGACAATGACCAAGTAAGTCTTCGACGCGATGAAGGTTTCCATGGTATTTGATGAGATCCAAGGTAGAGAGATCGACCTCATCACAGTTGCATCCAAGTTGCATAGCTTCTCCGATTTTTCGTCGAATCGGATCGATGCCACAATAGAGGCTACGCACCGCAGCTCCACCATTCAACAAAATCACAGGTAAGTTAATCCCTCTCATTCTCCTTATTATTTTATTTATCTAATATTTTTGTTGTTATTCCACTCACACCACCACCACATCATCACTAAATCACCTTCATCCTCATTATCTACCTTTACCAAATTTCCCTCTCCATTTTTTTACCACCATCATCATCTATTAGAACAATTTACAACTTTTATTCCCTGTAAAAAAGCCACAGAAAATAATTAATACAAATTTAAAAAATAAAAAAAAAAGCAAAAAAAATTGCAGGCATGGCAGATGCCACCCCCTCCTTCCTTCCTCCGCTCGTCGACGTCCCACCAGACTCCCAGCGCGCCCACCTGCTCATGTCACCAGCTGCTACCCTTTCATGACCCCTTCCAGCCGCTGCCGTTGCATCGCACGAGGCCACCAGCTCCAGTTGTGCGTCACGCTGTTGCCCATGTCACTCCCCGCAACACCGCGTCGATGTGGCCAATCAACCAAGTCCACCGTCCGCCACGGTCGTACGCCACCGAGTGAGCCCCCCCCCCCCCCCAGCGCTCACCCCACTACGCACCACGTACCAGTGGCAACATGCTTCAGCTCTAGCCCTCGCCACAACCGATTCCGTGTTCGTAGCAAGCCGCGCTCCACCCCCGCTCGCCACCTCCGCAGCGGTGCTCCGTGCCACTCCAGGCTGCGTCACCCTCCTCCGCGTACTCACACGACCTCCAGATCGTGCGCTAGGGCAGCGTGGGTTTTGGAAACCCACATCTTCTTCAAAGGTTTTATTATTATTATTTTAGTTGTAAAATTTGCAATTTATTCTCTCAAGTTGATTTAATTTCAAAAGCATCGTTAGGCACATTTCATTCCATTAAACTTCTGATTCTGTAATTGCAAAGACACTCCTGACTTTGCATGATAATTTGGACATCTTTCTTGCATCATTTATTTTAATGAAAAATAGCACATTGTTGAGCAATTAATTATTTATCATTTGGATATTTATTTATAATTTTGTGAGCATTGGATAATTAAATAAAATTTTTTTGGTGAAATTAGATATTTTACCCATTCCGTGATATGTAATTCATATTTAATTAAATATTGCTAAAAAAAGTGTGAAAAATTCAGATTTGATGCTTCTAGTTGTGCTTTAATTAAATCCAATTTTCATCGCAAATGGAGTTGTCTTGTGCCTAAGATAAATTCTTGAGTGATTTACGTAATTGATTTTTAATTAAATCCACTAATATCAGTTTTGCATAATTTTAAGTCTCTTGGATTGTTCATTAAAATATCTATTTGTGATAATTTTGCTTCTGGATAAATTCATTTTGTCGATTAATTAGGAATTAAATACTCACAGTTGCTCTATTTTCAATAAAATATTCATAAAAAACATATGTTATCAAAAAATTCCAAAAATAATAGTGTAGCTTCATTTCATCATATTTCACTTTTTCATAATTTTTGCATTCTGTTTGCATGAAAAATTGCATAAAAACCCAAAACAAGTTTACATTTTTAATCATTGCATTTTAACCCCAAAATTTCCAAAAAAATAGTTTTGCATTCATCATTGGATTATGTTTTCAGTAAAAATATTACTTGGTAGATTGACTTACACATTAAAATTAATTTTGCTAAGTTGTGTGTTTTCTCATTAACTTAATTCAATCGCATATTGCATTTGGCATTTTTATTACATAAAAGATCCACTTGAAAAACCTTGAGCTAATTCGTATAATTTGATTCGAATTTGTTCCTTTGCCTCCTTGAGTCGACCCTGGGGCTTGTCCAGATTAAAAACACATCAAACCACACATTCATTAATTCGTTGATTATTCGATTTGTGTGGTTAATTTTTGATCGATCCTGATTTCCCGACTATAATAAAAACGACACACATTTAAATTAGCAAGGGTAATTTCAAATCAATCAAATGGCACCTTTATCGGGGAGGCAAACAACTTACGATCATTTTTGAAAAAATAGATTAAGGTTTTCCATTCAATCGGGTAGTCTGACCCCCAAACAAACATGTAATTATTCCATTTTTTTTCAATTATTTTTCTGTTTTTTTTGTTTTGATATCTCTCTCTAACATAAATTTTATCTTTTTATGCGAGGGCCTGATGGACTTGGAGCGGCCTTCTTGAAGTCGACGCATCTCGAAGTGCATCGGAGGCCGACAATTCGTGGACCATGTCGGCTATTGAAATGCCAAAAAGGTTTTCACTTTCATTAATTTGTAATAAGTGCATTTAAAGTGATTCTTATTTAGGTTCTCGCGTGTGTAACTGAATAAAAAGACTCTCTTTGTTGTGTGGTTTCTTTCCTTATAATAGAGCCTGCATTCACGTCTCTTAGAGCTTCGTAGGACTGTTTGTGCTCATAATTTCTATGACCACACTTCACCATTAAAATACACACTTAGACCACAAGACTTAAGCTAAATTAAAATTTTTCTTCACTCGCTAATAGAATTGCTTGTTTAGGAACCGCTTTTCATCGCTTGCAGTCATATAGTGTAAAATTTCAATTCATTATTGCATCCAACATTGTAGAGTGCTGGAGGCAATGTAAGTCTTCTTACTCAAGAACTAATCATCTTTTTCTCGATCGCGTCGACATTTTCAAATTCCCCTCTCAATTTTTCCAACATTTGGATAAAGGAATTGGGACTAGACAGTAGACGTGATTGTCTGTGTGGATTAACTAAAGTCACAATTAATCTCTAAAGTCGGGATTGTTAATTGAATTGGATCAAAAACAATTGACTAAAATTAACCCTTGTTTGTGGGAGAGCAACCCCGACCTTGATTTCAGGTTGAGTGACGGTACAGAGAGTGTGTGCGCGCAAAATATGATAGAGCCCAAATCTCCGCCTTCCATATCAACGTACCCTTCTCTTAATAAATATCACAAGTTGAAGTATTCGAAGTTCAACTGAACAACACCAAGTAGCCTCCGCTTGCTTCAGTAAGTAATAGAGGTGAAGCAACGGTGCAATGTGACAAGTTACTAGTAAACCTCCAGGGTGAAGTGACAAGCCTTGTCAGCCTCCGCCTACTTCGGTATGTAGATAGGGGTATGTCCCTGAACTTCATCGATATTAACTGAGTAAGCCAGTGATAGGAGCTTAGAGAGGAAGGGCATCAGTATCTTAGGGGACAAGTTAAACAAGGGAGATAAATCTAGCATTGAGACTACTTCCCATAGACCATCACGTAATCCTTGCTAGCTTTTCTTGAAAATCACAATTAAAATCAACCAGATCAATCAGACCCAGCTTCGGGTCCTTCACCATGCTGAGTGTGAACTCATGGTTTTCTCTTGCGTTTGTCTTGGTGTCTGTTTGTGTGTTTTCTCGCCCTATGTTTTCGCACGTTTTCACATCAATCCTCTCTCATTTCTTCTCAATGATGTTGTCTCGTCAGTTTCCACAACGATCATCTTCATCACCCTTCTTCTCTCCATCTCACCACGATTATGAAGTCATAACTTCGACTGATTTCTCCACAACTTTGCATTTCTCACCTACTCCATATTCTAATACTCCGGTTCCACTTCCATCTTGGTTTGCCTACCCATATTCTCGTTATCTTGCTGGAATCAATTAACCAAACAAAGAGCACGCGACTAATGAGACAGATGACTGACAGAATTACCCACCCCTAGATACTTCTTTATCTCTTCATGAATGATGGGACAAGTCAACAAATCATACATACACATCCTGACTTGACTTTAGGGTACAACTTTGTCAACTGAACAACCCGAATGGAGAGGCCAACACATCATGATTTTCCAGACTAGATTGACATTAGTGATCAAGCTTACATTGACCAGCCCTCATACTAGCCATTTAGAGAGCCTACACATTCACATGATTGGACTCATGAGATAGACTTACCAGTCCCCCGTTCATTGACTCCATTACATGAGGCTCCGACCAATATCTGCCACACAGATGATCCATACTTGATCCAGAATTACATGTTAGAGTCAAGGTATGTTGAGTATGAGACCCCAATATTTCAGCAATATCCTCCAACAGAACAGACTTCTCCCATGATTTGTCATGAGATTTTTATGGAGTATGACACGACTTATTAGGAAAAATGAATCATTTGGTAACAAGTTGAGAGATGTCACTCAAATAATGCATTCAATTTCTGTCATCCTAGTTATGAAAGTGGGGAACACCAAGAGTAGATTTGAGGTTGAAAATCGAGCGAACATTAGGGAACCCACACACTCTGTACAACTAGAGTCTATTCTACCTCCCTCTTCTACTAACCACTCACCCTCCAATCTAGAGTCTGACCCTTCGTCCATCAAAAACACCAAAAAATTGAAAGTCTCAAAAAGACCAAAAAATTGAAAAACCAAAAAATCACATAAAAATTGAAAATGACATAAAAAATTGGATCCTACTCTAAGTGAAGCACTCGATGAGGAAATGATTTTTAAGATTCACTTAATAAAGTCCATAGATCATTTCGCTGACCTCAAATGATTTATGAGAAGTAAATTGATGCCCAAGTGGTCGGGCAATAAGAGGACAAGGACTGAGAGACACATAGTGTCTATGGCCACCTCCATGGTGATGGGGAGAAAGACCAAAAGCCACAGTGTGAAGCAATTGCCTAGGGTTGACTTGAAGGATATGGTTAGATCCTCAAGCGCATCACGGAAGCATGAGCGTCGTATCGAATACGACGAGGAGCGACTAGTGGCACTAGTGCTCGATGCAACGGAATTTAAAAAAATTTTCTTACGACGAAACCACATGATCCAAGAACACTTCTCGGATCGTTTCGTCTTAAAAACAAACAAGTAATTAGGATTACCTCTTGAAGCGTGGTTGCGATCAAGTCTCTAAACGAAGAGACCTCCTGTCTCAAGTCCGATCCAACGGAGGAGATGCTTGCGAGCGCGGGGATGAACTGCGTGCTTCTCGCAATCCATGTTGATGATCCAAGCAGCGGATCTCCTGATCTCGACACACGAGATCCGACGTCTTCTTCATGAGCGAGGCGCATCGAAGGAGACGGAGACCCATGTGCAGACAATCGGGCAACATAACGACGACGTTGCGGCGATGGAGAAACTCTCTAGGGCATCCATGGTGGACGACCATGAGAGGGAGAGAGATGGCATGTAGAGAGAAAGAGAGAGAGATGCTTCTCAAGCATTGTGTGTGTGTAAAATAGAGAGCATGGTATGCCTCTCTATTTATAGTGTTTTGGGATCCATGGATCTCAATCCATGTGACATATAAAATCAATGGATGAGATTGATTTATGCCAATCCAATGGCTAAGATTGTTATTGGTAAATCCAACAAATTTAGATCAAAATATATTTGACAAAATCAAATACAAATCAATCCAAAATTACACCAAATAAATAAGGAGAGAATATACATGGAGATTTCATCTCCATGTACATTCCATATGGACGGCCACCCATTCCTATTTGGAATTGGGTGCCGCCCAAGCTTTCCATGAGGAGAGCAATCTCATGACATGTCATGAGATTGCATATCTCCATGAAAATCTCTTTATTTATTTCCAACAACTTTTGTTGGGTTTTATTCTTCAAAATTAATTCACAATTATATTTGAGAATATTGCAATCTTGCCATGGAAAAAAATTGTGAATCAAATTCACAACCCAAAACAACATATAATTTACATTGTCAATTAATTACACAATGTGTATCCAATACACATAATAATTAATCAACACATATAAATTATAATTAGTTCTCTCTTATACATTATAAGTCACATTTATAATATATTATGAATAATTGGATATTTCTACCCACATTATTCTTATCCATAATGTTTAAATCACATTTAATTATATTGGTTAACTTATTCTCATGTGCCCAAATAATATGAATCACATTCACATTATTTACATCTTTGATAATCAAATCACATTTAATTATCTAAGATAACTCTCCTTATAATATGAATCAAATTCATATTATTCATGACAATTATATCATATTTAATTATCCATTTTCTCATTGCTCGGATACATATATCAACAATAGAATTATCCATGAACTCTTTCAAGGATAATGCGCTTTCTCCGCGAATACTTGGAGATAAGGATAGGGTGATTGTATTGTTCCACGTATAGTGACATGGATATTGAGATCATATCTCAAATCCAGATCGCGGGCCTCCCATAGATGCTTGATTAAATCAAGTCCGCAATCTAATCTTCTCATTGCATCTGAATCACATTCAGATCAATCTCCAACATTTGGACTAAGATCAGATTACTTCTCTATTGAGAGGAGTCACTAAAATCCAGACCTATTTCATCACTCCCTAGGAATGGAAGCATCATGGTTATACAATCGTTTATGATCACATCACCCTCAGGTATTCCCAATTCCTGTACATCCTGCATACTGGAAGACTCAGAATAAACCCGAAGTATTAGATCAACTTTACACTATCTACTTCAGGGTTTTTATCAGTAAGTTTCTCATTCGATCATTGGGAGTCGGTATCGAGCATATACTTTCCAAAAGCATATATCATACCTAGGTCTTGATCATATACTTTCCAAAAGTATATATCAAACGTACAAATTCAGTCAAGCTTCCAAAGCGAGACGACCATGCGCATGGTATTTGATTCTTCCCAATATCTCATGAGTGAGCTCATGTCTTCCGGTTCAGTAACTGAACCTGTATGATCCTTATGAGAGATCGTATTACTCATATGCCCTTATATGCACACCAGCGCGCCGGTGTATATACCTTGATTAGGTCATCAACCTATTGGTCTGCCAAATGTACATACTCAGACATATAGTAACACATCTGTCTCCGGTTATAGGATGTGTGCCTATATCATGACAACATATGATATATGACTTTGGTTATCTCGATCTTGTTAAGTCAACTCTTTGACCTAACTCATCTGACACCTCCGAATCTCTATTCCTATGCAGAGGACCTGCATCAAGAGGTCGGTCAGATATCAGCCTAACTGAGATAGGATTGCCATCTCCTACTCAGGCTGGAGATCATCTCTTAACAATCATTTGACGGTGCTCGATGAGTCCTCAATCTAACTCATTAGATATTCATCTAAGCACCAGCCTCTATGATTCAATAATTGAATCAATAGTTGTATGATCATCAAGATGGCCATGGTACATAACCCTAATTGTACTAAGGGACCTATTATGCAAATTATGTACTCTTTATTTCAGATTAAGGAGTGAATTGCAATAACATTTATTGCATAATGGCTCGTCGTGGGCTCGCATGTCCAACAATCTCCCACTAGCCCAAAGAGCCATTAATGGGCTAATCATTTAAACCCACACACATGTGACAATCATAGGCTATTTAGAAAATAGTTAGGCAAGCTGATCAGTCACTCCGTTCCCAAGAGACTACGCCAAGTCCTTTTACGGCACTTGCATATCTCCTAGTAACAGTGCTCGCATCCAATGCGAATGTTGCATCTCATGCAACCGATACTCAATTTTTGTTGGTTATAGTGTCCTTGACACTACATCTTATTAATTATCATAACCAGTATTCCCCTAATCCTTATTAGAATACCTTCATTCCTGGAGATCTCTATCTCCTAAGGTATCTACAGTTAAGACCCATATAGATCATTATCTACAAGGTCTTTAAACTTTTGAAGATAAGACTTTTGAGATCACTATCTCTAAGTTTCATCATTTTTGAAGATATTGTTATTACTGCAACCAAATGTTTTATTTCCAGAGTAGGATTACTAACAGTTTACCACTCCCACTGCATGGCAGACATATGGCTTTTGTACATATCTAGCATACACTTCAGCTTCGCGTAACTGATGCACAAGTGCAAGCAGTTCTAGCATTTACTTCCTCAACTCTTTGAGGTGCTATCCCTTTAGACAGGTCACTACCACATCTTAAGGGAAGGAAGCCTCTCTTGGAATTTTCCAGAAAATGGAATAAGTCCAAGGTGTATTACTAATGTGACGATCCCAATACCATCTTCTCTTTGCTTCTGAACGACTTCAGAATTAAGATCTAAGAGGTATCCTTGAGATCGTATCTCAAGGTATGGAACAACCAAATTATAAAACACTTATTATTTATTCTTATATCTATTTAAATGATTAGAATAATATTTACATTTAGCACGATGAACATAATGGCACTCCAAATAAGCTTCACATGGTTCACCAAGATTTTATCTGAAATCACAGCATTTACAATTTCATCAAATCTTATGTTCCAACTACAAGAAACTTAAGGGAGTCCAAAGATGGAGTTCTTCAGCTAGCACATCTTGCTTTCCTCAATCTTGAAGCCCTAGGGCTACTTCATATGAATATGCTCAGAGAGCTATTCATAGAGGAATGCAATCTTGACTCACATCATGAAGAAGTCATAGTCAAGTTGTGTAGCTACAGTTAGCAATATTCTGATGGGTTAAAGCAAGGTCACTGGAGAGGAAGTCTCATCGCGAGCGATGTCTTCTCTTCGGTGTGCAACTCATGACTACGAACTGTGCTTTGAAGGTCTCTACCTTCTCATCAGGTTCCCTCTTTCTCTTGAAGATCTATTTACACCTTAATGGGTCTTACCCATATAGGTGGATCCTCGAGGGTCCATATACAACACTTGTATATGAAGTCTACATTAGACTTTTGTTGCTAACATCCATCTTTCCATGTCATGATCCTCTGGAGCTTCATCACATGAAGTATGATCATTTTCACATGGAATACATCCTCAAACTCATTTGAAGAGGTATTAGTGTTTCATCTTTAATTGTCCTTTTAGTTTCCAATTTCAGGAGCCTCATTATCTTCTCGAGATTAAATGAGTTCCTTCACTTCATTTTATCTTGATTCTTAAGAGAGTCATCATCTAAGAATCACATTCTCAGAGATGAGATCCTTTAAGAATCTCAAGGTCATAAAGTAGGTATACAATACCATCTTTTATTTTCCTAATGAAGTAGCACTCTCTAGTGCCAGATTCCATCTTAATAAGATGGAACCTTATTAAGGATATATATAATGTAGTCTCTACCACATTTATATATATACCAGGAAACTAAGAGATAATTATGCTAAGATTAATCATTGATCAAATCATGTCACACATGATCAATTGTATCTCCCTACAACTCCATTGAGTTAAGGTTCTTTAGGAGGATTGAGATAGGAATGATATTCATATCTCCATAAAGTATTTTTTGAATTCATCTAATAGGTACATGCTACCTTGGTTAGATCAAATTCATTTCATCTTCCTTCAAACTTTGGTTCTAAACCAAAATTGCGAAATCTTTGAACATTTCAAAGTTTTCTAAGTGAAGAGAAGAAATCTCATATCACAAATAATCACTAATAGATATCACATATCCATAATGTTTATTCTGATATAGATGATTCACATACATCAATATGTATGAGATCTTGAATACCTTAATATCTTACACCTTTCCCAAAGAAGGGTGTATTGGACATTTTTACTGTGAATACAATATTCACAAGTATGTGAAAATTGAATCTTTAGACAATCTAAAGTTTCATGTCTTACTAGTCCATTGATCTCATCAACAGACATATGTCCAAATCTTGATGCCAGATCATTGTCAAATGATCTTTATCCTCCTATTGATCTTTAAAGGTTTAATTTTCAGTATTAGAAATCTTAGTGAACCATTCAATAATTTTCTAATTTAATAGAGTCCACTAGATTTTAGATTACTATCTGAAATATCTCCATCATAACTCTTTATGATAGATTTATTACAGAATTCATGTTTATATCCAACAATTAGAAATAAACAATGAGTGTATTCTAATATCTAGGTCATAGAGACATTCTCAAAGACTAAGGGCTCCCACTGAAAATATGAAGTCTATTGATCTCATGGAAATTGTTGCAACACTTGCATCTCTTTCAACATGGATGACCAATAAACCCTAAGATCAAATTTCTAATATTCTAACACATATGCAACCAATTGCAAGTGTCATTAGAAGATTGAGATAAAATTATTAGACTTTACCTTATTAAATAAGTAAGTCAATTTCAATGATTATATGTAGGTTATTCTGATGTGTTATCTGATTCCTTCTCTAAGGATTATAGATAGATTTGATAGTCATACTATCAACACATCAACATATTGCAGTATTGGCATTCATCCAACTCTTTCGATGTCATATGGAAGTCACAGAAGTACAGTCAACTATTTGATTATACTTCTTGCTTAGATCCAACCCATGCTTCCACTGCGCTCCCTTTATCTATAAACAACCATTGCTTAAGATTAAGGACCTCTTATGTTAAATTCAAAAGAATTTAATGTAAGAGCATTTCGACATTTATACATGCTTCACCCAATTCATACAATATGAATATTATGAAGCTTCATGAATGACTAGAGTATAGATAGTAGAATGATGACACTCATCATCTACATCCATCTAAACTCTTAAAACATAGGTTCAGGTAGGTACTCAAACAATTTGAATACATCATCTCTAATTAAGCTACCATTCTACATGATGCAGAGAACCATGCCATTCATGATTAAATGTCAAGAGCACATATGTATGCCAGAATATCTTCATTGATTTTATAAGGATTATTTGACAATTGCGATCATCATCGACATGTTACTTCCAAAGTACATTCGATGAGATCAATATATATAGAGACATACAAACCATAGGGTTTTAGTCCTATTGTCTTATTTAATTATCATTCCTCATTATTATGAGGGATCTTGCACATTGCAATCACATACATTATGTGTCCAATTGCAAGTACAATATCTAGATCAAAGGGTCCAATCCATGATATTTTACCGGTTATTATTGAGTATAATATTGAATGGATTTAATGAAGGATTATCTGAAATAAGAAATTTGCATAAACATATATAAATATATAATTTACTTTGATTTAGGAATTTTTATATCAAAGTTGTCTTGCCTTGTCAACACTGAAAGTTCATTCCCTTAATCACTTTCAATGTAAGAGATATACTTACCATCATATCTCAGCAAGATCTGGGATCTCCTTCCTTATCTTTGTTACATCCCAATAATATGAGAAACTGCAACTCAGATAAAAAGAAGCGGGAACACATTCCGCCTTGCAAGTCCAACTTGCATCTCCCAATTCGGTCTTTAATACCCGAGCCCACCACCCCTAAGGTGATGTTGACCCGTCATTAATTGAACCAACCGTCAACAGGAATAGAACTCGCTATGCTCAATCCAATATCGCCCCAATAATATGAGGATCCGATATTGGGGTCACTACGCATACGGCCTTACTCTTTCGAGAGGCAAAGAGTCCGATCCAGATGCGCTTGTATATAGGAGCTGTCACTTCGTACAGGCGTCTCCTATATACAATCCCTGGCAACGGAAACCCTTCGCCTTGACGGGAGACCATGGATGTCACTTATGTGATCCTCCTCCACTTATTCAAATTTAATTAATTACTATGAATCACATTCACATAATTAATTCTTCCAAGGGAATTATTAACTCTAATCATATTAGAGTATAACTGGACATAATCAATTCAATCATATTAAATTAATTATCAGTCGAATTCAATCAATCAAACTTTATTGTTATGCTTGAATATATATGGTATTATTCTCAAAGTACGTATTAATTCGTATTTTAATAATTAGAAAATACATCTTAATCCCTCGGACATTATCCCGGCCATACCCGCTGTCATGGCCAGTACTGACGAGAGTGGGACGGACCGCATACGTTGCAACCCGCTACCCCAGCGATCCCTGACTAGACACCATATCCGCCTCGTGAAAGGATAATGACGAATTGATTAATTTGTACTTGAGATGATCATCGGTTTTTCAACCTAAATTATACCATATAGTAATCAAAACAATTTTGATTATAAGGAAATTTGCTAGACAAATTCACAATCCTATTCAAGCAAGGATTTTGATGATTGTGATTCCAATTATGATTTAGATCAAATCTAATCACTTAATTGATTGGGGCCAAGTCAATTAAGGAAATAATCATATTACAATATTTCTCAAATATTTTCATAATTATTTCATGAAATTAACAATTAATTTCACTAATTGACAATCACATTGTTCTTGATTAGGAAAGTAATTTCAGCAGTGACCCCTACTTACTAAAATTAGCATATCTCAATCAATTTAAATCCAAATTAAGCAAAGTAAGTTTCCATAGTTTGCTAACTTGATTTACAACAGAACCTATGTGTTTTGCACGCATTTCGAGTCATCTATTAACAATAATTAACTCCTTAATTACGTTAAGATTCGCAGTTCCCGTAACAGTGAATACATGTTCATTAAAACTACCATATATAGAGCATACGAAATCCGATTTACGCAAACTCAGATCCTATGGTTTCCTTATTTAATGGGGAACAAAATCCAAGTAAAATTCGTGTTTAAACAATTTAAACAGTGCCGAAGTTATTTACTAAACAGATCTGCGAAATCAAATGCGATGAAAACTTGGGCGACCTTAACGAACCCAAGTCGTCCTCGGTTAGCGAATTATATTCGAAACCGTCGACCTAAGGCTCTGATACCACTTGAAGGATATGGTTAGATCCTCAAGCGCATCACGGAAGCGTGAGCGTCGTATCGAATACGACGAGGAGCGACTAGTCGCACTAGTGCTCGATGCAGCGGAATTTAAAAAATTTTTCTTACGAGGAAACCACATGATCCAAGAACACTTCTCGGATCGTTTCATCTTAACCACAAACAAGTAATTAGGATTACCTCTTGAAGCGTGGTTGCGATCAAGTCTCTAAACGAAGAGACCTCCTGTCTCAAGACCGATCCGACGGAGGAGACGCTTGCGAGCGCGGGGATGAACCGCATGCTTCTCGCAATCCATGTTGATGATCCAAGCAGCGGATCTCCTGATCTCAACACACGAGATCCGACGTCTTCTTCACGAGCGAGGCGCATCGAAGGAGACGGAGACCCACGAGCAGACAATTAGGCAACATAACGACGACGCTGCGGCGATGGAGAACCTCTCTAGGGCATCCATGGTGGATGGCCATGAGAGGGAGAGAGATGGCGTGCAGAGAGAAAGAGAGAGAGAGAGAGAGAGAGAGAGAGAGAGAGAGAGATGCTTCTCAAGCATTGTATGTGTGTAAAATAGAGAGCATGGTATGCCTCTCTATTTATAGGGTTTTGTGATCCATGGATCTCAATCTTTGTGACATATAAAATCAATGGATGAGATTGATTTATGTCAAACCAATGGCTAAGATTATTATTGGTAAAACCAACAAATTTAGATCAAAATATATTTGACAAAATCAAATAAAAATTAATCCAAAATTACACCAATAAAATAAGGAGATAATATACATGGAGATTTCATCTCCATGTACATTCCATATGGACGGCCACCCATTCCTATTTGAAATTGGGTGCCGCCCAAGCTTTCCATGAGGAGAGCAATCTCATGACATGTCATGAGATTGCATATCTCCATGGAAATCTCTTTATTTATTTCCAACAACTTTTGTTGGGTTTTATTCTTCAAAAATAATTCACAATTATATTTGAGAATATTGCAATCTTGCCATGGAATAAATTGTGAATCAAATTCACAACCCAAAACAACATATAATTTACATTGTCAATTAATTACACAATGTGTATCCAATACACATAATAATTAATCAACACATATAAATTATAATTAGTTCTCTCTAATACATTATAAATCACATTTATAATATATTATGAATAATTGGATATTTCTACCCACATTATTCTTATCCATAATGATTAAATCACATTTAATTATATTGGATAACTTATTCTCATGTGCCCAAATAATATGAATCACATTCACATTATTTACTTCTTTGATAATCAAATCACATTTAATTATCTAAGATAACTCTCCTTATAATATGAATCATATTCATATTATTCATGACAATTAAATCATATTTAATTATCCATTTTCTCATTGCTCGGATACATATATCAACAATAGAATTATCCATGAACTCTTTCAAGGATAATGCGATAAGGACAGGGCGATTGTATTGTTCCACGTATAGTGACATGGATATTGAGATCATATCTCAAATCCAGATCGCGGGCCTCCCATAGATGCTTGATTAAATCAAGTCCGCAATCTAATCTTCTCATTGCATCTGAATCACATTCAGATCAATGTCCAACATTTGGACTAAGATCAGATTACTTCTCTATTGAGAGGAGTCACTAAAATCCAGACCCGTTTCATCACTCCCTAGGAATGGAAGCATCATGGTTATACAATCGTTTATGACCACATCTCCCTCAGGTATTCCCAATACCTGTACATCCTGCATACTGGAAGACTCGGAATAAACCCGAAGTATTAGATCAACTTTACACTATCTACTTCAGGGTTTTTATCAGTAAGTTTCTCATTCGATCATTGGGAGTCGGTATCAATCATATACTTTCCAAAAGCATATATCATACCTAGGTCTTGATCATATACTTTCCAAAAGTATATATCAAACCTACAAATTCAGTCAAGCTTCCATAGCGAGACGACCATGCGCATGGAATTTGATTCTTCCCAATATCTCATGAGTGAGCTCATGTCTTTCGGTTCAGTAACTGAACCTGTATGATCCCTTTGAGAGATCGTATTACTCATATGCCCTTATATGCACACCAACGCGCCGGTGTATAGACCGTGATTAGGTCATCCACCTATTGGTCGGCCAAATGTACATACTCAGACATATAGTAACACATCTGTCTCCGGTTATAGGATGTGTGCCTATATCAAGACAGCATATGATATAGGACTTTGGTTATCTCGATCTCGTTAAGTCAACTCTTTGACCTAACTCATCTGACACCTCCGAATCTCTATTCCTATGCAGAGGACCTGCATCAAGAGGTCGGTCAGATATTAGCCTAACTGAGATAGGATTGCCATCTCCTACTCAGGCTGGAGATCATCTCTTAACAATCATTTGACGGTGCTCGATGAGTCCTCAATCTAACTCATTAGATATTCATCTAAGCACCAGCCTCTATGATTCAATAATTGAATCAACAGCTGTATGATCATCAAGATGGCCATGGTACATAACCCTAATTGTACTAAGGGACCTATTATGCAAATTATGTACTCTTTATTTCAGATTAAGGAGTGAATTGCAATAACATTTATTGCATAATGGCTTGCCGTGGGCTCGCATGTCCAACATGACTTACCCATGCAAGAATCGATGATGAATCTATGATAAATATCCTCTCGGCCTCTGTGTTTGACAAGCTCAAACTTAGGCCAATCAAAAAGTCGAGAGAGATCGTTCAGCTGGCTGATCGATCTATCAGGCGGTCGAAAGGAACCATTTCAATCATCATTACTTTCCTAGGTGCTCTACTCTAGATACACTTCATGGTCATTGACATTGAGCACTGAGGAGAGTTTACCCAGTCTGCTATTATTCTCGAGAAGCCTTTCTTGCTAAGGTGACTTTAGATTGTGAGACTCGAGAAATTGATTTTATTGCCTTGGGAGCACTTCGACCACACCCAATCTTTGACACACTCTACTCTAAGGTGACCCACAAAGCTGCTGACAGTCGTGACCATCGAGAGGTAAATGAGTCCCACCTCTTTGCTATTCCTGAGATACTGACTATCAACCGACCGTTAGTTTAGAGACTCCCCACACATCCATGACTTCCACTGCTTGCATAACCACCACTATGTCAACTTCAAGAAAAGACTCATAACCCGAAGCTGTCATTGAGTCGGACATGATTTTTGCGGATTGTCTTTAACCGTTTCAATGTTCTGACATATGCGACTAATGAAGCCAAGCAAACAGAGATCACTAGCACCTTCCCAAGAGGTGCGCTGACCCTTTAGGAATATTATAATCTATATGGTGACTCGTCTGATGAGGAACCCATGGTCAGCACCAAGCTACCTCCCAGACCTTCAAAGTAGACAACCAAAACAGAATTGACTACACCCAAAAACATGGTTGCTCCCTCCTCTAGATGGTTATCCATTGAGAGAAAGTCGAGAATTGATTCCCCAAGGTGTTCCCCCGAACCCCTCAAGATGCGTCGCTCTCCACTCCTTCTCAATGATTCTTGTTCTAGAAAACTGACTAAGAATGTTCCCTTCAACAATTCAGAGAAAGAATTTTAGGATGAATCCTCATCGGGTCCGGATGAGGTGGTTTATATGAGTGAGCTCAGTACAGTTGTTCTTAAACTATATCTAAGCATGCAGTCGTGTGTCGACCCTTGTTGGACGATCCCTTCTCCTCACTATTATTCATCTGTGGATGATTCCCACAATGACACATATGTATATTATCTACCTCCTCGCTCCCGCAAAAAGGTTCATCACAAACCTTCTTGATCCTTGTATATATCTTCTTTCCCTCCCTCACTAGTGATTTGACTCACTCGCCCCAGCTCCATATCGTATCATTTTATGGCTATGCTTAGGATGACCAGATCCTATGTATAGGGGGAGAGTGACCCGAGTTTCTTCATCATTCACTGTACATTTTCCAGATCTCATCGGTTCTCACATTCATTCCTGTCCTAGACATAGGTTGGCCAGAGCTTAAGTATATGGGGACCGATGCCCATCATGTATATAGACTCATCCATTTCCCCTCATAACCTCGCCTACCTAATTTTTGATCTTCTTCTACATTAGGCTGCCATAGCCTAGGTATAGTGGCGCGGAGCTAGTTCTATACTGTTTTTTGTTATTTTATCTCTCCTACGCTTAGCACAAGATGTCTTTTCCATGCATCTTGTGCTCTTAGGACATAACACACGCTAAGAATAAGGGTACATGTATATATTACATATATACTTACCCATAGCTCGTAATTTTGCGTATTTTTGTATATATTATGAATAATTAAGGGGTGGGTAAAAATTGATTTTTTGTAAAATAATGTGTACTTGTATAGTATGTATATTGTATAATCTGTATAATACTTGTGTAAAAAGTTGTAAAAGTCTTGTAAAAAACATACTCTTGTAAAATTTGTTGTAAAATAGGGGTAAACCAGAAAATTTTAAAAAATGGAAAAAATAAAGGCTTCTTATTTACTCTACAATGCATTCAAAAAAAGGAAAAATGTGTCTTGCACTTCATTCATCTACATAGCATGTCATCTACATCTCATATGCATATTTAGCATATGCAAAGTGAAAAGTTAGTGGGTTCTGAACCAAGTTATGAATAGATGTTGAGGATGGATTTGATTCGACCTTAATCTACCTAATTTCAGTGGAACATTATAGGAACTTGAGTTAAGATATTTCAGGTCGAGTGACTTAATTCTTTGAGTCCACAAGTCTATGTTCACATGTCATCTTGATTTGTCTAAGTAGAATATTTCATACACATGCATGATTTTAGACAGTGACCTAACTGGGACAAGCACCATGCATGTAGCTCTTCATTAATGAGATGGTGAGGAGGTAGAATCCTTTGGCTTGGAATAGCACACGGGTAGAAATGTCCATCCTCCTCTAGGGAGAGTAGTGCATCTCAACGTAGTCTAGTGGCATTGACGTCTAATGATGGGATGTTGTGTTTTGCAATAAAGCTTCAAAAGAGGGATAGTCTACTGGCTCATGAAGAAAAACTCCTTATGTATATGCTAAACAGTGTATATATGTCAATAAAAAAGAAAAAAAAGGAATAAAAAGGAAAAAAATGCAGAATCTCCAAAAGTGGACATGCCTGATTGAAAAGTAAAATGCCTACCGGTGTGTATATACAAGTATAAAAAAAAAGAAGAGCTTCAAAGCATGCAGTTGGATGACTTTGATACACTGGTCAAGCATCCTAGGATAGGTAGCTACACTGGCTGCCATCCATTCTTCTCTCCACCCCCACTTCTTGAAATGGTCGCACTTGAACTTAGAGGGGAATATCCCGCTCCTCGAGGAAAGAGTTGCTAGATTGGGGAATTGGAGTTACCTTGTTAAAGGAGGATGTTTCTTTGCCATTTCTGATGTGTAGAGATATATTTCACTTACACAGTACACGTAAGATTCATGGTCATCAGAATTTACGTATGAGGATTTGTTCTGACTTGACTGTTAAGGCATCTCGAATAAGAGACTTGTGGATCTTAAAGGTTGTTAGGTATTAAATTCAATTCCCAATAAGGTTCCACCACACTATTAATCCAAGGTTCGACTCGAGCTCCATTTTCACCTTTTGTTCATGACCTTGGTATGAAATCCAAACTCATTTCACTCTTGCATTTTAGTTGCTCGGGGACGAGCAAGGTTTAAGTATAGGGGGTTGATGAATATGTAATTCATCACTCTAAAAGTTGAAAATAGAGCTTCATTCCCGAGTAATTAGTTGAATTTTCTCATTTATACTGTGTTATTATCATTCATGCACTTGTAAAAAATATGTGCATTTTAGCATTCATATGTGCATCAAATAAGGAGCCAAATTCCATGTAAATATTTACCTATATATTAGCTAAAATCACCTTTTTGTATCTGTTTTATACTAACTCCAAATCTAATAAAATTAACTCTATAGTGTATATATTACTAACATTAATAAATGAAAAATATCAAAAGAATACTAACTTGTAAAATTGTCCAATAAAACCAAAATCCAAGTTTGAGACTTAGAACATTAAAATTCACATATCTCTCTCTTATAGTGTCCGATTTAGGTATACTCACTTTTAAAGTAATATACATTCAAAAAACTTTAAAATGAGACCAATTTCATAAAAATTGGAGATTGTATGTGAAACTAGGGTTTTGGGTACCTATTGTATATTGTACATATTGACCAAAATACCCTTCATTTTTTCTTAATTATTAAAAATAAAAAAAAATACTAAGTTGTAAATATTTATATTATATTTTCAATTTTTATTCTGATTTTCTCTAATTTAAAAATGATAAAAATATGCAAAATATAAAATTACAGTATTTTATGCATACAAGATACCACCAAAAAATACATTTTGTACATATGACTTAATTTTATTTTTGATCCTTCATGAAAGTTATAGATCTCATAGAGACGAGCAACTTTTATGTTGACACTTTTTTAATTGATCCCTTATGTTATTTCTTTTTATTTTCTTTGCATTTAATTTTTGATTTTTCTAAGTGCGACACCTAACAGCTCCTGGAGCCGTCACGTGTCACCCTATATTTTTATTAATTTCGTATTTTATTTTATTTTAATTATTTTCCTATTTTATTTTATTTTATTTATTTTAGTTATTTATTTATTAATATTTATTTATTTCTTCTACTTTTATTTTCTCTTCATTATTTTAGTAGCCTACTTATATTGCTTTATTTTTTATTTTTTAACCCCTTTTTACTTCTTCCTTTTCTTGTCCTCCACTCTAAGTCACCAACTCCCCATTTTTACCACTTTCTCCGCTTCTTTTCTAACCCCCTCTCCTTTTTTCTCTCCTCCTCCCGCAATTCACATCATATGTCAAAATCAAGAGAGAAGGGAACCACTAGCTCAGCTTGCTCGATGGTGACAACAATTGAGTAAGCCTTCGATGCGATGATGGTTTCCATCGTATTTGGTGAGATCCGAGGTAGAGAGATCGAGCTCGTCGCAGCCACATCCAAGCAACATAGCTTCTCTGATTTTAACCGGATCGAGGCCACAATAGAGGCCACACACTGCAACCCCACCTTTTGGCAAAATCACAGGTAAGTTAATCCCTCTCATTCTCCTTGTTATTTTGTTTATCTAACATTTCTGTTGTTATTCCACTCACACCACCACCACATCATCACTAACTCACCTTCATCCTCATTATCTACCTTCACTAAATTTCCCTCTCCATTTTTTTACCACCACCATCATCATCTATTACAACCATTTCCAATTTTTGTTCCCTGTAAAAAACACAACAACTAATTAATATAAAATAAAAAACAAAAACAGAACAAACAAAAAAAATTGCAGGCACAACAGCTGCCACCTCCTTCCGTCCTCCGCTTATCGATATCCCCACAGCCGCCCAACGCGCCCACCTGCTCGCATCACTAACTGCAGCCCTCGCATGGCCCCTTCCAGCCATTGCAGCAGTGATGCGCGAGGCCCCTAGCTCCAGCCTTGTACTGCCCATCCGCCTCCGCCGCTCCCCTTGGCATCGCCTCGCTGCGGCTAATCAACCACGTCCACTGTCTGCCACGACCGTGCGCCCCTGCACGAGGCCCCGACAGTGCTTAGCCCCCTGCGTGCCATGTACCAGCAGCTACGCGCTCCAGGTCTAGCCCTCGTCGCAGCCGATTATGCGTTCGCAGCAAGCCGTGGCTGACCCTCGCTCTCCACCTCCGCTACGGTGTTCCGCACCGCTCCAGGCCGCGCCACCCTCCTTTATGTGCTTGCGCGACCTCCACATCGTGCGCTAGGGCAGCATGGGTTTTTGGAAACCCACATCTTCTTCAAAGGTTTTTTTTTGTTATTTTAGTTGTAAGAAATGCAATTTGTTTCTCGCAAGTTGATTTAATTTCAAAAGTACCGTTAGGCATCTTTCATTCCATTGAACTTCTGATTCTGTAATTGCAAAGACACTTTGCATGATAATTTGGACATCTTTATTACATCATTTATTTTAATGAAAAATATTACATTGTTGAGCAATTAATTATTTATCATTTCAATATTTATTTATAATTTTGTAAGCATTGGATAATTAAATAAAATTGTTTTGGTGAAAAATTAGATATTTTACCCATTCCATTATCTATAATTCATATTTAATTAAATATTGCTAAAAAACTATGAAAAAATCAGATTTAATACCTCTTTATGTGCTTTAATTACAGTCCAAATTTCGTCACAAATGGAGTTGTCTTGTGCCTATAATAAATTCCTGAGTTATTTAGATAATTGTTTTTTAATTAAATCCATGAATATCATTTTTGTGTAATTTCAAGTCTTTTGGATTATTTGTTAAAATATCTATTTTAACTAGTTTTTCTTCTGAATCTTTGAGTTTTCGTCATGAAGGAAATATCTAAGTGGTAGATCACCGATTTTATATACCCCATCTTCGACTCCAAATGGGTTGGTCCATTGCATGTGGTATCCAAGAAGGCATGTATCACTATAGTTGTAAGCAAGTCTGGAGAGGTCAAATCTACTGAGTACCTAGTTCTTGGAGGGTCTGTGTGGACTACAAATGATTGAATCAAACCACCAAGAAGGATAATTTTCCGCTACCATTTACTGATCAGATTATTAAGAGGTTAGCTGGGATGAGTCATTATTATTTTCTTGATGGGCACTCAGGGTACAATCAAGTGGCTATAGCGCTCGAAGACTAGGAGAAAATGACGTTCACATGCCCGTCTGGAACGCATGCTTTTAGACAGATGCCCTTTGGTCTATGTAATGCCTTGACGACATTCCAAAGGTGCATGCTTTCCATCTTCTTCGACATGGTGGGCGAATGTTTAAAGGTCTTTATGGATGACTTTTCGATCTTCGATGATGTGTTCGACGCCTGTCTTGCTTGCCTTGACCAAGTGCTTCAATGTTGTATCGACGACAACCTTGTGTTATCTTGGTAGAAAAGTCATTTCATGATGACTCAAGGGCCGGTCTTGGTCACATCATCTCCAACAGAGGCATGGAGGTTGATCGGGACAAGGTAGACATCATAAATAAGCTCAATCCACCATCTAATTGCGACAGTTGCAGTCTTTTTTGGGGCATGTCAGTTTCTACCGATGGTTCATACAGGACTTCAGCCGTATTGCACGAGCGCTCACTGATCTGTTGACAAAAGACACCGAGTTCCTTGTAGATGATGGGTGTCTTTCATCATTTGAGATTCTCAAGGGATTAGTTCTGCATGCTCCTATCCTTCTGCAACCTGTTTGGTCTCTTCCATTTGAGACAATAACATATGCTTCTGATTTTTCCGTAGGGGATGTGCTTGGATAGAGGAGTGATGGATCTCCTTTTGCCATTCACTACACTAGCCGGACTTTGGATTCTGCTCAGCAGAATTACACTATGACAGATAAGGAGATGCTAGCCGTAGTATTCACTCTTGATAAGTTTTGTTCTTACATACTTGGATCTCGAGTGACTATTTACAAAGGCCACACCGCCATCCGATACCTCACGGCAAAGAAGGATGCAAAAGCCAGATTGACTATATGGATCCTTCTACTCCAGGAGTTTGATATATAGTTTAAGGATAAACATTTAGTTAAGAATTGGTGGCGGATCACCTCTCTTGATTAGAGAAACTTGAGGATTCTGAATAGACCATACCTGTTACAGAGACATTCCCAGATGAGGAGATTCTTGCTATCATATCCCTTCCATGGTACACTGACATTGTGAACTATTTCTTTGCTAAGAAAGTTCCACAAGGTTGGCCCAGACAACGACTTGAGACATTCCTCGCGAAGGCCAAGTCATACCATTGGAAGGATCCCACCCTTTACTATGAAGGGGTATAGTGTCTGGCATCGGTGTATTTCCTAGGAGGAGCACCATAACATCCTCACTTTATTGCCGGAAGATTGAGGCAGGAGGACATCACCCTGGGTGATGAAAATAACATAAAGTTCTCCAATCCGGCCTTTGTTGTCCTACCCTCTTCAAGGATTCAGTGAATTCATGAAGATGTGCACAGACTGTTAGAGGATGGGCACTTGTGGATAGAGAGACATGATTCTGATGCAGCCCATTCACTTCTGTGAGGTTTTCAACGCATGGGGCATCGATTTCAAGGGTTCATTCCATAAGAATGAGTTATTTGAGAACATTTTGCTTGATGTAGATTATGTTAGTCTTTGGATTGAGGCCATCCCTGCTCGAGCCATAGATTCAAAGTCTGTTTGCAAATTTTTGAGGATGAATATCATTTAACAGTTCAATGTACATAGAATCTTGATTTCAGACGGGGGGCTCATTTTATTAATGACAAGGTAAGGGACCTTGCTAACGAGTTGCTAGAAATTAGAACTCTAGGAACCCCGAACCATGATATGATATTCTTCCTCAGAAATATGCAAAAAATTCTTAAATCAATTGCTTGGGAGTTGATGGAGTCAACCCAATGACTTACATAATCTACAACCAACATAGTATACTCGAATCCCTTAGTCTTAGGGAATGGGCCCATAAAATAGATGCCCATGCATAAAACACCTCACATAAGTTAATGGGTTGCATCAACATCATATCTCTATGTCCACAAGTACCCATCCTTTGACATTCAATACAACTCTTTAGGAATGCATCGGCATCCTTGAAGAGTGTCGACCACCAAAGGCCTGATTGGAGCACCTTCTATGCTATCCTCCTCCCATAACTATGTCCTTCTGCATCAAGCTTGTTGTAATAGGTGAGGAAAATGTGGTGTTTGTCATAAGGAATATGCAAACTCTAGAAACTATCCCCCCCTTCATGGTAAAGGGTGGAATCCTCCTAATGGCATGACTTGGCTTTCGCAAGGAAAGTCTCAAGCCGCTGCCTGGTCAACCTTGTGGAACATTCTTAGCAACGGGATTGTTCACAATGTTGGCATACCACATGAGTGAGGTGATAGCAAGAATCTCATTGTCTGAGAATGTCTTTGTGATAGGTATGGTAGTCTCAGAATCCTCAAGCAACTGTAATTGGGAGAGGTGACCCGCCACCACATTCTTGAGTCTAGGTTTATCCTTAATCACAATATCAAACTCCTGAAGTGGAAGGATCCATCTAGTAAGATGTGCCTTGGCATCCTTCTTGTGCATTAAGTACCGGATGGTAATGTGATCTGTGTAGATAGTCACTCTTGATCCAATAATGTACAATCAAAACTTATCCAAAGCAAAGACTATGGCTAGCATCTCTTTCTCCATAATAGTGTAGTTCTGCTGGGCGACATCCAAAGTCCTGCCTGCGTAGTGAATGACAAAATGCAAACCATATTCCTCTATCCTAAAACAACCTGTATGACAAAATCTGGGGCATCTGTCATGATATCGAATGGGAGAGACCAATAAGATGGCTGAAGGACATGAGCCTGGACAACTTGGTTCTTGAGAGACTCAAAATCCAAAAGAGACTTATCATATACAAGAACTTGGTATATTTCATGAGAAGATCAGTAAGCAGTCGGGAAATCTGACTGAAGTTCTAGATGAACCATCAGTAGAAATCGACATGCCCTAGAAAAGACTGGAACTACTTCAGATTGGATGGTAGATTGAGCTTCTTGATGATGCCCACCTTGGTCGGATCAACCTCCATGATCCTGTTGGAGATGATATGTCAAAGGATTGTCCCCTAACTCATCATGAAATGACTTTTCTCCCAAGATAAAACAAGATTGACTTCTACACAGTGTTGAAGCACACGATCTAGGCTAGAAAGGCAAGCATAAAAATCATCACCATAGACCTAGAAATCATCCATGAAGACCATCTATTCACCCACCATGTTCGAGAAAATGGAAAGCTTGCATCTTAGGAATTTAGCCGGGGCATTACATAAATCAAAAGGCATCCGTCTAAAAGCATACGCTCCAAATGAACATGTGGTTGTCATTTTTTTCCAGGTCTTCTGACGCAATAACCACCTCATTATATCTTAAGTACCCATCAAGAAAATAGTAATGACTCTTCCCAGCTAGCCTCTCAATAATCTGATCAATGAATGGAAATGGGAAGGGATCCTTCTTGGTCGCCTGATTCAAGTTGTCTGTAGTCCAAGCAGACTCGCCAATATGTGGGTACTCGAGTAGCAATATCCACTCCATCCTCGTAGATAACTGTAGTGACACCCTCCGTCTTGGGTACCACATGAAGCAGACTGACCCATTTTGGTCGGATATGTGATAGATAAAATCAATGCTCCACCACTTAGAAATTTCCTTCATAACCACCTTTCAAAGATTCAGGTTCAGCCTGCGTTGGAACTTACGAGGTGGTTTGGCATCATCCTCTAATAATATGTGGTGGGAGCATAGGGTCGGACTAATCCCATGGAGAAATGATTCTGACCATCCATGCACCTTGAGATTTCTGTCAAGAACTTATGTGATTTCTTTCAAGTACCTCCACTAGGAGAGATTGTTGGTCGTCAGTGAAATCAGTTGAGATTATGTCTGGAAATAGTTTAGGGTCTTATATAAGTAATCGGTAGGTCATACTTTGTGGTAAAAACTTCAACTCCAGGTGGGTGGGAGTGGGTAAATCTGGCTTCCTAAGGATATGAGTGAATGCAACCAGATCTAAATGTAAGAACTCTCTCTACTTCTCTGAAACTTATGGAGACTACCCAATTGATGATTGACAAGACTGACTAGCTCGATCCTCATACTAACTATCATCTCTTCAGAAATTAAACACGGAATATATTCATAAAACTCATGATAATCAATATCCATGTCTGAATTTGAGGGATCGTTATCTGAATTACAAGAAATGAAATCAACCTTGGTTCCAGAATCAGCTTCCTCAACCTCTAATGTATCATGCTCCACTAGTGTGCTATCTGAACTCTCATCAACTGGTGACTGGAAGTCCAATGACTCTGAAATCGTGACAAGAGAACGTTAAACTGGATCTACTAGAACTGTGTCATCATATGTAATAACAAAATCACACTCATGGTGGATGTCTCGTTCTATATCTGATGTCTCCTATGAGCTGGCTATATCTCTGGCAATCAAATCCTCTATCGTCTCTATTTGTATACTCTTGCACACGATGTGAAAGTAAACCTTCCGGCTACCATAATCAGAGATGACCTTTACTATTCCAGAAAAGGTCAACCTAATATGATCAGGGTATAAGTCACACATTCAGGGAACTCCATGTCCAACACAACGAAGTCCACATGAATTGCAAACCCTGAATGGTAACAACAACGTTCGTGAGTAACCCCTTTGGTCTCTTGACCAATCTATTAGCAAATTGAAGAACTATCCTACAAGGTCTAAGAGGACCAAACTCGAAACAATCGAGTAAGGTTGAAGGAAGAAGGTTGTTGAAGATCCTTTGTCTAATAGAGTAGGATCAAAACATTACTCCTGAATCTGACATCTAACATACAGAGCTCCTGAATTAAGTCTCTTGGATGGAAGACGGTTCTGGACAACACAACAAGTGGATCTCGCCAGCTCATGAATCTCTGAATAATGTTTGTGCCTCTTCTTTCTGCGAACCGTGTTCTTCTCTCTAAGATGCTTTTAGAAGAGAGGGATGTGCTCTAAGACATCTGGATGAGTCAACTGAATCTGAAATCTTTCTATCATCTCCTCGCTGAGCTCTAAAAGGTGCTTCTTTTTGGGATTTTGTTTTTTGTTTACTTTCCATGAGCAGAGTGCTTGAGGGAAAGGAACAGATGGACCTTCCTCAGAAGTATGAGGGTCTGATCTAAGAACAGGTCTCCTCATATCTAAATGACTAGCATAAGTCAAATCATCATTATCAACACAAGATGAACCGGTTGTAGTAGAATAAGAAACCTTTCTTTTATTTTTCCATTTGGATTTTATGTTTTGTACATTTTTTTATTTTTCTATCAACATCATTGAATATATGAAAAGGAAGAACAACATGTATATCTGTACAATCAAACTTGGTGGCATCAACACTACAATCAGCAATATGTGTAACAACATCAACACTGATCTCTGGCTCAACAAGTATGGTGGTACCAACACCGCCACCTATTGTTGGGGGAATGAAAACCTAAAAACCACTCTCTCAATTGTCAGGATAGGTGGCATCAACATCACCACACAAAGGGTATAACGACCTCAGTACCACTCTCTCGCTCATCTAGCTCGCCTGATGTACATGTACATCCTCTCCTTGCCTAGACGAGGCATCGCTGGCTGAAATTTTACTGCTCCTAAGTGTCACAAAATCAACATCAGACAATGAAGGAATATCATCATGTACCTCGCTCGGAATGGTAGACTCTATCGACTGTACCTGCTTAGATTTCCTCTTTAGATTGTTCGTGTTTGGCTCAATCTGAGCAGGAATTACGGTCTTGCCCTTGACGTCTCTATCATCTCATGCCTAAACTCATCCATGTCTTACCTAAATGATGTATGTTGCTCAGAAATCAAACATGAGAGATGCTCTAACGTTGGATTTTCATAAGAAGGAGTATGAGTCCTAGATGAATTGCCTCTCTTGAAGTGAGGCTGATGTACATAATGCTGCTGGGAATGAAGCTGCTGTTGGGTACTGGGTAGGATGTGCACCCTATCTCCACCTAGAACTCTAGTAAGGTGGATGAGGATGGGCTGGGACTTCTCTATACTTTGCCCTGAAGATGCCTGAGACTGATGCTAGGAATGTGCACCTCCTGTAGACCAATAAAAATTAGGGTGGTCATGATGGATCCCTGGCTGCTATGGGTACTGGCTACACCAAATCTTGTTGACCTCAATCAACGACTCACACTAATCTGGACTATATGGTGGCAAAGTGGAAATAGGCTGATCACTCTAATAGACAACCGTCTGAGTATCAGGAGACGGTGGTTGTTGTGTTTGGTACTAGGGAGCATGTTGTACTGGCTCAGAATGTATATGATGAACATGATGCGTATGAGTCTGAGAATGAGGAATACGTCCCCCTGAGTCAACCTGTGACCATGAAGAAGGCATAGAATCCATATGTACCTCCTAAAGGCACATGAACTGAGTCTTCAGGTCACTTAAACGTTGGGTCAGCTCATCGAGCTTTTCTAGACCATGGAACTTCTTCTCAAGTATCTCCATGCGATTTAACCTCTGATAAATGATCCTCATATCAGCAGATAAGGACTCTGAATGTGCTACTGCAGTAGAAGGAGAACCAACCTCAATGAATGCCACTTTGGAGTGTCGTAAATGATGAGGAGGCTTTCCATGAGTGTATAATCGAGTCTGGGTCATCGTAGTGTATTTCTCTTCCATTTCCACATAAATGGCCCAGACTTGATCCTCATGCTTGGACAAGTAGGAACCTCCACATGAAACGTTAACCATCCCTTGCAACTCAGGTGTATGCCCACAAAAGAAACTCGGAACAAGATTACGCTTGCTAATATTATTACATGGACACCTCTCAGTGAGCTCTCTAAATCGTTCCCATGCTTTATGAAACTTCTCGTTATGTAGCATGGTGAAGTTGCTAATAATAGCTCAAATGGATAATACTTGTTCATGTATTGGATCCTCAACTGATCCCAAGTCGTGACGACTCTCCCAAGATGTATCAACCAGTAGTTTGCTCTATCAACCAAAGATAATGGGAACACTATCATCTTGATAGTATCCTCGTCCACAAATCTATCATGTATAGTGCTACAGATCTGCTCAAAACCTGGAGGTGTAAATGGGACTCCTTAGTGGCATGTCCATGGAACTTGGGAAAAAGCTGAATACTCTGGGGATGAAGCTCAAAGTTACCATTAATAATAGGCAATCGAATCCACCTATATGTAGTAGAACCAGGGTTGTACAACTCCTTCATCGTAAGATCAAGTCTAGGTGGAATCCCAGCTCCATGACCTTGAAGTCTCTCTCTATCAACTCTATCTTCATCAGGAATGTCCTCCTCTCTCTCATCATCTCGCCTTTGCCTTAACTAGACAAGTTCATCTCTAACCTTATCCATCACCCTCCCTTTCTCCCTAATCTGATCCTGCATGGACTCGAGGGATGCAAGTAAGCCATTGTTGATCACTGTCCGATCAATCACTATAGAAGTGGTATGCGACTATGAAGAATCTCCATTTCATCACCTTTATTCTATCATTTTAGGCTTATAAACAAGCTAATGCATGTATATAACAATATTTTGTACAAATTAACATTCATTATTTATTTTATTTATTGTGTATAAAATACCTTTTTAATGTCAAAATTATAGAATAAAGAAAAGAAAAGAAAAATAACAAAATGACGAAGGTTTTTTATGACCCTAAACCCCAACACCTAGGCATCTTGATGATTGGGTCGACAAAGAATAAAGTAGGGGGAGATAAGTGCCAAAACTCACCAATAAATTCCATTCTTTTATTCATCAATAATTCATTTCGAGTACCTATTTATTTTCTATTTTCTATACTCAAATAAAAGAACTTTGTACATAAAACTTGAAGAAAAAAATACAAATAAAAATACAAAATTGATTTCATATAAAAATAATATAAAGTGTACAAGCTAAACCCTAAATAAAAAGCCAAAATCCCAACTTCCCGGACCCATATCTCCTAAATAAAGATTCAAGTAGTGTCAAAATCACTTTAATTGTATATAACTTTAAATGAGCTATTTAATGAAGGTTGTTTTATATTTTTTGGAGTTAAGGTGTGACAGTTAGGTTTTGGACCCCTATTGTATAGTTTACCTATATAAAATATTCATTTTATTTATTTTATTTATTTTTTATAATTTTGTAAATATTATTTATAACACTTTATACATATTTAGAATAGAATAAAAGCATAAATAAAACATTGAAATAAAATAAGTACATAAAATACATAGATAAAATACCTATACTTATACTTATATATTACATACTTATATTTATTTAAGTGTAAATATTATATCAGAAAAATATAATAAAAATATATTTATGTATATAGAAATAATTTATAATTTTACAAAATAAGAAAACAAAATAAAAATCAGAAATAACAAATAAAAATAGAATACCCAAAACATAGATGAGTATACCTATAAATGGAACCTTTAAAATTAATTTGTAATAAATAAGCACTAAGAAATAATAAAAATCATAATAAAATACTACAGAGAATTATAAAATCTTTTTTTATAACAATAATTTAATAAAATTATTTATTATTTATTATCGATTTTTGAAATAATTTTGGGCAAGGTATTTCCTAGTTGGTTGACATGGACCAACCATGTCACTTCACCAGTTCACCTCAGTCAACTCTCTGACCGAGATCCTAGGTCTATCAGACTAGTTTTGACCTGCTCTTCTTTGATTTTTTTGACTCAAATCTTACATTCTTTTGGGAAGATTCCTCTTCCATTTTTCTTCCTAGATGCCAGCTCTTTCAATCGAGCTTGATGCCTCGAGCAATGAATCCCTGATTCACTAGTTTCAGCTCGTTCTTCACCACTCTCCTATCAATTGTACAGAAACCACCTCCAATCCTTTTTCCCAATTTTGAATCCCATTTAGCTCGATTTTGGCTCCCCTCTTGTGAGCTCTGGATCGAGGTTCGTGACATGGACCTCTCTAGCTCCTTTGCAGCGAAGTCAGGTAGGTTGGAGGTCGGTTCCGGTGGAGTAATGTCGTTGTGAGGTCATCTCATTGCCTCAGTCTAACTCGAGGTTCCTTTTATTGTCTTTTAGATTAGTTTTAGTCGTAGGCTTTATTCCCCGTATTATTTTAGCATGTAAATTGCTTGCCTTAGCTTAATGTAGTTGATTCGTAGTTTGTCGGAGGCCAGCTCCCGTGAATACCTCCACGGTGCCACATACCCTGTTCTGACCCGCTACCACCTAACAATAGTTCCTATCCATCCTCTGAACATTTTGCCCACGTCCACTCATCTTGTTCTTACCCAGAACGATCTCCTGGCCCTCCTTTCTCTATCGTTCGGTGGAGGGCACCACCCTGTAGCTTCCTTCTCCCCTTCTCCCTTATGGAGCTCACCCGAGCATCGCCCCATTTTTGTGAGATAACCCCTGAAGGAAATAACCTAAAAGGAAGCCTCTTCAAGGCTCATCGAGCAGCATAAACACTCCCAGGTCCCTTCACGCCCTCCGATACCTCCAGAGCTCGTTTGGGCATTTTGGTACCTCCATCCACCGCATAAAGATCTAACGACTCTTTTGGGACCATCAATAGCAAGGGAGGAGCCGCCTACTTTGAGCTCTAGTCGATTCAAACTAGTCGGGCACGAGTTCTTCGTGCGTTTGCCCATAACCCTCCAGTGTTGTTGGATCACCCCCTATTCTTCCAAGAGAGCAGCCATCGTCAGATGAGCCGAGCCCTTCACCATTGGATCTCTTCATGGGATCTAATCTACACTGCAAATCAACGAACTGGCATTGTGCGCTCATGATGCGACATGTGTATCAGTGGACACCATCCAACCATCCTCCAGCAGCGTTCGTTGGGTATTTTTCACTTTACAGCTAACACTTTTTTGTATTTTATTATTTAATAAAGAAACATTCATCTATCATTTTAATATTTTTCTAATATTTGCAACAAGAACCACGTAGTTATTTATTGGCAGTTTAGTCTAGTCCACATCACATCACGTGCCATCCCATGCGAGGTGGCGATTTTACACTGATACCCTCCACGGATTTTTGAAATTGGTTTGGCACAAGAGTAAATACTTCCAGTTATAATATTTTGGGAAAATTGTTTGTAAGACATGGACTTTATTTTTAATTAAATATATTTCTCTAATAGTACATGCATTTTTGTTGATGTTCTTTATTTATAAAAATTAGTGTCCCGGCTCCATAAATCCTCAAAAATAGGATTAGGAGCCTTCTAGTGTGTAGATTTACTATAATATTGCATTTCAATTTTAGGCACTTTCAATATTTATTAAAAATCAAAAATAAATGTTTTTGTCCCTATTTGATTTAAAATTCCAAATAAATATAAAAACATTTTGAAAATTTCCCTAAAAAATACATTTTGCTTATTTTAGTATTTTGAGCCTTTAGACCAAAAACCACTAAAAATAAAAAACGAAAACTCATAAAAATTAAAAAACTCTAAATTCCTTTATAAAATCTAAACAATTCTAAAAAATGCCAAAAATATCATTTTTTATTTTATAAATTCCTTTACATTTGTAATTGATTCGAAAAATTTTGGATACCGTTTGCAATTTTTAATCTTCATTTAAATTAAGTCTATTTCTTAAATCATTGATTTGGATATTTTTTACTTTAAAAATCCATAAAAAATTAACAAAATCAACTAAAAAATCATAAAAATAGTAAAAATCATTTAAAACCCCAAAACATTAGATTTTTTGTATCTTGATTATTTTTATTAGTATTTATAATTTTATTATATGTATAGCCTTATTTATTCTTATAGTATATATTTATCAAGAAAAGGAAATTAAAAATCTGAAAATATAAAAATATAATAAAAATTAAAAACAATAAAAACATTAAATAATATAAAAACAATTTTTTTAAAAATTATTATATAAATAACTAAAAACCCACAAAAATAAATAGACGAAGAACACACTGATTTTTATGCATTTATTTGCTCGGTCTCCCGTTTTCTCCCTATGTTTGACACTCTACACATACTTAAACTTATACACATATTTATAGATTTATAATAAATTTTACCTCCACACAGTTATTTTCATTGCTTGATTCTTAATTGTGGGTTAATTGTTGTTTTGGTTGGGTTTCTTGTCGGTCGCTTCGACGACTGTGTTTCAGCCTTGAGTGGAACACAAGACCACAAGAATCTCGGTTAAATAGGATGTTGGGATGCTTTTCGTCCATAGTGTCTAACTTTAGAAATGAGAAAGAATCTATATAAGGCTCTGACAGATTTATGTAGAACTGTTGAAACTACTATGTAAAAGACTGTGATGATTAAGAAGAATTGCGGCCAAGAGGGAAAAGAGTAGATGAAAGCTCGAGTTTGAAGAGAGGGATTAGGCTCTCTTGAACCGATCTTGATGGATGGGGAGGATTGCTGAATAGCGGTGTCGCAAGAGCCAGCCTAAGAGATATCCTTCCCCTCATCGTGATCTTAGTTGTGGGAGAGAAGAGAAAGTGAAAGAGGTGTACGGGAAATAGATGAGATCCTGGATTTCTCACCCCAAACAAACACAATACAACCTTCGGTTTGGTCTTTTAACTTTTCAATTTTCTTTTAGTGAATCTATACGAAGTTACTTACTACCAAGCATACAGGGTGAGTCATCGCCATCGCCAAGTGAACATTCTCTATCCTCCCCAATCGATGGAACTATCTACCCAGGATACCAGGTTCAATATCAAGCCTAATGGGAGAAAGGAGAATGAGCACACCAATACGATTTTCTAACGTTTGAGGCAAGTGCTTGCATCTCGACCAAAAGAGTAATGCATAGGAGCATAGGGTACAAGTATAGGGATTTTTGCTCTAACCTTAAGGCTACGTTCTCACCCACTCTGGCTAGAGGTAAGTACTGCAATTACTCTCACCAAAATAATGAATGATTTATCCTTACGCTTAGTTTTAGGGTTGAGTTTTCTTTAGCAGTCCCAATTTTTTTTTAGTTATCATTTTTTGGATATTTTCAAATAAATCGATCTAACAATTTTTTAGTTCATCTTTATTTCCTAAGTGAGAGAAATCAAGGGATAAAATCGGAAAAGCCGATGTGAAGAAATCAATTATGTGTGCATGAGTAAAGAGAAGTGTACCTTGCTCTAATAGTCTACATGCAAAATGACCCTCGCATAAAATATAGACAAGCAATTAAACTACCTAAATGATGCAAGAGAAACGTCCTAAGAAGTAACATCTATTAGCGGGCAATAACATGTTTATTTAACAAGTCCAATCCTACTCTCTAATATGTAGGAACATATATTCTTATTAAGGGATGTGGACCTAAACGTTTACCTGACTCAACCAAGATAATATAATATACTTCTAAGGGCTCAGCCCAAAAATATGAAAACAAATAAAAATAAAGGCGGTAAAAAATAAATCCAGTGAGGTCCCCATGTGCATCGGCACATGGTGAAGTAGACACTGCACACACAAAGGTATATAATGGCCTAGAAAATAGAAAAAAGGTAAATTAAAAAAATTATTACAAATTTATACAAAAATGATAATGGAAATAAAATGCTAAAAATAAAATGCTCCAAGTAGTCCTCCAAATGTCTCGCTTCTTCTCTCCTACGCTCTCATGCTTCTCAATAAAGAAATGAGACACTCCTGCTTCGCTCGAAAGCACCCGTGCTCCTAAAAATGCCACCCTCGCTTGTTGGGCCCTATCAAGAAAGAGAGAAATAAGCGGTACATCAGATAATAACTTATGACAAATATGAGCAAATAAAAAGAAAGAAAAGAAAGCAGAAAATCAATCAAGCAAACAAAGAGACAAACTTGTGGATAAATGGCTAAATGAGAAGAGCAAGTAAAATGGATCTCAGCTAAGTAATCAAAATATGATCTTGAGGGGATTCGGTGTCCGATACTTCGGATCCTGCAAGCATTGTATAACCCCCTCACGGCACGTAGTACTCAAACAAGTGCTCACTCCTCGATAAGAAGCGAGTCCATAATTATGGAAAAAAGAAATAAATGACAGAAAAATAAAATCAAACATAAAGAATAGCATGCAAAAAAACAACCTAACTATCCTCATTGTACCTCTCTGGGAGTTGCGCCATTTTAATGTCCACGGTTTCACTAGGAGTTAATTATGAATTGTAAATGAAGAAGATAATGTGATGTGAATATGTCGTTGAGACCCAAAATGAATTCATAATAGATAAAACAATTTATAAAATAAAATTAAATGAAATGTAGATTCCTATTTAATTATTTATCTGGTATGCACCCAGGGTTGAACTCAAGGAGGCAATTGTTATTAAATGAGGATTATTCAATTCAAAGAAAAATCAAAGAACGGAAAACGGAAATGCAAAGAAAATATTTTATCTTTTATTTTTTGTGGAATTTTGTCTTTTATTTTTTAATGGAATTTTAAATTTACATTTTTAAGTTTTCTGATTTTAAATTTTTTAGTCATTTTAAATTTTGCAAATATTTTATATTTTATATATTTTTTCAAACAAAGAAAATAAAGAAAAGTAGAAATAAATGAAAAACATACTTTTTGAATTTTTAAAATATAATAAAAATGTCCAAAAAATCAAATAAAAATATTTTTGTATTTTGATATTATTTTACTATTTTTATGATTTTTTTGAGATTAGTAGATTTCTTAGAATTTTCAAAGAAATTAGAAATATGAGATAAATCAAACAAAAAATCGAGGAAATGTTTTTGGATTATTAAAATATACAATAGGCACAAAAAATACTGGAAATTAATTTTAGCAAATAGAATTTTTATTAGGATTCAAATCAAGTATAGAAACACATTTTTTATTTTTTAATGATTTTATATAAGTTTTTTAGTGTTTTCTGTATTATGCGATTTTATTTGGTTTTTACAAATAATTTTCAAACAAAACATGCACATAAATTAAAACAAATCGAGATATACCTATAACATTTTCTTTTTGATTTTTTTAGAGAATTTTTCAGATTTTTATAATTTATATAAAGCAAACATTGATCTTTTGTTTTTAAATTAATTAAAATAAGAAATCAATTTATTTTTTAGAATCAAAATTATGGTTTTCAAACAACAGATCAGGAAGTTAATCTAATTTTTTGGGATCTTTGGAGATAATTTAGCAATTAAATTACACAACAATGATGAGAAAATAAATGCACCTAAATAAGGTCTGAAGTGTAATTATATAAGAGTTATTTACCAAATGTAAATAGAAAATGAATGCTAAAGTGCTTGTGCTATTTTCACGTAAGAAACGTGCAGATCACGTGCTATCAACTTGAATTGGATTGTTTTGGAAATACAATAACGATTAAAGGGATCTTTGAAATTTGCCCAAAAAATATGCACTGCACATCCAGGTCACGTCCAACCTTAATCGGTGGGATTGACGAGACTCTGGGCTAGACGTGTGGGGGAATGAGAACCCTCAGATTAGATTTGATCCGACGGTTATCATAAGATCTAGAGTGCCACTTTGTTCTTCCCCCTTTTACCCTAGATACGACATAAGGTGGGAATACTTGGATCTGCTGACGAAGGGTGATCAAATGGAAGATCTTCAAGGTGTGAAGGAGTTCTAGAGCAACGTCAATCTTGATCTGATCGTTGGTTGATCCTTGTAGGTATTGTGATATCAATGCTGCTCAATGATTAGATGCAAGAGAAGAAGTCCTTTGAGCTACAAGTTATCTATGGCAGAGCTTGATCTGCTTCATACGATGTTCCAGATCGACGGTGAAGCTTCGTTCTTCCTTAATTACATGAGCTGCTCTAGGTGGTGAAGATGCTTCGAGGTGGAGATTCTAATCTTCTTCCGATGATATGGTCTGGTCGTTCGATGGATACTTCACCTACAAATTTGAATAAGGCTCGAGAAGTCCATACTTCGGCTAAATGTTAGAGACAAAGAAGTAAAGGTTGAAGCCTCAACTATCTGACACAACTAGGATTCATGAGCGGAGGAGTGAATGAGAGTGGAGGAACTTACTCTGATACTCTGATCATCGATCGTGATTGGAATTGAAGTTATGGTGAGATAGAATAGAATCGGAGGGGAATCGAAATGGATGTCGATGTGCAGATCGGGGATTGGATCAAGACTGATTGAAGGGTGAAGGACAAGGACCTCTGATCTTACTAATCATATGTCGAATTTACCACTATGGAATCACAAAATTTGCAGAAATTGAGAGGCAAATATAGATCTCAGGTTACTAGGATGAAGTAGTTAAATGAAGGTGTGTATGGGATTCAGAGCTCGACAGAGCTCTGCTGATTATGACCTCGAAGAGGCGGTAGATCCTCGAAGGTTGATCGTGGCAAAGTAGAGGCTCTTGCCGATGTTGATCACACCAACCCTCCCTTTCTATCTCACTCGAAGGTAAAGAATTGAGAAGCCTGTCACACTCCTCGATCACTCTCCGGAGCTCATAGGAGAATTGGAGGCACTAATGGCGGATAATATGAAAAATCCAGATCCCGAGCTTATAAATCAGATGAAAATGGGCGAATTCCAAATGATGATTAACACACGAAACAAGGCGATTTGATGTGAAAGTCGTACAGGCAAAAATCGTGGATGTCAGATTATAATCAGGTGTAAAAAATGGGTTGAATGGATGTCAGAGAAGATAAGGAAAACTGGGAGATGGAGGCATGTCTGCGTTGTGGAGTTGGGTCAAGGAGGGGGAAGAGGGGTGGACTGGAAGTCAACGAACCTAGTTGGACCAATGAGAATTCAGATATCTAAATAACATAAAATAAAATAAAACATTTATATTAAAATATTATTAAAATAAATAATGTAATAATTTAATAAATTATTTTATGGTGATTTTTCACAAATTAAATAAATTAAATAAATCAGGTAAAATAAATAAGAACCTATATTCGTAGGTTTAAAATACTTATATATATACAACAATCCAATTTTAGTAAATTATTATTAACATGATTTAATAATTTACTTTATTACAAAATAAATAATTTATTTTATTTTATTGATTATTTTAATGATACAAATAAATACAACTATATATAATAAAGGTACATTATACCTATGTAATAAATACATTATTCTGTTTTTTATTATATTATTTTTGTTAGTTTTATTTACATTTTATATAAATAAAATAATTGTATACGAAATATTTAAAAATAAAATATGTGAATAATATATAAGAAAAAAATACATTAAAATATGTACAATATATACATATATACATGTATACTGATAGGATCCCAAAACCTAGTTTTTGCGTATTAACTCCGATTTCGGTGAAATCACTCTTATTATTTATATTTATAAAACAAACTTTAAAAATAAGTACACCTAAATCATAGTTCATAAGACCGATTTATGAGGTTCAGAAGTTAGGCTTTACGTCGTTTAGATTTTAAGATTATTAGTATTTATTTACATTTATTTTTCAGTTATATTTTTGAATATTGTAATAATTTTTGTGAACAATTTAGAAAAATAGATAAGTTCATTGGGGTTAGAAATAATTACATATAGAAAATAAAAAGGTTTATATACATATAGTACATATATATAAAGGGGTCCAAATGCCAAAACTCACATGATATATTCCACTAAATAGCATTAGTTACAAAATGAAGTTTAAAAGTGAGTTTGATCAATTCGGAGTTTTCCTATAAATAGTTATGAATTTGGGAAGTTGGACTTTTAATCTGTTTAGGTTCATTACAATTTTTTTTATTCATTAAATAATTTTTATGATATTTTTATAAATTAATATATATATATATATATTATTACAAATAACTCTCAAGAAGAAAATATTTTTATTTGAGATTGTTTTGATGATAAATAAAATGGGTGAAATATATACAAGCTGAAAAATGATGAATATGTACAAATGATAATTGGTTTTATTGATTTTTTATAAGATATGAACCCTATCTCCCCCTACTTTATTCCTTATCGATCACTTCAAGTTTTGACCTTCTCTCGGGGTTCCGGTCAGTCTGCATTTATTTCATAAATACACCCTTCTTTATTTTTTCTTTTTCTTTTCTTCTTTATTCCATTATTTCAGTGTAAAAGAATGATAAATATACAATATTAACAAATCAAAGTTGAATGATAAATAATAAGGATTAATGAATATATACATGTGTTTTACCAAGGATTTTGCTAAAAGAATAAAGATGTTGAATCATGGATTCATCAGTTTCGTTTGCTTCATATACCATCATTTTCACTCTACCCCCTAGATCTAGCCACTACGAAGGTGAATGTATTGAGATATAATGGTTGTTGGGCGGTTCATGTCAAGATTGTGAGTTTATGGATCATGACACCATTAGAGGAGGGGGAGTGAATAGTGGTTCAAGAAACCTTTTGAAATCTTCACAGAATAACCAACACGTAGCGATAAAATATTCAAGCATATCAATCAACACACTTGCACAGTATTTTTACATAGAAACCCGCCTGGGAAAAACATCACGACATGAGTCTTCCTGACTCAAGATTTCTTGATTAGCCAATATAACCAACTGCTTCACTAAAGCCCTATATATTTACACGGATATATCAACTATTTACAATAGCTTATGCTTCTTAAACTTGTATCAAACACCAAGATCAACACTACAAATCAAATATTGTAGCCCAAGTAGAAGAACAAATGAGCTTTCAAATTTCTTCGTGCTTCCTTGGAGGTCTCACATCCAAGAGCTGTCTTTGCACACTTAGGATCAAACACCTAACAACCTATAGAAAGTTATTAACTGGAAATAAGATGTATGGAAATAATAATATCTAAAAAGGATTATCTCAGTAAATATTAAAGAATAGTTCTCCAAGCAATAATAGATGATCTAAAAAGATAAGCATCAATAGTAATTGCATAGAAGATTCACGTAGAATAACACAAGCAATTTCATCACAAATATCATAGGAGTATAAATAATATCAAATACTAGTAAGTTTGACCATGTTGACACAAAGTTGTCAGAAGTATTCTGACTAAAATGGAATAACTTGAGAGAAGGCTAGAGGATTGAACACTCTGAACAAAAAAACTTGCTTAACAAAGTTTTCAGAACCACGAATAGTTTTCTTGGAATATCGTACGAGTCAAAGAACATGACAAAGAATATCGAGAAAATCACTCAGAAATATCTTCTAGCTTTTCTAATGAGTATAGGAGTGAATACTCACATGGTTTGTGTTCCAATAATGGGTATGTGGTCCTCTATATAGGAGCTCAAGAACAATGGTCGTTGGAACAAAATGGTATGAAATAAAAAATGATTTCTTGATTTGATCGATTGGGTTAAATAGTATGATCGATCAAATGTAAACGATGGATCAACTAAAAAGCTATGATCTATCAGTTGATGACCGTTTGAATAGTATTCAAATAATCATCTATATGTTCAAAATGACATGGTCGACAAGGAGTGATTGATGAATTGCTAAATGCATGTATTAAAATGAATCTGTTGTAGTACAGACACTTAGCGTATCATACAAACAGAATGAATGGCCTCTGCGAGGAGGATTCGACTTGAATTTATAACCTATGAAGTTCATGGTCAAACACAATGATACAAGACACAATACGATTATTTAGGTGTTAAATCATCTAAGTTATGTGTCTAATAAATTATCTAAGTCAAATCTAGCAACACAATGCTTGCAATCAATGCAAGGTTATGCACATCACAAATGCATGCATGAAAGAGATGAAATGTGATTTAAAATATTTTAGTGCGTGTTAGAAGTAATGACATAATGAACTTAATAATAGCACATGCAAATATATATTTATGCCCTAAAATTGTTCAGTCAACTTAAGAAAATAATCATAGTAAAATCAAAATTCAATTATGCAATTGAATCAAAGCCAAGTTTCATTAAAAAGAGATTTAAGCAACTCATTTATCTCTAATATATTAATCAATAATTATGTGTTAATTCGGATAATAGACGAAACCATAAGAAATATAATGAAACAGAGATCAAAATGCCATTGAAATTATTTCATTTGGATACGAGATGCTTAAGTTATTAGCAATTAAGTATAGGGGCATAAATGTAGTATAAACATGATAAAACAAATCTTAATGTTCACAAACAGGTCCTTGGAGAGACTAAAATGCAATAACAGAAAATCAGCTTAAGAATTTATTGAATACCCTATGGCGGGGGTATTATTGCAATTAATAGAAATCGGCTGGGCTTGGATGCAAAATCCCTAGCCTTGCATGTGCTATGCATGCACGCGACGAGGCTAGGGTGTAGGTTCAACCGACCGCAGGTTCATATGATACGTGGTGCCATCTTGCTTCATTGGTGCTTCGATTCCACTGAGGCTAAGGCTCGATCTTTGAGGCTAAGGTTAGGACAACATGAAACATGGTTGCCTCACAACTATCAGATCATCCCCAAATTGGAGTGATCCAACGGTACCTATAACATCATCTTGGATGAACATCACCACATACGACGACGCTAGATCTGGTCTCAAGCAATCAATCATTTCCTCCTCTATCTTCGTCTCACCTTGATGAAGGTCGACGGACCTCCATGGTGCTCTAGTGTAGGAGTTGGAACCACCAAGAATCACTGAGGGCATCTGAAAGGGCAAGAAAATTGGGGTTCACCGAAGGATCCCCCTCTAGACCGGAGCATGTCCGATAACTCCGATCATTGATGCAAATTAGACTTGCAATCGTTAGGAAGAAACCAAGCAAAGTGCGCGTTAAAGTGAGTGGAGCGAAGGACCTTTATGGAATGTATAAGGTGTAGGTCCATTATGGGTTTTTCTCCAAGAAGGAGAAGAAGATGAGTTGAAGTGGGGGTTGTGACCGAACAAGAGAAATGGAGTTTAAATCCTTCCTTGTTGATCAAGGATCCATGAAGAATACCACAATCATCATGGTTCAAAGTTTGGTTGAATCCAAAGAGTAATAAAAATTTAATAAAACAAGGAAGAAAAATGCATCTATTTACCTGGAGATTGAAGAACTTTTCTGATTATGAAAGAATTGCTTGGGTCGAAGTCTTCTTAGACCTCAGGTCATGGATTAACTTCCCAAGCCATAGGAAGAACCTTGAACGACCGAAGATGGTCGTAACATGGTAGAGCAGCCAAGGGTCGACTCCAGAAGACGAGTTCCATGATCGCCTGTTGATCCCTTTATTTCCTGTCACAAAAGGAGGGAGATGGCTAGGATAATTTTCGTTCAAGGGAGGACAACCGCCACACAAGGTGGCGGTGGAGTATTTGAAGAGGGAATGGTGGTAGTTCATGTGGTTTTTACAGAAGTTTCACCCACCATCATCGTGGAGAAGTTAGAGTTTGGAGATGGTTAATGGGATGCATGACTCATGGTAGTTAGGTGGAGATGTTGGAGGTATCAGTAGTTTGGAAGGTAGATGGAGGATGTTAGGAAAAACTGGCAAAGTTAGATGGTTAAGATGGATGAGGCTGCAACTGGAGGTTTACGATGAAGCAAAAGATCCAACATTTGAGATTTGGGCAGATTTTGAAGGTTGGGACATGCCTGATCAGGAGACAATCAAATGACTCTGGTTGCGGCGGAAAATGGCTTAGTCACGACCATTAAATCCAAAGGATCCAACGGTCTATAAGAGAGGCATGCGACAAAACAGGAACGGGCCACATGGCAGGCATCTGAGGTGCCATGTGGCCTCATCAGAATTGAAGCATTTAAAGAAAATAAAGAATAATTAGAAAGAATTAGATAGAACATGAAGAAAAAAAAGTCAAAGAGATCATAGGTCATTTGTACATAGATAAAAACTAAATACATAATAAAACCATATAAAACAATTTTCTTTTATTTTTCTTTTGCTTATTTTTTGGGTTTTAATTTTATATTATGTTAATTTTTTATTTCTACCATTATTCTAATTCTTATTTGAATTTTTATAAGGAATAAATAATTAAAATATTAGCACAATAATAGGGTTATATTAATTACATTAATTAATATTAATTATATACAACACAGAAATTAGTAATTAGAGTAAATTGGCAATGAATCTTGTTGATTTTCTTAAGCAAGGCAGATAATGAAACTGAAATAAGCTGATAAATCAGTGATTTATCACCCCTATACATAAGCTAGGCTCGTGCTCAAGCTAATAAAGAATTAACTAGAGAATTAGCTCAATTAGTGACAACCCTGACATGTACAAGTGAGAATACATGACTCAATTTAACATAGAACACTAAGTTTTTTGGTATCCTAAAACTCTAAGTTGATCCAAGTGTTAATCAAAAGGAATTCAACTCCTCTAATTATCAGACTCTCAAGATACATACATACATACACATGTATGTATGTATGTGTGTGTGTGTGTGTATATGTATATGTGTATATATATATATATATATATATATATATATATATATATATATGGGGCCCTTCAAATAGGATGCATCCTTCCTGACTTCAGGAAGGCCACCGTCTTTTTGTAGAAAGCATGAGCACTTTAGTAGAATGCGTATACAATTTATATTATAACTGCACATTATAAATACAAAACCGCATACAAAACATCATATTATTATACAAACATTAAAACTGCACATTGTAATACAATATTTATACATATTCTACTAAAGTGGTCACATTTTCTACAATAAGGGGCCGGCCTTCCTGAAATCAGGAAGGACCAAGTCCTACTTGAAATGAATCCTAGGACTTGGTCATTCCTGAGTTCAGGAAGGCCGGCCCCTATTTTGTAGAAAACGTGACGACTTTAGTATAATACATATACATATTGTATTACAATGTTCAGTTTTAATGTTTGCATTATAATATGCAGTTTTGTACACGCTTTTGTATTTATAATGTGCAGTTATTATACAAACTGTATCCGCATTCTAAGTGCACGTGCTTTCTACAAAAGGATGGTGGCCTTCCTGAAGTGAGGGCGTATGCATCCTATTTGAAGGCCCCCCTATTTATATATAAGAAGTATGGCTTAGTGTTGACTGCATCCACAAGAGTAGAGTCAAAATTTGACCGAAAGTTCCAATCTCAGAAGCTCTCCTAAGGACCCAACCCTCAACTCTAGTGAATAAATCTAGTCTTGCTTCATTCCACCATTTCTTTAGCTCATCAGACTTCAAAGGTATAGATGGAATGGCAGATTATGGAGGATATAGAATTGTATACTTATTTTCTCTTCCTCTCATTCGAACATGATTCTCTTATGTGCCAATACTCAACACATTTGATTTTTATTTTGCCAATCAGTGTGTCCGTCAAAGAAGATTTTGAGCCACATGTACTTGTCTTCCTGGAAGTACATCGGGGCACATATTCTTTAAGAATCTAATATGCATGTACCAAGACTTGTATCGCTAACGATGTAGATCCCTTTTTGAGGTACAAGCTCAACTCATAAAATCCTAATGATTTGGTCCAAGTGGACAATTAAAAGTTGGGAGCGCTCCCCTTGAATATAGCTCATATGAAGTAACTTTGTAATGTGATGAGCTTTTTCTTTTCATTTTACTTTTCTTTTTTTTATTTGATGGAACTTCACATCTTTTTGGCTATCTCCACTGCTTTTACCAAGAATTGGTGCACACCAATCAACTTTTTAATTTAATGTCATCACTCTCTTGTACTTTAGTTCAAAGTCAAGAGATAACATGAAAATGTCCCATACTGGCTAGATTGCTGATACTCAGGTTCCATGAAGCCTTCATTAATTTTATCCCATCCTCTACCATCATATAGATCAAGTCCAAACTGAAGCTTCAAATCCCAATCTCCTTAGTGATACCTTGACTCATCTCAATCATGAATGCAGTCGTGCATGTGAGTGATAGTCAAATTATTTTAAGGGAGATTAAGAATGCACTATAGCACACATATCTTCTAACTAGTGAAGGATGAATTTTTAAATCCATGACCCTAAAGATTAAGATGTGATAACTTTAATTCTATGGACTCCTTAAACCCAATGTTAAACATCATCTCAAGCCTTGGATGCATAGTGAAAGTATTAGGGAAAGACACCAATTAATAAGTTAATCTTTTTTGTGATTTTTATTTTTTTCATGTTTTCATTTTTTTCAATTTCTTATTATATTAGATAGTTAGGTAATTAAATATACTCAAATATACCCTTGGTTTTAAAATATTTTTGAATTTTTTAACAAACATTGTCACACATGAATAGAAATTTTTCAAACATTTTACAAAGATTTTCAAAACAATTAAAACCCCATTTTTCAAACCACAGTAAAATTATTTTTCAAAACAATGTGATATATATAGGTTTTCAAAACATTTTACAAGTGATTTTCTAAAACATATCAATCCGTATTTTCAAGAACTGCGTAAAACAATTGAAAACCATGTCAAATATGTATACAATTTTCAAAATTATTTCAAAACATTTTTTTTACAAAAATCAGTTCCAAAAAATGTAATACGAAACCCATAGCCCCAACACTTTGAAAATTTTAAAAATATGAGCTGTGGCTAAAGTGTATATGTAATATATACGGTAGACCCCTCATACTTAGATTTTGCTATGTCCTCATTAGATTTTGCTATGTCCTCATATCACAAAGTGATATAAATCCATAGGTCAACTTAGTATAAAAGAACGTACAAGAATTGAGTCCAGAATCACAAATGCATAATGAGTAAAAGAATTAGTTAAAGGAAAACAGGGACTCGGGTCTCCCTATACTTAAGTTGAGAAATAGCTTAAGTATAAAGATATGAAACAAAACTAGGTAACCCGAGGGGAATAATCAAAACAAAATTGGATCCCCCTATACATAGGTTGAAAATAAGACTATGTATAAAGAATAGACCGATGTTAGATGAATCTCTAGATGATTAATCTCAGTAGATGGAAAATGGAGTCTAGGGTTTCAGGAGGCTAGAGAGTCAAACAATATCAAACAAACCCGATTATTTCACAAACACATATAATGAAGACAAATAATATGGTCTAATCATCTGGTCTCATTTATTGGTGATAGTACAAAATTAGAGTTCATTACGAGTAGGTTTAAGTAGCATTTGGGCAATATCCTATGGATGCGTCCCTCATCTCTCAACATTTAAAAATAATCAAACAAATAATGAGGGGTTTAATCTCCCAAAACAAGGTCAATTTTAGTCCATTTTAATTAAATCAACTCGCATTTACAGTCCCATTTTTAGAAATTAGGTCCTCACTTTTATTAAATCTATGAACACAAATCATCGTCTACCATCCAGTCCAATTTCCCTATTATCCTAAGTGACAAATCATGAAACGGGAAAAACCATGCAGACATAAAATCATGATGCCTTGCTTAGAAGAAATACTTACAGTGACACTAGCTCTCTTCATGCACATGCTGAACTGAATATAAAATTATATCTAAACGCAATGCAAGTGGATAAAAATCTGCACCTAATCATGCGTTCTATTAGCGAGGAGAGATCAAATTAATTAGAGCTAGGTTGAATGTGGATTAAGTGTGTCTCATGAATCTTCAGAGATAGTGAATGTCCTTGGATGATGTTAGTGTGACCTAACATGAGAAAAAACACTAAGAATAATACATCAAAAGTAGCTCTATGAGCCGTGTGTACCTAGATCCTAAATCGAGCACTCAAGTTAAGTCCCGCCCAACATGCATGAAATAGACTAAACACACAAATAATAGAGTCCCAGTCCATTATTATCACATCAAATATATCAACACAATGATCTTCGAAAAACTTGATGGCATCTTCTGTAGTCCATCCCAATGGGAACTCCATTTTGAGTTTCCAGCCTCCATTTTCCATGAGCGTCCTCGATGAATGGACCCTACCATAGAAGAGAAGAGTTCAAATATTTCAAAGATTATCAAAACATATATAATAATGGATAAAACATCACATCACGAGATTGACAAATATTTCAAAGATTATCAAAACATATATAATAATAATTTATCTAAGTCAAAACTAACAACGCAATTCAAGCAATCAATACAAGGTCATGCACATCACAAATTCATGCATGAATGAGATGAAATGTGATTTAAAATATTTTAGTGCATGTTAGAAGTAATGACATAATGAACTTAATGATAATACATGCAAATATGCATATATTTATGCCACAAAAATGATCAGTCAACTTAAGCAAATAATGAGAGAAAATCAAAATTCAATTATGCAATTTAACCAAAGCCAAGTTTCATTAAAAGCGATTTAAGCAACTCATTTATCTTTACTAAATTAATCCATCGTTATGCTTCAATTTAGAGAATAAATGAAACCATAAGAAATTCAATGAAACGGAGATCAAAATGCCAATCAAATTACTTCATTTGGATATGAGATGCTCAAGTTATTAGAAATTAAGTCTAGGGGCATAAATGTAGTAAAAGAATGATAAAACAAATCAAAAGGTTCACAAACAGGTACCTAGAGGGACTAAAATGCAATAACAAAAAATCGGCTTAAGAATTTATTAAATACCCCCAAGCGGGGTATTATTGCAATGAATAGAAACCGATTGGGCTTGAATGCAAAATCCCCAGCCCCACACGAGCTATGTACCCGTGCGACGAGGCATGAGACCGCAGGTTCGGATGACATATGGTGCGCCATCTTGCTTCATTGGTGCTTCAGTTCTGACAAGGCTAAGGCTCGATCTCCGAGGATGAGGTTTGGATGGCGTGAAACGTGGCCGACTGCCTCACAACAGTCGGATCATCCCCAAATTGGAATGATCCGACGGTACCTGTAGCATCACCTTGGATGAACACCTTCGCAGATTGTGGCGCTAGATCTGTTCTCTGGCAATCACTCATTTTCTCCTCTGTCTGCATATCGCCTTGTTGAAGTTCTACGGACCTCCACGGAGCTTTGGCGAAGGTGTTGGAACCTCCAAGAATTACTGAGGGCTTTTGAGAGGGCAAGACGATTGAGGTTCACCGGATGATCCCCCTCTAGAATGGAGCATGCCCGATAACTCCGGCCATTGAAGACAATTAGATATGCAATCGTTAGGAAACAACCAAGCAAAGTGCGCGTGAATGTGAGTGGAGCGAAGGACCTTTAAAGAATGTAGAAGGTGGAGGTCCATTATGGGTTTTTCTCCAAGAAGGAGAAGAAGATGAGTCGAAGAGGGGGTTGTGAAAGAACAAGAGAAATGGAGGTCGAATCCTTCTACGTGGATCAAGGATCCAGGAAGAAGACCACAATCACCATGGTTCAAAATTTGGTTCAATAAGAGGATTAGTAAAAATTTAATAAAACAAGGATGAAAAATGCATCTATTTACATGGAGATTGAAGAACTTATCTGATGATGAAAGAATGGCTTGGGTCGAGGTCTTCTTAGACCTCGGGTATAATTAACATCGCCGGCCATAGGAAGAATCTTGAACAGCCGGAGACGTTCGTAACATGAAAGAGAAGCCAAGGGTCGACTCCAGAAGATTAGCTCCTTGATCGCCCGTCGATCCCTTTGTTTCCTATCATTAAAGGAGGGAGATGGTTAGGGTAATCTTTGTATAGGGAAGACAACAACCGCACAAGGCAGTGGTGTAGTATTTGAAGAGAGAATGGTGGCGGTTCAAGCGGGTTTTACAGAAGTTTCACCTGTTGGACATGTGAGCTCACGACGAGCCATTATGCAATAACTATTATTGCAAATATGATTCTCTAATCTAAAATGAAGAATAACTAATTTACATAATAGGTCCCATAGTAAAATAAGGGTTATGTACCATGGCCATCTTAATGATCACACAAGTATTGATTCAACTATTGAATCATATAGGCTCGTTCTTGGATGAATATCTAAAGAGTTAGATTGAGGACTCATCAAGCACAGTCAAATGATTATTAAGAGATGATCTCCAGCGTGAGAAGGAGATGGCAATCCTTTCTCTAAAGCTTTATATCTAACCGACCTCTTTATGAAGGTCCTCTACACAGGAATTAAGATTTGGAGGTGTTAGATAAGTTAGGTCAAAGAGTTGACTTAATGAGATCGAGATAACCAAAGACCTATGTCGTATATTGTCACTATATAAGCACGCATCCTCTGACTGGAGATAGATGTGTTACTATATGTCTGAGTATGTACATTTGGTAGACCAATAGGTTGAAGACCTAACCATGGTCTATACACCGGTGCACTGGTGTGCATGCAAGGGCATATGAGTAATACAATCTCTCAAAGGGATCATACAGGTTCATTACTGAACACGAAGACATGAGCTCACTCTAGAGATATTAGGAAGAATAAAATTCCGTACACGGTCATCTCACTTTGGAAGCTTGACTGAATTTGTAGGTTTGATATATGCTTTTGGAAAGGATATGATCAACACCGGGTATGATATATGCTTCTGGAAAAGTATATGATCGATAGCAACTCCCAATAGTCAAATGAGAAACTCAACAATGAAACTTTGAAGACAGTCTAAAGATATCTAAAACTTCAGGTTTAATCTGGATCTTCCAGTATGCAGGATGTACAGGTATTAGGAATACCTGAGGGTGATGTTATCATAAACGATTGTATAACCATGACACTTCCATTCCTAGGGAGTGATGAAACAGATCTGGATTTTAGTGACTCCTCTCAGCAGAGAAGTGATATGATCTTGGTCCAAATTTTGGACATTGATCTGAATGTGATTCAGATGCAATGAGAAGATTAGATTCGTAGCATGAGAGGTCCGCAAGATCTAGATTTGAGATGTGATGTCAATATCCAAGTCACTATACATGGAATAATATAACCGCCCTGTCCCTATCTCCAAGTATCCGCGGAGAAAGCACATTATCCTTGAAAGAGTTCAGGATAATTTCATTGTTGACATATGTATCCGATTATTGAGAAAATTGATATTAAATGAGATTTAATTGTCATGAATAACACGAATTTTATTCATATTATCAGGAGAATTATCAAATATAATTAAATGTGATTTAATTATCAAAGATGTGAATAATGTGAATGTGATTCATATTATTTGGGCACATGAGAATAGAGATCCAAGATGATTAAGTGTGATTTAATTATCATGGATATGGATAATGTGGATAACACTATACATATTAATCAAATATATTATAAATGTGATTTATAATATATAAGAGAAAGCTATTTGTAACTTACATTTGTTAATGAAATGTTTATGTGAATTGGATTCACAATGGATAATTAATTGAAAATGTACTTCACATTTTATTTTGGGTTGGGAATGTGATTCAGAAACTTCCAATGACACGATTGAAACGTTCACAAAATAAATTGGATTTATTTTTGTGAAATAAATTTACAATAAAAAGTTGTTGCAAAATATTGGATATACACATGATATATGGTTTCTCATGAAGTTGGAAGGAGACACCTCGCCATATGAAGAGGGTAGACGACCACCCTCTCCTTATGGAATGAGTGGTTGACCCCCTTATTCTTATGGAAGGAGACTTGCCTCCTTCCTATTTCTCTAATGGAGATTGATTAGATATAATCAAATTATATTCAATATATATTTGATTTTATTAAATTAATTGTTGTTGTAAATTTACAACAAAATCATGGCCATTGAAAGAAACACAAATCAATGCGAGCCATTGGATTTGTGTTGTCCATGGATTGAGATCCATGGATCCCAAAATATTATATAAGAAGAGGCACCCCCTTTGCTCTTCTTTACACACACACACAAGTTGTGAAACGAAAACTCTCTTTCTCTCATTCTCTACACGCCATCTCTCCCTCTCTCTCTTGTGGCCGTTCACCTTGATGCCCAAAAGAGAGTCGCCATCACCGCAGCGTCACGATTATGCTGCCAGATCATTCGATCGTGGATCACCATCTCCTTCAGTGTACCTCGCTCGTGAAGAAGACATCGTATCTTGTGTGATGAGGTCAGGAGATTCATCACTTGGATCATTAACATGGATTGCGAGGAGAACATGTTTCATCAATGCGCTGGCAAGCGTCTCCTCTTTCGGATCAGAGTTGAGATAGGATGTCTCTTTGTTTAGAGACTCGATCGAAATCATGCTTCGAGAGGTAACACTAATACTTGTTTGTGGTTTAGATGAAATGGTCCGAGAAGTGTTCTTGGATCATGTGGTTTCATCGCATGATAAATTATACTACCTGGAGCAACTAGTGTGTCTAGTCGCTCACGATCGCATACGATGCGTTCCTCATGCTTCCGTGATGCTCTTAAGGATATCATCATATCCTTCAAGTGGTAGCAGAGCCTTAGGTCGAAGGTTTCAGATACGATCCATAAACCTAGGACGACTTGGGCTCATTAGGGTTCACAAAAAATTTATCCCATTTCATTCATGCAACCCTATTTTGTGAAAGTTTTCTGTCATGTATAAATTGTTTAAGCACTAAATTATCACTTGTATTATATTCCTTCTTAAATAAGAAAAAAAATGGGATTTGATTTTGCGTGATTTGGATTTCGTTTGCTCAAGTTATGATCATTTTAGTGAACATGTATCCACTGTTTCGGGGACTACAAATCTTGACGTAATTAAGGAGTTAATTATTGTTTTGAAATGCCAAGAAATGCATGTAAATTACTTAGGTTCTGTTGTAAATCAAATTATCAAACTTTGGAAACTTATTTTGCATGATTTGTATTTAAATTGATTGAGATATGCTAATTTTAGTAAGTGAGGGTCACTGTTGGAAATTACTTTCTTAATCAAGAACCTTGTGATTGTCACTTATTCAATTAGTGAAATTAAATGGTTTAATTTCCTGGAATAATTATGAGTAAATATTTGATAAATATTTGATCTATAATTATTTCCTTAAATGGCATTGCCTTAACCAATAATTGATTAGATATGATCTTGATCACAATTTGTTACTCAATATACTTTCCAATAAACAAAGTTGATTGAATATAATTGGGAATTTGTTTAGCAAATTTCCTTATAATCAAAATGGTTTTGATTATTACTATATAGTTTAACTTCGGATGAAAAATCGAGTATTATATCAAGTACATAATGACTAATTTGGCATTATCCTAACGCGAGCCAGATATGGTGTCTACTCGGAGAGCGTTGGGGTAGCAGGTTGCACCGTGTGCGGTCTGTCCCACTCCCGTCGGTACTGGCCATGACAGCAGGTAGGAAAGGGATAATGTTGGAGAGATCATGATGTATTTTCTAATTACTAAAATTTGAAATAATGCGTATTTGAGATAATGCCATATTTCAAGTAACAATAAAGAATGTTTATTGGATATTAATTGGAATCGAATTAAAATGAAACTCTCTATTATGAATAGAGTTGTTATTTCACTTGGAATAATTAATCATAATGAAAATGATTCATAATGATTAATTAGAACTTGGACATGATATGGAGGATAACATAATTAACATCCATGGTTTCTCGTCAAGGCAAAGGGTTTGGTTGCCAGAGATTGTATGTCGAAGATGCATGTCCGAAGTGACAACTCCTAAATACAAGCCATTTGGATCAGGCTCTTTGCTTCTCGAAAGAGTAAGGACGTACGCATAGTGACCCCAATATCGGATCCTCATATTATTGGGGCAATATTGGATTGCACATAGTGCATTGTATTCATGTTGACGGTTGGTTCAATTATTGATGGGTCAACATCACCTTAGGGGTGGTGGGCCCGGGTGTTTTAAGACCGAATTGGGAAATGCAAGTTGGACTTGCAAGGCGGAATGTGTTCCCGCTTCTTTTTATCTGAGTTATAGTTTCTCATAATATTGGGATGCGACAAAGATAAGGAAGGAGATACCAGATCTTGCTTTAGATATAATGGTAACTATATGTCTTACATTGAAAGTGATCAAGGGAATGACCTTTTAGTGTTGACAAGGCAAGACAACTTTGATATAAAAATTCCAAAGTCAAAGTAAAATATGTATATATATACATATTTATATTGATTTATGCAAATTTCTTATTTCAGATAACCCTTCATTAAATCCACTCAATATTATACTCAATAATAACAAGTATAATATCATGGACTGGATACATGATCAAGATATTGCACTTGCACTTGGACACATAACGTATGCGGTTGCAATGTGCATGTTTCCTCATAACAATGAGGGATGACAATTAAATAGACAATAGGACTACAACCCTAGGATTTGTATGTCTTTATGTCTTGATCTCTAATCAAATATACTTTGGAAGTGACATGTTGATGATGATCGCAATTGTCAATTAATCCTTATAAAACCTGAGAAGATGTTCTAGCATACATATGTGCTCTCAACATTTAATCATGAATGGCATGGTTCACTGTACTGTGCAGAATGGTGGCTCTGTAAGTGATGATGTATTCAAAAATTTTTGAGTATCCTCCTAAACCTAAGGCTCTAAGCGTTAAGATGTATGTAGATATAATGAGTGTCATCATTCTATTGTCTATACTTAAGTCATTCATGAAGCTTTATGATATTCATATTGTATGAATTAAATGTTGAAATACTCTTATATTGAAATCTTTTGAATTCAACAAAAGAGATCCTTTGTCTTAAGCAATGGCCGTTTATAAATGAAGAGAGCGCAGTGGAAGCATGGGTCTGACCTAAGCAAGAAGGGAATTAAAGGAGTTGACTACACTTCTGTAACTTCCACATGACATCCAAAGATTGGATGAATGCCAATACTGTAATAAGCCGATGTATTGATAGTGTAACTATCAAGATTATCTAGGCTCCTTAGAAAAGAACTCAAATAGTGCATCGGAATAATCTACATTTAATCATTTAAATTGACTTTCTTATTGGACAAGGTTAAAAGTCCAATCATTGTATCTCATTCTTCTAACAACAATTTCAATTAGTTGCATATATTTTTAGAAGACTGGAAAATTTGATCTTGAGGTTTAATAGTCATCCACATGGATATTGATGCAATTGTTGCAATAATCTCTATTGGATAGATTGACCATATTTTCAGTGGAAGAGCCCTTATTTTAGAGAATGTCTCTATGTCCAAGATATTAGAATACACTCATTGTATATTTCTAAATGTTGGAAACAAACATGAATTCTGGAATAGAGCTATCATAAAGAGTTGTGATGGATATGTTTCAGAAAGTAGTCTAACTTCTAGAGGACTCTACTAAATTAGAATATTAATGAATGGTTCGTTAACATTTATAATACTAAAAATTAAAACTTAACAAGATCAATAGGAGGATTAAGATCATTTGTCAAATGATATTGCATCAAGCCTTGGACATATGTCTGTTGATGTGATCAATAGCCTAGTGAGAGATGAGACTTTAGAATGTTTGAAATTTCAAATCTTACATACTTATGAATATTGTATTCAAAGTAGAAAATGTCCAAAGCACCCTTCTCTGGAAATGGTGTAAGACGTCAAGGTATTCAAGATCTCATACATATTGATGTATGTGGATCATCTATCATAATAAACATTAATAATATATGATATCTATTGATGATTATTTCTGATATGAGATTTATTCCCTTTACCCTAGAAACCTTTGAAATGTTCAACGATTTCACTATTTTGGTTTAGAACCAAATTTTGAAGGAAGATGAAAATGAACTTGATCTAATTTAGGTAGTCAGTACATATTAGATGAATTCATGGAATACCTTATGGCGATATAAATATAATTCTTATATCACTCCTCCTAATAAACCTATACTCAATAAAGTTGTAGGGAGATACAATTGGATCATGTATGACATGATTTGTCAATGATGAATTTTAGCATAATTACATATTAGTTTCTAGGTATATATGTAGTAGAGACTACAATATATATCCTTAATAAGGTTCCATGCAAGTAAGCTGGAATCTTGCACTAAAGAGTGCTACTTCATTAGGAAAATAAAGGATGATATTGGATACCTAATTTATGACCTTGAGATTCTTAAAAGATTTCATATATGAGAATGTGATTCTTAAAGGGATGAGAATCTCGAGAATCAAGATGAAAATAAAGTAAAGGAAATCATTTAATCTTGAGAAGATAATGAGGGACCTGAATTTGGAAACCAAAAGGAAAATAAAGATGAAACACTAATATCTCTTCAAATGAGTTTGAGGATGGATTCCACGTGTCAGTTGAGTCTAACAACGATCTTACTTCATGTGATGAAGCTTCTGAAGATCGTGTAATGGAAAGATGGATGTTAGCAATAAAGTATAAATTAGACTTCACATACAAGTGTTGTATGTGGACCCCCAAGGATTCACCTATATCGGTAAGACCCATTAAGGTGTAAATGGATCTTCAAGAGAAAGTGGGAACCTGATGAGAAGGTAGGGACCTTCAAAGCATGGCTCGTAGCCATGAGCTACACATTGAAGAGAAGACATTGCTTTCAATGAGACTTGCACTTCATTTACCTTGCTTAAACCCATCAGAATATTGCTAACTGAAACTACACAACTTGACTTTGACATCTTCAAGATGGAAGTAAATATTGCATTCCTCTATGAATACCTCTCCGAGGTTATTCATATGAAGTAGCCCCAGGCTTCATAGTTGAGGAAAGCAAGGTGTTGAAGCTAAGGAATTCCATCTATGGACTCAAATAAGCTTATTGTAGTTGAAACAATGAATTTGATGCAATTATAAATGTTATGATTTCAGATAAATCTTGATGAGCAATGTGAATCTTAGTGGGAGTGCCGTTGTGTTCATCGTGCTAAATGTAGATAATTTCTTAATCATTTGGAATGATATAAGGATGATAATAAGTGTCTTATAATATAGTTGTTCCATAGCTTGAGATGTGATATCAAGGATACCTCTTAGATCTTAGTTCTGAAAGTGTTCAGAAGCAAAGATAAAAGGATATTGGGAGCATCACATTAGTAGAACAACATGGACATATTCCATTTTCTGGAAAATTCCCAAAAAGGCTTCATTCCCTCAAGATATGTTACTAACCTATATAAAGGGATATCACCTCAAGGAGTTGAGGAAGTGAATGCTAAAATTGCTTGCCCTTGTGAATAAGTTATGAAAAGTCAGGTGTATGCTGAATGTGTAGAAAAGCCAGATGTCTACCATGTAGTGGGAGTAGTAAATTGTTACTAATCCTACTATAGAGATAAAACACTTGGTTGCAGTAGTATCTATATCTTAAAAAAGGACAAGAATTTCGAGATAGTAATATCTAAGTCTTACCTTCAAGAACTTAAGACTTTATAGATAGTGATCTAAAAGGTCGTAACTGCATATACCTTAGGAGATTGAGATCTTTGGGAATAAGGGTACTCGTATAAGGATAAAATAAATTACATACTGGTTATAATGACTATTAAGTTGTAGTGTCAAGGACACTATAAGTGACATGATGGAGTTGTGGTTTCATAAGATGAAACATTTACATTTGATGCAAGCACTATTACCAGGAAATATGCAAGTGTCTTAAAAGGACTTGGCCTAGTCTCTCGGGAATAGAGTGAATGATCAACTTACCTAACTATTTTTCTAAATATCATATGATTGTCACATGAGTGTGGGTTTAAATGATTAGACCATTTAGGGCTCTTTGGGCTAGTGGGAGATTGTTGGACATGTGAGCCCACGATGAACCATTATGCAATAAATGTTATTGCAAATATCATTCCCTGATTTGAAATGAAGAATAACAATTTGCATAATAGTTCCCTTAGTACAATTAGGGTTATGTACCATGGCCATCTTAATGAGCATACAACTGTTGATTCAATTACTGAATCATAGAGGATGGTGCTTGGATGAATATCTAAAGAGCTAGATTGAGGACTCATTAAGCACCATCAAATGATTATTAAGAGATATTATCCATCATGAGAAGGAGATGGCAATCCTTTCTGTAAAGGCTTATATCTACCTGACCTCTTGATGCAGGTCCTCTATATAGGAATTGAGACTCAGAGTTGTTAGATAAGTTATGTCAAAGAGTTGACTTAATGAGATCGAGATAACCAAAAACCTATGTCGTATGTTGTCACGATATAGGCACACATCCTCTGACCAGAGACAGATGTGTTACTATATGTCTGTGTATGTACATTTGGAAGACCAATAGGTTGATGACCTAACCAAGGTCTATAGATCGGCACGATGGTGTGCATGCAAGGGCATATGAGTTTTACGATCTCTCAAAGGGATCATAAAGGTTCATTACAAAACCGGAAGACGAGAGCTCACTCATGAGATATTGGGAAGAATCAAATTCTATGTAAGGTAGTCTCTTTTTGGAAGCTTGACTGAATTTGTAGGTTTGATATATGCTTTTGGAAATTATATGATCAACACCTGGGTATGATATATGCTTTTGGAAAGTATATGATTGATACTAACTCCCAATTGTTAAATGAGAAACTTAATGATAAAACCCTAAATAAGACAGTCTAAACAAGATCTAAAACTTTGGGTTTAATCTGGGTCTTCCGGTATGCAGGATGTACATGCATTAGGAATACCTTAGGATGATGTGATCATAAACAATTGTATAGCCATGACACTTCCATTTCTAGGGAGTGATGAAATGGGTCTGGATTTTAGTGACTCCTCTCAGTAGAGAAGTGATCTCATCTTGGTCCAAATGTTGGACATTGATCTAAATGTGATTCAAATGCAATGAGAAGAATAGATTCGTAGTCTTTGTTTAATCAAGCATCTATGGGAGGTCCGTAAGATCTGGATTTGAGATATGATCTTAATATCCAAGTCACTATACGTGGAACCATACAATCGCCATGTCCTTATCTCCACATATGCGGGGAAAGCGTATTATCCTTGAAAGAGTTCAAGATAATTTCATTGTTGATATATGTATCCGAGCATTGAGAAAATTGATAATTAAATGAGATTTAATTGTCATGAATAACATGAATTTGATTTATATTATAAGGAGAGTTATCTAAGATAATTAGATGTGATTTAATTATCAAAGATGTGTACAATGTGAATGTGATTCACATTATTTGGGCACATGAGAATATAGGTCGAAGATGAGTAAATGTAATTTAATTATCATTGATATGAATAATGTGGATAGCACTATCCATATTATTCGAATATATTATAAATATGATTTATAATACATAAGAGAGAACTATTTGTAATTTACATTTGTTAATTAAATGTTGATGTGAATTGGATTCACATTGGATAATTAATTGAAAATGTAATTCACATTTTATTTTGGGTTGTGAATGTGATTCACAAACTTCTAATGACATGATCGAATCGTTCACAAAATAAATTGGATTTATTTTGTGAAAAAAATTTGCAATAAAAAGTTGTTGCAAAATATTGGAGATACACATGAGATATGGATTCTCACGAAAATGGAAGGAGCCACCTTGCCATATGAAGAGGGTAGACGGCCACCCTCTCCTTACGGAATGCCTGGTCGTCCCCCTTGTTCATGTGGAATGAGGCTTGCCTCCTTCCTATTTCTCCAATGGAGATTGATTTGATATAAATCAAATTATATTTAATATATATTTAATTTTATTAAATTAATTGTTATTGTAAATGTACAACAAAATTATGGCCATTGAAAGAAACAAAATCATTGTGAGCCATTGGATTTGTGTTGTCCAAGGATTGAGATCCGTGGATCCAAAATATTATAAAAGGAGAGGAACCCCCTTTGCTCTTATTTGCATACACACACACAAGTTCTGAACAACAACTCTCTCTCTCTCTCTCTTTCTCTCATTATCTACATGTCATCTCTCCCTCTCTCTCTTGTGGTCGTCCACCTCATGCCTTAAAGAGAGTCGCCATCGCCGCAACGTCGTTATGCTGTTGGAGCATTCGCTCCTAGATCTCTATCTCATTCGATGCACCTCGCTCGTGAGGAAGACATCATTTCTTGTATGAGGATATCAGCAGATTCATCGCTTGGATCATCAACATGGATTGCGAGGAGCACGCGTTTCATCAACGTGCTTGCAAGCGTCTCCTTCGTCGAATCAGACTTGAGACAGGAGGTCTCTTCGTTTAGAGACTCGATCGCAACTACACTTCAAGAGGTAACCCTAATACTTGTTTGCGGTTTAGATGAAATGATCCGAGAAGTGTTCTTAGATCATGTGGTTTCGTCGCATGAAAATTATTTAAATTATGCTGCCTCGAGCAACTAGCGCGACTAGTCACTCACGATCGCATATGATGTGATTCTCACACTACTGTGATTCACTTAAGGATCTAACCATATCCTTCGTCACCCACCACCATCATGGAGAAGTTAGGGTTTGGAGATGGTTAAGGGGATGGCTTGACTCATGGTAGTTAGGTAGAGATGTTGGAGGTATTTGTAGTTCGAATGGTAGTCGGAGGATGTTCGGAAAAAAACAATGAAGTTAAGATGGATGAGGAAACTGCTGGATATTGACAATGAAGCATGTACCGTTGGATCTTTAGATACAACAATAGGGATTTGGGTAGAATTTGAAGGCTGGGATACGCCTGATTAGGAGACAATCATATGGCTTTGGTTGCGGTGGAAAATGGCTTGATCACAGCCATTGAATCCAAAGGATCTAAAAATATATTAGAGAGATGAGTGGCAAAATAGGAACAAGCCACGTGGCAGACATCTGAGGCACCACGTGGCCCCATCGGAATTGAAGAATTTAAAGAAAATAAAGAATAATTAGGAAGAATTAAATAGAAGATCAATTAGAAAAAGTCTTGAACATGAAAGTTATAGATCTCGATGAGATCTAGAACTTTCATGTAGAAGTCGAAGAGATCATCGATCATTTGTACATATATAATAATTAAATACATAATAAAACCATTTAAAACAATTTTCTTTTTATTTTTCTTTTGCTTATTTTTTTGGGTTTTTATTTTATTTTATGTTAATTTTTTTATATGCAATACTATTTTAATTTTTATTTGATTTTTAATAATAAATAAATATAAAAACATATTAGCGCAATAATATGGTTATATTATATATATTAATTAATGTTAATTATATACAACACACAAGTGAGCAATTAGAGTCAATTGTCAATGAATCTTATTGATTTTCTTAAGCAAGAGAGACAAAGATATTGAGTTAAGCTAATAAATCTAGGATTTATAAGTGATCAATTATTGTAAGAAATATGACCGATCAATTAATCAAAAACTGACATTCCTGAAAAGGAAACATGTGGTTTTGATGTTATCTAAAGTTACAACTTTAAACTAAATACAGTTAAACTTATTACATATCTTTTGAACTAAGAAACAATAAGAATAAGCAATTGCAACTTGCATCTTAGCATAATCAATTCGTGATGAGATCCATAACAATTCTGTAATCATAAAAGAATATGTGATGGACTATGATATCATCTTGTGTGTATGACATCTTTAAAATCATGGAGAACCAAAGTACCAACAATCCCCTTCTCTTAAATGATTACAAAATCTTTTTCAAAAGCTTAAAAAGTTGTAAACACTTAAGCATAAGCATTTGTCAAGACAAATACGAGACATGCAAATTATATCAATAAATCAAAATATATTGAGTTACATATTCAAGTCTTTATTTTATTTTCTCCCCCTTACTAAAAGTATAATAAAAATGTATTTTTATAATGTGAATGGAGGTTATAAAACTCTTTTTGTTCTCCCCTTTTAATTCTGTAGTTAATTCTCCCCCTAACTTAGTCAAACCATGTTTAAGATTTGATAAATCCTATTATCCTACAACTATTATCAATAAAAAAGTCATAAGAGAGAATGAATGAAAACATGCATACTTCATTCCCAAGAAGTAGGAACAAATTACAAAAATGTTTTTTTGGCACATAAACTAATTCCAATACATTAAGATAAGAAAAAAACTAGAATACTAAGGGAAACAAAGAACTACATGACTAGTCAGAAGAAGCATAGTCGGAGTCATCAGTACATGGTGAAAGATGAGTTCTCTTACTTTGCTCAATAACTCTGTGAGTGTCTGAGTTGTACTCATGCAAAGGGGTGCTAGACTTAGAATCATCTAACTCGGTAGCTTCTTCTTCTTCTTCTTTAGGCTCAGGGACCTGAGTGGGTATATTGATTCCCTTTCCTAGTTTGGAGGAGGATGTACCATGGGTAGAAGGTCCAGGTGAAGGCCGAGGAGGAAAAGAGGCTCTCTGAGTTGTTGAGCAACAATTTCAGGCTGTAGGTGTTGGGGCATGAGGAAACTGCTAGATATGCATCTTGTTTGAGATGCGATGTACCATGTCAGACTAATCATTCGTAAACTATGTGTAGCTATTGGAGAATGATGCCATATTCAACTTAAAACTCATCACTACATCAACCATCTCCTAGATATGGCGAAACTCGGGAGAATGAGAATCAATGATGGCCTTCTGGCTGACTTGATCCTCAAGGCCTAAACAATAGTGTAGATATGCCTAATTGGAATAAAGGGCAGAGGATATGGGTTGAACGGGAAAAGGAACAAATCATGAAAAGTGAGGGGTTGGACTAATAAGGACATGTGTGTCTCCAGAGGTGGTGACATGCATCTCTATTTCGTGTTTATCGACCTCAGCGATCAAGAGCATTGATTGTACATCGAAGGGGCAGACTCGGATGATGTGAGCTGGGTCACAAGGGATGCAGACTCCAAAGTGCTAAAGGGTGTGAGTGACCAAAAATCCTAACAAGGTGTGGGCTCTAGGTGGTTGAGAGAGAAGGTAACATAGATGGTGAGACCAATTGAATGTTCAGTCTTGAACAAAGACATAGATGAGGGCTTCAACCTCTAAGGTGACATGGGTTAGGATTGACTTCTGGTTGTGAAAGCACCATGAGAAGACATGGTTGAGGAACCTAGGGATGGGCTTGAGGTTTGGGGTTGTCAAGGGCTTGGTGAAGTTAAGCACATGCATTAAGACTTCCCTGAGATGGTCTTGAGTCATCGTGTCCAAAACCTCAAATATTGTAGGGCATGTGCCAGTGCAACCTAGACTTATCAAGATGATCGTAAGCTCAACAACAAATTGGTCCTATTGACCGTGGACCAAAGATGGTAGTGGTTGGCATCTTTGATGTCCTTAAGTTTTGTATAGAACTCGATGATTGTGTTGGGAGAGGTGAATCCTACGAGAGAATCCCAATGACCTAGAAACAACATAGGAATGAATAGGGTCTTGATCCTATTCATGCTAAAGATCTTAGTGAACTCTAGGAAGTCGTTACTGAAAACAGTCTAGGAGTTCAGTTGAGATGTCATGAAATGAAGACGACAGTAATCAATGATCTGGTCTTCGATGAAGGTAGAACAAGTGGAGTATGTTCTTTTGATCTCTTGGTAGCAAATAGAGAGAGCGCACATGTTCTTCTCAACAGAAGTGATATTAGAACTTAGAGGTATTTAAGAAAAAATAAGAAAATATAAAGAAAAGTGGAGTTGTATATTAGAGATAATTGATCAGGGGTTGTTATGTGATCGATCATGGGTAATCGATCAGGATCTATCTAGTGAAAAATCAGGATTGCGGTAGGGCTTTATTTGAAAAATCTGTATTGCGGTAGGGCTTTATTTGAAAAATCAACGGTAATGTTTTTGATGGTCTTTATCACTCTGAGAGTGTGTGATGAGATAGGGTGCCTCGAGTCCCTATATAAGGTTTCTAGGGAGCATTTAAATGAGATCAACTGTGGATTTCTAAATATTTCCCAATGTGTAAAAAGAAGTGTCCTATGTTAGGAAGGGCTTGGCATTGACTTGTTCTAAAAAGGAAGACTATGCGACCTCATAGGTGGACTTTCTGAAGATGGAGGGGTGACAAAAATCAAAATCTAAAAATTTGAAAGTCACCCAAATGATCGATCAGTCACCTCTACGTGATTGATCAAGGGAAATAGATTAGTTGTGACTGATGGTCGATCATACGTGATTGATCTAAAAGGGAGTTCAAAATTGACTTGCGCATCACAGAAGCATGGAAATTACATTGTACACAATCTAGGTCAATTAGTCATACTAGTATATGAGGCAACAGAAATTAAGAAAATTCGATGGAACCACACGGCTTGGAAACCTTTCCTAATATATTCCATCAAGATCACATAAGTATTAGGCTTACTTCTTGAAGTGTGTTTGCGAACTTGGAATAGGGACCTCCTGCCTCAAGTCTGATCCGATGTAGATAGTATTTGGGGAACATGGATGAGTCATGTGCTCCTCACAATCCTAGGTGATGATTCAAGTTGAGGAAATCCCGATTTCATTGTATAAAATCCATCATATTCCTCATGAGCACGTGGCATCGAAGAAGATAGAGATACATGAGTAGTCAATCCGAGAACAAAATGGTAGTAGGACAACAACGATGCTCTCCACAAACCTTAGAGTAGAGAACCACTTGGGGTCGAGAAGGAGATCCTGTAGACATGTACGCGAGTGAGAGAGAGAGAGAGATACAGAGATTTTGTTGCTTCAACTTGTGAAGTGAATTATGTTGAAAAGAGCATAGGGGTTCCCTTCTCTTATACAAAATTAGATGGTCATGATGCACTCCAAATTGAAATCAATGGTCTAGATTTTGTTGCTATAATTTGCAACAATAATTAATTAATTTAAAATAAATAATAAATTGAAGGCATTATTCAATAAATTTTATTCTAATTAAATCATTTTTATATGGAATAATAAGGAAGGAGGAGAGCCTCCTTCTCAATTAGGGTGTAAGGTCATCATTGAGATTCTCTCCATGTGGTTGTCCACTCCAAATCGGAATGGAGCCTCCTCCTCTTTCCTAATTTATGTCATTCTCAAACTCATCGTATTTTTCACATGTTGCACAATTTTTTATTCTTGAATTTTAACCAAACTGATTTCAAATTTTATGACATTCTCAATCATGCTAGTGTAATTATAAATCAAATTCGTCCATCAATATTAAATGTAAATCACACTTACATTTAATTGTACGATTTGACTTTCACATTTTCATATAATTTGTAAATCTTATTTACAATTAAAATCACATTCACAATATTTATGATTATTGTGAATAGTTTTGTCCATATTAATTTCATCTATAGTAATTAATTCAATATTTAATTACCTTAGATGCCTCTCTACATATGTCTAAATAATGTGAAGCATATCCACTTTGTTAATGATTATTAAATCATATTTAATCATCAATTTTCTAATGCTCAGATATTATCAACAATAGAATTATTCTTGAACTCTTTGAAGAACAAATTCTTTCTCCATACATACTTGGTGATAAGGACAAGTCGACTGTATATTATGTGTATAGTGACTTGGACAGTGAGATCTAATCTCATATCCAGATCTAGAAGACCTTTTAGAAATGTCCGATCAAGTCAGACAGAATATCCAATCTTCTCATTGCATCTGAATCATGTTCAGATCAATGTCTAATATTTGGAGTAAGATTGGATAGCTAGACTAATTAATGGAGTTACTAAAATCCAAACACATCTCATCACTCCCTCGGAATGGAAGTGTCATGGTTATACAATTGATTAAGTTCTCATCACCCTCGATTATCCCTAATACCCCTACACCTTGCATACTGGAAGACCTAGAATAAACATGAAGCTATGATCTTATTTAAGCTGTCTCCTTCAATGTTTTATCATTAAGTTTCTCATTCAATCATTGGTTGTTCATATAGATCATATTATTTCCAAAAGCATATATCATATCTTCAAATCCTAATGTTGCAATTTGATTTATCCCAATATCTCATGAGTGAACTCATGTATTCCGGTTCAATAATGAACCTGTATGATCCCTTTGAGATATCATACCACTCATATGCCCTTGTATGCACACCAGCTCGTCGGTGTATAGACCTTGATTAGGTCATTAACCTAATGGTTTGCCTATTGTACAAACTTATACATATAGTAGTACATCTGTCTCTAGTCATAGGATGCATACCTATACATGATAGCATAGGACACAGGTCCTACTTATCTCGATCTTCTTAAAACAACTCTTTGATCACAATCCAAATTAGCTTAATGATGACTTTAAGAGTTCAATCGTAATCTTTTAAGTTTTAGAGTTAGGTGATTCAGACAAAATTTATTTCAAACTCACAGGTGAAGTCTCTAATAGTAATTTATGTCCAAGTCGATCAAGCACACCTACTTAAACACAAGACTATTAAATTAAGATTCAAGGTAAGTGCTCGCAGTAATAAGATGACCCAAATTTAGTCCAAGTGCTTAGCGGAGAAGTCCATGGCTTGGGCTCTAATCTTTAAGGGTTTGTTTGGTTATTAGTACGGGTTGGGTGGGAACAACCTTCTGTGTATAGTAACTCTTTGGATGGTTTGAGGGGTTGGACTAATGAATGTGATATCGCATTGGCTTGTAATGGAATTTCAACCCAAGATTGCACCGGGTAAACTGGGTTACGGAGGGGTAACCCGAGAACCAAATGGACCCTAAGTATACGTGGATCACTCGGTCAGGAGGGTACCGAGTAATCAACCGAGGTTTGTAAGATGTTCTATGGGTTTATATTATCTAAACATGGAAGTAATGATTTTTTTATTTTTATAATAAGAAAAATAATTTAAATGCTTTTCAAAAATATATGTCATCAAGCAAGGTAATCATTATCTAACATATTTTTCCTACAATTATTTTATAAAAGAAATTTTTTATATATGTGAAATACAAGAACTAAAAATATACAACAAAGCGAGGACTTATTTGCAATATTTAAAAACTAAGCATCTAATTAATAACAAATACATAAAACTTAAGGATAAACATGCAAAATATACATAGTCTCACATGGGACTATATATGAGATGGAAGGCCCTATTTGTAATAACAATAAAGATCAGGGTTCCAACTGCAATAAAACCTTTTTGTTTTACACGTTTTATTTAATTTACGAGACTAAGAAATAAATACAAAATGGCAGGAGGGTTTGGTTGCAATTACACCTAGAGGCAGGTGTACGTGGCGCATGCAGCGCTGATGGATTGTCGGGGGTGCGCCATGTGGGGTCACTTATGATCATGCGGCTCTAGATCAAGCAACAAATCATTTTTAATCCATGGCACAGTTTAGATCTAGGTTGTGCCTTTATCCAATTATGCTGGGACCCTCTCTAAGAACATGGAAGAACTCTTCCTTGATCTGCTTTTATTTTTTATTATTACGGTCTCCAACCCCCTTCGGTGCTCCTCCTAAGCTTAGCTTGCTCCTGGTGGCTCTTCATAGATGCGGGGAGGCTTCAGATGGTCTAATACTCACCAAAGGAGGCCTGGAGGGATTCGCACATTCAAGGACCTGGAGCTTTTATTCCTCATCCAATACACCTTCCAAGTGCCTTCCCTAGAGCTCCTTCGTGCACTAAAGGATTTTGAGGCTCCAGAGATATATTCCCGACCTAATATGAAGCTGATTGCGTGAGAATGAAGTGAAATGACTGATCTCTATTGAAGAGTGACTGATGGAGATCTAGGATCCTAATATATGCAAGATTGGGGTGTTCTCGATGGTGGGCTCGATCAAGAAAATGATGAGGAAGGTGGTGGAGGTGATTATGAGTCGAGATAGTGGATGGTTCACAATGAAACGGTGGTCGGAGCTCTAAGCTCCGATGAACTTTGAAAGTAGAATTTAATGAAAACTAAGATAAATGGACTGAAATTAAATGTGAATATATCCTAAGAATAAAAATGCGATGTGAAAACCTAAGTAAAGTAGCTCGTACATGGTCTTAGGGACCAAGGAGTAGACAACCACCAGGAGAGAGGTTTGATGATGGTGGACCGTCTTCTCCGGTCGCACTTCTCAACAACACATGAGGAGCTTCTTGTTGTCACTAGGAGTCTCACTCACTGAAGGGGTTGCGGTTATATGGGTCAAAGAGGGAGTTCGGGATAAGAGTCTCTCTCACTCTTCTCAGCGATGAAAAGACATGATTAGATCCTAGAAATGATCGGAGGGCTCCTGATGCATTCAATCCAACAACTGTTGTTGCGCCTGGGCGTGGTTCTTGATTGCTCGGTTGTGAAAAAGCAAGTACAACGAAGAACATCGCTTTGTCAAAGCTTCAATCTGAGTGTTCACCATCGTCTGGTGGTCTTGCTAGTTGCCCAATGTGCTAAAATGAATATCATGCTCGTTTACCATTGTTGAAGACCTTAAGAAGGTCCAGACCTCATCGATGGGGGTCTGGAGATCGATGAAATGTGAGGAATCAGGAGGCTTCATGCTAAGTCAATTCGCCTGCAAATAGGGTTCTAGAAAGCTTGTATATGCATGAAAATGTTGGCGGCTCGAAGGGGAGTTCCCTCAACCACTTATGTAGGAATAGACGGAAGTGAGATGGAATGATTCATCTCCAACATATGACAAGGGTGGAGATCTGTGGGCTCGTTATGATCAATAATGAGGTGATTAGATGGGTCGAGATGATGGAGAATGTGAAGGGGATCGAGTGGAGGAGGTTAGCGATATGAAATGATGGGTTGATATGATGAACAGAGGCTAGAGCTCTAAGATATGGCATACTATTTTTTGTATAACAATATTGGATTAGATTAAATGAATGCGAGATTACACTATTGGATGAAATTCAAAGCAACAAAGATAAAAATAAGGGACTCACTTGGTCGGTGGACCTGGGAGAGAATCGCATGGTGGAGACCACCAATGATGGTTAAATAGCCTCCACCTCCATTCTCCCCATCTCAGATCGTCGAGGTTCACCTCCTATCACAAGGGAAAGCTCTGTCATCAATCTTAAGGGATTACTAGTGGCTAATTCTCTATTAAAATTGGAATGAAAGGTTGAAGGTTCATTTTATAACATAGGTAAATGGGTATAAAAATCCATGGATTCCAATCAAGACAAAGCTCGTCAAATGGATTACAGGGTATGGCGTTATGTCTCTTGCGAGGGAGCAGATATCTCACGAAGAAATAGAGCAGGATGGAGGTGTGTTTTGAGCCACAAAAATTGGCAAAGTCAACCAAGTCATGAGTCTGATAGGTACAACCCTAGGGTCAGCGAAAGGTGACCTCTGATTTGGCCACGTTAGTCGTATAAAGATAAAATAGAAAATGAAAATGAAAGATAAATAAAAATAAAGTATCTATATACTTTATTAGTAAAAACTTAAAGCATACTTTTTTATTTTTTGATCTATTTTATTATGGATTTTATATATTTTTACAACATATTTATTTTGTGTTGATTTTCACATGTATATCTATAGGTATATTTACCTATATATTGTATATTTTTATGTTGTATTTTAATATTTATTATCATATTTACATATTTTATATATTTATAATATAACTAAATATACATTTACATATATTTTTTTTATTTTTATGATTTTATGTCTATGCATAAATAATTACATGTATATACATTATATGTATAGTATACATATATATTATAATATAATTTTTATGTTAAGTCTATTCTTGTTGATTTATTTTAAGTTTATATTTTTAATATATTTTAAATAATATTTACAATTATTTAGAAATATAAGAAGAGTAAATATGTAAAGAATAATATATATGAATATTATATACATATACATAGTAAAGTAATACCCTAAAAAGCTGGCTTTTGTATCATAATATCATTTTTAATGAAAACCACCTTCATTAGATAGATAATTTAATTTATAAAACAATGGAGGTGAGTCTGGTGAATTTTTATTTTATGTGGAGGAGATATTGATTTGTGAAGTTCAGATTACGACTTTTTTATCTGTGTGCCTTAGTTGCACTGTGCATTATATTTATTGACAATTATTTTTTTATTTTTTTATATATTAGCATGTACAAGTTTCATGTTGAAAACTTTATGATTTGAGATGTGTAAAAAAGAGAATAAAATAGTGTAAAAATTACTATTTTCATAGTGAATAATTAGGGTTTTATATATAGTTTGTTGACCCTTATCTCCCCCTACATTATTCCTTATCGATCAAGTACCTTAACATGGTTTATGGTCATTAATTATTTTCGATACTTCATTTTTCTTTTCTTTATTCTTTTATTTTGGATTCAAATACATACATTTATACAATTTTATAGATGAATGATGCATGTTATTTTGTACAATTTATCCTTATTTACAAGTGTTTTAATATGGATTTAAATGTAAAATGGATGAATAAAGGTAGATAAATGTCCATTCATCAAACCATATACTTACCTTTGTTAGTCCCTAACAAACACTTATTAGAAGAATAAGTGATGCAAAAAATAAATAAAGAATACGAAAATAAATGTATAATGATACTGATTTCTGAACTTATCTTTAGAAAATCAAAGTTTGTAGATCAGTGAAGACCTTTGGATTATTAATTTGGTCACAACAATATTTGGAATAGGATCTAAAACATAGCGACCCTCAAGTTCAACAATCCTCTGTTCATGTTGCCTCAATAGGCTGGTAAGAATAAGTCTATTCATACACAAACCTTTCCGACAATGAGTCTTTTACAATGTATGCGAATGTAGCTCTTCTCATCGTAAATAGACTGGAATAATCTCCCTCAACAAGATAACCATAATCTCCAATTTAGCAACTCTTTCATCAAGGAACGATGCATTTCCTTCTAAGTTCAAGTGCAATAGACTCAAGAAGATGAGGTAGGGAGAAGAACGCATAGTGACCGGTGTAGTCACATATCCTACAGAGATAGACCCGTGTAGCCAAGTCTCCAACTGCAGGCAACCTTGAGATATTTGACTTTGAAGCATAATGCATTGCTTATTTCATGCATACTCCGACGGGAAATGAAATTTTCATTGAATTTTTTCCTGTCTGTTCTTTTTGGAGTTTTTTATTTTACATTTTTTTAAATATGATATACAATAGCATTTACGTCAGGAATTTTCCCTCCCGAGACAGTAGACTATCCCTCTTTTGATGTTTTATTGCAACCTACAATGCTTGTCTTTAGACTTCCATGCCACTAGATCGGGTTGGGGGCACTGGCCACCTATTTGAGCGATGTATGTTTCCATACATGTGCTTCCTTAAGCTTAATAATCCTGTACTCACCACCTCCTCAGAGTTGAGCTATGTGCTGAGTGCAGTGTTCAAGTTAGGTAATTATCAACAAGAGTCGTATGTATGCTTCAAAATACATTACCTAAGATAAACAAGATGACATGTGAATATAGTCTCAAGGACTCAAAAAATGCCTCAGTTAATATTTTATTTTTGTAATTTTTATTTTCTTCATTTTTGATCTTTTTCCAGCATCTAGTGCATCTCCTTCTTCGGTAACACTTGATGAGGAATCAACAACTTCATGTGATGACCGGTGGTCTTTATTTTCCTTCATGATCAACTATTGGGATCCACCACTCGTAAGAGTTAGATAACATAAAAGAATTAATCATAACTGACTCAGACGATGATGAATCGTGATAGGCTACCTACTCCTTACTATGGAAGTTATTGGGATTGGCATTGACCTGTGTTGGAATGATTATCTTAGTGGCCTTTAGGTCGTCCAATTTCTGACTCATTATTGCCAAGATCTTCACAAGCAGAGCTAAACAATCTAGTGTCGGATTCACTAGGCTGCCTTGGAGGATTTAACATGCTGACCATGCTTACTTTTGTAATGATGAGTCTACAACTAATAATTCGAAGAATATTGATGAGGAGGACACTACTAGTGATACTGAGGAGGACAAAACTTGCTATTGTACCGAGCAACCGACTAATAATGATAAGTTACTGCCAGCGATAAGCAGACTACTTATAATTAAGTTTCCAAATATGTGTTTATGGTGGAGATTGGTTTTGAAGATAGTGTTGTTGGAAATTCCTTCCACCTTGATACTTGTGGAATGCCCGATTGCTAATGTCTGACCATGAGGGTGTCCTCTAGGATGGGTTAAAGATTGTTCATTGCTCCAAACGCCATTCACCTCCTGAATTTGGGGCAGAGATGGAAAAAATGGCTCGATAAGGGATGGGTGCTCGAGATGGTAGACATCCATTTGTGTCTGATGTTGTGGGGATGATAGTGCCAGGTCAGGTGATTTCACATAATACATGTGTTGAACTTACTTTGTCTTCCATATACACTGCTGTAGAGTTTCTTATTCTTTTTGTTCTACAGATGTCTCGGCAGATGCCCTCGCAGATTAGCAAGAATTGATGGTGTTGACCAGGAGCTCCAATTGCTTGGTTATCTAGTCGAGTTTATCAAGGATTTTGGTCCTCTCTTTGATCATAGCGAGCTTCTCTAATTCTGTGATCGTTTCTCAATTATATTGGCATTGGATAGGTAGTTCCCTATGATAATGAGATATGAACTCTCATTCCTATCCTCTTTATACTAAGATGTCACCATGATCCTAGGCTTGTGGAGAATCTGTAACTGCCTTTGAAATTCTTTGGATGAAGATAAAGCAACCGATCCCTTGACCATCTCCTCAAGGATTTGTCAAATGGCATCTTCATCCTTGTTGAAATGAGATCTTCCACATGTCGTATCTACCAGCTTCTCGCTATCCAAATTCATCATGCTGAAGAAATTTTAGACCAAGTTGTTCTTCAGGATATCATGGTGTAGGGTATTCTCTTGTAGATCCTTGAATCCTTTCCAGACCTCGTGAAAAGGCTCATGGGACAACTGTGAAAAGTTTAAAATCAAGGCTCTCATTTTATTAAGATGACCTAATGGACAATACTTATGCAAGAAGGCAGACTTCAATGCCTCTCAGGTCATCACCACCTTCCCAAGATGGTTGATCCAATATAGAGCCTAATCTTGAAGACTAAACGGGGAGGTTGTCAACTTCACTACCTCAAATAGGATGTTGGGTAGTGAATGGTACCACAAATGTTGTTGAACTACTGCAAGTGAATGTATGGTTATTCATGTGTGTTTCCATAAAGGATAGGCAACAAGAAGAGCAATTGTGGCTTGATCTCAAAATGTCTGTAGATCTGCAAAATGTGAATTCATTTGATGATTTGTTTGGCACCTGGATTATAGGTTTCTTTCAGTGTGGAATTCGCTGCCACTCTCCTCTATTGCACCTCATGGTGTTCACCTGCCTAATTTTCATCTCCTCAATGATGGTTCTCATCTCCTCCTCCTTGGCTTTCTTGTTCTCTCCTCATCTCAACTAACATATCCTAAAAGGTAGTCTTGGCGAGTGCATGCTCGGTCAAGCTGTGAATGGACTGAATGGAAGCTAACATCTATGTGTTGACCTCATTTTGATTTGTAGGCTGCCCCTTCACTTTATGAGAAGCCATATATGAGTACGAATCTGATAGTACTTCTAGATCAATACTTTCGACTACATGACGAAACAGACCCCGATCATACAGAAAATAGGCCCCATATGAGTGGAATTGTTCACGATTAAGGTTAATCCTGAATATCATGAGAGTGATGGAACTGTATGGAGATATATAAATCTCCATCCAAAAGGGAGAGAGCTCATGACATCAATGATCCAGATTTATTCGAGATAAAAGAAGCGGGGAGTATCGAGAGTAGTTCTCAAAGTCCGAACCAGTCTCTCTAGAATCACCCCAAATTATTAGAGATAATTGACTCATGGAATCGATGTGGGTGTCCATGGAGTCCGACCAAGCATCCTTGATTCGTTATCTTAAGAAACAAAGGAGAGTGGGATTAGACATAAGGAACACAAATATCAGCAAGGGAATAGAAGAGGAAGATAGAAGGATCAGAAGCGAGCAGGAATGAAAATATTGATAGAAAAGAACTAGGGGTGAAGGTCACAAAAGCAAGATATTTATAATATTGACCTTAATTAAAATCCAAACACAAGACAAGGGATGCTTCACCAACACGACACAATGAATCCATGAAAGTTCGGCTTTTTATCTTGGGGATTTTATTGTTTTTCAAGCAATCTTGTCAATTTAGTCCTTAGCGGCTAATCATATAGGAGAGTACTATCAGAAAATTATATTGTACTTCCCACTTCCTTTGTAACCAGTAAGTTGTATCTTTTTAAGGTCATCAATATCATATCTGGATGCATAACTCAACCAAAGAATTAGAGGAAGCCGATATGGCGAATCAAATGCTTCCCCCTTACGGGGTACTCGGACGTGGCACGATTAAACATGTACTCGTCATCATAGTTACCCAATGCTCAGTACTTTAGACTAAGTCCGCAAGAGAACCTAGCCCTACTCTCCCATGCACCGATAGAAGCGCCATTACTTCGTGAATCTAGTCGATACTCGAGGAAGTACCCAGGTTGGGATTTGGGCTCTATTCCTTAATGGTCGTGCCACGCTCTGTCTGGAGTATACATGAATACAATCTGGGATTTAAGCACCAATGAATCTATGATTCTCATTCTTTATTCTTTTATTTTAGATTTATCTTTTAGCAAAACCACCTATAATTATATGTAAATACAATAATGTATCATTGTACGTGTCATTGTTAACATTGCATAATTAGCATTTATTTTCCATAAATAAAAGAATAACGAGAAAAGAAAAAGAAATATGTATTTAGAATAAATACATATTAGCCTAAACCTTGAGAGAAGGTCATTAATTGACCTCATCGATAAGAACTGAGTAGAGAGAGACATGGCATAATGCATTTAATACTATACATATGAATATTTATTTAAAACTTTGTAAATACTAAATTTATTTGCGAACATTCTTATATATCCCTAATAATAAAATAAAAAAAAAATTAGAAAACACAAAATAAAATAAAAAATCCGCAATCCATTGTACAAAATCACAAAGTTGCACACAACATCTATTTATTTATACATCTATGTAAATTATAAAAAAATTAAATAAAAAATCATTTTATATTCCCAAAATTATGTTGTTTATTAAATAAATAAATTCCAAAATAAAATGTATTTTTCCATTAATAATAACATAAAAATACATGTATATAATATATAGCCATATTATACTTGTATATAATACACCATGCGGTATATACTGTATTTATGATGTCACAAAAATAAGTAAAAATCATAGAAAAATAGTTCACAAAATTAAAACCATTTTTTATTTTGAATCCATTTATTATTTTTTATATAATTTTGTATATTCGCGCATTCTGATTGGTCCACGTCATTGTGTTGACCTCGGTCAACCCCGCCTTCCTGCTGACCCGACCCACTTCACCTTTGCATGTCCCATTTTCTTCCCTTTTTCTCGATTGGGTCAGATCTCGGTGTGCCTCGATTCATGCTCCTGATTACACTCCTATGATCCGTGATCCTCGCAGATCCCTAGGCTCAATCAGATCGCGCTAATGTTTTGATGAATCTTCCTATCTTTCTGGACCCTAACCTTCCCCTATATATTCTCTCTTCCACCTCTTGAGCTGAACAGATCGTCCCTCGCACCACCATTGCTTCTTAGCCACCTTCAGGAGTGTGACAACTGCCAAAAGAGTAGCTTTGTAGTTGGAGTATATGCTCGGAGGCTCGTAGTTCACTTTACGATCGGAGCTCCGCTGCAAGAAGCCTCCTTCACCTTATGCATCGAAGTTGAGGCCATCACCTGCTGACTACCTCACCTGACATTGCTGACTCCATCAGGAGCCTCAGTTCTCACATATCTTTCTTGCATTCGACGTTTCCCTTCGATCTTCCATTTTCCATCGAAGTATGTTCATCTGCTTCGACTAGCCGGTTGGAGCTCCGTCTCGTGCACTCACTCTTATTGATCGACAAATCACATCACCGCCACCATTCCCTCATGACTTGACCCCTTAGGCTCACTCATCAGAGTGAGATTAATGTTTGATCTCCTTCCTCATTATACGTTGGAGATCAAGTCCAATTCCCCCTTTTTTCTTGATGTTTTCAAAGAAATAATATGACCGGAGCCATGCCCCCAAGTCCTAGTCCCCTTTGGAGGTGTCGAAGCATGCGAGGAAACCATGTTTGTGCCCCTATTGCTCAAGCAGAGCAGCACCAAGTGGAGCTCCATCGTTACGATCATCTGACCATCATCCATCTCATCAGAGCCGATCATCTAATGCGGAGCACTTCCTCAGAGGTGCTGAGTCTTTTGGAGCTACGATCTGAGCAGCAAATCTTCATCGTTCGTCGATCGAAGTTCCCCAGGCATATGTTCTTCCAACCACTTCCACAACCGCTCGATCTGGAGTCTTCAGCCCAGATTTGATCCGGGCTATCCATTAACGTCTCATCATGACGCTTGGATCAGATCTAGGCCCCCTATCTGAGCTGCCTGACATGCAGCTTTGCAGGCCGTTAGATCAGACCTTCCGCAGTAGGTCTGACTACACGTCACAAACATACACTGAGCTGTCAGATCCCTTTACAGAATGCCATCACAGCCGTCAGGACCTCCATGCATGCCTCATGTGTCATATGGGTATATTTCCATGTGACCCCTGCATGTTATTTTATTTTGCTTTAGTTCAGTAAATAAAATGTGTAGCTAAGGATATGTGTAGTAGGACACTTGTAGTTTATCGATTTGCACTCCAGTCCAGTCGAATTTATATTACGTGTGGCTTCACGTGTTTTTTGGGTTATCTGCAATATTCAATCTGAACTTCTTTGGGATATAGAATAATTGTTAAGTTCTAATATTTGCATTTATACCCATGTCTGTTTAATTCACGTGATATACATGTATTTTATGGACAACATGCATAGAAGCACTTATATTTCTTGATTTTGTTATTCCAAAGGCCCAGAAACTTAAGTAATTACATTTAGGTCCTTGTGAGCTATTTTTAACTGGATGTATTTTTTTATGCAATAAATATTAAATGAACCCAAAAAATTCTCTTAAAATTACCTATAGCTCATGTTAGCATGTGGTTTTTGTGGTAATTTTTGGGCAGTGATTTGCAAGCATTTACTATTATTAAAAATTTCAAAAACCCTAAAAAGTGTCCTGTTTGTCTTTGGAAAATTATAAAAATTCGAAAAATCGTCTAAAAAATTCATAAAAATTTGGGTAGTTGTATTTTATCATCCTTTAGATTCATTATCATTTTTGTTGAAAGATAGCTTATAAATTTCATAAAATTGCAACACTCTAAAGCTTATAAAAATTATATAAAACTGTAGAAAATACCAAAAATAGTATTTTCAGTACCTATTTGTAGATAATTAACTCTATTTTCTGTAAAAATACTATACAAGAGCTTTGGGCACTACAACTAATTTTAGTTTGCAAATTACTCATGGTTGTGCACTGTTTGTTATTTTTGTCATTCTTTGATTTTTTAAAAAATCACAATAACATTTGAAAAGTCTATAAAAATTACCACAAATAATATAAAACATATAAAAACCAAAAATATTTTTACTGTAATTTTTGAGTGTTTTTGACATATTATAAAAAATACAAAAATAGTGTGGGTGAGTCATTTTATTCCTTGTGCTTATTGCCTTTATTCCAAAAATTAAATATTTGAAAACATAAAAACCACTAAAAAAATTATTCCTAAAATCACACTAAGCTTTTAATTGTGCTCCTTGTGTTCGAACTTGGTCGCTATACTAGGAAAACAAATTAACGAAACCGCTTACATTGATTTTTTTATATCTTAGCGGTTTGATTTTCTCGATTGTTCGTTGGATTGATTTGGGCCACAATGACACGTTAATTTCTTACTTAACCCGAGTCGATCTTGCGAACATCATGCATACAATACTATGGATTCCAATAATGAATTTTATTTTTTGTCATGTTTTCTTTAGCAGTACCTTTTTTACGATTTTTGGTTTTCACTTTTTCAGTATTTTTGAAAGAAAAGGCATATCGGTTTGCTTTATTCTTTATTTATTAAATAATTCAAAATAGGGGGAGATAGTAGAAATGCAATGCGCGCTGAAAATCAGTGATGGAATGCTAAGTCAGAGATGCTCACCCTGCTTCCCACATGTCTCCATGTGGGATGCTAGAAAGAAATGGAAATTATACCAAATGAATGCAATGGTGAAATCACCCTAAGACATGAATTTCTATTGACATGAAGCACTAGTTAATTTGACAATGTCCAAGCATATAAGAGAGCTAAAGGTACATTAGTATAATCAGGCATTACACTAAATTTATTCAGTCAAGCAATTCTTAAAACAGAGGGCTAATTCACACAAGAAGTAACATAGAAAAAAGTCAGAAAAGACGTATCACAGAAAATAAAATAAATAAAGCGAAAAAATATGAAAAATAAAAATGAAGAAGGTGAGAAACACTTAAAATCTGATCAGATCCCTCAAGTGAACAATCACTCGATGAAATGGACTTGAAAATCTAAGTGTCCAGTGTCTTGTCTTGTATTATTACAATTAATATAAAGAGTCTCTCTCACAAAATAAAAACAAAAATCTATGCTTTGTTATTCTATCATGCTCTTCTCAGCTCCTTGTCAGTTCTGATCCTCTCTCCTATCAACTTGTGAAGAGAAAGTTGATCCCCACCTCACTTTGGTGCTCCGACTCTCCTTGGAAAGCTGCCCTCGCTCTACGAGCCCTAATAACAAAAGCAAACACAAGAGTTTTTAGAACATATCAAATAATTATTAGATAAAAAGAAATAAAGCAGGAAATGAAATAAAAATTTGAAACTATATGTACAAGCTATACTATGTTGCTCCCTAGCAACGACGTCGTTTGATAAACAAGAGATCGACCTATTTTTCCTAACATGGATGAAACCTAAATCACTGTAGCGATTAATAATTTATTAGATAAATGATCAATGAAGTAAAGCGTGAGCTAAAATTTAGTATAACTCTACAATAGATGAGTATAGGTGTAAGTACTATAGAGGTTGAACACAGTGAGCAAATGGGTGTAGATTAATTATCAGTAATATCGCTAATTAAAAAATATAGTTTTGTATTTTATCTACTTTTTCTTGTTTTTATGTGAGTTTTTTAATTATATCTAATTTTATTGATTTTTATTTATTCTATATAATTTATATATTTTTTTAAATTTGTAAATTCTTTTTAGTTTTGCAAAAAAAAATTATTATTGGTTTGTAAAAATAATATAAATAATTACATATGAGGAGTGATCCTATGAGAGCCAAAACTTGTGAGAGCATGAGAGTATTGATTCTGGACCACATGATTCAACTTGGAGAGAGAAGACCGGGAGAGAGAAGACAGAATCATGTGGTCCAGAAACGATACTCTCATGTTCTCACATATTTTGGCTCCCATAGGATCGCTCCTCATTATATAATATATATATATTATATTTATTATATGAGTAATATGTTTATAGTAGATAATATAACTATTTTATTTATAAATAGATCAAAATAAATTCAAATTTTAGAAAATAAAATGTTTTAATGGTTTTTATATTTTTCTCGTTTTTTTAAATTTTATAGAGTTTTACTAAAATTTATGCATTTTTTATGTAATAAAGATAGGAAAATAGTGCAAAGATTAATTATCCGAGATTATTTTAGGTTTAGTAAATATAAATGGGTCCAAAATTGACCTAAAACTATTTTTAATGTATAGTATATATAATATATAAAAAGTAAAAATAAAATATATATTTTTGTATTTTAATATTTTTTCTAATTTTTATAAGGTTTTTAGGGTGCTCTGATTTTTATATTTTTGTTTTTTTAATTTTCGGGGATTTGGTAGAATATGATATAATATAAATAATATTTTTTAGGGATTTTTTAAAAAGCTTTTATAACTTTATGGATTTTTTATGATAAACATGAAGAAAATGCATGTTTTGGATTTTAAATAAAATAAACTAATTAAAATGCCACACAAAAATTATGCGAGATGTAGCATGATATCTAGCACTAACATTTAGTTTCCTTGAATTATTAGAGCAATAAAAATATTTAATAGGCACAAAATTAAAGAAAACAAAATGCTATGGTTCCCGGGACCATATCACAATTTCGATCAACATAACTTCATTTATGAACATGCCCTGAAGTTTGGGGAAGATCTTGTAAAAAGTCCAACGCCTCATGTGGGACTACACGTGAGGTGCATTGGACTGGACAAAAGTCAAAATATACAAAGTTCGAGGATCCAGTAGTAATTTTGTCCTCAAAATATTACACTACATATTATATTTATAGTACTAAATACTAAATACAAAATATGGGGCATGTCAGGTGCAAATTACCCCCACTTGTGATGTTGATGGATGGCACAGATTATTTCACTTAACGTGACTAAGAACCCATATTGTCATATACAACTTCGGCATTGAATGAACACAATTAGATCATGGAGATGATCGGAGGGCTCCTTATGCGCTCAATCTGATAACAATTTCTACACTTGGGTGTGGTTCTTGATCGGACGATTGTGGAAGGGTAGACAAGAACAAGGAAGAACACCCCCTATTAAAGCTTTTATCCGGCCATTGTCCATCTTCTAGTGGTCTCACTAGCTTTCAAAGGTGACAAAATGAAGTTGATGCTCCTCCATAGTTGCTGCAGGCCTTAAAAAGGTCCATATTTGAAAAACGGAGGTCTAGAGTTCAATGAAAGGTGAGGCACCTGGAGAGCTTCATGCTGAGTCGATTCACTCCCAAATGAGGTTCTGGAAAGCTTGTACCAAGATGAAAATGTTGGAGGTTCGAAGGGGGGTGTTCTCGACCACTTACAAGGTGGGAACAACAAGGAGTAAGGTGGAATGGTTCATCTCTGGTGTACAACGAGGGTCAAGATCTGCGAGCTTGTTCTAATCAAGAACGAGGTGATCGGATGGGTTGAGATGATGGAAAATATGAAGGGGATCGAGTAGAGGTGGTCAGCAAGATGAAATGATGGGTTTATGTGGCGAATAGAGGCCGGAGCTCAAAGCTCTGGTGTACTAATTTTTTGAGGGTGATTTTAGGTCAACATATGGAAGCAGATGAAATGGAATGTGAGGTTACACTACTGCATGAAATATAAAGCAAAAGAGATAAAAATAAGGGCCTCACTTGGTTGGAGGACCTTGGAGACAAAATCGCATGATGGAGACCTCCAATGATGGTTGAATCACCTCCACCTCCCTTCTCCTTGCCTCAGATTGCCGACGCTACCCTCCTGTCACAATGGAGCAGCTCCCGCATCAATCCTAAGGAGATAGGTGTGTCCAAGGGATGATTAAAATTTGAATGAAGGGATGATGGTTCATTTTATAGTAGAGGTGGAGGGGGTCCAAAAATCCATGTATTTCGATCAAGACAAAACTCATCAAATGGATCAGAGGGTATGGCATAATGGCTCTTGTGTAAGAGTAGATATTTCGTAAAGAAAGAGAGAATGATGGGGATGTATATCGAGCCACAAAAGTTGGCGAAGTCAACCAAGTCATGAGTCTGACCTACACATCCTTAGGAAGAGTATAGTTGACCTAGGGTCAACGAAAAGCGACCTCTGATTGGTCCATGTTAGTCGTATAAAGACAAACAAAAAATGAAAATGAAGATAAGTAAAAATAAAAAAGCCGGGTATTTTATTAATAAAAAATTAAAACATAAAAATGATTTATTATTTATAACTTTTTATATTATGGTTTTTATTTATTTTTACAACATTATTTGTTAGGTGTTGATTTTTAGATGTATATTTTTAGGCATATTTACATATGTTTTGTGTATTTTATTTATATTTTGTAATTTTAATATTTATTATCATTCTATATATTGTATATATTTAAAATATAATTAATAAATATTTACATATTTGGTATTATTTTTATAATTTTGTCTCTATACTAAAATAATACATATTTATACATTATAGGTATAGTATACCTATATATTATAATGTATTATTTTTGTTGAGTGTATTTTAATCATTTTATGATATATTTATATTTTTTAAATATACTTAAGTAATATTTACATTTATTTTAAAAATATAATACGATAAAAAATGCAAAGAATAAAATATATGAATATTATATATAGATACACAGTACAATAATACCCTAGAAAAGCTGGCTTTTGTATCTTAACTCATTTTTTAATGAAACAACCTTTATTAGATAGATAATTAAATTTAGAATACAATGGAGGCGTGTTTAATGAATTTTTGTTTTATATGGAGGAGATATTGATTTGTGAAGTTCGATTTGCAGATTTGTCATATGTGTATCCCAGCTGCACTTTGCTTTATTTTTATTGACAATTATTTTTGTAATTTTCTAAATATTAATATGTATAAGATTCATGTTGAAAACATGATGATTTGATATGTGTGAAATAGAGAATAAAATCATGTAAAGATGGCTATTTTCAGGGATAATAGTTAGGGTTTTATATACAGTGTGTTGACCCATAGATCCCCCTACTTTATTCCTCTTCAACCAAGTCAATATTGACTTGGTCTTGAGGTTTAAGGTGATGATCAGCGGCTGATCTACTAAGGCTAACATTTTAACCTTGTAATCATTGTGGCAACCAACCATTGAATCAATCAACAATTAAAAAGCAATATGATAAATAAATCAATGCAATGCAGATGCGAGTTAAAATTTATTATAACTCTAGAATGTATGTATATAGGTGTAAGTACGTGTAGAGGTCAGACATATGGAGCAATCAGTAGAGTGTTAATTATTATTAATTATATCTAATTAGTAATCATTATCTTTCTATATTTCTCTTATTTTTCTTTTCCTACGGTGGTTTTTAATTATAGTTAATTTTTATGGATTTCTATATGTTTTATATTATAATTGTTTAAATCTATGATTTTATATTTTCTTTTAAATTTTTCAAAATTTTGATTTTTTTCTTTCTTAAATATGATATATATAGTATAAATGTTATAGATATTATAAGTAATGTATAGATATTTTTTTCAATTTAATGTATAATGTTTTTATTTATATGAAAATTTATTCAAATATAGGAAATAAAATTTCAGTGATTTTTATTTTTTTTTTCTAAATTTCTTGTCATTATAGATTTTTTACTAGTTATTAGGTAACTTTGAAGTGATTAACATATCAAAAATAATGAACAAAGTTTTTATCCAAGATTTGTTTAGGTTTATAAATATAAATATGTTTAAAATAACCTAAAACTATTTTTAATATATATATATAATGAAATTCGGAAATAGGAAGATATGTTTTTGAATTTCTTTATTAATTTTTGATAATTTTTATAAGGTTTATAGGGTTTTCTGATTTTTAGGTTTTATATTTTGTATTTTTGGGGATTTTTGGATATGTGGTCGATAATATGTAATATTGATAATATAATTTTTGGAGAAGTTTTTCTAATTTTTATGTTTTTTCAATCCAAATAGGGAGAAAATGCTTACTTTTGGATTATAAATAAATAGGAAAATAGGTTAAAATGCTGAAATAAATTTATGCGATGTTAAGCTTGGTATCATATGTCTATAATAATATTCTCATGACTTTTGTAATAAAGAAATTATTTAGTTCAAGCTATATTCACAAAGATAAAATATACAACTTACAAGGACCTGATAGAAAATAAATAAACTATGCATACATTTACCAACAAATTCAAAATGTTAGAATAAAAGTTGCAAATATCTTACTGCCTCACGTGGGGCTACATGTGAGGTGAGCTGGATTGGACTGAAATACAAATACAATAAAAATCATGGTTCCATTTCAAAATTTTCAAGTTATTTTACACCATTTAATAGCTACATGATTAAAATAAAATATAAAATTGATGGAGGGTTCAGTTGCATTATACCTAGGGGGAGTCTCGGCAGGGTGTGTGAGATCTGATCAAGCACCTCTAGAGCTCCCACGTAGCACCACTTATGATTCTTTGATCGATATGAGGCAGCGGTTTGCCTAGTCCTCAACGGGCGAGATTAGATCTGGTCCATAGCTTAACCAAAAAATTGAAGCTGAGTATAAGAAATGGAGGTGGGCGATAGGCTCTTTTCAATTCATCGATCAAAGATAATCGAGTTGGTATGGAAGAGGGTCTAATGATGAAGAAGCAATGAGGGTGATGATGAAGTAGTCAGAAGGGGGTCAGAATAGGTGGGTCACGACGAAATAGTGGTGGCCTGAGCCTAGCTCCGGTGAACTATGATTAATCTTATCAATGCTAAACGACTAGAATTAAGCTAAACTATACCTAGATATAAGACAAGGGACTAAATTGCAATGAAAAGAACCTAAATTATCAGCTTGATAGGGGTATATCTAGAGCGAAGAGCCTTCGTTGGAGGAGCTTTAATGAATGGTTGGATCGACTCTTCCGAGCCTGCTTTTTTCACACTGACACTAGTAGAGTGAAGGTTCTATTACTAACTCATTATCACACCAAGATTGGGGTTACAAAGACCATAAGGGGTTAAAACTTGCAATAATGGCAAAAAAGGATTATTTATAGATACGTGGTGACCTGACTTTGGTGGAAGATTGCGTGAAGGACGAGAAGGGTTGGTAAAGGCTAGGATATGGGTGTGGAAGAGGAAGATGGAAGGTACATGATGGTGAGGGTCTAGAGAGAGATCGATGCATGGAGGAAGGTGAAGAAAATAGAGAAGAAGGGATGCACGTGATTTTTGACAATGTTAGAAGGCCTGGAGGTATAGTTGACCCACAGTCAACAAAATATGGGTTCTGATAGGTAGATGTCAACTGTATGCAGATAAAATAATAACTACAATAATAAATAATTTAAAAATTATTTTATTTGTGAAAAGTTAAAGCTTAAAAATATTTTATATTTAATAAACTATTTCATAGTGATTATTTATTTATTTATAAAATCTTATCTGTAGGCTATTATATCTACATGTATATACATTGGTATATATACATGTATTCTATGGATTTTATTTTTATTTTTTATTTTTAGTACTTATTATCTAATTTGTGTATTTTATATAATTAAAATATAATTAAATACATATTTATAAATATTATAATTACTTATAATATAATTAAATACATATTTTCTTCCATAAAAAAATTCCGAAAAAATATTACATATTTTATTGTTATTTTTATGATTTTATTACATACATAAAAAAATATATGTATATTCACTATATGCATAATATACCTGATGAATCCATAATTCATCATCTTTATTCTTTTATTTTAGATAAATCCTTTATCAAAACAAATGTAAATACGTGTTAAAATCAATAAATTATCATTGACCAAGAGTTTGTTAATAATTCATATTTAACATTTTTTTAAACTAAAATAAAAGAATAATAAGAAAAGAAAAAGAAAATAAATAAAGAAGACTGTAATTATGCAATAAATGCATACTGATCTCAACCATGAGAGAAGGTCATGTATTTACCCGATCGACAAGGAATAAGGTAGGGGGAGATAGGGTTATTATTTATTAATTATCCAAAAACACCTTGTAGATATTATTCATTCTGTATGTATTCCCATTGTATATATCACCCCCTATTTATTTGCATATATAACTAACCTATTTTATTAATCAGTAAAATGATCTCAAGTTGATTTATTTCTTTAATAGAGCTTGTAAATAAAAATGTTAAGTTCTGATATTTGCATTTATACCCCCATCTTCCTGATTCACGTGATGTGCATGTATTTGTGGACAACTTGCGTAAAGACCTTTATAGTACTTGATTTCATTACTCCAAGGGTCCAAAAACTTAAAGTAATTACACTTGGGTCTCTATGAGATGTATTTAACTACATGTCTTTTATTTAATGCAATAAATATTAAATCTACCATAAAATTTAACTAAAAATCATCTATAGATCTTATTAACACGTGTTCTTGTGGTGATTTTGGGCATTGAATTGTGTGCCTTTTCTATTATTAAAAACTGAAAAACCCCTAAAAAGTGTCCTGTTTGTCTTTGAAAATTATAAAATTTTGAAAAATCATATAAAAATTCCATAAAAAATATGGTAGTTGTATTTTATCATCCTTTAGATTCATTATCATTTTTGTTTAAAAATACCTTATAAAAAATATATAAATTGCAAAACACTCTAAAGCATATAAAAAATATATAAAATTGTATATAAATAAAAAATAGTGTTTTCAGCAATTGTTTGTAGATAATTAACTCTATTATCTCATAAAAATACCATCTAGGAGTTTTGGGAACATTAGTTAATTTTAATTTAGAAATTACTCCTAGCTATGTTTTGTTTGCTATTTTTGTCCGTGCTTGATTTTAAAAAACACAAAAATATTTGAAAAGTCTATAAAAATTATAAAAAACAATATAAAATGTATAAAAACCAAAAATAATTTTAGTGTAGATTTCTAAGTGTTTTTGACATATTAGAAAAATACAAAAAGAGTGTATGTGAGTCCTTTTATTCCTTGTGTTTATTGCCTTTATTCCAAAATTAAATATTTGAAAACTTAAAAACCACTAAAAAAGAGTTTTATTCCTGAAATCACATTACATAGCTTTTAATTGTGCTCCTTGTGTTTGACCTTGGACGCTATACCTATTAAATAAAGTGATTTTTACCCGATAGACCCTATAAACTTTTCTAATCACCTCCACGACCTTTGAAACAACCTAATTCCTCCCTCGACCCCATAAACTTGCCAACTCTTACCCCATGAACGCTTCGGGTAATATGTTTTAAGACCATAAAGGTTCTTTGGGTAATTTACAGGGTAAATTGGGTAATTACGTTGTGCAAAAGGTCGTAGAGGCATTTTAAAAAGTTTATTGGGTCTGTTGGGTAAAAATCCCTTAAATAATATAACAAAATTGATTACATTGATTGTTTTATATCTTAGTGGTTGATTTTCTCTATTATTCGTTGGATTGATATGGGCAACAAAGAAGCGTTAATTTCTTAGTTAACTTGAGTCGATGTAGCGAACATCAGAATGACACTGTTTCTAGGGAGCAGAACATAGTAACTTGATTTTAGTTTTTTCTCATTTTTTTCTCTATTTATTATAACTGTTTTCTGACATTCTTCTACTTGGCTTTTTTTACGAGGGACTACCGGATCATGACTCGGTCTACTTTGAGGGATCGGCACAAGAGGATGAGTAGAATGCAACAATAGTAGTTATTTTATATAGAGTTGATTTGAGAAAAATTCTTGTAATAATCTTGAAATTTGGACACTCTCTGGACACTTGAACACTCTTATTATTCGGGGTCTATTTCGTTGAGTGATGTTGCACTCGGGGGACCTCACCGAGTTTTTTGCCTTTTATTTTCTATTTGATTCCTGAGGATTTGCCACCTAGATTTAGGACTTTTATTGCTTGAGCTATGTAATTAGCAATGGTCCAAACACCCTAATAGATTATTTACTCCTATAGATCGTACTTGGGCTTAGTAAAATAAAGAAAAAGTTAATTAAATTGGTTAGGAGACCACATGCTGAGAGATACCATATATAGTGCTTGCAGGACCCACTATGGTAGGCATTGATTGGCCTCTAAGACCGGACTCAGGTCTCTTTTTCTGATCGATTAACTACCACCTCTTCTCGCTAATAGAAGTTTATCATCTCTGAATGATTTCCTCGTGCATCATATAGAGTAGTTTTATTCCTGTCCTTAAATTTATGGGCAGATCACCCTTTGTGTAGAGTGCTGGAGCAAGGTACACATTTCTATCTCTGCATGCATCATCGTGTTTGATCGTGCATCGATTTTTCCGCCTTCTGCCCCATATTTTCTTGGACTTAAATAAAAAGGAAATCGGAAAATTTGTCAGTCGTTGCATTATTTAGAAAAAGATATAAAAAGAGATAACCAAATAAAATTTGGGAATGCTAAGGTAAACTTGACCTAAAATAATACTTCACGAAAAATTCTTATTTTGGGGAGAGTAACCCCCTCATTATCTGATTTATCTGCAAAGAGTTGAGTGACCCACACACTAGGATAGAGCCATGCCTGAACTCTATTTAGACTACTGGTTCTAACGTGATTAGCTATTTCCCTAGTGAGGGTATATGGGAAGCTGTTAAACAGTTTGTATTCCTTTAGCAGAGTAGGTAGTTTAGAGGACACTGCATAAGCATGGTCCTCAGGCAACGGGTAGTCAGAAACAGTATGTACATACAACTATACTTGCTGGGAAGTGGGAACAACTAGTCATAGGAATCCAGGTCAGTCTCCAGGGAGAATCAGGTTCATAACACTCGCTTAACCCACTCTGATAGATTGGATTGTCACCAAAAATAAAATCTGACAAGGTAAACGATCGAACATTCACGGTCATAATTGTGTTGCATTGGTAAATTGAGTGTTTGATTTCTCATCTTGCTTGCATTGCAGATCTATTGTTCATAAATCCCCAGACCACGATGATGGGTAGGAGGTCCCTTTGGCTGCGTCTGGCAGCACCGTTCTCTAGCACTCCTTCTCGTCCATCTAGGGCGGTTTCAGAGAGATCATACCTACTCTTTGAACCCGAATTCTCCTCCACCGTTTTCCCCCTCGAGCACCCTTCTTCCACTCCTGAAGTACCACCTAAGAGGCCAACATGACTATATGTTCACTTGACAGCACATGAGCTAGGGTCTTTTGCCTTTGAAGAGACCGGTGACATGGCCAGTAGTGAGGGAAGGACTGATGAGCCGCCACATGCTTCCTAGTTCATATTGGATAAGGCTGCCATCAACAACACACTGTTAGCCTCCTTGGAGACCATGCAGAGAAAGATCAGGGACCAAGGAGCATTCATGGTTGAAGTAAGGAGGGAAATTGCACAGATGCGAGCTGGTCGAAACGAACCAGAATAACTACTAGGTGGATAAATACTAAGAACTAGGGGAGGATGCTAGGACAAACCACAGGATCCGAACAGACCACCATGCACCATGAGTCTGTTGCACAATGCGGGTGCAACTCTTACCCATAGATGGATCCAACTTACTAAGATCCTGGGTGACTTCGAGCATTGCCCCCAAACCATCCAGCCATTGTTCACGTTCCATGGGCTAGCCACCGAGGAGCCTTACCTCCATCTGCAGGAGTTCGAGATGATCTGCAACACCGTTTATGACAGATTGGTGGATGAGGACACTATCAAGCATATCGCCTTTCCATTCTCCTTGGTTAACAGAGTAGCCTATTGGCTGAAGCACCTAGAGAAGGTGGTCACTACTTAGGAGCATCTCCGACCGAGTACTTGAACATGAACTATCCACTTGGCTGGACCAATTAAGCTAGAGCTATGACTAATATCTTCACTATAATCCCAAATGAACAGTTCCATGAAGCCTGGGATCATTTCAGAAAGCTCATCGATAGGTGCTCCCACGGCGAGATCAACAAGCCCAACCTCATCCAGAGTTTCATTTATTGGCTGACACATGAGTTAAAGGGGATTGTTAATGCCTCCTGCAGAGGTTCCTACTTCACCAAGGATGAAGACCAGGTCCGGACCATCTATGATAAGAAGGCCAAAAACTATACAGTGATGTCCCAGACCTGTGTCTATACTCAGGGGAAGCCTCTTCCATAGGTAATTTCTTATCAGAGGATTTCCCGCATTGAGGCCGGTCCGTCTACATCTTCATTAACTACAACACAAGTAGAGCCATCGGCTGCTGATATGGGTATCATTAACTAAAAGATAGACGAGATAGTATTTATTGAGAAGAAGCAATGCCAGGGCGTGGATAAGCTCAATAAAATGGATAAGATGGCCCAATCTTTGATTTATCTGAAGACCCAGATCGTGTGTCTCCAAGAGGCATAGACGACTTCTCAACCCCGTCTCAGGTCACAAACTAAATCAGGGAGAAGCACTTCCCAGCCCTATGCCTCGTATCATTAGGTTTACCACATTCAGGCAGAGCCGATATAGCCGCTCCAACAGTACTAGCCACCAACACCTACTTTAGACACTCAGATGGTGGTATAACAGTCGAATAAGTCCTTGACAGCCCTTCCCCCACCACTCCATGAGCAACAGGAGCCGTTGATGGAAGTCAACGCGATTTGGTACTCCCTGTATGAACCGCGGCCCTGGATCCGTCGTGACCATCCTGACTTCCGATGGTCTACTGGAGGCACTTCTTCCTAGCGGCAGCATCCGGCACAAGTAGGACAGGGCAACCAACCCCAGCAGGCCCAATCCTCCCAACAACAACAGCACAGTCATCGTCCCCAGTATCGGGGACAACAGTGGAGAAAACAACAACCTCATCCGCAGTACTCTCAGCTTCCTCCTCACAACCTGCAGAGTTAGCCTCATTTCCAATGAGGCATCCAATCCAGTTCTCATCCACACTAGTATGAGAACCCAACCCTTGATAACCTCATCCGCATGTTGATATACAAGATGGCTACCTTCCGACGGGAGATTGAATAGTTCTGGTAGGAGATGAGGGAGATGATCAGGGGTAAGGACGCCATGCACGCTCAAATTGAACCTAACCCGAACAATCTGAAGAGAAAGTCTAAGCAGGTATAGTCTATAGTGATCGCCTCTCCTAGTGATATATTCGATGATACTTGTTATATGTTTGATGTTGATTTTATGACACTTCGGAGCGGTAGGAAGCCAGCCGGTGGCGACTCGTCTTGGCAACAGACCACTATAGATGCTACAGCGTCAGACGAGGTCAGAAGCAGTGTTGATGCCGCTCACCATGACGATGATGACGGTGGTGCTGAAGCCACCAATGATGTTGATCCAGACAATGGTGTTGAGGCTGTCGAATATCTAGTTGTAGACGGTGGTGCTGATGTCACCAAAATTATAGTTGCCATGCCAGAGTGTGGTACTAATGTCGCAAGTTTAGATGTTGTCAGTTGTACTGAGTCCACTAAGATTCCCTTTGTTGTGTTGACTCATTCTGTACCTGGGGATTTATTTGGAAAAATACAAAAAAAAGGAAAAAACTTAAAAAAATCAAAAATATGAATAAAGGAAAGGTTTCTGCATCTCCTGTGAGTCCATCTATTGTGCTTAATGATCTTTGCACATATTCTAGTCTTATAAATGACCAGGATCCTATTCGTGGCCCTTGTCCTTTTGGAGAGGGTCCCTCTATCCCATTCCCTCATGCACTCTGCTTGGGAAAGGGACCAAAAAAAGAAAATCCCAAAAAGAGGCACCAATTATAGTTCAACGAGCAGATGAAAGGAATATTACATATCCAACTGACTCTTCAGGAGGCACTTGAGGACATCCGTCTGTTCCATAAGAACTTGAGAGAGAAGACCACCAACCATAGGAAGAAGAGGAACCACAATGCAGGAATCCATGTGCTTACCCGTGCCACTTGTTTCGCCATCCAGAATCAATTGCCAGTCAAAAGACCCGATGTAGGAGCTCGGTATGTTAGATGCTCTTAACCTCCTCCCAGCTGCCTTACCTAAATGAGTCGAGCTTGGCCCTCTTCAACACAGTAGGATAGTCCTTCAATTTGCTGATCGATCTGTTAAGAGGCCAAAGGGGCTATTAAAGGGTGTTTTTCTCACAACTTAGGATCTGAAATTCCATGTGGACTTCATTGTGTTGGACATGGAGATCCCTGAATCTGTGACTGATACCCCCATCATTTGAGGACGATCGTTCTTGGCCACATCTAAGGCAATATCTGATCATGATAGCAAGAAGGTATACTTTCACGTCAAGGGTGAAAGTGTACAAATAGAGACGATTGAGGAGACTAGAGCTAGAGCTTCAACTTGCTCAGAGCATACCACCGATTCATAGTAGATGACAGATGCAGAGATAGACATCCACCAGGAGTGTGATTTCCTGATTACAGACAATGAAGTAGTTTGGGCAGATCTAGCATCACGAGTTATTGTTACACATTCAGCGACCACAAAGTTACAGATGACAGCAAATGAGAGATCGGAAAGTGTACTCATGGCATAGGACACTTCAGAGGCTAACGATGATGATTTGGGTAGCGAAGTCGAGTATGTTTCTTGTGATTCTAATCTCTCAGACACAGATGCCAAATTTGATTGGTGGGACTTTGATGATTACATACCATGTTCGATGTCCACAGAGCCCACAGCTAGGATGGAGAGCGAGCCAGTACAGTTGACAGATACACCAGCAGGGATATCTTTGTCATATTTACAGACTCAGCAAGTGTTATCACAAACAGATATGGTAGCTTTCATGCAGATTTTTCAGAGGTTAGATTTGTCAGCTCCTACTTGCCCTGTATTGAAGGCCTTGCCACAGAGCACGAAGTATAGATTCTTTGCGGGTGAACTAGACATGTTTTTAGTCATTATCTCAACCAATTTGACTGAAGAACAAGAATCTCATTTAATGGACGATCAAAATCGCAAGGCAATTAGATGTAGTGTAGTTGATCTCCAAGGGATAAGTCCGACCCTGTTCTCCCACCACATTTATCTTGAAGATGGTGCCTCCATCACGTGTGTTCCAATAAAGGTTGAACCCGACTTCAAGATGTGGTCATGGATGAAATATCTAAGTGGTGGAGCACCGATTTTATCTACCCCATCTCCAACTCCAAATGGGTTAGTTCGTTTTATGGGGTACACAAGAAGACATGGATCACCACAATCGTGAGAGAGTCTAGAGCGGAGATATCTACTCGAGTACCCACTTCTTGGAGGGTCTGTGTGAACTAAAGACAATTGAATCAGGAAACTAAGAAGGTTCATTTCCCACTACCATTTATTGATCAGATTATTGAGAGGTTATTTAGGAAGAGTCACTATCATTTTCTTGATGGGTACTCGGGGTACAATCAGGTGGCCATAGTACCCAAAGACCAGGAGAAAACGACATTCACATGTCCATTCGGAACGTATGCTTTTTGACGGATGCCCTTTGGCCTATGTAATGCCCTAGCTGTATTCCAAAGGTGCATGCTTTCCATCCACTCGAACATGGTGGGTGAATGTTTAGAGGCTTTCATGGACAATTTTTCGGTCTACGACGATGAGTTTGATGCCTATCTTGATTGCCTAGACTGTGTGCTTCAACGCTGTATCGAGGTCAACCTTGTTTTATCTTAAGAGAAGAGTTATTTCATAATGACTCAAGGGATGGTCCTTATCCACATCATCTCCAACAGGGGAATGGAGATTGATCCTACCAAGGTGGATATCATCAAGAAGCTCAATCCACCATCCAATTTGAGATAGTTGCGGTCTTTTCTGGGGAATGTCGATATCTACTGATAGTTCATACATGACTTCAGCTAGATTGCCCAACCGCTCACTGATCTGCTGATGAAAGACAATAATTTCATTATAAATGATAAGTATCTTGCGCCATTTAAGACTCTCAAGGTATTAGTTGTACATTCTCATGTCCTTCAACCATCTGATTTCTCTCTCCCATTCGAGATCATGATGGATGCTTCTGATTTGCCATGGGGGTTGTGCTTGGACAGGGGAGGGATGGTTTTCCTTTTGCCATTCACTATGCTAGCCGAACTTTGGATGTTGCTCAGCAGAACTATACTGTGACTGAGAAGGAGATGCTAACAGTAGTCTTTGCTTTGGATAAGTTTCGATCTTACATTCTTGGATCTAGAGTGATGAATTACATAGGTCACATTGCCATCCGATACCTCATGTCAAAGAAGGATGCCAAAGCGAGATTGACCAGATGGATACTTCTACTCCAAGATTTTGACACAGAGATTAAGGACAAACCCGGAGTAGAGAATGTGGTGGCAGATCACCTCTCCCAATTAGAGCATCTTGAGGAATCGGAGCAGACCACACCTATCACTGAGACATTCCCATATGAGGTGATTCTTGAAATCACCTCGCTTCCATGATACACTGACACTGTGAACTATCTTGTAGCCAATAACGTTCCACAAGGTTGGCCCAGGCAGCGAGTTGAACCGTTCATTGTGATTTCCAAGTCATACCATTAAGAGGATCCCACCATTTATCATGATGGAGGTGATAACGTCTACCGTAGCTATATTCCTCAAGAGGAGCACCACAACGTCCTCGCCTATTGCATCAATCTTGAGGCAGGGGGACATAATTCTGGGAGATGTACAGCACAGAAAGTTCTCCAATCCAACATTTTATGGCCTACCGTCTTCAAGGATTCAGATGAATTCGTGAAGAAGTGCACTGACTCTCATAGGATGGGCACTTGTAGACAGATATATATGATGTCGATGCAACCCATTCACTTATGTGAGGATTTTGACGCATGGGGCATCGATTTCATGGGTCCGTTCACTAAGAGTCAGGGGTTTGATTAAATTCTGCTTGCTGTAGATTATGTTAGTCATGGGGTTGAGGCCATCCCTGCCCAAGTCGCTGATGCAAAGATGGTTCGCAAATTTTTGAGGAAGAATATCATTTCACAGTTTGAAGTACCTAGAGTCTTCATTTCTGAAGGGGGTCTCATTTTATCAATGACACGGTAAGGGCCCTTGATAATGAGTTCAACATTGACCACAGACTTGCCACTCCATATCATCCACAAACTAATGGTCTCGCTGAGGTTTCAAATAGGGATACTAAGACTATTCTGCAGAAGGTTGTCCGCCTAGATCGAAAGGATTGGTCACAGCTTTTGGACTTGGTCTTGTGGGCTAATCGTACTTCCTTTAAGACACCTTTGGGCACAACTCCCTTTCGACTCATTTATGGCAAGCCATGCCACTTACCAGTGGAGATCAAGCATAGGTCACTTTGGGCAGTTACCAAGTTATTATTGGATTCCAAGAGCGTAGGAAATAAAAAAAGAGCAAAATTGGCAGCCCTGGATGAGTTGAGAGACAAAACCTTCTCAAGTATCCTACAATATAAGGATAGAGTGAAGATATGACATGATTCCCTCATCAACCATAAACAGTTTGAGCCGAAACAAAGAGTATGGATATTTGATGCACGGTTGAGATTATTTCTAGGGAAATTACAGAGTAAATGGAAGGTACCATACTTGGTCAGAAAGTTGCACGACAACGGAAGAATTGATATATCTGTGTTGTCATCTGATTCCACTATTCGAGTCAGCGGTCAACACCTGAAACCATATCTTGATCTTGATCCGTTGGTCATTGACGTTGCCCCTATTCATTTTGTATGAGATGTGATCTTTGACTCACATCATTTGCATCTCATACATGATTTTCACTTCCACTTTGTAGATGCATAGATCCATTATTTATATATCATTCATTCCTTCTTATCAACACCCCAGTCTCATCTTATGATTATGTTAGACTTAGGGTGCACTTTGCCTAAGTATAGGGGGTGTTGAATGTGTGATTATCCATTTGGTTCTATTACTCTATTTTGCTACCTATACGTAGGGATATTTTACCCTGAGTATAGGGGAGGTAATATATGTACATTCTGCTCCCCGGTTTTCCCTTGTGTGTACAATCTTCTATATTTAGGATTACTTGATCCTAAGTATAGGCGATCTCTGACTTCTATTCATTTAATTCTTTTATTTCTTCCTTTATTGTTGTAGTATAGCATTCTTTTTACTTTCCCATACTCAGCAAGAGTTATGTCCTCTTTCTTCGCTCTCTGATCACTCTAGGACATCGTTTGAGATAAGTATAGGGGGTGGCGTATATATTGTATATATACTTTAGCCATAACTCATACTTTATGTGCTAATAACATGTCTATTAAAAATATTTTTAGGAAATCTTTGCAGAAACTATTTTTGTACAGAATTTTGTAAAATGTTTGAAAGAATGTGTTATTTTTAAAATATTTGTAAATTATTTTATGAAACAAAATTATATATATAGTATAAAATTTTTCAAAATTATGTGAAAATAAAAATTTTGTGAAAACAATTTGTAAAACTAAGTTTGAAAAATATTTTAAAAATTATTTGCAAAAATATTTTGCCACAAAGAAATAAACAAGGGGTATGAAAACTACTTGTATATATATGTACATTAAAAACCAGAATCTACCCCTAAAATCTTAGATATATAAATATTGTATAGATAAAATCGATAGTATACATAAACCCTTTTGTATATATATTTGTAAAAATCTTTCCTTATTTCTTTAAAAATATCTAAAAAAATCAAAAAATCAAAATTCCCATAAAAAATCTGCATATCTTGAAAAATTTTCCACAAAAAGAGTTTATGTATATACTTGTGTGTGCATTCTTCAGAATCATGGTTGCCATTTAAATTTGTCTGGAATTAAATTGAAAATGGAGTTTGGTTAAGATCTTGATCCACTTACCTTCAGAGGACCCTTATAGGATTTGGGGTTAAGACTTTTCAGGTCCATAGTGACTTAATTCTTCGAGTCCACTAGGCTATGTTCACATGTCATCTTGATGAGCCTAAGTGGAACACTTAACTATACACACATGACTCTCAGAGACAATGTCTTGACTTGGACACACACCTTACTTGTAGCTCAACATGGATGAGGTGGTGAGGAGGAAAAATCATTTGTCTTGGAGTAACATACGAGGGTAGTACAACTAGCCGGAACCTCTCTTCTTTCTCTAGGGAGGGATGTGCATCTCAGCATAGTCTAGTAGCATTGAGGTCTAAATGCATGAGTCTGTGGATTGCTATAATGCTTCAAAAGAGGGATAGTCTATTGGCTCAAGAACTAAAACTCGTTATGTACAGGCTACACCGTATAGATATGTTGTATATATGCACATCGAGAAAAATGTGCAAAAATGTGAAAAACTCCAAAAAAGGGGACATGCCTGATTGAAAATAAAATGAATATTGGAATGTATGTAATTAATAAGCAAAGCTTATGTATTCCACCGTCTCATCACATGGAAGCTTGCAGTTGTAGACTTAGCTAGACTGGCTAGGCTCCAAGGGATACGTGTCTACACTGGTCACGATGCATTCTCTTCTTTCCCACTCTTCTTGAGTTAGTTGTACTTGAACTTAGAAGTAAATACCCTACTCCTCGAGGAAGGAGTTGCTAGACTAGGGTATTAGAGTTACCATGTTGAGGGAGGTTGTTTCGTTGCCATTGTTGAGGTGAGGAGCTATATATCACTTACACAGTACAAGAAAAGATTAACAGGCATTAGAGTTTGTGTATGTAGACTTGTTATGATCTAGTTATTATGGAGTCATGACCATAGCACTATGGAACTTGGAGGTTGTTGAGTCTTAAACCTATTTCCCAGTAAGGTTCTGCCAAATTAATAATCCAAAGGTCTTACTGAGCTCCATACTCAAATTTAATAAAGATAAGATTAATAGTCAAGTTTGGTTCTTTTTCTTTTCTTTGTATTTTCACTTCCTTTTCAAATAATTGTTTGCTAAGTGACTAGAAGGTAAAGTATAGGGGGATGATGAATCTACGATTCTCATTCTTTATTCTTTTATATAGCTTTATCTTTTAGCAAAACCACCTGTAATTATATGTAAATACAATAATTTATCATTGTACATGTCGTTCTTAATATTGCATAATTAGCACTTATTTTCCAAAAATAAAGAATAAAGAGAAAAGAAATAAATATAGATTGCCCTAAACCTTGAGGGAAGGGCATTAATTGACCTGATTGACAAGAATTGAGTAGAGAGAGATATGGCATAATGTATATAACACCTATATATAAATATTTATTATAAACTTTATAAATACTAAATTTATTTTCGAACATTTGTATATTGCCCTAATATCAAAATAAAAATAAAATTCAGAAACACAAAATGAAATAAAAATAAAATCCACAATCAATTGTACAAAACCACATAGTTACACACAACACCTATCTATTTATACATCTATGCAAATTATAAAAAAATTAAATAAAATTCATTTCATATTCACAAAATAATGTTTAAAATAAATAAAATATAAAATAGAATACAATTTTGCAAAAACAATAAAATAAAAATACATGTATATAATATATAGGCATATTATACATGTATATAATACACCATGCTTTATATACTATATATATGATGTCACAAAAATAAGTAAAAATCATAAAAAAAATAGTTCACAAAATAAAAAACATTTTTTATTTTATTCATTTTCTATTTTGATTCCATTTACTATTTTTTATTTAATTTTGTAAATTCTCATATTCTGATTGGTCCAGGTCAGCGTGTTGACCTCGATCAACCCTGCCTTCCTACTGACCCGAGCCGCTTCTCCTTTGCCGGACCCATTTCCTTCCCTTTTTTTCGATCGTGTCAGATTCCTCGTACCTCGACTCTTGCACCCTATTACACTCCTATGATCCATGATCCTCACAGATCCCGAGGTGCAACAGAATTGTGCTACGGTCTCGATGAATCTTTTGATCTTTCTGAACCGTAGGCATACCCTATATATTTCCTCTTCTGCATCCTGAGCTCAGCAGCTTGTCCCTCATTCCACCATTGCTTCTTAGCCAACTTCAGATGAGTGAAAGATTCCAGGAGAGTAGCTTTGGAGTTGGAGTAGATGCTTGGAGGCTCATGGCTCACTCCGCGGTTGAAGCTCCTCCGCGAGAAGCCTCCTTCGCCTTATGCATCGACGTTGAGGCCATCAACTCGATGACCACCTCACCTGACGTTGCTGACTCCATCATGAGCCTCATGTATCACTTATCTCGCTTGCATTTCACGTTGCCCTTCGATCTTCCATTTTCAACCGCCTCTATTCATTCGCTCCGACCAGCCGGTCGGAGCTCCGTCTTATGCACTCACTCTCATCGATCGATACATCACACCACCACCACCACCATTCCCTCGCGACCTGACCCCATTAGGCTTGCTCATCATAGTGAGATTAAGGTATGATCTCCTTTCTTGTTATACGATGGAGATCAAGTCCACATTCCCCCTTGCTTCTTGATGTTTTACAAGTAATAAGTGCACTGGAGAAATGTTCCCAAGTCCTAGTCTCTTTTGCAGGTGTTGAGGCGTGCGAGGAAACCTTGTTTCTGCCCATGCTGCTCAGGCGTCGCAGCTTCATGTGGAGCTCCATTGCTACGATCATCCAACCGCCCTCCAACTCATCATCATAGATTATCTGACGCAGAGCACTTCCTCGGAGTTGTTGAGCCTTTTGGAGCTCCGATCTGAGCAGCAGATCTTCACTGTTTGTTAATCGAAGTTCCCCACGCACTTATTCTTCCAGCCACTTCCACAGTCACTCGAACTGGAGTCTCCACCACAGATTTGATCTGAGCCATCATTTAACGTCTCATCCTGATGCGTGGATCAGATCTGGGCCCCCTATTTGAGCCGCCCGACAAGCAGCTTTGCATGCCATTAGATCAAACCTGCCAATCTGACTGCACATCACCGACATACCCTGAGCCGTCAGATTCCTTTGCAAAAATCCATCAGAGCCGTCTGAACCTCCTCGTGCACCTCACATGTCATATGGGTGTATTTCCTTGTGACCCCTTCATGTTATTTTATTTCTCTTTAGTTCTATAAATAAAATCTCTAGTTAAGGATAATTGCAACAGGACCCTCGTAGTTTATCTATTTGCACTTCAGTCCAGTTGAGTTTATATCATGTGTGGCTTCACATGTTTTCTGTGTAATTTGCAATATTCAATCTGAACTTCTTAGTGTTATAGAATGAATGTTAAGTTCTGATATATGCATTTATACCCCTATTTGTCTAACTCACGTAATATGCATGTTTTTTTTGGACAACATGCGTAAAGGTAGTTATATTTCTTGATTTTGTTATTCCAAGGGCCCAAAAAGTTAAAGTAATTACTTTTAGGTCCTTGGAAGTTGTTTTTAACTACTTGTATTTTATTTAATGCCATAAATATTAAATGAACACTAAAATTATCTAAAATCTACCTATAGCTCACGTTAGCATGTGTTCTTTGTGGTACTTTTTAGGCGTTGATTTGCGTGCATTTTTTATTATTAGAAATTCAAAAACCTCTAAAAATTCCTTGTTTGTATTTGAAAAATTATAAAAATTCGAAAAATCATCTAAAAATTCCATACAAATTAGGGTAGTTGTATTCTATCATACTTTAGATTCATTGTCATTTTTGTTGAAAAACACCTTATAAAAATCATAAAATTTGTAAATACTCTAAAAATTATAAATATTATATAAAATTGTAGAAAAACCAAAAATAGTGTTTTCACCCCTTTTTGCAGATAATTAACTCTATTTTCTATAAAAAATCCAGAAGTTATGGGCACTATAATTAATTTTAATTTGCAAATTACTCCTGGTTCTGACTCATATTTAGCTGAGTCTCCAAGAGGCATTGGAGCACATCCCTCTATTCTAGAAGAATCCTAGAGAGAAGACCAAAATCCGTAGGAAGAAGAGGCACAACCATAGTGTAGAGATTCATGTGCTTACCCATGCAACATGCTTCACTATCCATAACCATTTGCAAGCCAAGAGGCCACATGCAGGAGCTCTATATGTCAGATGCGACATTCATGAGCAGCAGTCCAATCGTACTCTATTACACAACGGGTCTTCGATTAACCTTCTTCCAGAAGCCTTACTTGACCGCTTCGAGTTTGGTCCTCTTATATAGAGCATGTAATACTTCAGTTTGCAGATAGATCTATCAAGAGGCCAAAGGGGTTACTAAATGATGTTGTCGTTACCATTCAAGGCCTGAAATTCCATGTATACTTCATTGTGTTGGACGTGGAGATCCCTGAATGTGTGACATATACCCCCGATTATATTAGGCCTACCTTTCCTAGAGACAACAAATGTTGTGTTTGATCATGATAGTGGGAAGGTATACTTCCGTGTCAAGGGCAAAAGCATAAAAATAGAGATGATTGAGGAACTGAGAGCCGTAGATTCATCAAGCTCAGAGCAGACAACAAATTTAGAGTCATACATCCACCAGAAGTGTGACTTTGTGATTACAGATGATGAGGTAGTTTGGGGAGACAAGGATTCACGAGCTCTAGTCACATCTCCAGAGTTAACAGATCTACAGATGTTAGCTGATGAGAGTTCGGAGAGCGCACTTTTGGAACAGGATACAACAGAGGCTGGTGATACCGATTCGGTTAGTGAGGTTGATTTCATTTCTTGTCATTCTGATCCCTCTGATTCAGACAAGGACTTTGACTGGCAGAAGTTTGATGAATAACTTCCGTGTTCAATTTTTGCAAGGCCTACAGCCAGGATGGAGACAACTCTAGTGTATTAATAGAGACACCAGTAGCACAATCTTCGTCGAGTTTAGAGATACAACGAGAGTTTTCACATGCAAATATGGTAGCTTTCATGCAAACATTTTAGAAGATAGATTTACCATCTCCCATATGACTAGAATTAAAAACCTTACCGCAGTGCGTGAAGTACCGATTCATTGCGGGTAAGCCCGACATGTTTCAAGTCATTATCTCAATAGATTTGACTGATGAATGAGAATCTTGTTTGATGGAGGTTCTTGAGTAAAACCGTAAGGCAATTTATTGGTCTGTAGTAGATATCCAGCGTATAAGTCCAGCTCTATGCCCCCACCATATGTATCTCGAGGATGACGCCAAGCTATCTCGTGAGTTTCAACGCAAGCTGAACCCGAATTTCGAGAGGTGGTTATGAAGGAAATATCCAAGTGGTGGAGCACCGATTTTATTTACCCCATCTATGACTCAAAGTGGGTTAGTCCATTACATGGGGTTCCCAAGAAGATGGGTATCACATCAGTTGTGAATGAGGATAAGAGGAGATTGCTACACATGTACCCAATTCTTGGCAGGTTTGTATAGACTACAGACGATTAAATCAAGCCACCAAGAAGGATCACTTGCCTCTGTCATTCATTGATCATATTATTGAGAGATTAGCTAAGAAGAGTCATTACTACTTTCTTGATGGGTACTCAAGTGGCCATTGCGCCCGAAGACTAGGATAAGACGACATTCACATGTTTGTTTCAGAAGTATGCTTTTAGATGGATGCCTTTTGGATTATGTAATTTCCCGATTACATTCCAAAGGTGCATGCTTTCCATCTATTCAGACATTATGGGTGAATCTTTAGATATCTTCATGGATGATTTTCCGATCTATGGTGATGGTTTTGTTGCTTGTCTTTCTTTCTTAGACCACGTGCTTCAATAATGCATTGAGGTCAACCTTGTTCTTTCTTGGGAGAAGAGTCATTTCATGATGGCTCAAGGGATGTTCCTTGGTCAAATCATCTCCATTCGAGGCATAGAGGTCGATTCGACCAAGGTGGATATCATCAAGAAGCACACTTCACCGTCCAATTTGAGGCAGTTGTAGTCTTTTCTAGGGCATGCCGGGTTTTACCAATGGTTCATTCTGGACTTCAACCCGACCGCTTACTGATCTTCTCACGAAAGACACTGAGTTCCTTGTAGATAATAAGTGTCTTTCATCATTTGAGACTCTCAAGAATCTGGTTATGCAGGTGATGAATCTCCATTTCATCACCTTTATTCTATAATTTTAGCCTTAAAAACCCTAGCTAATACATGTAAATACCCTTTATTTGTACAAATTAACATTCATTCTTTTTTTGCATAAATACTATAAAAATACTGTTTTTAATGCCAAAGTTATAGAATAAAGAAAAGAAAGAAAAAGAATAAGATGTCAAAGGTATTTTATGACCCTAAACATCGAGACCTATGCATCTTGATGACTAGGTGGACAAGGAATAAAGTAGAGGGAGATACTTGCCAATATTACAATAAAAATCCCATTTATTTATCTATCATTTATTCATTTTTGGGACCTATTTTATTTTACACTTTTCATACATCAAATAAAGAATTTGTACATGAAACTTGTAGATAATAATATATAGAATAATACAAAATTAAGTTTATAAAAAATAATACACCGTGTAAAAGTTATACTCAAAATAAAAGCCAAAATCCCAATTTCCTGGACCCATATATCTCAAATAAAAACTCAAAATATATCAAAATCATCTTTAATTATTTATAAGTTTTAATAAGATATTTAATGATGGTGGTTTCATATTTTTTGGAGTTAAAGTGAAAAGGTTAGGTTTTGGACCCCTATTGTATAGTTTACCCAAAAAAATATTCCTTCTATCTTTTCTTTATTATTATTTTAATTTTATAAATTTATAATATTATTATTTATAATACATGTACATATTAAAACTAGAATAAAACTATAATTAAGACACTAAAATAAAATAAAATAAAATACAAAAATACATCGATGAATATACAATACATATATCTATATATTGTATATACATATTTATTTAAGTGTATATATTACATCAGGAAAATAAAATAAAAATATATTTATGTATAAAATAAGTTATAAATATATAAAATAATAAACTAAATTAATAAAATAAAAAATACAAAATAAATATAAAAGAACCAAATATAGGCAAATATACCTAGAAATGGAACACTAAAAATTAACTTGTAATTAAACACCCTAAAAAAATAAAAATAATAAAAAAATGAAATAAAATATAGGTAAATATACCTCTTCCATCTCGAATCCTCTTTAGCCATTGTTTGAATTCTCTCCTTGGTGCTCTGGATCTAGGAGGGTGACAGCCTCCTCTCCAGCCACTTGTAGCGAGGTGAGACGTGTCCATCGGTGGTTCCACCATCATCGCCGGCCACCTGGCTGTTGAGGTCCCTAGCTTCATGGCTCCAGGCATTTGAGATATTTATTTCTCACTTTTTAGCTTAGTTTCAATCCTTAAGTTCATTTCCTGCTTTTGTTTTATATATTAATCACGTGTTTAGATGTAAATCACCTCCTTCGTAGTTCGTTTGAGCTCCGCTCCAGTGAACCCCCCATCATGCTCCGCTACCGTTTTTCAACCCTCCATCACCACCATTACTTTCCCCTTCGTTTCCCTTACATCATGACACATTCCACTCAACTTGATCCTTCCTGGAGCATGATCTCGGAACTCCACTTCATCCCTCCGTCGGAGCTTCCGCCTCCATGCTTCGCCCGACTCCCATTCCCCTCTAATATGGTCGAGGCAGTTTGCCCTCGACCTTGGTGTGCTTCTAGTGCAGGAACGAAGAGCAAAGAGCCGCTAGGGAGTGATTTTGACACATCACCGGAGGTACCTGGAGCTCCTTACCTTCATCGACTTCGTAGAGGAGCTCCAGTGTACATGAGGATTTGTGTGCCCCCAAGAGATAGAGGAACCTGCCAGGAGCGTCTGAGACACCTGTGGAGCTGCTAGAAATGATGGAGGAGTAAGATCTTGATGGAGGAAACTCACGTTGCTAGCGTTTCTTCCCTATTCATCCACTGCCCTTCTCCACCGTAGGATCAAGAATAGGGCCCCAGTTTGATCGTGGGACGTCAGATCTCTTGAGCCATCACCGTCAGATCACTGTGGGCGATCTAATATGGAACATCCATACACGAACCGTCATCAGCAGGGGAGGAGCGGATACGTGTTAAGTGAGTTGATTATCATTGTCCGTTCCCTCCTAACGTTGGGTATTTTGCACATTTTACCAAATGTGTTTTTGTATTTAATATTTAATACTAAAACACTTATATGCCTTGCATTTATTTTTGTACTTTTTGCGAGAAGGCTGTTGAATTTTCATTATTTGCAAATCAATTTTTGCCAAATCACCTCACATGTGGTCCACATGAGGTGGGCATTTTGCCGGCAGGCCCTAGTAATTTCTTGTATTTCAGTTTAGCCCAAGAACTTTTTATTCCAAATATAATATTTTGTGAAAATTGCAACAAGGCCCCTTAGTTTTTAAACTACATTTATGCCCCTTCTAGTACACACATTTTTTATTTTCTATATTTATTTAATTTAGTTATTATTCTCCAAAATTCACCAAAAATTACATGTAGACTCCTGATTGCATACACATCCACACCAAATTCGCATTTTTGCAATAGGTCTTTTTAATATTAATGAAAATTCATTTAAAGCACATTTATTCTCTATCAATAGTATGAAATGCTAAAAACTATAAGAAGTTTTTGCAAAATTACAAAAAAAAATATAATTTAAGTTTGTCTCTTTATTTTCTAACTCCAGAAACTAAAAACCCTAAACATAGAAAAAAGAAAGTTCATAAAAATCAAAAAGTTCTGAAATCTAGTTTAATAAGATTGAAAATTTAAAAAATGCGAAAAAATATTTTTCTATTTTATAACTTTATCTATATTACTATCTATATATAAAATTTGATTTGAGGAATTTTGGAATTATTTTGTTTTTTTAATCTTCATTTCAATTGCAGGTATTTATTAAATCTTGGATTTGAGGTTATTTTAACTTTAAAATATATTAAAATTATCAAAATTCACTAAAAATAGTAGAAAATTATATAAAACTTGAAAAGATTTTATTCTATATATTTTAAGCATTTTTAGTAGTTTTTATAGTTATTTTGTCTATTATTGTATATATAACCTTATACAACATAAATTATATATTTAAAAGAAGAAGAATTCAAATTAAAAAAATAAAAAGAAAATATAAAAATATAAATTTAAAAAAAAATATAAAAATATTAAACAAAAATAAAATAAAAAATACAAATTAAAAATCCAGAAAAAATATATAAGGATGCTCACACATCACAATTTTTACACTTCAATTTCACAATCTAACCTTTTTGCTCCATGTGTTCAATACTCTACATTGCTTACACTACACACATATTTTCTAGAGTTAAATAAAATAAAATTTAACTCCACACATTATTTTCATAACTTGATTTATTTGTTGGTTAATTGTTGACTAATTGGAGTTTCATGTGAAGTCGCTTCGATGACTATCGATCCGCCTTATCGATTGATAAGACTTCGGCAAAATCACGATTATCAAATTATACCATTACCGAGGAGCAACTATGCATAGTTGGTGTTATTTGATTGTCTCTTCTTTGTCTCTTTTGTCCAGATTTTTGCTATATTTATTTTCCGATTTATTTGATATAATTGTTAAATCGTCTAATTACCTCTCCTGATTGACTTTGCTATGAGGGACCATGGATCAAGGGAGGCCCTCTTTGGAGCACCTGTGCACCTACGTGAAGCCAACTCAGGTTAATGACCTAGCATTAAAGGAGACCGAGAATTTTTCAAGGCATAGCTGCTTTTGTTTTATTGTATTTATTTTGTAATTTAAGCGAGAGAGATACTTTTAATTGTAATAATTCAGGACTCTCAAGACTCTACTCTACACTTTATAAGGTCTAGTGTCGGGGGGATTGTTCGTTTGGGCGTCTCATCAGTTTTCTGTTGTTTTAATCACATTTCTTTTATTTTTTTGTGTTTTCATTTTTCTTTATTTTGTGTGATTAAGCCCTAACATAGGATTTGATTGTCGATAGATTAAGGACAAATACCTAATATCATTGTGTGTACCTATAATATTATTTGGACTTAGAAAATTTTAATTATTAATTATTTGGATTTGAGATCGTTTGTCGAGAGAGTTTGTATACATTGCTTTCAGGACCCGTTGTGGCAGGCACTGATCGACATGAAAGACTGGACCTTGGTCTCATTTCTGAGTAGTTGAATTTTTGTGATTAACGTTAATAGCTATTCATGTACTAAGGGTGATTTAATCATCTTGCATTTGCATATAAATAGGTTTCAATTCCGCTTAGCATCCTTGGATGTAGAGAGCTGGAGACAAGGTTAGCATTTATGCCATAGCATTCATCATTGATATATCACTTGCATTGCTTTTCCAACTCTCTCCCTCTTATTTTGACCACCTAGGTTGGTAAAGGGATTGACTCTTCTTAGGCTCATGCATTCTTATTGAAAATAAAAAAAGTGATAACAAATAAAATTTGGACTGTTAAAATAACTTTACCCTAAAAAAATCAAAAAAGGAAAAATCATTGTCTTGGCGTGAGTAATCCCCTCATTGTCTTCGCATTTACTTCCTCACCTACACACTAAGGTTAGTGCCCAAATCCCATAAGCCTTCGTAAGTGTTTGTACAACTTTGTATTCTCACCTAACTCTAAAATTGGAAAGATAAAAGGCCGAACTTTTTCGGTCCTCATTTGTGTTGAGTAGGTTAACTGAGGGGTTGCTTTTGTTTTGTGTGAGTTTGGATGAGGAGTGGGATACTGGTTATGATACTAAACAACTGAGTAATGATAGTTTGTTTGTTGTTGGTGGTACGCCAGTTGCTGATATGACAATCTCAATGTATAAGCTTGTGGTGGAGACTGATGTGACTAAGGCCGATTCTGGACAAATTTCCCATCATGAGATTGGAGGTATGACAGGATGGCATTGAACTGGACCTACTGATGTCTGCCAGGATGGGTCAGTTGTGCTTCATTTCTCCATAGACCACTCATCTCCTGAATTTCGGATGGAGGTGGGAATCATGACTCTATAAAATACTGGGGCTCGGAGTGATACACAATCATCTGCTGATGTGGTTGTAGTGACGGTGGTGCATGCATGTAATACAAGTATTGGACGGATGACGGCTGCCCAAACATTACGATGATGGTGATTCCATTAGCTTGGTAGGAGTCACGGTTGATGAATTCACAGACGAGCATATGTTGATCGTGTTAAACAAGAGTTATAGATACTTGAAGATCTGGTCCAGTTTGTCCAAGTTCTTGGTTTTCTGTTCGATCACAACTTACTTCTTGAGGTCCTTTGATCGTTTCTAGATAATGACCATTTTGGACAAGTGTCTCCCTATAATACTCAAATTGGAGCTCTAGTCCATGTCTTCATCATGAGATGCCACCATGTTGACAGTCTTGTGTTGGATCTTGGGCTACTTATAGTATGCACGTGATGAAAACAAGACGGCCTCTCCTTCGGCCATTTCCTCAAAAATCGGCCATATGACTTCTTCATCCTTGTGAAAGTGAGAGCCACCACATGCAACATCTATCAGCCTCTGGCTTTCCTATGTGAGTTCCCCAAAGAAGTTTTGGATCAAGCTTGTTCTCGAGATGTCATGATGGGGGAACTTCTCTTGTAGATCCTCGAATCTCACATAAGATTCATGAATGGACTCATGGGATCCTTGGGAGAAATTTGAGATGCAGGCATGGATCTGGTTCAACCGACCCAGGGGATAGACTTTATGGAGGAATGCAGATTTGAGTTCCTCCTGGATTGTCGCTACTTTTCCCATATGATTAATCAAGTATAAAACCTTATCCTGAAGGCTACTGGAAAAGGAGATCATCTTGTCTACACCTAATGTATATTAGGGTCATGAGTAGTGCCTTAGATACATCCGAAATGTTGTAGATGGATGTATGGTTCCTCATTCGTGTTCTCGTGAAATGATGAAAGAAGAGACAAGAGTTGCGGATTGAGCTCAAAATGTCCATGGATCGGTGGAATCTGGAACCACTCAGTCATCTAGCTAGCGCCAAGATTGTAAGTTTGCTTCAGTGTTTGCTTGGGAGCCTCTCTTCATTCCTCATCTTCCCCTCCATGGGTTTCATCTACCTATGGTTATTCTCCTCCTACTCTATTGTTCTCTATGTCTCTCCTCAGTCTAATAATAACATCTCTTGGAAGACGGCCTATGCTTGGGTTTGTGCAGTCAGTTGTGTATGCATCATCTATATAGAGGCAAGCATCTAAGCATTGACTTCATTCTGCTCGACTTGGTGTACCTTCTCTTTATTTAGGTCGTATCTAAATCAGACTCAGAGGCAATAGAATCATGATCATGCTACGGATTTGCATAATGAAAGGAATCTCGATCAGACTTGAATCATCCACCAGATGTATAGAGGTGTTCAGAATTAGGGTCAATTCCGAACATTATTGAATCATGCAATGTATATGTAGATAGGTTGATCTCCATCCACAAAGGAGGATGTCGGGACAAGAGTGATTCCGTTTTATTTTAGATAAAGAAGATGGGGAGTCTTGAGAGTGGCTTACAAAATCTGAACCGGTCTCTCTGTAATTGACCCAAATTATTAGAGATGTCATAGTCATGGAATCGATGTGGTTGTCTACAAAATCTAGACTAAGCCATCCAAGGCCCGACATCTTTAAGAACGAAAGGGAATGAGATGAGGAATAAGGAGCATGGTGATTCACAAGAAAATAGAAGAGGAAGACAAAACGATCAAAAGTGAGCGGGGATGAGAAGAAATATAGAAAATAAGTAGGGATGAAGGGTTGCAATGGTGTGAAATTTTTTACCCTAACGAAGTTAAAACGAATCAACCAAACCTCAAAATAAGGGTAGGTTCACTAACGCAACACTTGAAGACGTTAGAGTTTGGCAGATATCTTGGTAGTTTTTATTGTTTATTATTCATGCCATCATGTAACAAGTCATTATCATCTAGCACTGTAGATTAGTGAGTAATACCAAACAAGTGTCTTATACTTCCCACTTCCTTTGTAACCTATAGCCTATATATTTTTATGGATCCTTGTTATTAGGTCTGGATATGCTACTCAACCAAAGAAGTAGAGGAGGAAACCGATAGATGAATGAAGTACTTTCCCCTTGTAGGGTACTCTGACATGTCACGATGATATAGGGACCCACAGTCACAGTCCCTCTGTGCTCAGTACTTCAGACTAAGTCTGCAAGCAGACTTAGCCCTACTCGCCGAAGCACCGATAGAAGCACCAATATCTCGTGAATCTATATAATATAGAAGGCAATATCTAGGCTGGGATTTGGTCTCTAAATCCTATAGTAATGCCTCACTCTGTCTGGAAGGTACCTGAAAACCATATGGGATTTACAAACCCAATCTAATGAATTCCTTTAATCAAATTTAATTTTGGTCAAGGTTTTCTTAGAATTTTCTTTTTTAATGTTTTTGGATTATAAATTATAACAGTTAAAATTCATTCAAACCCTAATGAATTTTCTGATTCTTAATTATTCTTAATCCAAGGAACACTAGGAGAAGTCAAAAAGGTAGTTGCGTGGGAAAACTATGAATGCGAAAGTACCTTGATCCAACACTATACATGCAAAGTGATCTGTGCACAAATTTAAAATAATCTATATGAAATACACTCACTAAAATCATTCTAAGTAGTAATTGCTATTAGAATGAAGAACCGGTTGATTTGACTAAGTTTAAGCGTAGTGAACTATAGAACATGAAATATAATTAGGCTTTTGACCTAAGTACTCTGGCTTTCTCCTATCATCTCGTGAAGAAGGGGTTGATCTCCACATCATTTGGGTGCTGAAGCTTTCCTAAGAAGTCTTCCCTTACTCCGCAGGCCATCGTAACAAAATCAACAAAAGACAATGATTATAAAAGATAGACAATAATTTAACAAAGATAAAAAGAAGATAAATAAGGAATAAACATGATAAAAAACATGGGTCGTAGCACGATTGGACTGTAGAGAATAAGCTTAAAAGAACGGGTAAGAACACATTCTTCCGAAAACATCACTCCTTCGATTCTCGCATCTCTGGCCTCCTCCCGACGACTTGATGGGCTCAATTTGCTCTTGGGACCGTTCCACACGTGCAGGTTTACGAGATGGTCCATGCCTCGTCAAAGGAGCACTAGGGTCTCGTTCTTATCTAGGAACCCAAGGAATCATTTCCTCAATCAATCTTAACCCCAACTGCCTCGACTAGAGTCCAATATCGCACATAATGTTTTGTCGCTCAAGGGGGAGTCGCCTCGATCAAAAATTTGAATTTGAATGGAAGAAATGGAAGTGGGGGGTAAGCTCTGATGAAAAACAGAGTATGGAGATTAGATTAATGGATTCAAAGGGAATTAGGTTTATCTTATAAAGGGCAACTAATGGTGAAGCGATAATGGTGATTATGAAGTAGTTAGAAGTGGGTCGAAAAAGGCGGGTCACTGGGAAGTAGTGGTGGTAGGAGCCTACCTCTGACAACTACGATTAAGTTAATCTATGCTAAAACACTAGAAATTAAGCTAAAAAAACCTATATCTAAGCTAAGGAACTAAATTTGAATGAAAAGAACCTAAATTATCAGCTTGACAGGGGGGTATACCTCGAGTATATAACCTTCATTTTCAATGGAAGAGCATCGGCAAAAGGTTGGATCGACTCTTCCCGACCGACTTTCTCCACAGCGACACCTGTATGGTGAAGCTCTTTTCACTACCTCACTCTCTTACACCTAGATTAGGGTTACAGTGGTCCAAATGAGGATCAAACTTATGGAAATGGAGGAGAAGGATTTTTTATAGATAGTTGGTGAGCTGACTTGGGTGGAGGATTATGTGAAGGAGGAGAAGGGTTGGTAGAGGTTAGGATATGGATGCGGAAGTGGAATATGGTAGCTGTAGGATGGTAAGGGTCTTGAGGGACAAGACTTCTGATAAAGTCAGAAGGCCTGGAGGTACAGTTGACCCCGGATCTACAAAAGTTGGGTTTTGACATGTCGACGTTAGCTACATGAAGTTAAAATAGTAACAAAAATAAAAATTCAGAAAGAATTCAAAAGTGATTTTATTTATAAAATTCTGAACATAAATTTTTTTTATTTAATAAACTATTATATAGGGATTATTTTTTTTATTTTTACAACCTTATTTATAGGATATCAATATTTACATGTATATACATAGGTATATATACTTGTATTCGATGGATTTTATTTTATTTTATTTTTTTAAAACTTATTATCCTATTCATATATTTTTATATATTTATAATATAATTAAATATATATATACATATATATACATATTTTTATTTTATCTTTATGATTTTATTAACATACATAAATAAATATATGTATGTACATTATATGTATAGTTCACCTATAAGTTTTAATGTATTGTTTCTTTTAATGCATTTTTAATGATTTTATTTTGTACTTGCACTTTCAAATTGTTTTAAATAATATTTACAATTATCTAAAAATATAAGGAAAGTAAGGTTGTAAATAATATAATATACGAATAAAATATAGAGATACACAATACAATGGTACCTCGGAAAGCCAACTTTTGCATCTTAACACAATTTTTTATAAAACTACCTTTATTAGATAGATAATTTGATTTTAAATACAATTGAAGTGAGTTTGGTGAATTTGAGTTCATCTGGAGAAGATATTTATCCATGAAGTTCAAATTGTTCCTTTTTCATATGTGTGTCCTAGTTGACAGTTACAAGTTCTATGTTGAAAACTTTATTATTTGGAGTGTTTAAAATGAAGAGTAAAATGGTGCAGAAAATGGCTATTTTGGAGCATGAAATTAGAGTTATATGTATGATGTATTGGCCCTTATCTCCCCCTACTTTATTATTTGTAAACCAAGTCAATAATGACTTGGTCTCAGGGTTTAGGGTCATTCAGTAACTTTGATACTTCATTTATTTTCTTTTTCTTTTCTTTAATCTTTTGTTGTGGATCTACATAAAATTATGTACTAACACAGATAAATGAAGAATGTTAATTTGTACAAGTTAGATGTATTCACATGCGTTATTATAGGGATTTAAAGAGAAAATGAAAGAATAATGGTAGATTAATGGCTATTCATCATAGGGTCACTCACTTATCATTGATACTTAATTCTTTTATTTTGGATTTATATACATACATGTATACAATATTTAGAGAAGGATGATGCATGCTAATTTGTATAAGTTAGCCTTATTGATATGTGTTTTGTTAGGGACTTAAATACAAAATGGAAGAATAAAGGTAGTTGAATGGCTAGTCATCAGCATGCCTTGTGCACTGTGCATGATTTTTATTGCATAATATTTTCACAAATTTTTTTATATTATTATGTACAATTTTTGTGTTGGATATTTTATGGTTTGAATTATGTGTAATGAATAATAAAATAGCGTAATATTGGTTATATACATATCATAAATTAGGATTTTTTTAGTATCTTTTGCACAGTATTTTGCCCTTATCTATTTGATGAATACCGATTCATCACTCTTTATTCTTTTATTTTAGCTAAAAACCTGTGCAAAACACCATGTATATATGTATAACGAGAATAATTTGTCAAAATGAATGCATTGTGTAAATAGCAATAATTAGCATGTTTTTGTGCATAAATAAAAGAATAAAGAAATAAAATTAAAAGAGGGAAATATTTAGAATAAATATTGAGTGACCTAATCCCAAGGGAGGGCTCAGCATGGGCCTGACCGCAAAAGAAGCCAAGTAGAGGGAGATAGGGTCAATCATGTGTGTATATATTCCTATGTATATAAATAAATTTATTTTCCTCTAAATAAAAATAAAAATGTGTTTTTTTGTTTTTTTGTACATATTTATAAAAATAAAAATAAAATTAAAATTAATTTTCTACCTTGTACGTATATCATGTAAATATGTATATAATACTATTTATTTAACTTATAAAAATAAATCATAAAAATAAAATAAAAATACCTTTTTATTCCAAATTTTATGTTGTAAATAAATAAAATATAAAATTGGAATAATTTTATAAAAATAAATAACTAATAATAAAAATCAAAAGTCCTTTTATGTTTATACCTATATATAATAATATAATGTAAATACCTTATTTATTTTTCAAAAAAATAAATAAATATCACTAAAAATAAATATGAAAAATAAGAAACATTTTTCATGTTTAAACTTTTTTGAAATAAAATCATTTACTAATTTAAAATGAATTTTTAATTAATTAATGAATGGAGGCCTGTGATTGGTCCACGGGGGATTGTTGACCACCGGTCAACTCTCCACCCAGGACCACCAGACCCGGATCTTGCACCCCGACCCGTTTTCTCCCATTTTTTGTGCGTCAATCGGACACCCATTCTCCAAAACCCCGAGCCCCGATTACCATGTGCACATCCATGATCCACGCCCGCCTTCTTGCATAGGGATCCGTGCACCACCGTGCATCGCCCGACCCCTTCTTTGCCAGATCTTCACAAGCATATAAGTCTCCCCCACTGCACCTTTTCACGCATCTTTGGCATTCCCCCTCGCCTCCGATGACCTCCTCTTCATCACCATAGTGACAGTTGCATGCGAGAGTCGAAGAGAGGGACGAGCAGCCGGGAACCCTTAATCCGGCGACGATCATCACCGTGCGCCACCGTGAGGTGCGCTCATCCTCTGGAGCCATCGATCCATCGAGGCCATGACCCCCGAAGCTCCAACAGCTCCAGCCCAGACGAATGCGACCGATAGGTAGAGTAGATAACCTGTAGGTTAGGTTAGATTTTGATTCTTAGGTTTCAGCCCATTTAGCTCCGTCGCCGCCATTCACCTTCTCCGACCATCCATCTTCAAATCCGACTCACCCTTCACGTTCACCAGACCCCTCTTCACATTCTTCATCCAGCCATTTCCCCTTACTCGCCCCGGAGCAGGGCTATCATCCTCCTCCTCCACCGCTTCGCTGGAGGACTACACACCGCCTCGCCCTTCACCTCTCGCGTGCTTTAACGGGTCGAGGCAGTTTGCCCTCGACCACATGGTTCACTTGTGTAGGTCAAAACACCAAAGGGACCTCATCTGGAGGTCCAAAGTTGAAGCACAGTAGGCTCCAGGTTCGTCTCGTCGACGGAGCGTTCCTGACGCTCCCGGGCTCATCCGAGACCAGCATCTGCTGCGGACACCCTCAAGCGTCATTTTTCCCATCGGAGCAGCGCCGGAGGACCTCCACACTGTGCATATTGGCCTATCGAACCTCACCCGTGGTGAGTTCACCTGTGTTCTTCCAGGGCATCTTCCATCCATTGGATCGAGCCCCGTTGTAGTTCTAATCCCAGTTGTTAATCAGCCGAGGATCTCATCCATCCGATCCATCTGAGGGTCGAATCTGATGCGTCCATCGCCGAAGCGTTATCCCCTATTCGTAGCCGTTAGATCATAAGTGGACGACGCTTGGCCGTTGGATCGTGAATAAAAGGGTAAATTTTCCTTAGGCCCTTCCTGCTTTTATTATTTCTGTTGAGTCCTGTAAATATTTTAGCACGTTATTTCTATATTGGAACATTTGCAGTTAGGACCCTAGATTTACTTTATTTGTATTATAGCCCCTGTGTATGTGAGCCATGTGCTGCGACATGTGAGGATTAGGACATTTTGCAATTTTAGTCCTGAGGTTCCTATATGTTACTGTTTGCATATTTTTAAATAGAATTACATTGATGCCCCTCTGAGTGCCTATCACATGTGTTGTGCCTGTTGTTTTAGGCTTTTTGCAATTTTGGCCCCTAAGCTTTTTACACGTGTTATGGTTTGGCCCTGAAAATACTTTTCTTTGCATTTAGGTCCCAGAATGTTGTGTACCTTGTTTTAATTGAATAAAATAGCAAATTAAATCCAAATTAGGTTAAATTTGGACACGTGGCTCCTACCACTGTGTAAAATTTTTCCTAAAATTTTGGGACATTTTTTAGGCTTTTTGATATTTCTAAAAATTCAAAAACATTGATTTTCGTTACTGTCTGAATTGAAAAATCAAAGAAAAATAAAAAAACTTGTTTAAAAATTATAAAAAATCAAGATTTGTTTGTTTTGCTATGTTTGATTTTCTGTGAAATTTTTGTGCTTTTTGGATTTATAAAAACCAAAAAAATTAAAAACACTAAAAATTTTATAAAAATTCTAAAAAATCCTATAAAAATCAAAAATTGCAAACTCTACTCCTGTATCTTAGTTTTTACATATATTTTTCATAAAAATTGCCTCCAGACTTTTATAGATCAATTTTATATTTTTAATTGATCTTTCAAGTCTGGTTGCATAGTAACCCTTATTTTTCCTCTTTTTTGATTTTTAAAAAATCGTATAAAAATTTGAAAATTCTAAAAAATTCATCAAAAACACTAAAAACATAAAAAACACAAAAAAAATTTTGTTTGAATTTATGGAGCATTTTTTAGAGCTTAAATAAATTGTTGTGTTTGCTTGTTTTCCCTTTTTCTATTTTTCGTCATTATTAAAAACACAAAAAAAATTAAAAAGAATTAAAAATCCACTAAAATACATTTTCTCTTTATTTATTATTTTTGACTACTTCGTAGGCTGCAGGGCCAATTCGTGTTCCCTGAGTCCGAACGTGGTCGCTATACCAGGTTAATAAAAATAGCGAGGACCGCTACCTGTTTTTATTGATTTCATCTTTTATTTGGTGATTCTATCTTTTTCTTGATTGACCGATTTCACTCGGTCCGGGTCGCAATGACCTTAGTGTGATTATTTTTACCTAGCCCGGATCTTGAGAGCGTTGAGAATTATTCGATTTATCAGAATGGCACCGTTGCTGGGGAGTACGACTTAGTAGTCGTTTTTGACATTGTTTTTCATTCGCGGCTTTCTTCGCGGCTTCTTGTTTTCTTCCACGGCTTTTCGTGGCTATTTCATTTTCTTTCATTTTCTTTTTATTTTCTTTTATTTTATTTTGTTTTGTTTTGTTTCATTTTGTGTGTTTATTTTATTTCTATTTTTGTATATATTTTCTCTCATTGCCTTTTCTTTCATTTTTATAATAATCTGATTTGACACCTCTGTTCATTTTCTTGCGAGGGCCCGAGGACCGAGGCAGCTCTTCTCGAAGAGTCGACGCAACCGTGAGATTCGGAGGTGGCTCCCTTCTGCACGAAGCTGCAGGAGAGAGCGAGAAGGCGAGCAGGAGATGGGAGCTGTAGATAGTCGTAGATTAGCTTAGAGTAGTTTACCTTCAAGTCGGACCATTTTATTGTAATAGTACAGGTACCAGGACGTTCAGAGATACTTGTGATTGCGGGGTTTGTTTCGCCGAGCACCGGTGTGCTCGGGGGACCTCACTGTGGTTTTGATTTTCTCGCCTTTTTCTTTTTCTTTGATATCACGAGGATTTCTGTGCTTGAGCCCCTAGATTTAGGTTTTTATTTCGTTTAGCGAGGTAGCCTTAGGTCCAAAGCCCTAATAGAATATCTGTTCTTATATATTACGTCTAGACTTAGGCAAATAAACTCGTGCTTCACGATAATAGAAATTTCTGCTTAGGACGGTTCTCGCATTGCATCCATATAGGTAGTTTAAATTTATGCGCAGATCATAATTGCATGTAGACCGCTGGAGTCAGGTACGCCTTCTATCTCGTGCATGCATCATTGATTTTGTCGCGCATCGGCTTTTCTGTTTTCCTCCCCCTATTTTTCTGGACTTAGGAATAAAAGGAAATCGAAAAATTTGTTAGACGATTTTTGAAAAATACATAAAATAAAATCTGGACTGCTAATCACACTTGATCTAAAAGACACCTCATTTAAGAATCTGTCTTGAGGAAAGTAACCCCCTCCTTGTTTGGTTTGGATGAGCGAGAGAGTGACCCACATCCTTGTCTAGAGCCATATCCGATTTCTTGACTGACTACCGGCCTTTTATTCAGGACAGTCGGTTGAGAATGTTGGATTCCTATCAGCTCACGTAATCGCTCTGAAAGACTGACTTGATCACCTAAATAAAATTGACAAGATAATTGATCGATCCCTTACGGTCTTCGGCTTAGTTTGCGTAGGTGAATCGGGGGTTTTGCTTTCTCATCTTGTGTGTTTCCATATCCCTTCTGCTTTCTTTCCATCTATCTTTTCTTTCATCGATCTTTATCCCTCCCACCATCCCTTCAGTCATCTACTTCTTTTTCTTCTTCTGTATCCCTGGATGATGGACTCCCCTCACTTCTTGCCGACTCTTGCGGCTTCTACATCCTCTGACCATCAGTACATTCCACCTTCGAGGGAGGTCGCATCTCCGACCAACCTCCCGTTCCCTCCCTCCCATCCCTTTCATTCTTCTGGGCAAGCTGTGCTAGACGTCCGCGGAGATCAGGGTGACCAGATGCGAGACCCGGACGATCTCATTGCTGAGTTGAGAGTGCACTCCGTTCGTGATCTTAGAGAGCAGGTACGAGTATCAGATGTCTCCTATGCCAGTTTGGTGGATGAGAAGACAGGACAGGGAGCTCAGTCAGCTTCTACACTAGGTCCATTCATTATGGATTTGGAGCTTATTCAAAGACTATCGATATTTTCAGGGGAGGTGCACGAGGAGCCCTATTTTCACCTATCCGACTTCGAGGAGTTTTGCAGAGCACAGATTTATTCAGATATCACTGCAGAGGAGATGATGCTGAAGACCTTCACATTCATACTTCAGGACAGAGCCATGAGATGGCACCGACGGTTGGGTAGGAGATTTGCTACGTGGGGAGAGCTACGCTGAGAGTTTCTACAGAGATACTTCCCCCAGCGTAGAGCAGAGATGATGCGGTCCTTGATTACAGAGTTTTCAGTAGACCCCCAGGAGCCACTGCAGGAGGCATGGCTAAGGTTTCTTGACCTCTTGAGGATATTTCCTGAGAACGGACTTCCACTGACAGACATTATTGAGATCTCCATGCGGGGGATGACCGCGGATCAGATAGCAATGGTGATTACCTCACGTGGCAGTTCACACCACAGTTCCGACATTGACTTACTGGATACCATCTCGAGGTTACTTTCATAGAGACCATCTTCACGAGATGCCGTAGTCAGGACAACACATGAGGATCTTGCAGTACCAGTGGGGTGTGTCACACTACACAACGACACAGTTTCTACACACCAGCTCGAGGACTTGGATTCTGCAGCACCACAGAGTACAGAGGAGATGCTTGTTACAGTGGAGGTTCTGACCCAGAGTCTACTCGAGTTCCTGTTGGCCTGCCAGCTAGATTTCGAGTCAGCCCCAGAGTTTTCAGTTGACGATTCTTGGATATCAGATCTTCTGATACTCTAGGAGACGGAGGAGCCCCCACTACTACAGCCAGCGATCTGGCCAGTTCGGAGTCCAACCCCAGATTATTCAGCTTCTTTTCTGCAGAGACACTTCTCGGAGTCAGACAGTCACCATGACTCAGCCCAGCAGCCACAACTCGATATAGGACACCACACTGAGAGACCAGATATCAAGAGTCTCATATTCGAGCCTCTTGTCCTCTATTTTGATGATGCAGATAACTTATTGAGGACCTGATGACAGCTAGCATTGTCGCAGAGCAAGGATCAGCCACAGCCACATTGCCAGCCTCTGCGGTGTTGACCAGTACCTTCTCCTGCTTCCAGATTGTCGAGAGCCAGATTTCAGATGATGATGCAGCCTGGTGCACATAGTGGGTCCTCGAGAGCAGCGCAGATGCCTTTTTAGATCCTGATCCTCTACTTCTCACTGATGATCTTGCATTTCTCCCCGTGGGTTATCTGCAGGAGAATGCCACACACGATGAGTACTCGGTTTCACCTTCTGAGAGTGTATCCAATCTGGCGGATCACGAAACCGAGTCTTCTGATCCTTCTGATTCTGAGTCATCTCACCTCGACGACCTTCGCGAGGATGAGCCGATACTTGATATTCGATGATCTGTCTGATTTCTCTTCATTATATACATCGGGTATCAGTTTCCTTAGAGAGTCTCCTGATCGTCACTTTCCATACCTCTTTGAGACACTGATTGACGTGGCGGATTCTATGACCGATCCATCTTTCTCCACGTTTGATTTCTTCGGCTCTACACTTCCACTCCAATTTGATCCTGAGCCGACGATTTCTTTTGTGCAACTGGATACCGATCACATCTTTCTATATCCTTGGCCGGTAGCAGACACCCGCCTGATTGCATACCTGGGTGTCCTTCTTTACACTGTTGATTTCGTCGATGTGCTCATACCAAGACTGCGACGACAGTATGGCATTCGCCTTACAGATGCCGTCCTGAACCTTGACACAACTTTGTCCTAGCCTTTGCGCCCAGCTAGGGGCGTAAAACCTAGCGCTTGTTGAGAGGCACCTCAACGTTGTACCTTTTGTATATACGTGTTTCGTCGAGATTTGATCTTTCTTTCTTCCATGTTTGTTTTCACCCCAGGTCTCGCTTAGGATTATCTTTGCTTTACTTAGGATATACCTCATCCCAAGTATAGGAGGGTGGAAACACCGGGTTGTTCCTTTCGTTCCGTTTCATCACTTCTGTTGTTGCCTATACTTAAGGATTCTTCACCTTAAGTATAGGGGGAGTGATGCCCTCCACCTTGTATATACTTGTTTTCTTCGTGTTTTTTTTTACCTCTGTTGTTTGCCTATACTTAGGGATATTTTACCCTGAGTATAGGGGAGGTAGACCCTGTACATTCTCACTCGGCTTTCCCTTTGTGTACAGCCTGTTATACTTAGGATTATTTGATCCTAAGTATAGGGGGGAAATCCCAAGATCCTCTTGCATTTCTATTCTTTCATTCGTCTTTGTATATATCCTTCCTTTTCACTTCACTATACTAAGCACGAGTTATGTCTTCTTCATCGCTCTTGTCTCCGAGGACATCGTTCGAGCTAAGTATGGGGGGTGTATATATTCCATATATACTTTAGCCATAACTTGTACTTTGTGTGAGTGTGTTAATAAATAAAAATGGATAAAACCTAAAAATCCATAAAAATTAAAAAATTTTCCTTGTAAATAAAAATTCTTTTATTGCACATACAAAGCTAATATACAAATTATTTTTGTAAAAACTTTTTGTGTAAATAGCTTGTAAATATTTTGATATCAAAATTATGTATATAGTACAAAATTTTTCTAAAATGTTTTCAAAATCAAAAGTTTACAAAAACCTTGTGCAAATTTGTGTATATATTTTGCAAAACTTGCATTCATGCATACATCCATGTTTTCAAAACATTTTTTAAAAATTTTGCACATGTGTAAAAAGTTTGTAAATAGCATCTTTGTAAATATTTGTATAGTTTTTCCTGGATCATAGTTGACATTTAAACCAGCCTGGAATTAAATTGGAAAATGGAGCTTGATTAAGATCTTAATCCACCTAATTTTAAGAGGAACCTTATAGGGCTTAGGGTTGAGACTTTTCTAGTCCATGGCGACTTAAATACTTGAGTCCACTAGGCTATCATCATATGTCATCTCAATGAGCCTAGGTAGAGCACTTAACAACACACACATGACTCATATAGACAATGGCTTGACTTGGACCCGGACTTTACACCGAGTTCTCTATGGATGAGCTGGTGAGGAGGCAGTCTTCCTTGACTTGGGGTAGCATATGAGGGTAGTACTTCTAGGCAGAACCTCTCTTCTTCTTTTAGTGAAGGAAGTGCGTCTCAACTTGGTATGGTTGCCATGAGGTCTAATGACAGGAGTTTTGGGTTGCAATAATGCTTCAAAAAAGGGATAGTTTACTGGCTCAAGAGGAAAAACTCCTTATGTATATATGCTGCACTTTGTAGATATGTTGTACAGATGCACATCAAAATAAAATGCAAAAAGAAAAGAACTCCAAAAAATTGGTGGGTCTGAGAGAAAATGATAATCCTACCGGAGTGTATATAGCGCAATAAGCAAAGATTGAGACTCATGTTCCATCTTATGAAGCTTGCAGCAGGGAGATTTAGCTAGACTGGTTGAGCTCCCAAGGATACATGGCTATACTGGCCATGGTCCATTCTCTTCTTCCCCCTCTTCTTGAGCCGATCAAACATGAACTTAGAAGGGAATACCCCACTCCTCGAGGAAAGAGTGGCAAGATTTGGGTCATAGAGTTACCTTGTTGGGGAGGGTTGTCATTTTGCTACTTCTGAGGTGGAGAGCTATACCTCACTTACACTGTACAAGGAAAGATTCATGGTCTTCAGGGTTTGTGTATGTAGACTTGTTCTGATCTGGATTATTGAGGAGTCTTGACTATAGATTAGTGGATCTTAGAGGCTGTTAAGTTTTAAACCCGAGTCCAAATAAGATTCCGACAAGTTAATAATCCAAAGATCTGACCGAGCTCCATATTTCAAATTAATAAAGGAAATTTTAATAATCAGCATTGATCCATGCATTTCTCCTCTTTTTCTTTTTCCTTTCTTTTTCACTTCTTTTTCAAATAAGTGTTTGCTAAGGGACTAGCAAAGTTAAGTATAGGAGGGTGATGAATACCCATTCATCATTCTTTATTCTTTTATTTTAGTTAAAAAACTGTGCAAAACACCATGTATATATGTATAAATAGAATAATTTGTCAAAATGCATGCATTATCTAAATAGCAATAATTAGCATGTTTTTGTGCATAAATAAAAGAAAAAGAAATAAAAGAAAAAAATGAAAATATTTAGAATAAATTTTGAGTAACCTAATCCCAAGGGAGGGCTCAGCATGGGCCTAACCGCAAAAGAAGCCAAGTAGAGGGAGATAGGGTCAATCATGTGTGTATATATACCTATGTATATAAATAAATTTATTTCCCTCTAAATAAAAATAAAAATGTGTTTTTTGTTATTTTGTACATATTTATAAAAAAAAATAAAAATAAAAATAATTTTCTACCTTGTACATATATCATGTAAATCTGTATATAAAACTATTTATTTAACTTATAAAAATAAATCATAAAAATAAAATAAAAATACCTTTTTATTCCAAATTTTATGTTGTAAATAAATAAAATATAAAATTGGAATAATTATATAAAAATAAATAATTAAAAATAAAAATCAAAAGTCCTTTTATGTATATACATATATATAATAATAATATAATGCAAATACCGTATTTATTTTTCAAAAAAATAAATAAATATCACTAAAAATTAAATTGAAAAATAAGAAACATTTTTCATGTTAAAACTTTTTCGAAATAAAATTATTTACTAATTTAAAATGAATTTTTAATTAATGAATGAATGGAGGCCTGTGATTGGTCCACAGGGGATTGTTGACCACCGGTCAACTCTCCCCCCGGGACCACAAGACCCGGATCTTACGCCCCGACCCATTTTCTCCCATTTTTCGTGCATCGATCCGACACCCATTCTCCAAAACCCCGGGCCCCGATTACCATGCTCACATCCATGATCCACGCCTGCCTTCTTGCCCAGGGAACCGTGCGCCACCGTGCTTCGCCTGACTCCTTCTTTGCAGGATATTCACATGTATATAAGTCTCCTCCGCCGCACCTTTTCACGCATCTTTGGCATTCCCCCTCGCCTCCGATGACCTCCTCTTCATCACCTGAGTGACAGCTGGGTGCGGAGACTCGAAGAGAGGGACGAGCAGCAGGGAACCACTGATCCGGCAACGATCATCGTCGTGCGTCGCCGCGAGGTGTGCAAAGCCTCTGGAGCCGTCGATCCATCGAAGCCATGACCCCCGGAGCTCCAGCAGCTCTAGCCTAGACGAAAGCGACCACCAGGTAGAGTAGATAGTATGTAGGTTAGGTTAGATTTTGATTCTTAGGTTTCAGCCCATTAAGCTCCGTCGCCGCCATTCACCTTCTCTGACCATTAATCTGCCAATCCGATCACCCTTCACATTCATCAAACCCCTCTCCACCATTCGCGTGCTCTAACAGGTCGAGGCAGTTTGCCCTCAACCCCGTGGTTCACTTGTACAAGTCAAAACGCCAAAGGGACCTCATCTGGAGGTCCAAAGTTGAAGCACAATAGGCTCCAGGTTCGTCTCGTCGCTGGAGCGTTCCTGATGCTCCCGCCCTCATCGGAGACCAGCATCCGCTGCGGACACCCTCGAGCATCATTTTGCCCATCGTAACAGCGTCGGAGGACCTCCACGTGCATATTGGCCGATCGAACTTCGCCGGAGGCGAGTTCATCAGTGTTCTTCTAGGGGGTCTTCCAGCCACTGGATCGAGCCTCGTTGCAGTTCTAATCCTAGCCGTTCATCAGCCGAGGATCTCATCTATCCGATCCATCTGAGGGTCGAATCTGATGCATCCATCGCCGAAGCATTATCCCACGTTCCTAGCCGTTAGATCATATGTGGACGACGCTTGGCCGTTGGATCGTGAATAAAAGGGTAAATTCTCCTTAGGCCCAACGTTATTTCTATTTTGAAACATTGGCTGTTAGGACCCTAGATTTACTTTATTTGCATTATAGCCCCTGTGTATGTGAGCCACGTGCTTCGACACGTGAGGATTTGGAGATTTTGCAGTTTTAGTCTTGAGGTTCCTATATGTTACTGTTTACATATTTTTAAATCGGAATTACATTTATGTCCCTTTGAGTGCCTATCATGTGTGTTGCGCTTGTTGTTTTAGGATTTTTGCAATTTTGGCCCCTGAGCTTTTTAACGTGTTATGGTTTGGCCCTGAAAATACTTTTCTTTACATTTAGGACCCTGACTACTGTGTGCCTTGTTTTAATTGAATAAAATAGCAAATTAAATCCAAATTAGGTGAAATTTGGACAAGTGGCTCCTGCCACTGTTTAAAAATTTCCCTAAAATTTTGGGACATTTTTGAGGGTTTTAAAAAATTCAAAAACAATGATTTTGGTTACTTTCTGAATTGAAAAATAAAAGAAAAATATAATAACTTGTTTAAAAATTATAAAAAAAACAGGATTTGTTTGTTTTCTGTATTTGATTTTCTATGAACTTTTTGTGCTTTTTGGATTTATAAAAACCAAAAAATAAAAAACACTAAAAATCTTATAAAAATTCTAAAAAATTCTATAAAAATAAAAAATTGCAAACTCTTCTCCAATAGCTTAGTTTTTACATATATTTTTCATAAAAATTGCCCTTAGACTTTTATAGATCTATTTTATATTTTTAATTGATCTTTTAAGTCTGGATGCACAGTAACCTTTATTTTTCCTATTTCTTGATTTTTAGAAAATCGTATAAAAATTAGAAAATTCTGAAAAATTCACTAAAAACACTAAAAACATAAAAAAACACAAAAATAATTTTGTTTGAATTTTTGGAGCATTTTTGAGAGCTTAAATAAATTGTTGTGTTTGCTTGTTTTCCCTTTTTCAATTTTTCTCTTTATTAAAAACACAAAAAAAAATTAAAAAGAATTAAAAATCGACCAAAACACATTTTCTCTTTATTTTATTATTTTTGACTACTTTGTAGGCCGCAAGGCCAACTCGTGCTCCCTGAGTCCGACCCTGGTCGCTATACCAGGTTAATAAAAATAGCGAGGACCGCTACTTGTTTTTATTGATTTCATCTTTTATTTGGTGGTTCTATCTTTTTCTTGACTGACCGATTCCGCTCGATCCGGGTTTCAATGACCCGAGTGTGATTATTTTTACCTAGCCCGGATCTTGAGAGTGTTGAGAATTATTCGATTTATCACTCCTCCTACTTTATTCCCGATTGACCTTTAAGGCTAGGGTTTAGACATTAGTGCATCATGGAGCATGTAGGTCGCATCACATACAACCTAAAGTAACTAGTCATACTAGTTGCACAGGGAAACATAATTTAAATATTTTAAATAGATGAAACCACATGATTTGAGAACACTTCTCAAATCATTTCATCAATATCAAAAATGAGTTCTAGGAATACCTCTTGAAGCATGCTTGCGATCCCTTGTCTCTAAGGTAAGACATCTCTTGTATCAAGTCTGATCTGACGAAGGTCACACTTGCAAGTATGTGGATGAGACACATGCTTTCCGTAATCAAAGTTGATGATCAGAGCCAGGAGTCTCCTGATTTTTTCTTACGAAATCTGATGCCTTTTTAATGAGCAAGAAGCATCGAAGATGGAGGTGATCCATGAGCTATCGATCCACTAACACAACGACATCGTGGTGATTGCTAGTCCCTATAGGTCAATAATGTGGTCAGTAACAACGTTGAAAAAATAAGAGATAGTGGGAGTGTATGAGATAGATTGTTTTGTGCTTTCAATCAATAGCTATGATTTTGTTGTATAAATTTGCAACAATAAATAATCAATTTAAAATAACTTAAATTTGTTAAAAAATATTTACAACACATTCAATTTGATTCAAATCATATTCATGTGGAAATAAATGAAATAGGACAAGCCTCCTTCCCTTAATAGAGTGAATGACTGTAAATGAAGTAGGACTCCATGGTCGTCTACCCTACAAAAGGGGAAGGTGGCTCTCCTTTTCCTGATTGGTGAGATCTCATATCTCTCCAAAATTCCATATGTGCAATAATAGTTGCTTCATAATTATTCACAAAAATTATTCCAAATTATATTATCATAATTTCGATCATGTCATTGATAAATTGCGAACCATATTCACACATCCAAAATAAAATGTAAATTGCATTAACAATTAATTACATAATGTAAATCCAATTCACATCAACATTTAATTTGTAAATACTATTTACAAATAGATCTCTCCAATATATTATAAATCATATTTATAATATTTATGTTTATTTAGTATAATGATATCCATATTAATCATATCATTGATAAATTAATCATATTTAATTATCTTGTATGTCTATTCTCTTGTGTACAAATAATACGAGTCATATCCATATTATTCATGATAAATTAATAACATTTAGTCATCAACATTTCTCAATGCTTAGATACATTATCAACAATAGAATTATTCTTGAAATCATTGAAGAATAACATGCTTTCTTAGTGGATACTTGGATATAAGGACATGGTGATTGTATACTCCATGTATAGTGACTTGGATATTGAGATCATATCTCAAATCTAGATCTCGGGGACCTCTCATAGATGTTTGATGAAATAAAACTATAAACCTTATCTTAATCATATAATTGTCAAACGTTTGGACTAAGATTAATTTACTGATCTACTGTAAGGATTCATTAAAATCCAAACCTATTCCTTCATTCCCTAGGAATGGAAGTGTCTTGGTTAAACAAACGTTTACAATCACATCTCCCTTGAGTATTCTTAATACATGTACATCCTACATACTGGATGACATAGAATAAACCTTAAGTTTTAGATCACATTTGAAAGATCTCCTTCAGAGTTTTATAAGTAAGTTTCTCATTTGATCATTAGGAGTTGGTATCGATCAAATACTTTCAAAAAGCACATATCATATATAGGTATCGATCATACACTTTACAAAAGCATATATCATACCCACAAATTCAGTAAAGATTTAAAAGCGAGATGAACATGCACAAAATTTGATCCCAATATCTCATGAGTGAGCTAATGTCTTACGGTTTAGTAAAGAAACTGTATGATCCCATTGAGAGATTGTACTACTCATATGTTCTTGTATGCATACCAGCTCGTCGGTGTATAGACCCTGAATATGTCATCAACCTATGGGTCTTCCAAATGTATATAATATAATCGGACATATAGTAAGACATCTGTCTCTGGTCAGAGGATCCGTGCTAATATCGTGATAGTATACGATATAGGTCTTGTTTATCTCGATTACGTTATATTAAATCTTAGACCTAACTTATCTAACACCTCTAAATCTCTATTCTTATGCATGAAACTTGTATCAAGAGGTCGATCAGATATATGCCACATGAGAAGGATTGCCATCTCCTTATCAGGATAGGGATCCTTCCTTAATAATCACTTGACGGCGCTTGATGAGTCCTCAATCTAGCTCTTTAGATATCATCCAAACACCAACCTCTTTGATTCATCATTTGAATCAACAACTGCATGATTATTAAGATGGTCATGGTACATAACCCTAATTGTACTAAAGGACCTATTTTGTAAGTTAGTTATTCTCATTTAAGATTAAGGAGGGATTTGTAATAACATTTATTCCACAATGGTTCGTCATGAGTTCCCATGTCTAACAATCTCCCACAAGCCCAACGAGCCATTTAATGGGCTAATTTTCAAACCCACACATATGCTAATCATAAGCTATTTAGAAAAAATAGATTTGTAGCCTGACTACTCAGTTTGTTCCAGAGAGACTGTGCCATGACCTTTTACAAACTTGCATATCTCCCAGTAATAGTGCTTGCATCCATTGCAAAAATTGCATCTTATGCAACTAATACTCAATCGTGTTAAAGTAGTTATTGTGCCTTTTGCCAAAATGACTTGATTATTATAACTAGTAAGTTATACCCTTATGCATGGAGATCTCTATCTTTTAAGACTAAGACAAAGTCTTAAGTCTCATATGGAATCAGTAGGCACAATATTTTAGATCACTATCACAAGATCTTATGCCTTTGAATATGTTGATTATTACTGCAATTTAGATTTTATATCCATAGTGTTGGACATGCGATCCCATGGCAAGCCATTATGCAATAAATGTTTCTGTAATATCATTCCCTGATCTGAAATAAAGAATAACTAATTTGCATAATGGGTCCCTTACAATAATTAGGGTTATGTACAATGGCCATCTTAATGATCATACAACTATTGGTTCAATTATAAAGGTTGGTGCTTGGATGAATATCTAAAGAGTTAGATTGAGGACCTCATCAAGCACCATCAAATGATTGTTACGATATAATCTCCAGCATGAGTAGGAGATGGCAATCCTTTCTCATTTGGTTGATATCTAACCGACCTCTTGATGCAAATCCTCTGCATGGGAATAGAGATTCGAAGGTGTCAGATTAGTTAGGTCAAAGAGGTGTCTTAACGAGATCGAGATAACGAAAGAACTATGCTATATGCTATCACGATATAGGCATGCATCCTAAGACCGGAGACAGATGTGTTACTATATATTTGAGTATGTACATTTGGTAGACCAATAGGTTGACGATCTAACCACGGTCTATACGCCAGCGCTCTAGTGTGCATGCAAGGGCATATGAGTAATACAATCTCCCAAAGGGATCATACAGGTTCATTACTGAACCAGAAGACATGATCTCACTCATGAGATATTGGGAAGAATCAAATTCCACACTTGGTCGTCTCAGTTTGGAAGCTTGACTTAATTTGTAAGGTTTGATATATACTTATGGAAAGTTTATGATCAACACTTAGGTATGATATATGCTTCGGGAAAGTATATGATCGATTCCGACCCCCAACGATCGAATGAGAACCTTAATGATAAAACCTTGAAGGAGGAAGTCTAAAAGAGATCTAAAACTTCGGGTTTATTCTGGGTCTTCCAGTATGTAGGATGTAGAGGTATTAGGAATGCCCGAGGGTGATGTGATCATAAACGATTGTACAACCATTATGCTTCCATTCCGAGGGGGTGATGAAAAATGTCTGGCTTTTAGTGACTCCTTTCATAGAGAAGTAATCTAATCTTCATCCAACTGATGGACATTCATTTGAATGTGACTCAGATGTAATGAGAAGATTAGAATTGCGGTCTTGATTTAATCAACCATCTATGGGAGGTTCGTAAGATTTGGATTTGATATTTGATCTCAATATCCAATTCACTATACATGGAACAATATAATCCCCTTTTCCTTATCTCCAAGTATCCACAGATAAAGTGCACTATCCATGAACAAGGCCATGGATAATTTGATTGTTGATATATGTATCCGAACATCGAGAAAATGGAAAATTAAATGTGACTTGATTATCATGAATAATATTAATTTGATTCATATTATAAGGAGAGTTATCTAAGATAATTAAATGTGATTTATTTAACAAAGTTGTGAATAATGTGAATGTGATTCACGTTATTTGCGCACATGAGAAAAGATATCCGAGATGATTAAATGTGATTCACTTATCATGGATGTAAATAATGTGCATAACACTATCCATATTAATCATGTATATTATACATGTGATTTTAATATATTAAAGAGAGCATATTTTGATTTATATTTGCTAATTAATTATTGATGTGAATTGGATTCACATTGGATGATTAACTGAAAATATAATTTACATTTTGTTTTGAGATGTGAATGTGATTCACATTTTTTAAATGGCATGACTGCAATATTCACAAGATAATTATGAATTATTTTTGTGAAATAATTTACAACAAATGTTGTTGTAAATCTTGGAGATCTCATGAGATAATGAGATCTCATGTGATTTGAGGAGATAAACCCATTCTATCTCAAATGTGTAGATGTCCAACCTTCTTTAGGGGATATGTCAATCTCCTCATTATCTCCAAGACTAGTAAAGTTATTTAATTTTTAATTGATTTATATTGATTTATCAATATATATTAATTTAAATTAAATCAATTGTTGTTGTGTTTTTTACAGCAACATCTTGGCCATTGAAAGAAATACAAATCAATCTCATCCATTGATTGTGTAATGTCCATGGATTGAGATACATGGACTCTCAAAATCCTATACAAGAAGAGGCACCCCTTATTCTTCGAGTGACACGATTACGACATATGCTCTCCCTCTCTCTCTCTCTCTACACGCCAAATGCTCCCTCCCTCTCTCTCTTGTGGCTGTCCACCATGGATCCCTTGAGAGAGCCTCCATCGTTGTAGCATTGTCATTATGTTGCCAAAGTATTTTCTTTTGGATCTCCGTCTCCTTTGGCATGCCTCACTCATGAAGAAGACATCGGATCTTCTGTGATGAGATCAGGAGATTCTCCACTTAGATCATCAACATGGATTGCGAGGAGCACGGGTCTCATCAACGTGCTCACAAGCGTCTCCTCTGTTGGATCGGAATTGAGACAGGAGGTCTCTTGGTTTAGAGACTCGATCGCAACCACGGTTCAAGAGGTAACCTTAATACCTATTTGTGGTTTAGATGAAACAATCCAAGAAGGGTTCTTGGATCAAGTATTTTCATCACATAATTTTTTTTTTAAATTCCACTGCATCGAGCAACTAGTACGACTAGTCGCTCCCGATCGCATATGATGCGATCATCACGCTTCCGTGATGCACTTGAGGATCTTCCCATATCCTTCAAGTGGTATAAGATCCAGGCTCGAGGTTTTGGATACGATTCATGAACCTAGGAAGACTTGGGCTCATTAGGGATTGTGGAAATTTTGTCGCATTTCATTTTCGTAGCCGTGTTTTGTGAATATTTATGGCCCTTTTTAAAATGTTTAAATACGAATTATCACTTATATAATGCTCCCCATTAGTTAAGGAAATCGTGAGATTTGAGTTGGTGTAATTTGGAATCCGATAACTCAAGATATGATCATTTTAAGGAACCGATATCCACTATTTAGGGGATCATGAATCATGACGTAATTAAAGAGTTAGTTACAGTTTTCACATGCTTATAAATAAATAATACCTGGGTTCTATTTTAAATCAAATTAGCAAACTTTAGAAACTGATGTTGCATGATTTGGATTTAAAATGAATGAGATATGCTTAGTTTAGTAAGTAAGGGTCACTATTGGAAATTGCATACTTAATCGAGAACCTTGTGATTGTCATTTAATTTTTATAGAAATTAATGGTTAATTTCTTGAGATAATTATTGATAAATATTTGTGAAATATTTAAAGATGACAATTATTTCATAAAATGACATTGCCTTAAGAAATAATTGATTAGATATGATCTAGATCACAAATTGGTTATATCATACACTTTCCAACAAACATGTTGCTTGAATTGGTTTGGGAATTTGTTTAGCAAAATTCTTTATAATAAAAATGGTTTTGATTATTACTATATGATAAACCTCGGTTGAAAAATCTATTATTATCTCAAGTACAAAGTGATTGACTTGGCATTATTTTTTCCTGAGGTGGATATGGTGTCTAGTCGGGGAGCGTTTGGGTAGCATGTTGCACCGTGTCCGGTCTGTCCCACTCCCATCGGTATTGGTCGTGATAGCGGGTAGGGAACGGATAATGCTTGACATGTCCTGATGTATTTTTCTAATTATTAAAATTGGAAATAATACATATTTTCGAGATAATACCATATTTCAAGTAACAATTAGAAAATGTTTGTTGGATGTTAGTTGGATCATTAATTTAATATAATTAGATTAATTGAAATCCAATTAAATTAAAATACCTCGTTATAAATAGAGTTGTTATTTCTCTTGGATGAATTAATCGTAATGAATATGATTGATAATGATTAATTAGAATTAGAACATGATATGGAGGATCACATATGTTACATAAATGGTCTCCTATCAAGGCGAAAAGTTCTGTCGTCAGGGATTGTATGTAGGAGATGGTTGTCCGAAGTGACAGATCCTACATACAAGCACACCTAGATTGGGCTCTTTGCTTCTCTAAAGAGTAAGGTCCGTATGCATAGTGACCCCAATATCATGTCCCCACATTATTGGGGCAATATTGGATTGTGCATAGCAAGTTCTAATCCTGTTGACGGTTGGTTCAATTAACGATGGGTCAACATCACCTTAGGGGTGGTGGGCCTGGGTGTTAAAGACTGAATTGAGAATGCAAGATGGACTTGCATGACGGAGTGTGTTCCCGCTTCTTTTTATATGAGTTACGGGTTCTCATATTATTGAGATGTGACAGAGATAAGAACGGAGATCCCAGATCATGCTTGAGATATAATGATAAGTATATTTCTTACGTTGAAAGTGATTAAGGGAATGAACTTTCAATGTTGACAAGGAAAGACAACTTTGATATAAAATTCGTATATCAAAGTAAAACATGTATATATATATATATTCATGCAAATTTCAATTTCAGATAATCCTTCATAAAACCCACTCAATACTATACTCAATAATAACCAGTAAAATATCATGGATTGGATCCACGATCAAGATATTGTGCTTGCAGTTGACACATATTGTATGTGATTGCAATGTGCAAGTTTCCTCATAATAATGAGGAATGACAATTAAATAGACAATAAGACAACAACCTAGGGTTTGTATGTCTATATAGTCTTGATCTCTCATCAAATGTACTTTGGAAGTGACATGTCGATGATGATCGTAATTGTCAAATAAACCTTATAAAAATCGAAGAAGATGTTCTGGCTTACATATGTGCTCTCGACATTTAATCATGAATGACATGGTTTACTGCATCATGCATAATGGTGGCTCTATAAGAGATGATGTTTCAAACGGTTTGAGTACCCGCCTGAACCAAAAGACTTTAAGAGTTTAAATGGATGTAGATACGATGAGTGTCATCATTCTACTGTCTATACTCAATTCATTCATGAAACTTCATAATATTCATATTGTAAATTTTAGATGAAGCATGTATAAATGTTGAAATACTCTTATATTGAAATGTTTTGAATTCAACATAAGTGTTCCTTTGTCTTAAGCAGTGGTTGTTTAGAGATGAAAGCAGCGCATTGGAAGCATGGGCCTGACCCAAGTTAGAAGGAACGTCAAAGAGTTGATTGTACTTATATGGTTTCCATACACATATGGCATCAAAAGGGTCGGATAATTTCCAATATTGCAATGAGTAAATGTATTGATAGTATGACTATCAAGTCTATCTAGTATCCTTAGAGAAGGACTCGGATAGTACATAGGAATAATCTACATTTACTCATTGAAATTGACTTACTTATTGGATAAGATTAAAGTCTAATAATTATATCTTATTCTTCTAAGAACACTTGCAATTGGTTACATATAATTTAGAAGACTAGAAAATTTGATCTTAAGGTTTAATAGTCATCCATATGGATGTTGATGTAATTGTTGCAACAACCTCTATTGGATAAATAGATTTCATATTTTCAGTGGGAGAGCCCTTTGTTTTAGAGAATGTCTCTATGACTTGGATATTCGAATACATTCATTGATTATTTCTAAAAGTTGGAAATAAACATGAATTCTGGAATAGAACTATCATAAAGAGTTATGATGGATATATTTCATATATTATTCTGATATCCGAAGGACTCTACTTAATTAGAAACATAATGAATGGTTCATTAAAATTTCTAATAATGAAAATTGAACCTTAAAAAGATCAATAGGAGGATGAAGATCATTTGACAATGCGCATCAAATCTTGGACATATGTCTATTGATGAAATCAATAGACTAGTAAGAGATGAAACTTTAGATTTTCTGAAATTTCAAACCTTACATACTTGTGAATATTGTATTCAAAGTAGAAAATATCCAATGCACCCTTCTTTGGGAATGGTGTTAGATGTAAAGGTATTCAAGATCTCAAAAATATTGATGTATGTGGATCATCTATATCATAATAAACATTGATGATATGTGATATCATTTGAGGATTAATTATGATATGAGTTTTCTTCCCTTCACTTTAGGAACCATTTAATTGTTCAAAGATTTCACAATTTTTGTTCAGAACCAAAGTTTGTAGGAAGATGAAATAAATTTTATCTAATCAAGGTAGATTATACCTATTAGATGAATTCAAAGAATACCTTATAGAGAAAGGGATGGCATTCCTATCTCAATCCTCCTAATGCACCTAAACTCATTGGAGTTGTAGGGAGATGCAATGATATCATGCGTGACATGATTCGGTCAATTACCTCTTAGTTTACAAGGTATATATGACTACAATATATATACTTAATGAGATTCCGTGCATATATAAATCCTCATCCTCATAAGCTATGGTATGGAGCCTAGCCTAGTGTTGCACACTTGAGGATTAAAGGTTGCTTCATCCATAACTTTGTCATGGATGCAAGTCAGATGGAATCTGGCACAAGAGAGTGCCACTTCATAAACAAAATAAAAGGATGGTATTGGATACCTACTTTATGAACTTAAGATTCTTAAAAGATCTCATCTCTAAGGGTGTGATTCTTAGATAATGACTCTCTTGAGAATCAAGATGAAAACGAAGTGAAGTAACTCATTTAATCTTGAGAATATAATGAGGCTCCTAAGGTTGGAAACTCAAAGGATAATTAAAGATGAAACACTCATACCTCTTTAAATGAGTAAGAGGATGGATTCCATGTGTTAGAGATATCTGACATTGATTAAACTTCATGTGATGAAGCTTCTGAAGATCATGACATGGAAATATGTAAGTTAGCAATTAAGTCTAAAGTAGATTTCGTATACAAGTGTTTTATATGGACCCTCAAGGATCCACCTATATGGGTAAGAACCGAAGGTATAAATGGATCTTCAAGAGAAAGTTGGAACCTGATGAGAAGGTAGGGACCTTTAAAGTACGAATCGTAGCTATGAGCTACACACCAAATAGAAGACATTACTTGCGATGAGACTTGCTTGTCAGTGACCTTACATAAATTCATAGGAATATTTCTAACTATAGCAACACAACTTGACTTTGAAATCTTCAAGATGGAAGTTAATATTGCATTTCTCTATGAATATCTCTTCGACATTATTCATATGAAGTAGCCTCAGGGCTTCATAGTTGAGGAAAGCAAGGTGTGCAAGCCTAGGAATTCCATATGTTGACTCAAATAAGCTTCTTGTACTTGGAACATTAGATCTGATGAATCATAAATGTTATTATTTCAAGTAGAATGTTGATGAACTGTGTGAAGCTTAGTGGGAGTGCCATTGTGTTCATAATGCTAAATGTAGATAATATCCTAATCATTTGGAATGATCTAAGGATAATAATAAGTGTTTTATAGACTGACTATTCCATACCTTAGGATATGATCTCAAGGATACCTCTTAAGATCTTAGTTCTGTAAGTGTTTACAAGCAAAGAGAAGAGGGCATTAGAATCGTCGCATTAGTGGTACACTTTGGACATATTCCATTTTTTTTTGAAAATTCCAACAAAGCTTATTTTTCTTAAGATGTGGTACTGACCTATCTGAAGGGATAGCACCTCAAATAGTTGATGAAGTGAATGCTAGAACTGCTTTCCATTGTGCATTAGTTACAAGAAGCCTGATGTATGCCAGATGTGTACAAAAGCCAAATGTCAGCCATGCAGTGGGAGTAGTAAATTATTACTAATCCGACTATGCAAGTAAAACACTTAATTGCAATAATAACAATATCTTCATAGATGACACGACTTTAGATATAGTGATATCTAAGTATTATCTTCAAGAGCTTAAGAATTTATAGATGGAGATCTAAAAGGTCTTGATTGTGGATACCTTAGGAGATAGAGATCTCAAGGAATAAAGGTATTTGGATAAGGATAATCGAAAAAACATACTGGTTATAATAATTATCGACCTGTAGTGTCGAGGACACTATAACTAACAAATTTGAGTATTTGATACATAAGATGCAACATTCGCATTGGATGCGAGCACTATTACTAGGGATATGCAAGTGTCGTAAAAGGACTTGGCGTAGTCTCTTGGGAACAGAGTGACTGATCAGCTTACCTAACTATTTTTCTAAATAGCCTATGATTATCACATGAGTGCGGGTTTAAATGATTAGCCCATCAATGGATCTTTAGACTAGTGGGAGATTGTTGGACATGCGAACCCACGACGAACCATTATGCAATAAATGTTATTGCAAATATCATTCCCAGATCTGAAATGAAGAATAACTAAGTCGCATAATAGGTCCCTTAGTACAATTAGGGTTTTGTACAATGCCATCTAATTGATCATATAATTGTTGATTCGATTATAGAGGCTGGTGCTTGGATGAATATCTAAAGAGTTAGATTGAGGACTCATCAAGCACCGTTAAATGATTGTTAAGATATGATCTCCAGCATGAGTAGGAGATGGCAATCCTTTCTCATTTGGTCGATATCTTACCAACCTCTTGATGCAGGTCCTCTACACGGAAATAGAGATTCAGAGGTGTCAGATTAGTTAGGTCAAAGAGTTGACTTAACGTGATCGAGATAACGAATGACCTATGTGAAGGATATGGATAGATCCTCAAGCGCATCACGGAAGCGTGAGCGTCGTATCAAATACGACGAGGAGCGACTAGTCGCACTAGTTGCTCGATGCAGCGGAATTTAAAAATTTTTTCTTACGACGAAACCACATGATCCAAGAACACTTCTCGGATCATTTCGTCTAAACCACAAACAAGTAATAGGATTACCTCTTGAAGCGTGGTTGCGATCGAGTCTCTAAACGAAGAGACCTCCTGTCTCAAGTCCGATCCGACGGAGGAGACGCTTGCGAGCGCGGGGATGAACCACGTTCTTCTCGCAATCCATGTTGATGATCCAAGCGGCGGATCTCCTGATCTCGACACACGAGATCCGACATCTTCTTCACGAGCGAGGCGCAACGAAGGAGACGGAGATCCACGAACAGACGATCGGGCAGCATAACGACTATGTTGCGGCGATGGAGAACCTCTCCATGGCATCCATGGTGGACGGCCATGAGAGGGAGAGAGAGGGCTGACCTCTAGAGAGAAAGAGAGAGAGAGAGATGCTTCTCAAGCATTGTGTGTAAAATAGAGAGCATGGTATGCCTCTCTATTTATAGGGTTTTGGGATCCATGGATCTCAATCCATGTGACATATAAAATCAATGGATGAGATTGATTTATGTCAATCCAATGGTCAAGATTGTTGTTGGTAAAAGCCAACAACTTGTGATTTAAATTTGATGAAATATATCAAATATATATTAACACCAAATTAAATCAATCAAATAAGGAGAGAGAGAATAAAGGAGATCAACCTTCCCCTTTGGAGGGAGGGCAATCTCATGGATTCCCATAAGATTGCACATCTCCTTGATTTTCTCTCTACTTATTTTCCAACAACTATTTGTTTGGATTTTATTCACCAAAATAATTCTCAATTAATTTTGGGAATATTGCAATATTGACATTGGAATATTGTGAATCATATTCACAACCCAAAACAAAATGTAATTTACATTTTCAATTAATTAGACAATGTGTATCCAATACACATTAATAATTAATCTACTAATATAAATTATATTTATTTCTCTCTAATACATTATAAATCACATTTATAATATATTATGAATAATTGGATATTACTATCCACATTATTCTTATCCATAATAATTAAATCACATTTAATTATATTGGATAACTTATTCTCTTGTGCTCAAATAATATGAATCAGATTCACATTATTTACATCTTTGATAATCAAATCACATTTAATTATCTAAGATAACTCTCCTTATAATATGAATCAAATTCATATTATTCATGATAACGAAATCACATTTAATTATCCATTTTCTCAATGCTCGGATACATATATCAACAATAGAATTATCCATGAACTCTTTCAAGGATAATGCGCTTTCTCCGCGAATACTTGGAGATAAGGACAGGGCGATTGTACTGTTCCACGTATAGTGACATGGATATTGAGATCACATCTCAAATCCAGATCTCGGGCCTCCCATAGATGCTTGATTAAATCAAGATCGTAAATCTAATCTTCTCATTGAATCTGAATCACATTCAGATCAATGTCCAACATTTGGACTAAGATGAGCTTACTTCTCTACTGAGAGGAGTCACTAAAATCCAGACCCGTTTCATCACTCCCTAGGAATGGAAGCGTCATGGTTATACAATCGTTTATGATCACATCACCCTCAGGTATTCCTAATACCTGTACATCCTGCATACTGGAAGACTCAGAATAAACCCGAAGTATTAGATCAACTTTACACTGTCTACTTTAGGGTTTTATCAGTAAGTTTCTCATTAGATCATTGGGAGTCGGTATTGATCATATACTTTCCAAAACCATATATCATACCTAGGTCTTGATCATATACTTTCCAAAAGTATATATCAAACCTACAAATTCAGTCAAGCTTCCAAAGCGAGACGACCATGCGCATGGAATTTGATTCTTCCCAATATCTCATGAGTGAGCTCATGTCTTCCGGTTCAGTAACTGAACCTGTATGATCCCTTTGAGAGATCGTATTACTCATATGCTCTTATATGCACACCAGCGCGCCGGTGTATAGACCTTGATTAGGTCATCAACCTATTGGTCTGCCAAATGTACATACTCAAACATATAGTAACACATCTGTCTCCGGTCAGAGGATGCGTGCCTGTATCGTGACAGCATACGATATAGGACTTTGGTTATCTCGATCTCGTTAAGTCAACTCTTTGACCTAACTAATCTGACACCTCCGAATCTCTATTCCTATGCAGAGGACCTGCATCAAGAGGTCGGTCAGATATCAGCCTTTAGAGAAAGGATTGCCATCTCCTTCTCAGGCTAGAGATCATCTCTTAATAATCATTTGATGGTGCTTGATGAGTCCTCAATCTAACTCTTTAGATATTCATCCAAGCACCAGTTTCTATGATTCAATAATTGAATCAGCAACTGTATGATAATCAAGATGGCCATGGTACACAACTCTAATTGTACTAAGGGACCTATTATGCAAATTATATAGTCTTTATTTCAGATCAAGGAGTGAATTGCAATAACATTTATTGCATAATGGCTCGCCGTGGGCTCGCATGTCCAACAATCTCCCACTAGCCCAAAGAGCCATTAATGGGCTAATCATTTAAACACACACTCATGTGACAATCATAGGCTATTTAGAAAATAGCTAGGTAAGTTGATCAGTCACTCTGTTCCCACGAGACTACACCAAGTCCTTTTACGGTACTTGCATATCCCCAGTAACAGTGCTCACATTTAATGCGAATGTTGCATCTCATGCAACCAATGCTCAATTTTGTTAAAGCTATTATAGGGTCATTGACACTATAGCTTAATAATTTGTTATAACCAGTATTTCCATAATCCTTATCAGAATACCTTGATCTCTGGAGATCACTATCTCTAAAGGTATCCAAAGTTAAGACCTTTTAGATCACTATCTATATAGTCTTAAGTATTTGAAGATAAGACTTTAAGATCACTATCTCAAAAATCTTATCATCTATGAAGATTTTGTTATTACTGCAATCAAGTGTTTTATCTCCATAGTAGGATTAGTAACATTTTACTACTCCCACTGCATGGCAGACATCCGGTATTCGTACACATCCAGCATACACTCAACTTCCCGTAACTGATGCACAAGTGCAAGCAGTTCTAGCATTCACTTCCTCAACCTTTTGAGGTGCTATCCCTTTAGATAGATCAGTACCATATCTTAAGGGATGGAAGCCTTTCTTGGAATTTCTAAGAATAGAATATGTCCAAGGTGTACTAAGAATGTGACAGTCCCAATATCCTCTTCTCTTTGCTTCTGAACATCTTCAGAACTAGGATCTAAGAGGTATCCTTGAGATCATATCTCAAGGTATGGAACAACCAAATTATAAAACACTTACTAGTATCATCCTTAGATCATTCCAAATGATTAGGGTATTATCTACATTTAGCATGATGAACACAATGGCACTCCCACTAAGCTTCACATGGTTCATCAAGATTTTATCTGAAATCATAACATTTATAATTTCATCAAATCTTATGTTCCAACTACAAGAAGCTTATTTGAGTCCAAAGATGGAGTTCTTTAGCTTGCACACCTTGCTTTCCTCAACCACGAAGCCCTGGGGCTAGTTCATATGAACATCCTAAGAAAGGTAATCATAGAGGAATGCAATCTTGACTCACATCATGAAGATGTCATAGTCAAGTTGTGTAGCTATAGTTAGCAATATTCTGATGGGTCAAAGCAAGGTCACTGGAGAGCAAGTCTCATCGCAGGCGATGTCTTCTCTTCGGTGTGTAGCTCATGACTACGAACCGTGCTTTGAAGGTCTCTACCTTCTCATCAGGTTCCCTCTTTCTATTGAAGACCCATTTAGACCTTAATGGGTCTTACCCATATAGGTGGATCCTCGAGGGTCCATATACAACACTTGTATATGAAGTCTACATTAGACTTTTATTGCTAACATCCATTTATCCATGTCATGATCCTCTGGAGCTTCATCACATGAAGTCCAATCATTTTCACATGGAATACATCCTCAAACTTATTTGAAGAAGTATTAGTGTTTCATCTTCAATTATTTTTAGTTTCCGATTTCAGGAGCCTCATTATCTTCTTAAGATTAAATGCGTTCCTTTACTTCATTTTATCTTGATTCTTAAGAGTGTCATCCTCTAAGAATCACATTCTCAGAGATGAGATCCTTTAAGAATCTCAAGGTCATAAAGTAGGTATACAATACCATCCTTTATTTTCCTAATGAAGTAGCACTCTCTAGTGCTAGATTCCAGCTTATATGCATGGAACCTTATTAAGTATATAATGTAGTCTTTACTACATATATACCTTGGAAACTAAGAGATAATTATGCTAGGATTAATCATTGATTAAATCATGTCACACATGATCAATTGTATCTCCCTACAACTCCATTGAGATCAGGTTCATTAGGATGTTTGAGATAGGAATGATATTCATATCTCCATAAGATATTTCTTGAATTCATCTAATAGATACAGGCTACCTTGGTTAGATCAAATTCATTTTATCTTCCTTCAAACTTTGGTTCTAAACCAAAATTGTGAAATCTTTGAACATTTCAAAGTTTTCTAAGTGAAGAGAAGAAATCTCATATCACAAATAATCACTAATAGATATCACATATCCATAATGTTTATTCTGATATAGATGATTTACATACATCAATATGTATGAGATCTTGAATACCTTAACATCTTACACCTATCACAAAGAAGGGTGTAGTGGACATTTTACTTTGAATACAATAATCACAAGTATGTGAGATTAGAATCTTTAGACAATCTAAAGTTTCATGTCTTACTAGTCCATTGATCTCATCAACAGACATGTGTCCAAAACTTGATGCCAGATCTTTGTTAAATGATCTTTATCCTCCTATTGATCTTTAAAGCTTTAATTTTCAGTATTAGAAATCTTAATGAACCATTCATTAGTTTTCTAATTATGTAGAGTCCACTAGATTTTAGATTACTATCTGAAATATCTTCATCATAACTCTTTATGATAGATTTATTACAGAATTCATGTTTATATCCAACAATTAGAAATAAACAATGAGTGTATTCTAATATCTAGGTCATAGAGACATTCTCTAAGACTAAGGGCTCCCACTGAAAATATGAATTCTATTGATCTCATGGAAATTGTTGCAACACTTGCATCACTTTCAACATGGATGACCAACAAACATTAAGATCAAACTTCTAATATTCTAATACATATGCAACAAATTGCAAGTGTTATTAGAAGATTGAGATACAATTATTAGACTTTACCTTATCAAATAAGTAAGCCAATTTTAATGATTATATGTAGATTATTCTAATGTACTATCTAATTCCTTCTCTAAGAATTCTAGATAGACTTGATAGTCATACTATCAACACATCAACATATTGCAGTATTGGCATTCATCCAACTCTTTGGATGTCATATGGAAGTCACAGAAGTACAGTCAACTCTTTGATTATACTTCTTACTTGGGTCCGACCCATGCTTCCACTGCGCTCCATTTATCTATAAGCAACCATTGCTTAAGACTAAGGATCTCTTATGTTAAAATCAAAAATTTCAATATAAGAGTATTTCAATACTTATACATGCTTCATTAAATTCATACAATATGAATATTATGAAGCTTCATGAATGACTAGAGTAAAGATAGTAGAATGATGACACTCATCACCTACATCCATCTAAACTCTTAAAGCATAGGTTCAGGTAGGTACTCAAACAATTTGAATACATTATCTCTTATAGAGCTACTATTCTACATGATGTAGAGAACCATATCATTCATGATTAAATGTCAAGAGCACATATGTATGCCAGAAAATCTTTATTGATTTTATAAGGATTATTTGATAATTATGATCATCATTGACATGTCACTTCCAAAGTACATTCGATGAGATCAAGACTTATAGAGACATACAAACCTAGGGTTTTAGTCTTATTGTCTATTTAATTATCACTTCTCATTATTATGAGGAAACTTGCATATTGCAACCACATACATTGTGTGTCCAATTGCAAGTACAATATCTGGATCATAGGGTCCAATCCACGATATTTTACTGGTTATTATTGAGTATAATATTGAGTGGGTTTAATGAAGGATTATCTGAAATAAGAAATTTGCATAAATATATATATAAATATATAACTTACTTTGATTTAGGAATTTTATATCAAAGTTGTCTTGCCATGTCAACAATGAAAGTTCATTCCCTTAATCACTTTCAATGTAAGAGATATACTTACCATAATATCTCAAGCAAGATCTGGGATCTCCTTCCTTATCTTTGTTGCATCCCAATAATATGAGAACCTACAACTCGGATAAAAAGAAGCGGGAACACATTCCGCCTTGCAAGTCCAACTTGCATCTCCCAATTCGGTCTTTAACACCCAGGCCCACCACCCCTAAGGTGATGTTGACCCGTCATTAATTGAACCAACCGTCAACAGGAATACAACTCGCTATGCGCAATCCAATATCGCCCCAATAATATGAGGACCCGATATTGGGGTCACTACGCATACGTCCTTACTCTTTCGAGAAGCGACGAGCCCGATCCAAATGGATCATATGCAGGAGCTGTCACTTCGGACAGGCGTCTCCCACATATAATATCTGGCGACGAAACCCTTCGCCTTGACGGGAGATCATGGATGTCACTTATGTGATCCTCCATCTCTTATTCAAATTTAATTAATTACTATGAATCACATTCATATAATTAATTCTTCCAAGGGAATTCTTAACTCCAATCATATTAGAGTATTTTAATTGGACATAATTAACTTAATCATATTAAATTAATTATCAATCCAATTCAATCAATCAAACTTAATTTTATGCTTGAATATATATGGTATTAGTCTCAAAGTACGTATTAATTCGTATTTTAATAATTAGAAAAATACATCTTAATCCCTCGGACATTATCCCGGCCCTACCCGCTGTCATGGCCAGTACCGGCGGGAGTGGGACGGACCGCATACGTTGCAACCCGCTACCCCAGCGATCCCCGACTAGACACCATATCCACCTCGGGAAAGGATAATGCCAAATTGATTAATTTGTACTTGAGATGATCATCTGTTTTTCAACCGAAATTATACCATATAGTAATCAAAACAATTTTGATTATAAGGAAATTTGCTAGACAAATTCCCAATCCTACTCAAGCAAGAGTTTGATGATTGTGATTTCAATTATGATTTAGATCAAATCTAATCAATTAATTGATTGGGGCCAAGTCAATTAAGGAAATAATCATTCTCTAATATTTCACAAATATTTTCCATAATTATTTCTCGAAATTAACAATTAATTTCATTAATTGACAATCACATGGTCTTGATTAGGAAAGTAATTTCAGCAGTGACCCCTACTTACTAAAATTAGCATATCTCAATCAATTTAACTCCAAATTAAGCAAAGTCAATTTCTAAAGTTTGCTAATTTGATTTATAACAGAAACCAAGTGATATTTCACGCATTTCGAGGCATCTTAATCAGTAATTAACTCTTTAATTACGTTAAGATTCGCAGTTCCCGTAACAGTGCATACATGTTCATTAAAATGACCATATCTAGAGCATACGAAATCCGATTTACGCAAAGTCAGATCCTATGGTTTCCTTATTTAATGGGGAACAAAATCCAACTGCTATTTTCGTGTTTAAACAATTTAAACAGGGCCGAAAAATTACACTAAACAGATCTGCGAAAATGAAATGCGATAAAACTTTCGCAACCTTAACGAACCCAAATCGTCCTCGGTTAGCGAATCATATTCGAAACCGTCAACCTAAGGCTCTGATACCACATGAAGGATATGGTTAGATCCTCAAGCGCATCACGGAAGCGTGAGCGTCGTATCGAATACGACGAGGAGCGACTAGTCGCACTAGTTGCTCGATGCAGCGGAATTTAAAATTTTTTTCTTACGACGAAACCACATGATCCAAGAACACTTCTCGGATCGTTTCGTCTAAACCACAAACAAGTAATAGGATTACCTCTTGAAGCGTGGTTGCGATCGAGTCTCTAAACGAAGAGACCTCCTGTCTCAAGTCTGATCCGACGGAGGAGACGCTTGCGAGCGCGGGGATGAACCGCGTTCTTCTCGCAATCCATGTTGATGATCCAAGCGGCGGATCTCCTGATCTCGACACACGAGATCCGACATCTTCTTCACGAGCGAGGCGCACCGAAGGAGACGGAGATCCACGAACAGACGATCGGGCAGCATAACGACTATGCTGCGGCGATGGAGAACCTCTCCATGGCATCCATGGTGGACGGCCATGAGAGGGAGAGAGAGGGCTGACCTCTAGAGAGAAAGAGAGAGAGAGAGATGCTTCTCAAGCATTGTGTGTAAAATAGAGAGCATGGTATGCCTCTCTATTTATAGGGTTTTGGGATCCATGGATCTCAATCCATGTGACATATAAAATCAATGGATGAGATTGATTTATGTCAATCCAATGGTCAAGATTGTTGTTGGTAAAAGCCAACAACTTGTGATTTAAATTTGATGAAATATATCAAATATATATTAACACCAAATTAAATCAATCAAATAAGGAGAGAGAGAATAAAGGAGATCAACCTTCCCCTTTGGAGGGAGGGCAATCTCATGGATTCCCATAAGATTGCACATCTCCTTGATTTTCTCTCTACTTATTTTCCAACAACTATTTGTTGGGATTTTATTCACCAAAATAATATTCAATTAATTTTGGGAATATTGCAATCTTGACATTGGAATATTGTGAATCATATTCACAACCCAAAACAAAATGTAATTTACATTTTCAATTAATTAGACAATGTGTATCCAATACACATTAATAATTAATCTACTAATATAAATTATATTTATTTCTCTCTAATACAATATAAATCACATTTATAATATATTATGAATAATTGGATATTACTATCCACATTATTCTTATCCATAATAATTAAATCACATTTAATTATATTGGATAACTTATTCTCTTGTGCTCAAATAATATGAATCACATTCACATTATTTACATCTTTGATAATCAAATCACATTTAATTATCTAAGATAACTCTCCTTATAATATGAATCAAATTCATATTATTCATGATAACTAAATCACATTTAATTATCCATTTTCTCAATGCTCGGATACATATACCAACAATAGAATTATCCATGAACTCTTTCAAGGATAATGTGCTTTCTCCGTGAATACTTGGAGATAAGGATAGGGCGATTGTACTGTTCCACGTATAGTGACATGGATATTGAGATCACATCTCAAATCCAGATCTCGGGCCTCCCATAGATGCTTGATTAAATCAAGATCGTAAATCTAATCTTCTCATTGAATCTGAATCACATTCAGATCAATGTCCAACATTTGGACTAAGATGAGCTTACTTCTCTACTGAGAGGAGTCACTAAAATCCAGACCCGTTTCATCACTCCCTAGGAATGGAAGCGTCATGGTTATACAATCGTTTATGATCACATCACCCTCAGGTATTCCTAATACCTGTACATCCTGCATACTGGAAGACTCAGAATAAACCCGAAGTATTAGATCAACTTTACACCGTCTACTTCAGGGTTTTATCAGTAAGTTTCTCATTAGATCATTGGGAGTCGGTATTGATCATATACTTTCCAAAACCATATATCATACCTAGGTCTTGATCATATACTTTCCAAAAGTATATATCAAACCTACAAATTCATTCAAGCTTCCAAAGCGAGACGACCATGCGCATGGAATTTGATTCTTCCCAATATCTCATGAGTGAGCTCATGTCTTCCGGTTCAGTAACTGAACCTGTATGATCCCTTTGAGAGATCGTATTACTCATATGCTCTTATATGCACACCAGCGCGCCGGTGTATAGACCTTGATTAGGTCATCAACCTATTGGTCTGCCAAATGTACATACTCAAACATATAGTTACACATCTGTCTCCGGTCAGAGGATGCGTGCCTGTATCGTGACAGCATACGATATAGGACTTTGGTTATCTCGATCTCGTTAAGTCAACTCTTTGACCTAACTAATCTGACACCTCCGAATCTCTATTCCTATGCAGAGGACCTGCATCAAGAGGTCGGTCAGATATCAGCCTTTAGAGAAAGGATTGCCATCTCCTTCTCAGGCTAGAGATCATCTCTTAATAATCATTTGATGGTGCTTGATGAGTCCTCAATCTAACTCTTTAGATATTCATCCAAGCACCAGTTTCTATGATTCAATAATTGCATCAACAGCTGTATGATAATCAAGATGGACATGGTACACAACTCTAATTGTACTAAGGGACCTATTATGCAAATTATATACTCTTTATTTCAGATCAAGGAGTGAATTGCAATAACATTTATTGCATAATGGCTCGCCGTGGGCTCACATGTCCAACACTATGTCGTATGTTGTCATGATATAGGCACACATCCTCTGACCGGAGATAGATGTGTTACTATATGTTTGATTATGTACATTTGGTAGACCAATAGGACGATGACTAATGAATCCATGATTCATTAATTTTTCTGTCGCATTTTGTCTTAAAACCCTTAACAAATGCATGTAAATATTCATTAATTTTCATCTTTTAACAAAATCCTATTCATGAATAAATAGTCACTTGTAAGCATCAAAATCATGTAAATAAATAAAGTTCAAAGAAAAAGAAAAGAAGGAAGATTGGATATATGTATATATGTACAATATGACTTAAAAATATAAATATAACTGCAAGGTATATTTATAGCCTAACCCCCGATACCATGTCAGCATGGATTGGTCGACAAACCAAAAAGTAGGGGGAGATAAGGAAAGAAAACCATAAAAATAAATTAAGTCACACTTCATACACCATTCACTATTTATAAAATAAATACAAAACTTCAAAGATTTTTAATTAATTCATATGTATATATTTTTCGTCAAACTCTTTTCTTAATTATTTCTAAAAATGTAAATAAAAATATAAAAATAAGTTAAAAATATTACCCTGTATATATGCTAAGAAATCCAGCCTATAAATTGTCAAAATCTCAACTTCCGAACATCATAACTTCTTCATACGAACTCCAATTTCATTCTACTACCTTTAAAGTTCATAAAATAATATTCTCTAAATAATAAAGGTGGTTTCATCGAATTCGGAATCCGTTTGCAAAAAGTCGATTTTGGGACCAATTGACAACGGGGTTTCTGGGTTATTTATTTTTTGTAGAACATACTATTTATAGTTTTCTTAATTTTATAATTTCTAATTATTTTCATGATCTTGTAATTTAACCCTAATTTATTTCAAAACTTTTGGAGCTTATTTATTATTTTAATAAAATAAAAAACCCTAAATTATAGGTAAAAATGAACTAAATAGATAATACATGTATTTATTAATATATGTAAATTAATTTATTAAAATCCAAAAAATTCACACAATCCTTATTTATTATTCTAATAATTAACATAATATAAAATTAATTTTTAGTATTTATTTATTAAATTAAAAATTCAAAACCTATTTATATATACATATTTATTAATATAATATTTATTTTGAATAATATTTATTAATTAAAAAAAGTAATTACTCCATAAATTAGATAATTAATTTATTTACATTTCTTGTATTTATACCTATTTAAAATAACATTATTTATTATTTAATAATGAATTTACAAGTATTTTTAACCATCTGGCCAACCAGGTGCTAACACTTGTCAGCACCTGGTTCATCTTCTTCAAAGAAGCCTGAACTGGAGTTTGTTCTGAACGGCCGACTTCACTGAATTTTCCCGCACATTCCATATCTTCCTCCGACGATCCAAACCATCAGATCTCTTCTCCTTACTACCAGGAATCTCGGCTACCATTCGATCAAGCTTGGGGAGCATGACACCTCTCTATATAAGCTCTTAATGTTTGCCATTTTCCAACTAACTCTCCAACTACCTAGGACACCCCAATTCTAGTAGCTGACTTTTTCCCTTTCTCGCATTGTTCTGGCCATCTGCAGTGGTGACAACACCCAGGAGATGCCTCGCGTGGAAGAGGGACGTAGGAGGAGGAGTTCTAAGGTGCGTCGCCACCTTGAATTACAGCCCAACGCCGCGTATAGCTCCGAGAAGACCGCTCATTGAGCCATCACCAGGAGGTCATACACATCCAGTTCCAAGGTCAGTTCATTCCATTTTCATCATATTTTTTCTCGATCGTCGTGCCACGATTAGCGTGGCTAGTCACGTAATTAGCTAGCTTAATCCCTTAGTTTAACGCTCAATCATCAAAAACTTTCAAATCGTTTCAAAAACCACTCCAATCGCAACACATTCCTTGATCATTTTCACGAAACTATCAATAATTCTGGAAACGTCACTTTTCGTCACTTTTTGAGCTTGGAGATCTATCACACTTGAGCCGATTCTTTGTGAATTGAGCCTATACATCCCTAATCTACAGGTTTATCTTCAATAAGGAGTGAAAGCAAAGCATGTGGAAGCTCTAAATCCTCACGCAATCCATCGTCAAAGGTGCTCCAACCTCCTTCAACCTCCAGCTCAACGAGACACTCGACTTCATCGCGTTTCCACTGCCACCTCAAGCCATCTTTGATCACTATCTACCACAGACGAGCTCGAGGGGTAGAGGAGCTACCCCTCTGGCCCCGCAGGAGGCCCCAACTCGTTGCCGATCGCCGGAGAAATTTAGTTGAAGAAGCTTGCTTCGGCAGTTATCCAACAAACTCAAGAACACCTAAAGACTCCAGGTCACATAGGCTTGCGACACGTGTCTCGATCAGACGACCAGGATCAGCGCTCAGCATCTAATCTCCACCCTTCAGCCGAATCGTTAGAAAATTTGCATAAAGAACGCATCCGACTTCCAGACTTTAAATCCCGCACTAGAAGGTTTCCAGAAATTACATTTAGGTCCCTCCACAGGGACCTTAATGTAGAACTTCTTATTTTTCTTACAAAACAGTCCTTGTAAGGACCTAATTGCACTTACTTTTCTTGCGCTTTTACCCCTAGGCTGTAGGGGATTTTTGGACCCATTTTTGACCTTATTTTTCGTAGATTTTCTTGGGGTAGTTACACAACTACCTCCGCGAGTTTTTCAAATAATTTTCATGTAAGTTTCTCGTGTTTTCATCGTGTTTTAATTCTTCGCAGATCATCCCCATTTTGTTTTGTTTTCGTGTGTAGTTCGAGCTCGTTGCTTGGCTTTTCACCTACTATACCATATCATCTATTTTCACCTATATTCCACCTATTATATAATAAATAAATTTTGTGAAAAAATATCACTTTGAAAAATTAAATAAAAATTGGAAAAGATTAAAATCAAATAAAAAATTAAAAATCAAAAAATCAAAAAAAAAATAGCTTTTTGTTGATCGCTTTTAAAAGAGAAAATAATAAATCACGAAAATATTTTCTTAAAAAAATCAAAGGACTCTATTCTGCCTCCATTAGTTCGACCCAGGCACACTTACCTGGATAAAAAAACAGTGTTGTTTTTTCTAAAAATCGAATTTGTTTGATCGGAGCAAGGATCCTTTTTGCAGCTTTCTACATCGACGACTGTATCTTTTAGAAGCCGTAAATTGACTCTAGCCTCGTATCAAATTGGCGCCGTTGCCAGGGAGGCATTAGAGTATTTTGATTTTTTACGTATTTTTGTGATTTGATTTTCTCTCTTCTTTTTGTTTTGTTTTTCGAAGTTTCTTTTCGGTATTTCGTACAGCTTTTTTCGACTCTTTTCTCGATCATTTTTCGTACGACTTTTCGTGCGGCTAATAAAGTTTTACAGAGCCTGCAGGATCAGCCGGCTTCTTAGGAAGTCGAGTCAGTTGAAAGAGCAGAGGTCGGCTCCTTCTTTACGAGTTGGTTGCAGAGGGTAGAATTTGAGTAGTGTAATTTTTGTAAAATAGAGAGAAAGAGAGGGAGAGAAACTGTACTGAACTCTAGTAGAAGGGGTCCACTAATGACATCCCAACATGTAAATTCCCCCCCATTTCTTTTCGAGGTCTGATTCGCCGGATATCGTGTATTCGGGGGATCAGGGCACCCATCGTGGTTTTCTCGCCTTATCGGTTTTTTCCGCAGCTTTTTCCAGTAGATGCTTGTTTAGGTTTTTCTTTCTATCTGATTGTGCCTACGTAGCTAGTTTCAGGATTCGCAACCTAGGTGCATGATTTTAGGATTTTTATAAAAAGAAAAAAATCGGTAGACGTTTGTTTGAAAAAAACCAAAAAAATTACAAAAGCACAAAATAAAATCGGGACTGCTAAAAATATCCGACCTAAAAAAACTGTAAACGATTCATTTGATTTGGGAGAGTAATCCCCGCACATCATCTTAGAGTGCGCGAGCGAGAGTCGACCCATAAGGTTAGAGCCAAAACCTCGTATTTCCAACGAAATACTACTTAGTCTATACACGTGATCACTATTCCTCAGTGGGTACTCTCGGGTAGCCGAAAACAGTCCGGGTTTACTTAGTAGAGTGGGAGGTTTAGAGGACACCGCGAAAGGCTCCGTCCTCAAGTAACATGGGTAGCCAGAAACGGTCCGTAATTACTCCCATACTGGCTGAGTGCGAGTAATCTTCTGTAAGGACTCAGGCCAGTGTTTCGAAGAAACTATCAGGCTCCTATCAGCTCGTTCAGCCCGCGTTAACCGATACTTGTTTGCTAATTACAACCCTAAAACTGACAAGATAAAAGGCTGAACCCTTACGGTCTTCATCAGGTTGTGTTGATGAAAACGGGGTTTGCTTTGTGTTTACTTGCGGGGCGTGAGTTACCGTGGCTTTCGTATTTTTCCCTCTCTTTTTAATTGTAAATCGTGATCTCCCGATTAATTCTCTTGACATTGAAGATGACGTCTCGATGGCTAGTCTGCTCAGACCTCGTGAGCTTTCGACCGTCCACCGTCGAGCGTACTTCTTTACAAGATCGTGATGACCCTCTTCCCGAGCTGGTCCCATCAGGTCTTGAGGAGAGTCAGACCCAGACTCCCTCACCTCCTGGCCAGAATATTGAGGCAGACCCTTGCCTCAATACATCTAGATCTCCAGCCGATTTTTCACTGAGTTCTTACGAGAGCTTCTCTTTCACAAACAATGAGATGGCTTACAGCAAAGGACCAGCAGTAGACGAGAGGCCACCAACCGAGGACATCATGAAGGAAGACAAGATCCCGCAGACATTACAACTAGGATTCTCGACACGCTCCAACAGATGTAAATACAGATTCGAGATCAATTCAGAGTTCAAAATGAATTGCGGGTTGAAATAGCCACGCTGCGAGCAGGGGCCGGGAACCAGTTACTGCCAGCAGTGGTTCCAGCTACTTTAAGGGATGAGTATTACCCGGGCGCAAGAACGCTCCATCATTGGATTCGGCTACCGTCGAATCAAGGGCCATACTAGCTGAGACCGTCCTTTATTTCACTGCTTCCCAAGTTCTATGGGAATGCCGTAGAGGAGCCGTTTACCTTTTTACAGCAATTCGAGATGATTTGCGGTACGGCTTGCTGTCCAGGAGTTACGTAGGAGGTGTTACGCCTCAAGGCCATTCCCTTTACCTTAGCCAATAAGGCACTTTACTGGCTAAGTCACCTGGGAAGGGAAATCTCTACGTGGGACGACCTGAAGTCCACTTTCCTACGTAAATATTTTCCTCTGGGAAGGACGAACATGATGAGGAGCCAGATCTCCAACTTCATGCAATTTCCGCATGAATCTTTCCATGAGGCATGTGATAGATTCAAGGACCTTACGGAGAGATGCCCACATCATGAAATACGGATGAAGGTGCTAGTGCATAATTACTTTAGAGGACTCCAGTAGGACATCCAGGAGCTCGTGAGTGCCACTTGTGGCAGCATCTATTTGAACAAGGACGTCGACTCGGTCTGGGCCATCTTCGAAGGGATGGTTGAAAATTCGAGAGTCGCTGACTCTACTCGGGCATTTCAGAAAGCCCCGCAGCAACCACATCACCGAGATTCAGAAGGTGGCTAACATTTTAGACTCTGAATCAAACAACAACATGGGATACATTAGCGATGAATTAACGTTGGTGGATGTGATTCAGAAGCAAGTCCAAGACTTACAGCCATTGCGAGAGTTGGAGAAACTCTCATCTCTACCTCAGCAGCTGAGTGATCTCTCGAAGAAGGTTTCTGAGCTCCAACTTCAGTATCAGCAGAGTCAGTCTTCTTCGACCACACATCCTACATGGAGGATCGCACCCGCTCCACCCACCCGTCAGATCCACTACATCCTGAGCGAGCCCGAGATTCCGCAGATCGGTTGGCATGAGGATCAGTCTCATGCCAATCCCGGCCAGATCACCAGCACCGCAGAGATGGAAATTGAGCCGCAAGCCACTCTCGATATTAACGGGATTTGGTATAGTCCGATTCAGCAACCGAGTATATTGAATCATCAGCAGCAGTCGTACGATCATCCGCAGCAGGGACGTCCACATTTTCAGCATCGCCAGAATTTCATGCAGCAGCAGACTCACCCGAATGTTTATCATCAGAGACCACATTCATATCAATACCCTACTAACCATTCACAGACATATCCTTATCAGCAGCCGCAACGGTCTTCTCCACACCTCAGAGATACTCTCAGCCTTCCACCGCTCAGCAATATACGCCAAGGCAGGAGAGAGGAGCAAGCCAGAGCTACCACACCAAACCAGAGATGTCTTCACAGTCCCATGCACTCAATCAGATCATGGATATGCTGAGTACGCTCCAGATTGCACATAAAACCGAGATGGATTAGGTTAACCGTTGTCTGGATGAGTTAACCGCACCGAAGACCACTCTTCCAGCCCAGCCTCAGATGAACCAGAACAACAAGAGGAGGCATCCAGATCAGGTAGATACTACAGGTAAGATCTCGTTTCCTGAATTTTTATCTAACTTCATTCGTCTCAGGAGCGGTAGATCATCAAGAGCACCTGCTGGAGTAGAGGAGAGGACACTAATGGAGCAGGAGCAAATCCATGAGCCGAAAAATTACGATGCCGAGGAGGAAAACCAGCACGATGATGAGGACCACTTTCCATATTCGAGAGAAGGGAGCGAAGCCGATACCATTGATATGGACACTAGTGAATCAGACGATGACATCACGCCAGACCATGCAGATACTCCAGAGAAAAACATTTCTTCCCTTGTCTTAGAGAGTTTTGTACATAATTCTGAAACTCTCGATGTACAAGCTGATTCACACAACAATAAAAATTTTGATTTTCTGACTCCTAACTTTGTTCCTTTTCCTGATGCTCTATTTGGAAAAGGAAAGAAAAATAACAAAATAGAAAGTTGTGACTCCAGAGACCGAATGATTACTTAAAGATCATATCTTTTTGAAGATCCCACTTCACGATGCCTTGGATCACTTTCCTACACTCACGAATCAATTGAGGAACAAATGTACTACACGTAGAAAAAAAAGATCACGAGTCGAAAAGCATATATTGACCAAGCCAACTTCGTGTGCGATTCGGAACAAGGTACCCACGAAGAAGAAAGATTCGAGAGCTCACTATGTCAATTGTCAGATTGAAGAAACTACATTTCATTGTACTCTCTTAGATAATGGTTCCTCGATCAATTTACTTCCATCCTCTTTGCTTGATAAGCTCAAGCTAGGTCCTCTCTACAAATCACGGGCGATACTTCAGTTTGTAGATCGATCCGTGAAGAGACCGAGAGGTGTACTAAGGAACATTATCATGACCGTTTACGGCTTGTAGTTTCCAGTGAACTTTACTGTGCTAGACATGACGTGCCCTACATAGTTACACCTTGCTCCAATCATTCTTGGGAGGCCCTTTTTGCAGACAGCAAGAGCACTCTTTGATTATGATGCTGGGAGAGTATCATTCCGCACAGATAATGGAGAGATACACATTGAGATGGAGAGAGAATATAGCAGTCCTAGATCAGTACTGTCATTCACTTCAGAGGACACCAGTCTTGCTGACGATTGTCAGCACATAAATGAGACACAATTTCCTGATCTTGAGAGCTTTTATTTTTATACCCATGAAATCCTACACGAGGATAGGGTAGATCACCTGGTACCTAGTTCTTTAGATGATTATTCACATACAGAGATAGATTTCATATCAGATTCAGATGAGCAGTCACTTGCAGTAGACATCTCAGTGCCACAGAGTGAAAGTACACATATTACAACACAAGAGTCATTTGATTACATTTCACAGATCATACAGTCTATTCAGCGTACAGAGGCGGATGGTGTGATGCTTACATATATAGACACCTTCTGTAGTCCGACTCCAGAGACGCATATTGTAGAAAAGAGAGCTATGCCATGTACGGAGTTCACTTACGGAGGAGGCTCTACTTTTGCAGCCAACGATCAGTACGCACATAAAAAGCAGAAAATTCAGTATGATCCGTACTGAAGTGATTTATTTTGTACAGGATTCATGATCATCCTTTCACTTCATCTTATCGTGTACAACTTCTTTTGAGCCATTCGATTTCGAAGATCCACAACACTTGTATATTCTTCGTAGACCACTATCGTCCCTATTTTTGCTCGTCTTGTATGCTTAGGATACCATATCCTAAGTATAGGGGGGACCGATTGTTCGTTGATTCACGTTTTATATTTTTGTTCTAATTCTTTTGTATATCCTTTCTTTTTCACAAATCACTGGTCTCCGATTTTTGGCTACACTCTTTTCTATACTTAGGATGCCTTATCCTAAGTATAGGGGGGACTGAGTGATTTCGATGATTTCATATTCTTTATTCCTTTTGTTCTTTTGTTGTATATTCTTTTTACTCAGTCATCCTGTTTTTGCTCTTCCGTTATACTTATGATGACTTGATCGTAAGTATGGGGGGTTGACTGACTTGTACTCTTTATTCTTTTTCACCCACTTTTACTTAGCACGAGTTATGTCCTCCTTTTTCTCTTTTGATGCTATGAGGACATAGCAAAATCTAAGTATAGGGGGGTGCGTATATATTGTATATATACTATTGTCCATAACTCGTACTATTATGTATTTTCTATATCTATAAAATCCATAAAAAATGGGTAAGGGTTAATTTAAAATACATTTATATATCTATTTATTACTTATAAAATTCTTGTAAATAAGTAAAATATTTTTTAAACGTGTATTTAAAATATGTAATTAAAATATGGACTTAAAATATGTATTTAAAATTTGTATAATACTTATTTAAAATCCTCTTTATTAAAAAATGTGTAAAAACCATTTAATCCTTGTAAAATCCTTTGTAGATAAAATATGTAAAATACATTAGATATTTAACTCAAATAAAATATATCATGTAAAATTCATGGATAAAAACTTATTTGTAAAAACCAGAAAATCTATAAAAATTACAAAGACCTAAAAGTCATAAAAATTACAAAATCCTTAAAATCCATAAAAATGAGTAAAATTCAGAAAATATACTTCACAAAAACATGGTTGCATTTGCATTCGCATTTTTCAGAATAAGTTTGATTTCTGGAACTAAGGACTGAGTCTAGTCTGAAGGATGGAGCTTGATTGCGGCTTTTAACTTTCGTTGTAAGGAACCTGATTAGGATCTGGAATTTAGACTCTTTAGGTCTTTTGACTTAAAATCTTTGGGTTCTGTAAGACCATATCCGGGAAATCAAGTCATAAGTGCTTAAGTAGACCATTTGGTGTCATCCGTACAACTCTACACCAGTGAACCAATCTTGAAGACATGCACTCTGCACTTAGCTCAACTAGCATGGAGTGACGAAGGGCAGTACATCTTGGTAGTGCGTTTCTATCCTTATCTTTGCAGCATTGACGTCTAAAGACGGGAGAGATTTGGGTTGCGATAGTTGCATCGGATGAGGGAAGGATCTGCTGACACAATTTTTCTAAGACCTCAAAAAAGGGACGGAATAAAAAGATGTTATATCTGTCGAGGCACAAAGAGATGAATGCATTGCAAGCAAATTACAAAGTCAAAGCAAAGAAGAAGCCACCAAATACGACCACAATGGTCCAAGCTTCCACCAAAAATGCCTGCACATCTTAGTGAAGACTTAGCTACACCGGTTGATCTTCAGAAGGAGATGCGTCTACACTGGTTGCACTCCACTTCTTTTCTCATTCTTCTGCTTTCTCTCTATACTCGATTGTAAACATAGCAGAACTGAACTCAGAAGGGAATACCTCCCTCCCCGAGGAAAGAGTAGCGGGATGAGGAAGCCATAGAAGTGTATAGCCGTGATGGACGGTTTCTTCGTTTCTCTATGTAGGAAGAGCTAAATACATTCACACACTGTACAAGTTGACTTTAAGGATGATAGAGTTTGCGATATGAATAAGTGAGTATGAACTAGCTGATGAAGTGATCTTCAGTAAGGATTTGTGGAACTTGAGTGCTGTTGAGGATAAAATCCTAATCCTTGTTAAGGCTCCGACAAAATGCTTGTTTCAGGCCCAATCGAGCTCTGTCCTTTGTCTGTTCTCATGAATTGGTTTAGGAAAACAAATTCATTCTAACTTTCTTTCTTTTTCACTTACTTTTTCAAAATAAGTGTTTGCTAAGGGACTAGCAAAGTTTAAGTATAGGGGGTTGATGAATCCATGATTTATTAACTTTTCTGTCGCATTTTGTCTTAAAACCCTTAACAAATGCATGTAAATATTCATTAATTTTCATCTTTTAACAAAATCCTATTCATGAATAAATAGTCACTTTTAAGCATCAAAATCATGTAAATAAATAAAGAACAAAGAAAAAGAAAAGAAGGCAGATTGGATATATCTATATATGTACAATATGACTTAAAAATATAAATATAACTGCAAGGTATATTTATAGCCTAACCCCTGAGACTGAGTCAGCATGGATTGGTCGACAAAAAAAAAGTAAAAACCATAAAAATAAATTAAGTCACACTTCATACACCTTTCACTATTTATAAAATAAATACAAAACTTCAAAGATTTTTAATTAATTCATGTGTATATATTTTTCACCAAACTCTTTTCCTAATTATTTCTAAAAATGTAAATGAAAATATAAAAAATAAGTTTAAATTATTACCCTGTATATATGCCAAGAAATCCAGCCTATAAATGGTCAAAATCTCAACTTCCGAACATCATAACTTCTTCATACGAACTCCAATTTCACTCCACTCACCTTTAATGTTCACAAAATAATATTCTCTATATAATAAAGGTGGTTTCATCGAATTCGGAGTCCGTTTGCAAAAAGTCGGTTTTGGGACCAATTGACAACGTGGTTTCTGGGCTATTTATTTTATATAGAACACATTATTTATAGTTTTCTTAATTTTTTAAAATTTCTAATTATTTTCATGATCTTGTAATTTAACCCTAATTTATTTCAGAATTTTTAGAGTTTATTTATTATAATAAAATCAAAAACCCTAAATTATAGGTAAAAATGAACTAAATAGATAATACATGTATTTATTAAATTAAAATCCCTAAAAATTCACACAATCCTTATTTATTATTCTAATAATAAAGAAAATATAAAATTAATTTTTAGTTATTTATTTATAAAAATAAAAAATTCAAAACCAATGTATATATACATATTTATTAATATAATATTTATATTTTGAATAATATTTATTAATTATTAAAAGTAATTACTCCATAAATTTAGATAATTAATTTTTTTACATTTCTTGTATTTATACCAATTTAAAATAATGTTATTTATTATTTAATAATGAATTTACAAGTATTTTTAACAATCTGGCCAACCAGGTGCTGACACTTGTCAGCATCTAGTTCATCTTCTTCAAAGAAGACTAACTGGAGTTTGTTCTGAATGGCCGACTTCACTGAATTTTCCTGCGCGTTCCATAACTTCCTCCGACGATCCAAACCATCAGATCTCTTCTCCTAACTACCAGGAATCTCGGCTACCATTCGATCAAGATTGGGGAGCACGACACTTGTCTATATAAGCTCCTAAAGTTCTCCATTTTCCAAACTAACTCTCCAACTTCCCAGGACACCCCTATTCCATTAGCCGACTTCTTCCCTTTCTCTCCTTGTTTCGGCCATCTGCGATGGTGACACCACCTAGGAGATGCCTCACGTGGAAAAGGGACGTCGGAGGAGGAGTTCCAAGGTACGTCGCCACCTTGAATAACAGCCCAACGCCGTATATAGATCCGAGAAGACCACTCGTTGAGCCATCACCAGGAGGTCATACACCTCCAGTTCCCAGGTCAAGTAATTCCATTTTCATCATATTATTTCTCGATCGTCGTGCTATGATTAGCATGGCTAATCGCGTAATTAGTTATCTTATTCCCATAGTTTCGACGCTCAATCATCAAAAACTTTCAACTCATTTCAAAAACCACTCCAATCGCAACACATTCCTCGAACATTTTCATGCAACTATCAATAATTCTGGAAACGTCACTTTTCATCATTTTTTGATCTTGCAGATCTATCACACTTGAGCTGATTCTTTGTGAATCGAGCCTATGCATCGCTTATCTGCAGGTTTATCTTCAATAAAGAGTGAAAGAAAAGCATCTTGAAGCTCCAAATCCTCATGCAATCCATCGTCAATGAAGATGCTCCAACCTCCTTCAACCTCCAACTCAATGAGACACTCGACTTCATCGCGTTTCCACCACCGCCTCAAGCCATCTCTAATCACTATCTACCACGGGAGACCGCGAGGGGTATAGGAGCTACCGCTCTGGCCCCGCAGGTGGTTTCAACTCACCGTCGATCGCCAGAGAAAATTAGTTGAAGAAGCTTGCGTCGGCAGTTATCCAACAAACTCAAGAACACCTAAAGACTCCAGGTCGCACATTCTTGCAACACGTGTCTCGATCAGACGGCCAGGACCAGCGCTCAACATCTAATCTATGTCGTTCAACCGAAGCGTTAGAAAAATTGCATAAAGAACCCAGCCGACTTCCAGACTTTAACTCCCGCTCCAGAAGGTTTCCAGAAATTACATTTAGGTCCCTCCGCAGGGACCTAAATGTAGAACTTCTAATTTTCTTACAAAACAGTCCCTATAAGGACCTAATTGCAGAACAATTTTAATTACTTTTCTTGCGCTTTTACCCCTACGCTGTAGGGGAATTTTGGACCCATTTTTGACCTTATTTTTCGTTGATTTTCTTGTGGTAGTTAAACAACTACCTCCGCGAGTCTTTCAAATAATTTTCGTGTAATTTTCTCTTGTTTTCTCGTGTTTTAATTCTTCGCAAATCATCCCTGTTTTGTTTTGTTTTCGTGTGTAGTTCGAGCCCGTTGCTCAACTTTTCACCTACTATACCATATCATCTATTTTCACCTATATTCCACCTATTATATAATAAATAATTTTTTGTGAAAAATATCATTTTGAAAAAATAAATAGAAATTGGAAAAGATTAAAATCAAATAAAAAATTAAAAATCAAAAATCAAATAAAAATTGTAGCTTTTTGTTGATCGCTTTAAGAAGAGATAAAAAATAAATCACGAAAATATTTTCTTAAAAAATCAAAGGACTCTATTCTGCCTCCTTAAGTTTGACCCAGGCACACTTACCTGGATAAAAAAATAATGTAGGGTTTTTCTAATAACTGAATATGTTTGATCAGGGATAGGATCCTTTTTGCGGTTTTCTACATCGACAACTGTATCTTTTAAAAGCCGTAAATCGACTCTAGCCTCGTATCAATGACCTAACCAAGGTCTATACACCGGTGTGTTGGTGTGCATGCAAGGGCATATGAGTAATACGATCTTTAAAAGGGATCGTACATGTTCATTGTTGAACCGGAAGACATGTGCTACCTCATGAGATTTTGGGAAGAATCAAATTCCATGCATGGTCATCTCGCCTTGGAAGCTTGACTGAATTTGCGATGTTTGATATATTATTTTAGAAAGTATATGATCAACATCGATATATGACATATGTTTTTGGAAATTAGATGATCGATACGACTCCTAATGATTGAATGAGAACCTTAATGATAAAACCCAGAAGGAGACAGTCTAAAAGAGATCTAAAACTTCAGGTTTGTTCTGGGTCTTCAAATATCGAGGATGTATAGGTATTAGGAATGTCTGAGGGTGATGTGATCAGAAATGATTGTCCAACCATGACGCTTCCATTCCGAGGGAGTGACGAATTAGGTCTGTATTTTAGTGAATCCTCTCATAGAGAAGCAATTTGGTCTTAGTCCAACTGATGGACATTGATCTGAATGTGATTCAGATGTATTGAGAAGATTAGATTTGTGTTCTTGATTTAATCATGCATCTATTGGAGGTTCGCAAGATCTGTATTTGAGATTTGATCCCAATATCACCTTATCCTTATCTCCAAGTATCCGCGGAGAATGCAATATCTGTGAAAGAGTTCATGGATAGTTTCATTGTTGATATATGTATATGAGCACCAAGAAAATGGATAATTAAAATGTGATTTGATTATCATGAATAATATGAATTTGATCATATTAAAAGGAGAGTTATCTGAGATAATTAAATGTGATTTAGTTAACAAAGCTATGAATAATGTGAATGTGATTCATGTTATTTGGGTACAAGAGAAAAGAGTTCCATGATGATTAAATGTGATATAATTATCACGGATATGAATAATGTCGATAGCACTATCCATAATAATCTCGTTTATTATAAATGTGATTTATAATATATTAAGAGAACATACTGTTATTTATATTTGTTAAATATTATTTATGTGAATTGGATTCACATTGGACGATTAATTGAAAATATAATTTACATTTTGTTTTGGGAGGTGAATGTGATTCACATTTTTCCAATGACATGATTACAATGTTGATATGGTTGCAATGTTCACAAGATAATTATGAATTATTTTTGTAAAATAATTGATAACAAGTGTTGTTGTAGATCATAGAGATCTCATGAGATAATGAGATCGCATGACATTTTGAGGAGATAAACCCCTTCTATCTCAAATGAGTAGATGTCCCCCCTTCTTTAGGTTATATGGTCAATCTCCTCATCATCTCCAAGACTAGTCAAAGTGATTTAATTTTGAATTGATTTATATTGATTTATCAATATATACTAATTTAAATTGAATCAGTTGTTGTTGTGTCATTTACAACAACATCTTGGCCATTGAAAGAAACACAATTAATCTCATCCATTGTTTGTGTGTTGTCCATGGATTGAGATCAATGGATGATCCATGGACTCCCAAAACCCTATAAAAGAAGAAACACCACTTGATCTTCGAGTGACAAGATTACGACATATGCTCTCCCCCTCTCTCTCTCTCTACACGCCAAATACTCTCTCCCTCTCTCTCTTGTGGCCATCCACCATGGAGCCCTTGAGAGAGTCGCCATCACCGCAGCATCATCGTTATGTTGACGAAGTATTTGCTCATGGATCTCTGTCTCCTTCTATGTGCCTTGCTCATAAAGAAGATGTCGGATCTCATGTGACGAGATCAGGAGATTCGCCACTTGGATCATCAACATGGATTGCGAGGAGCACACATCTCATCAACGTGCTCACAAGAGACTCCTTTGTTGGAACGGACTTGAGAAAGGAGGTCTCTTGGTTTAGAGACTCGATCGCAACAACGCTTCAAGAGGTAACCTTAATACCTATTTTTGGTTTAGATGAAATGATCCAAGAAGTGTTCTTGGATCATGAGGCTTCGTTACATTAAAATTTTTTTAAATTTTATTGCATCGAGTACTAGTGCGATTAGTCGCTCCCGATTGCATACGATGCGATCATCACGCTCCCGTGATGTGCTTGAGGATCTTCCCATATCCTTCACACGGGAGGATTGATAACATTTTATGAATTCCCTTGCATGGAATACAACTGGCTTATGTACACACTAACATACATCGAGCTTCCCATAGTTGATGAACTAGGGCATGTAGCTTTGGCATTCACACCTTCAACTCTTTGAGGTGTTATCCCTTTAGACAGGTCAGTACCATATCTTACAGGAAAGAAGCTTTCTTTGGAGTATTCCAGAAAATGGAATATGTCCAAATATGTACTATTAATTTTATGGTACCAATGCCCTCTTCTCTTTGTATCTGAACAACTTTAGAACTAAGATCTAATAGGCATCCTTGAGATCTTTTATTTCAAGTTATGGATCATCCAAATAAAAAAACTCTTATTCTTCTATCATTCCAAATGGTTAGGATTTTATCTACATTTATCACGATGAAAACAATGGCACTCCCACTAAGCTTCACACGTTTTATCAAGTTCTATCTAAAATCATAACCTTTATGATTTCATCAAATCATATGTTCCAACTACAAGAAGCTTATTTGAGTCCATAGATGGAGTTTCTTATCTTGCATACCTTGCATGAAGCAATGGGGCTACTTCATCTGAATATCCTCGTTGAGGTATTCATTAAGCAATGCAATCTTTACTTCCATCTTACATATGTTGTAGTCTACTACTGGAGCGACAATTAGCAATATTCTAATTGGCTTAAAAATGATTACTAAAAACAAGTCTCATCGAAAGCGATTTCTTATCTATATGGCTAGCTCTTGTCTAGAGCCGTGCTTTGAATGTCTCTACCTTCTCATCTAGTTCCCTCTTTCTCTTAAAGATCCATTTATACACAATGTGTACGACTGGTATAGGTGGATCCTGGAGGGACCATACACAAAACTTGTGTATGAAGTCTACTTTAAACATTATTGCTAACATCCATCTTTCTGTGCCATTTTTTCAGAAGCTTCATCACATGAAGTTAGATCATTGTCAAATTTTTCTGAAACATGGAAACTATACCCTCTAGGTGGTCTTACCACCCTCAAACTAACTTGAATATGTATGAGTGTTTCTTATTCAATTTTTCTTTTAGTTTTCGGTTCTAGGAGCCTCATTATCCTCTCAAGATTCAACGAGTCCCTTTAATTCATTCTTATCTTGATTATCAAGAAAGTCATCCTCTTAGATTTATATTATTGGAGATAAACTCATTTATGAATCTCAAGGTCATAAAGCATGTATTTAATACCGTCATTTATAATCCTAATGAAGTAGCACTCTCAAGTTCTAGATTTCATCTTTCTTCCATCCATCTTATGACACGGACCAAGCAACCCTTAAATCCTCCAATGTCCAACACTAAGCTTGGTTCCAAACCATAGCACAAGGAGTTTTGAGTTCATATCTTATATGAAATCTTATTAAGCATATATATTGTAGTCTCTACTGCATATATACCTGGAAACTAAGAGGTAGTTATGCTAGGTGTCATCATTGATCAAATCATATCACGCATGATCTAACTACATCTCCCTACAACTCTATGTAGCTGAGGTGTATTAGGAGGAGTGAGATATGAACGACATTCCTTTCTCTATAAGGTATTCCATGAATTAATCTAAAAGGTACTGGCTACCATGGTTAGATCATATTCTTTTCATCTTCCTTTCAACTTTGGTTCTCAACAAAAATTGTGAAATCTTTGAACATTTCAACGGTTTCTAATGGGTAGAGGAAGAAATCTCATACCATGAATAATCATTAAAGGATACAACATATCATTAATGTTCATTATGGTGTAGAGGTTCCACATACAACAATATGTATGAGGTCTTGAATACCATAGCATATTACACCCTTGCCAGAGAAGGGTGCATCAGACATTTTAACTTTGAATACATATTCACAAGTATGTATGATTAGAACTTTCAGAAATTCTAAAGTTCCATCTCTTACTATTCTAATGATCTTATCAATAGACATATGTCCAAGGCATGATGCTAGATCATTTTCAAATGATCTTCATCCTCCTAATGATCTTTTAAGGTTTAATTAGAAATGTTAATGAACCATTCATTAATATTTTTATTTAGTATAGTCCTCTAGATGTTAGATTACTATCTGAAATATATCCATCATAACTCTTGAAAGTAGGTCTATTACAGAATGTATGTCCATTTCTAACAAGTTTATAAATAAATAATGAATGTATTCTAATATATAGGTCATAGTGACATTGTCTAAGACTAGTGGCTCTCCCACTAAAAATATGTTGTATTTCTATCCAATGGATATTGTTGCAACAATTGCATCAACTCCCTTGTGGATAATTATTAAACCTTAAGATCAAAATTTTCCAATATTCTGAAACATGTACAACAAATGGCAAGTGTTATTATAAGAATAGTATACAATTATTGGACTTTATTCTTATCTAATAAGTCGATTTAAATGATGATATGTATAATATCTCTATGCACTATCAAGTCCTTCTCTAAGGATCTTAGATAGTCTAGACTATTAATACATCATCTTGTTGTAGTATTGGCATTCATCAAACTCTTTAGATTTCATATTTATGGATGTTGCAGAAGTACAATCAACTATGTCTCTCCTTCTTACATGGGTCAGAACCATGCTTCCACTACACATCCTTAACACTTAAGAAACATTGCTTAAGATAAACGATCTCCAAAATTGAACATGAACTAAAGGGACTTTATAGTAAGAGTATTTCACCATTTATTCTTGCATAATCCCATTCATACAATATTAATAATGTGATGCATCATGACATAGTTGAGTAGAGATAGCACAATGATGGAGTTCATCATATCAACACACATCTTAACTCAATAAAAGGATTTAGGTTCAGGTAGGTACTCAAACATTTTGAGTGCATCGTCTCTTATCGAGCCACCATTTTGCATAATGTAGCGAACCGTTTCATTCATGATTAAATGTTGAGAGAACACATATTTGCCAAAACATCTTCTTTGTTTTTTAAGAATGATCTTGACAATTCCGATCATCACTGAATGTTACCTACAAAGCTCACTCCACTAGAGATCAAGTCTATAAAGACATACAAACCTGAGGTAGGTGTTCTATTGTCTATTTAATTGTAAATAGTCATAATCACGAGAAAATTTACATATTGCAAACACATACATTATGGGTCCAACTTCAAGTACTACATCTTGATAATGTATCCAATCCATGACACTGGTTATGATTGAGTATAGTTTTGAGTGGATTTAATGTAGATTGTCTAAGATAAGATAATTTGCAAAAAAATTTTTTATTAAGTTGATTAATATTTTAAATCAAAGTTTCCTTTTAAACTCTGGAAGTTCATTCCCCTATTAAAATTTCAAAGCAAGATACATATTTACTAATATATCTCTAGCAAGATCTAGGATCTCCTTTCTACCTTTGTTACATCCCAGTAATATGAGAAACTACAACTAAGATAGAATGAAGCAGGAACTCATTCCGCCTTGCATTTCTAAATTTGGTCTTTAACACCCAGGCCCAACACCCCTAAGTTATGTTGACATGTTGTTAATTGAATAAACCGTAAACAAGAATAGAACTCGTTACGCACAAACCAATATCGCCTCAACACCATTAGGAAACAATATGGGGGACACTATGCATACGACCTTACACTTTCGAGAAGAAAAGGGCACATCACTAGTATGCAGGAGCTATCCCTTCGAATAGGTGTCTCCAACATACAATCCAGGGCGACGAAACCCTTATCCTGTATGGGAGATCATGGATGCCATTTATATGATCCTCCATATCCAATTCAAAATTTAATTAATTATTATGAATCATATTCCCATAATTGATTCTTCCAAGAGAATTACATTTCTATTCATAATAGAGTTTTTCTTTTAATTGGATATAATTAATTTAATCATATTAAATCAATTATTAATTCAATCAATCAATTGACAACCATTTAGGGTTTGCTTGATATTACTATATAGTATACACCCTTACATTTGTACAATTATTATTCTAAATAGTTAATTAAAGTACGCAATGACTTATCATGCTACTCAACCTTGAAATGGATCAAGCCAGGTTGGATAGATTATTGTAACAAGGAGAGCTTCCACTGTGGTGTAGGTACCAATTAAGATACCCATTAGTATATCCATGACCTAGACACCATCACCTTATCAATTCAAAACACCATAATTGGTACAAATTGTACTAAGAGGTCTTATCAATCACATGATCATGGTGACTGACATGATAAATATACAATAATCATTCAAAAATATAAAGCATAATAAAACTATTTTTAGATCCTCAATTTATAACCATATCAATCAAACATGTTCTTGTTTTTGCATGTAAAAGTTGTCCTACAACTATAGTCGGATAAAATATGGTTTTATCATGAAACTTCCATTCGATGGTCGTTGGTGTTTAATAAAATATTTTCATAAATATCAAGCATCAAATTAATCAGGAAAAAATCATAACTTCCTTGATTTTCATTAAATGATAAGCACATTGATAAAGAGGTCTTGATTATTCAATCATCATCCGACCCACTCCATTAAATATGGAATATCTAAGGCAAATATAGTTGGAAGCACGTGACAAAAATTCCAGAAGTTTTATGGTTTAATTCTCTACTTAATCAAGGTATTTGTTTTACATTTCATGATAGGGAAACAATAAACAGTAAACAATTTCTTACAGATATGTGAATGCATGAAAAACAATTTCATTACGGGAACTTTTCAAATTTTAATTCATGTAGTTTTGGTGCCAACAATTAGCTACTATTTTGAGAACATATGTACATATTCTAATTATATTTTATTATCGAAAAATTCGTCCAAATAGTTCTAAACATGAGCTTTTCATTTTAGCGAAAAATAATTCGAAACATACATCATATGAACAAACTACGAGTCCCCGCGCAACCGATATGCAAAACTTGTTAGACATGTGAGCCCTTGGTGAACCATTTATAAAATTAATGTTATTGTAATTTCGTTTATATCAATAAAAGTTATTGATTTTCACTCCTGAGATTAATAAATTAATGTACCTATAAAGGTCCCTACATACAAGTAGGGTTATGTACAATGGACATCTTGATAATCATACATTTGTTGTTTCAATGGTTGGATCATAGAGGCTAGTGTTGAGATGATATCTAAAGGATTATATTTGAGGACTCCTCTAGCACTATAAAATGATTGTTAAGAGAGGATCACCAGATTCAGAAGGAGATTGCAATCCTTACTCCAAAGGTTGATATCCGATCGATATCTTGATATAGGTCCTCATCATAGGAATAGAGATTCATAGGTGTTATATGTGTTAAGTCAAAGAGTTGACTTCATGAAATCGTGATATCTAAGACCTATGTCATATACTGTCACGATATAGGCATGCATCCTCTGATCGGAGACAGATGTATAACTATATGTCTGAGTATGTAAATTAGATAGACCATTAGGTTGATGACCTAATCAAGGTCTATACACCCATGATATGGTGTGCATACAAGAACATATTAGTAATACGATCTCTCAAAGGTATCATATAGGACAATCAAACACCATTAATGGTCATCTCGCTTTACAAGTAAGATAATAATTATAGGTAGATATATGCTTTTGGAAAGCATATGATCAATACCAACTCCCAATGATCGACCGAGAAACTTAACAATAAAACCCCAATCGAGATAGTCTAAATGAAATAAAATATTTTCGGTTTAATCATGGTCTTCCAGTATGTAGGATGTACGAGTGTTAGGAATACTTGAGGGTGATGTAATCCTAATCGATTGTATACCATGACGCTTCCATTTTGAGGGAGTGATGAAACATATTTCTATTTTAGTGACTCCTCTCAATGGCCTAGATACCCTATCTTGATTCAATTGCTAAACATTTATTTGAATATGATTCAGGTGCAATAAGAAGATGGGATATCCTCTCTGACTTATTCAGACACCTCTGTGAAGTCTTCTAGTCGAAATATGAGATTATATCTCACTATACAAGTCACTATACAGGGACTATACAATCACCCTGACCTTATCTCCAACTATCTAAGGAGAAGGAACACCGTTCTTGAAAGAGTTCAAGAATTATTTTATGAGCAATATTACTTGCACGTCGGTAATTTGGATAATTAAATAGTACTTAATTATAAAAAATAATGTTGATATGATTCACATGTGTAGAGATATATCCTAGATAAATAAATTTAATAAATTTCACATATATGAATAATGTCGATGACACTATCCATATTTATTCTAGATTACGTGGATATGATCTACGTTATTGTAGAGATATTTAATTATGGATTCATTCATAATTATTTGTTAAATGTGAATTTGATTCACATTGATTAATTCAATATAAATGTGATTTACATTGACATTTGGATGAAAGTTTATATTTATTTATTGTCAAATGACAGAATTGAAATTGTCATAAATAATTTGGTATTATTTTATGATAAATTTAATTGTTAAATTAACTAATTCATATGTAATCTTCATAAATTGATAATAGAGCCTTCAGCCAACCTTCCATAAATGGAAGGGGCCACCACCATGTTGACATGTGGAGGTTGTCCCCTCCCAATAAGGAAGGTGGGAGAAGGAACTCCTATTTACCTTTTATCTCTTAATTAGTCGATTTAATTTATATTACGTATGAATATTGTTTTCAACTATTATCTATGAGATTTTGTAACTTTGAGAAAGCACAAATAAATCTCATCCATTGATAAGGAAACACAAATTAATCTCAACCATTAATTATGCATGTGCATGGATTGTGATCCATGGACATGCATGATGTTATATACGAGAGGCTAACCCTATCCTACTTAATGTTGAATAATCAACAACATAAGATCTCTCTCTCTCCCATTCTCAACACACCATCACGATCTCTCCAAGTCTTGGTACTCCGCTCTCTAGATTGTTGGAGACTGCGATTGCTATCATGCTACCATCATGCTGCTAGACAAATGGTTTCTTGCTTGATAAGAAGATGATAGATTTTGTGTGACGAAATCAAGAGTTTTGTTGCTCGGTTTGTTGCTTTAGATTGCGGGGAGCACATGTCTCATCAATGTGCTCGCAATTACACTGTTATTGGATCAGATATGAGTCAATAAGTCTCTTCCTTTAGAGTCTATTGTAATCACAATTACGCTTCAAGAGGTAAGCATAAAACTCGTGTGATCTTGACAAAATTATATGTAAAATGTTTCTATGTCATGTGGTTTCATATTTAAATTTTTTTATTCTGCTGCCATGTCAATGGTATGACTAGTTGACCTAGATCGGTATTAATCTGATACAATGACGGTGCAAACAAAGCTCCGGTGAAGTACCTGCAGCTCCATCTTGTTCCCTCATCACTGGTGATACTCTCAGAAGAATCATAGAGCTATGATGATGAAGCTCAGGGGTAGCAGATGGAGAGGAAGCCCTCAACAGACACTAACAACACATTCTCATCAAAGGCGGAGCTATAGAATGAAGCTCTGCCAAAAGTCCAGCAATTGAAGAAGGTACCTGCAAAAGGGTTAGTGGGGACTATAGCCGAGGCATGCAGGTGAAATAGAGGGCTGTAGAGTGTAGCGGGTGGTGCCCTTAGTGAGATCTCCTCCACTAAAGACCTAAGTGAGATCTCTTCTGCCTATGACAGAGGAGAATGCCTAGGGCATAGAAGGTTATGGAGGAAGGAAGGTGGTCATCTGAACCTCCCGTGAAGGTAAGAGAAGCTCGACGGAGCTCATAATGGGGTCGATTGAACATGGGAATGGGTGTGTGTGTGTGATTAAAAGAGAGAAAATAGGACAAGAGAGAAAGAAGGAAATTTACCTGGAGAGTGTGAAGAACACACATGTAGAGTAATGGCCTGGTCTGAGGACCTAGAAGGTCCTCCAGTCTTCGATGGACTCTGATGACCACTTGGAGCAGCTCAAATGTCCTCGGGGCGATCGTGGCATGGTTTGAGACCTTGGGTCTCACTAGAGACTTAACCCCTGATTTCTCTTCCATTCCACCTCCCCCTGTCACAGGGTGGGGAAAAAGGCTAAGGTGGAGTATTGCCCAAAGGGTGGATGGGCGGAAAATAGGGAGGAGGAGATGGATTTATGGGGGAGTTTTTATAATTACGAAAGATGGTCCCAGTGATATGTAAACACCATATGGAGGCCCAAAATGGAAGATCGTGGGACAATGAAGGTCGCACGAGAAGGTTGGTAGACATAGTCTATGTGGGAGTAAGTGTAGCGAGTGGAGAGGGCATAGGTAACTATCAGGAGAAAATGGTGAAGAAGCTAGGGTTAGGACAGAGATCGTGTGAGAAAGGGGGCATTCGAGGTAGACGACGGGCAGTGACTATTGGATCTAATGATCCAACTACTAAGGATGAAGCACACACATGTAGACAGGATAAGATCCATCATAAGGATCTGATGACCTAGAGAGGGGCCATAAGTGTGGCGAGAGGAGAAGACATGTGGGCTGTCCAAAGGGCACCACCTGGCCCATTGAGAATGAGAGAAAAAGATAAAAACAAAGAAAAATATAAAATAAAATAATTATAAATACAATAAAAAAAGTTAAGACATGAATGTTGTAGGTCTCAAAGACAACTACAAGTATTGAACAAAAAGTCAAAATAAATCATATGTACAAACTAGAAATGTTGGAAGTATTTTTAATGAAGAAAAATACCTCTTTTTATTCTCTTGTGATTTTTTATGGTTTTTAATTTATAGAAAAAGTCAACATAAATATATACAATAATAATATATATGTTAAATTTTTATTAAAAGAAAATAAAAAACTGTTAATCATTCACAATAATTATGGTTAATTTTTAATAAAGAATTATTTGTTAATTTTGGTTAATTAGTGATGAGTTTATTGATTTATCTAATCCAGGAGGATAATAGATGAAGAGTTTGATAATAAGTCAGAGATTCATCAGATAGTAACCCCCTCATTGCTCACAGGTACTTACCTCTAAAAAGAGTGGGTAAGGACGTAGCCCTAAGGATAGAGCCCAAATCTCTTGACTTGTACCCTACGTACATGTGTATCACTCTTCGGTACACGATCGCAGTTGTAAGTACTTAAATCTTACTTTAGAAAATCATTATGGTGTGCTCCGCCTCTTATCTCCCTTTGTGCCAGAAAGATCCTTTCGTGCACTTCATGCCATTTTCACTTTCTTGTTATTTTGTTTGACCATCGCGATCTCGCATCTTTGTTTGCATCTAAGATGTTGGATTGGAGTATACTTTGTTCGGACTTCGCGAACCTATCTCTATACTTTCCAGTTCGGTGGTCTTCATGTATTCGAGATGACTCTCTTCCTAAATATTCTTCTTTTTCTACTTCATCATTTCTTTCGCCAACAAAACCTCATGTTCAAGATAGATTGTAATCTCGAACTTTCATTTGACACTCCGACATTTCGGAGAACTGATCAAGTTACTTGGATATTTTCAGAGACTGGTCTTGAGGACTAGATGGTAACCAAGGGAAAGGCCCCACTAGCAGACTAGTCTGAAATCTACAGTATCATGTTGGCATCTATCCAGTCCATCCAGACATAGCTTACTGAGCATGCCAACATCCAAGATAGATTAGGGATATGATCTTAGAGATTAGAAATACACCAGAAGAGAGGAGAGAGAGAAGGATGAGCAACAGAGAGGAGGTGGGAGTGGGGGAGAGAATGTGCGGAATGATCAACATTGAGAAAATCTTATTGATGAACCTGATAGAGTTGGGACCTTGTTCACCTTTAGAGAAGCTCAATTCATGGGCATTTCGAGCTAAAGCCCAAACTACTTCCTTTACTCCCCATATTTCATGGACACAAAAATGAAGAGCTATACATACACCTCTAGAAGTTCGACATCATATGTGGCACAATGCAATACCCTAACATCTTGTTAGAGGTAGTGAAGATGACATCTTTCTCCTTGAGCCTTTTGAATAAGGCATTATACTGGATCAATCATGAGGTAAGGTGGTCATGTCGTGGGAAGAGCTGAGATTAGCTTTTCTGAGAAAATATTATCCCCTAGGACGACTGAATCAGATGCAATCTATTATAGCCAACTTCTCCCAGATGTCCCATCAACCCATTCATGAGGCATGGGAACACTTCAAGGATTTTATGGAGAAGTGCCCCATCATGATATATCGAAGACAGGACTAGTGCAAAATTATTTTTGGGGTTTGAGAACAGAAAAGTAGAGATTGGTAGACGTCGCTTGTGGGGGTTCACACTTCAACAAAGATGAGGATGTTCTATGGTAGATATTCAAGGAAATGGTCGAGATTTCTGCAGCTCTATATTCTTCTTGCTCTTTTCGTAAAATCCTTTACCTTCTTCTACACCCCACAATGCTATCAACATGATGTCATCTCATGTTGTGGATAGGGTGGACAGTTCTGATCTGACCATTATTGCAAATCACCTATCCAAAGTCGATATAATAAAAAAGCGATCATAAGAACTTTTTAAATTACATGTGATTGAACAAAGTACAAAGCAGCTTGATAATCTGGAAGAGCTCACGAAGCATCTGAAGCTTCTTGTCATTACCCTTCACTCATGCTAGAGTTCGAGTGTTGCAATCGAGATTTCTGTACCTAAGTCTTCCACTTCCACAATTCAACATAGTACCAAATCAACTCTTGTAGTTCAACACATTTACTACGTTCAGACTCCATATCAATAGTTGAAGACTCCAACATAAGTGGTGTTATACTATCAGGAGACTATGTATCTTTATGAGCCATAATTTCCACCTCCACCACACATTCTTGAGGTGAATGCCATTTGAAGCGGTCCAGAGGGCAACCATACCCATCTACCAGGGAAGGGACATTTGGGTTCATAGGCCAATCAGAAGCTGGATCACTAGTTTCATGGAGGTAGGACACATCAGTTCTAGCGCTAGCCACAACCTCATTTTTCGTCTCCACCACATTTCGAGACATGGAGACATGAATATCAGTAGATGGTGCCTTCTTATTTTTATCAGACATATCACCAGAAGTAGAATAGAATTATTGCATCCTCCTCCTCCTCATTATCATTATACTCAATAGTCTACATATTCTGGGTACCAATAACCTCCATAGTACCGGTCTCAACAACCGCGAGTTGTTGAGCAGGCAAAGGTACTCTCGATGAACCCCACACTAGATTATCTCACACAGTTGATGAAGAACATGAGAGACATAAACCATATGCTAGATCACATGACATCTACGAAGTACATCATATCAGCTCAGGTCGAAGCCAATCCTAACAACATCAGATGCAGAAGGAGAAGGTAGAATGCCATGATCCAACCACTACCTAGACAAGTGTACCTGGTGATTTTTCATGTTTATGTAATGCCATTACTTTCAAGAGAGGTAAAATATTGCAGGCACCATCACTAGTGGGATTGGGCAATAAAGCCGCTGATCAAACATCATCTCATTCCTCACCTTGTTCTTCTACTAAGCAAAGATCCAACAATGTTACAGTCCATGGAATAGTACCAGCACCGCCTACCACCACGAAATTCAAAAAAATGAAGAAAAGAAAAAATTCCAAAAAGGCAATAATGGGAGATGCAGAGCTGAGTCAGCCTTGGAGGAGAACATACCCATCACAAAGTCTTATTCTTCTACGGCAGACAGAGCAGTCTAAGACATTTTTTTCTTTTTTTTTACCTCCTATGGATGATATTGCATAGACTGATTGTGATCGTCCATATGTACATGATGATTCATATGTGAATAAAAAAATTTTGTTGTTGTTTCTGATTCTATACCTTTTTTTGATGAATTGAAGAAAAGCAAAAATATTCGAAAAGCAAAAACATCACTTTATGATCCTTGAATGGTTGAGATATTACAGAATATTTCCTTGAGATGACACCCCTGAAGGCCATGGAGTACATTCCTGTTAAGAAAAGAGGATTGAAAGAAGAATGCACTACAAAGCATCAACCCAAGCAGGACATACGCAAGAGAACTGAGAAACATATATTAACCATGTCCACTATTCATGCCATCAGCAACCTCCCGCCTAAAAGGAAAAACAAGGGAACACCTCATATACGATGTCACATTTTATTATCAGGAGTTTGATAACACTCTATTTGATAGTGAATATTACATTAATCTCATGCCTAGATCACTAATAATTAGGGTTTTGGCGAGCGATTAATTAAAGAAGTTGTAAGTTTAGAGAAAATCGCTCGAGGTCCAAAACCCTAATTAATCAAACAAAAATTATTCAGATCAAATTGGAGAGAGAAAGAAAGGAACAAATATAAGAAGTCGGCTCTCCTATTTTATCCTTAAACTAATTATTAACTAGGTAAGTTTCCCTAGGTTGAACTCAAGGAGGCAGAATACCTATATTGTGACTTTTTAAAGAAAGTGAAAATTCACATTTTTTATTTCTTCTTGAAAATACAAGAAAATGCTACAAAACTGGTAATAGATTAGAAAAACAAATGAAGAAAAATGCGCGACGAAAATCCGTGAAAATTATCAAGAAACTTCGCTAGGGTTGTTATGTAACTACCCTAGAAAATTCAACATAAATAATGTCAAAATGATGTCCAAAATTTCCCTAAGTTCAGGGGTAGAAGTGCAACGAAAAGTATAAAAGTCTGTTACAAAAAGGTCCCTGTTCAGGGACTAAAATGAAAGAAAAATTAAATGTTTTTAATTCATGTCCCTGTATAGGGACCTAAATGCAAATACTGGAAACTTTGGAGCACTATTGAATTTCTGGAAGTATGCTGGGTTTTATGTTGCAATTTATCTACCAATACATTTTCAATGGCCTGGATTAGATCGCACGTGCAGATCTCAACCGTCCGTGGAGGACACGTGTCGCCAGCCAGTAGCTTATGGTGTTCTTGAAGTTCTTCCCCCTTTCAACACAAGTGACGACGGCGTGCTCTTATCTGACTTCTCTCAGGAGAAGGAGTGATCGAGTGGGCCTCTTGCAGGGCCAGAGGGGTGAGTCATTCACTTCTTGAGCTTGCTTGCGGGTGAGCTGGCTCGGAGGTGAAGGAAGGTGGCGGTGAGATGTCGATGAATCTGTCTGATGGTCAAGCAGCGGTTAGGTCTGGGATCTCAACCTGCTGCGTGATTTTGTTGAAAATGAAGCTTCTCTAGATCCAATGGTTGCTCAAGATGGTAGAGGGAACCTACAAATGAGTGCTTGTTGCTTGATTCATCAAAGAACCGGACAAAGGATTATGAAGATGCATATCAAAATGTATTTCCAAGAAATATGAAAAGGGAAAATGGAAGATAAATGGATGAAATCGAAATGAATATAAGAGGGTGATTTGGGTCTGCGTCTAAGAAGGAGATTAAAGGTCCTAATTACGTGCTTAAGAAAACTAATTGATGCACGCAAATCGAGAATTAAAATGTAAAATAGGGAAGAAATACCGGTGATTGCAAAGTGTATGACTCTACAGGTTGTCCCTCGATAGGGCAGTCTTCCTAGAGCTCCACGCGGTGGCAGAGGCGATGCAAGGAGGTTGGCCTCCTTGGAACTTCTCCTCCGACGTTTCTTATTCCACGTGAGGCGGTCCTCGGGCCCTGTCATGACCGGAGTGAGGCAGAGAGAGGCTAGGAAGTGGGGTTGATGTCCAGTTGGTTTCTGGGAGTTGGAAGCTCTGGAGAGTTTTGGAGAGTTAGTTCGAAAGGGACAAGTTCATGGTATTTTATAGAGAGATCGGAGGAGGGTTAGTTGAAGATCGACGATGGGCATGTATTAGGGTTGTTAGGAGGTGAAGCTGGAGGATTCGGATCGGGTTTAGGAGGAAGAACGAACGCACGCAAATTTGTTGAAGGTCAGGAATTAAAATAAAGCATTGGCTTGTGTTCTTAAAGAAGAAGATACCGGGTGTTGATACGTGTTAAAACCTTGTTAACCAGTATCAAGAAATAGATTAATAAACATATATTAAATAGTAAATAACATTACTTTAAATAGGCATACAAGTGACAAGTATAGATAATAAATTATCTAAATTATGGTATAATTAGTTTTTTATAAATAATAAATAAATTGTGAAATATAAAAATTATATTAATAAAAATGTATAATATTACATGATAAATAGGTTTTGGATTTTTAATTTAATAAATTAAAAAATAATATACCATATTTATATTTTATTAATAATTAGGATAATAAATAGAGTACGTATTATTTTTGTGGATTTTAATAAAATAATTTAAGTATATTAATAAATATGGGTATAAGTTATGTAATTCAATTTTACCTATAAATTACAGTTTTTGATTTATTTAAAATAATAAATAAGCTCTAAAAATTCTGATATAAATTGAAGTTAAAATAGATGATCAACTAAATAATTAGAAATAATAAAAGTATTAAAACATAAAAATAATATGTTCTAAATAAAATAAATAGCCCAGAAACCTAGTTGTGGTTAGGTCCCAAAATCGACTTTTTGTAAATGGACTCCGATTTTAGTGAAATCACCTCCATTAATAAGAGAATATTATTTTATGAACTTTAAAGGTGAGTCAAGTGAAATTGGAGTTCATATGAGAAAGTTACGATGTCCGGAAGTTGAGTTTTTGAACATTTACAAGTTAGATTTCTTAGCATATATACAAGATAATAGTTTTAACATATTTTTATATTTTTCTTCATATTTTTTGAAATTATTAGGAGAAGAGTATGTGAAAAATATTTTCATATTAAGTAATTAAAAATCATTAAAGATTTGATAATTATTGGATAAATAATGAAGAGCACGTAAAGTGAGAAATTATTTATACTAGGAAAATTTCCCGCGCTTCGCTGCAGACAAATTTTTTTATATATCTTTGGAAAATATTAGAGTCTATAAGGAAATTAAATTAAGCATGTATAAAGTAAAATAAACATTAGCATATGTCGTCAACTTTTTTACTTCTCAAGACAAACGTGCATGTCCATAAATTTACACAAATGATATGATTTTTTATGACATGACTTGTATAATAAAGAAAGAACATTGAACAAATAGCATTCACGCAATATTGATACATTTGAACATGTAAATCTAGCAATATATACCCACATGTAAGGATATTTATAGTATAGCAAAATATGCATTCACAATATTAATGTTCGAATATGTATATTCGTTGATATAACGTATTTGTAAAGCTACTAACTTCTTGCAACGACTTTTCTTTGTAATAGGTCTAAAACAATTTTAATGAAATTACTATATTATACATAAATTATTAAATTTTAAATTATAAAATATATTTGATGTAAATATCATTACAATAATTGGTTTTTTAATTCTTTAATCCAGAATGCTTGGAAAAATATCAAACATATATATTTTTTTAATCCTAACCTATTAATAATCAAAATTTATTAATTCAAGTGACTCAAACCGAGTAGAAATGTACATCAGATTAAGATTTTGTAAATATGAATATTAACTTTATAAACTAAGAGATTAACTTATAAGATAATGCTGCATAAATAATGCGGTTGATATAATCAACCTCTTACATATTTTTTCATGATCATGAATATATAATCCAATTAAGCAAATATTGGATTCTCTTAATAATATATGCAATATCTAATGTGAATAGAAAGATAAAAGGGGGCATACATTGTGATTGCATTAAATTTATTTACGTCGACAAAAACATGGGCAACAAAATTATTAGCTGCATCCCGTATTTGAATATGTGTATTAAAAAACGCTTTTATAAAATTAGATGCAAGACAAATAAATTATCATCTATATCATTAATCCGAAGATTTGATGAAAATATGAATGTCTAGCTCAAGAGATACCAAAGCTCCTGAAAGGTTCACATATGTAGCTTCACATCAAGTCAAATCCTTTGAGATCTTAACGATCCACATCCTTCCCCTTCGCTTCCACTAATAAATATACACGTAAAATCCAAGGATCTGTATATGGCCCCAATTCACGTGCCAACTCCACTTGCACATCGCGGAATCCTACTCTTATGTTGCTTGATTATGCATGTATATGGAAAATGATCATTTAAATTTCAAAACAAAATCCGTTTCTGACTATGAACGTGATTTGGGAACCAATAGAGCATTCGGTCCCTTTCCTGACACCAACTTCGCTTGTGCCATGGAACTGAACGCTTTTATTTCTTTTCTTTCACACGTGTGAATGAAAATCACCATGCAGATCTAGTATCCCACACATCACCGAATCTACAACCACATCCTCCTTTGCAACTCAAACTTTGGCATCTATGATGAAATTTAATATGTGTCGGGGGGGGGGGGGGGGGGGGAGGGGGGACAAAGAAGAGAATTTGGGAGAGATATTGGGATGGGAGAGTTATTTTGTGAGAGAGCAACGTAGAAAATAGGGGAAGAGAGTGAGTGCTCAATCGGGAGGAGAGACAACACGTCAGAGAATTATAGAGCACAGAGATGGGTGCCATGTGTCCAACTGATAGAAAAAATGAGATGGAAACCTTTTATTGTCGATTGATTCGAAAAGATCAATGATAAACTAACCATATTTGAATTTAGATTCTTAAATTTAACATAATAAGATATAGTAACATGTATTCTAATTATGAGGGTAATTTTTTATTGTAACTAAATTCAATTCCTTTCTTGAAGACGAAGTGGATTTTAGATTTTTACATGAAGTAGAGCACTAATCTAATTTGAAAATCTCTATTTTCATTTATTATAATATAACAAAGATGAAATATTTCTTGCATAATCAATAGACTTCAAACAGTTCTATTTCCTTATATGTGTGCATGTTTGTGATGAGAAAGATATTCATATCATATATAATTTATTTTTTCATAATAGTCAAGGGATTGAATGCTTATATTTATTTACTGTATATTATATATCTGAACAAATTATTACCATTGAATCAAAGTTTAATATGAGAAATTTAAAATATGTATTATAAATAATATAAGTAAAGTCTTCATATTATATATAGATAAACAACTAGAAAGACCTATCTGTACGATAACCACATGTATTAGATACAAAACATTTGCATGAATAAAAAATTAAGAATTAAATCCATTAGATTCCCATGAATATTTTTTAGATATATATAATTTATAAACTAAACAAAATATTATTGATAATATATAAATTTAGTAATATTAGCGTTAAAAAATAATTAGTAATATAAGACAATACAAAATGGATAGGAATACATTTTTCATAATCATTCTAATTTGAATGTATTTCATATATTTTACTAAATGTAAACACAAAAATATTATAATTGGGAAAAGGATAGAGGAGTGACATGGAAGTGAGAATACGTGTGGTGAAAGGGAGAGAGGATAGGTGGAGAGAGAGGAGTACGTTACGTTATAAAAAGTGAGATAGAGAGAATGAAAAGTATGATGTGGCCTTGACAAAGGATGTAATGTGACAGTTGTAGAAGAGTGGGTGCGAAAAACCTGTTTTAGTATATTATATAGATACATATATAGATATTCTTCATGCATTACATTAATAAATTATAGTATAGAAATTTTTCATAGTTATTACATATAAATATTTAAATATAAGAAGAAAATTAATACGTATGTCATCCTTTTTATAAAAGATAAGGAATAATCACATCTTTACGCCCATAATCTATACTCTCTACTTTCAAGTCTTTGAGATAAATTTCAGAAGATCTACCCTTATCAAATAAAATATTATATTTTACTAATAGAAATTATTTTGATAAAATATCATCTATTTTCTATGGAATGCAGTGAATATATATACATATACATACATACATACATATATATAGTATGTGGGAGGGGGAAGTGATGAATACCTATTCATCACTCTTTATTCTTTTATTTTAGCTACAAAACCCTTGCAAAACATCATGTATATATGTGTAAATAGCAAAAATTATCAATAAGCATTCATTGTGTAAATTACAATATTTAGCATGTTTTTAGGCATAAATAAAAGAATAAAGAAATAAAAGAAAACGAGGGAAATATTTAGAATAAATATTGAGCGACCTAATCCCAAGGGAGGGCTCAGCATGGGCCTGGCCGCAAAAGAATCCAAGTAGTGGGAGATAGGGTCAATCTCATGTGTGTACATATACCTATGTATATAAATAAAATTATTTTCATCTAAATAAAAAAAATATGTGTTTCTTTTATTTTGTACATATTTGTAAATATAAAACTAAAATAAAAATGTGTAAAATAAAAGAAAAAAAAGAAATAAAATCCCCTTCATCAGTTTATATGGACCATGTAAATAGAATATCTGATCTATTTATTTTCTATTTGTACATAAATAATTAAAATCTTATAAAAATAATTTCACATTCCCTATTTTATGGCGTAAATAAATAAAATAAAAATCAGAAAAATAAAAATAAAATAAAAAGAAATAAAATAAAATCAAATTCCCACCTTGTATATATACCATGTAAATATGTATATAAAGCTATTTATTTAACCCATGTAAATAAATAATAAAAATACAATAAAAATACCCTTTCATTCCAAATTTTAATCTATAAATAAATAAAATATAAAATTGGAATAAATGTATAAAAATAAATCATTAAAAATTAAAAAAAATCCATATTGTATATACCTGTATATAATAATAATATAATGTAAATACATAAATTATATTTCAAAAAAATAAATAAAAATCACTAAAAAATTATTTGAAAATAAATAAACATTTTTCATGTTTTAAGTTTTTTGAAAAAAAGTCATTTATTATTTTTTATTGAATTTCCAAATAATTATTAAATGGCGAGCTCTAATTAGTCCACGAGGGATGTTGACCCCCGGTCAACTCCCCCCCTGGGCCTTTTCTCCGCGGATCTTGCGTCCGACCCGACATTCGCCGAATTTTCCAAACGCGATCCGACCTCCAAACATCTAAACCCTGGGCTCCATTTCTTCCTTGCTGATCCGAGATTCTCACCCGGGGTTCTACATAGGGATCCGTGCTCCGAATCTCTCGCCCGATCCTCATCTAGTCGGAGCCCCAGCCGTTTATAGATCCACCTTCGTCGCACTTTCCCCGCCATCCTTGGCTATGCACCCTTCTCCCAGGACCTCCACCTTACTCCCCAGAGTGACAGTTGCGCGAGGAGGGTGTCGAAGAGAGGAGAGGGCGCCTCCAGCCATCGATCCGGCGACCCCTATCGTCGTGCGCCGCCGCGAGGTGCGCTGAGCCTCGAAACCCGACATTTCCATGAGGCAAGGACCCCCAGAGTTCCGTTAGTTCGTCCCCAGTCGACTGCATCCGCCAGGTAACCTCGAATCACCATAGTTTAGTCTAATTTCCGATTACGCCCAAATCCATTCTCCATCGTCGCCGATCAATTTCTATCGCTCCGATCATCAATCCGCTCATCCGACCCGACCATCATATCCATGAGACCCCTCTCCACCTTATGCACCCACACACCCACCTTGGTTTGCCGAGGAACCAAGGCTCGACCTCCACCGTCGTCGCCTCGCCGGAGGTCGTTCACCCAACGCACTCGATCACCCTTTTCGCCCCTAACCGGGTCGGGGCAGTTTGCCCTCGACCCGGGAAGCTATTGGTGCCCATTTGCAGGTGAATGCGACCCATCTGAGGGTCATGACGTTCGAGCCCAGGAGCATCCCTCCTCCGCCATCATCGGGCCGCTCCGATGTTCCCCAACGTCATCGGAGGATCCCATCAGCTGCAGAAGAGCTTGGCGATCACGTTCCACATCCTAGCAGCTTCAGAGGAGGTCCCCACCGCGCACACGGAGCCGACGAAGCTCACCGGTGAGCAGTTCTTGGAGGACCCTCCTCCATCGTCCGATCATCCCCGACGCTCCAGATCCTATCTCAGTCGTCCCATTAATGAGCGCCAGCAGTCGTCAGATCCATCTGGGGTTGATCGAGACCGTTTGCTTCAACGAAGGGGTGCCCTTGCTTCTCAGCCATTGATCTTCCACGTGGCACACCCTCATACCTCCGATAATAAGGGGTAAATTATACCTAGACACCTGCTCTTTTGTATTTGCAATCTAGTCCTGTAAATATTTAATATAGTTGTTTTTATTTTTGGATAATTGCACTCTAGACCTTCATGTTTCTACTATTTGCACTTTAGTCCTTATATATGTGGACCACGTGCATTGACACGTGAAGATCTGGTCTTTTTGCATTTTGTGCCCTGTGGTTTATGTGCGTTATTGTTTGAATTTTTAGAAATAGGAACTGCAAATAGGTCCCTCCGTGCCTGATACAAATGCATCGTGCGTGACTTGCTGGACATTTTGCATTTTGGGTCCTTGGTTCTATTTGCTTGTTATCATTTGGCCCCTGAAAGTAGTTTTTATTGCATTTAAGTCCCTGTGCACTATGAGCCTTTATTCTATTTAAATAAAATAGAAAATTCAACCCAAATTGCGTGAAATTTGGATACTGGCTCCTGCCACTGTGTAAAAATTTCCCTAAATTTTGGTTACATTTTTGAGGCCTTTTAATATTTTTAAAAATTCAAAAACTGTTGTTTTTTGCTTCTGTTTGATTTAGAAAATCATAAAAAATCTAAAAAGCTAATTTAAAAATTCTGAAAAAATTAGGATTTGTTAGTTTTTATGTATTTGATTTTCTGTGCAATTTTGGTTATTTTTGGATATATAAAAACCCTAAAAATTAAAAAACAATTAAAAACTTATAAAAATTTTGAAAAATCGTAGAAAACTCAAAAAATTACAAACTCTTTTTTCTGAATTTTAGTTTTTGTTTATATTTTGCATAAAAATTACCTCCAGTTGTGAAAGATCCATTTGATATTTTACATGGTCTTTGAAGTTTGGCTGGACAGATTGCTCCTGTTTTTGCTCTTTTTGATTTTTAGAAAATTGTATAAAAAGTAGAAAAATCTCAAAAATTCACTAAAAACAATAAAATACCTAAAAACCATAAAAACAATTTTGTTTGAATTTTTGTAGCATTTTGAGTGCTTTTATTATTTGTTGTGTTTGCTTGGCTTTTCCTTTTTCTTATTTTTCACCTTTATTAAAAATCCAAAAAATATAAACATAATTAAAAATCCGCCAAAAATATTTGTTTTTGTTTTATTTTATTTCCTGACTACTTCGTAGGCTGCGAGGCCTACTCGTGCTCCCTGAGTCCGAACCTGGGTGCTACACCAGGCTATTCTCATAGCCATGACCACTATTTTGTGTTGATTGTTTTATTTCTTTATTTGGTGGTCTGCTTCACATTTTTTTTCTTGATTGATCCGATTATTCGAGATCCGGGTCGCAACGACCCTTGTTCTATTACATTCACCCGAGTCTTGGTGATTTTTCGGCTCATCAGAATGGCGCCATTGCCGGGGAGCACGGCTTAGTAGTCCGTTTTTCTTTTTCTTTGATTTTGGTTTTCTTTTATTTTCCGCGGTTTTCCGCAGCTTTTCTTTCGACCGCAGCTTTTCGCGGCTTTTGTTTCCTTTTTATTTTCTTTTCATTTTTATTTTCTTTTATTTTCTTTTATTTTGTTTTTGCTTTTTTCGGGCTTTTACTTTTATTTGGTCTATATCTGGCTTTTTTTTAATAATTTGTGCTTGACACCCCTGTTTGTTTGCTTGCGAGGGCCCGAGGACCGAGGCAACTATTCTCAAAGAGCCGGCGCAACTGCGGAAGTCGGAGGCGACTCCCTTCTGTATGGAGCCGCAGGAGAGCGCAAGGAGACGAGCAGGAGGTCGGGAGCCGCTGAATAACCGCGGAGTAGATTAGTTTAGTTTAGTTTACTTTTTCAGCACTTATATTATTGTAATAATATAGGGATAGGACTTGGAGATGGTGGACCTTCGGGGTCTGTTTCGCCGAGCACCGGTGTGCTTGGGGGACCCCACCGGATTTTCGCCGCTTTTTACGCGGTTTTTCTACCATTTATTTACTGCTTTATTGATTCTCACAAATTTCAGCCCTAGCTTACGATTTTTGCTTGATTGCACCGTAATAAGTAGGGTCCATACACCTAATAATTTGCCTGTGCCTATAGACCGTAATTGGACCAAGATAAAAATCAATAAAAAAGGCTATCTGGTCACTTGAGGGGTCCCGTGCCGCTAGAGGTCGTATACAGCGCTGGCAGGACCCGTTGTGACGGGCACTGATCGGCATCCGAGATCGGACACTGACCCCTTCTGTTGACCATTTAGCCATTGTTCTTTAGAGTAGAACTTCTTCGTTTAGGGCTGGTTTTCCGCTTGCATCATATAGGTAGTTTATATTTCTGTCTTTCAATTATGCGCAGATCATATTGCATGTAGACTGTTGGATTCAGGTACGCCTTCTATCTCGTGCATGCATCATTGATTTCCCGCACATCAGCTTTTTCAACTTCTCCCCCTGTTTTGGACATAAAACAACCAAGTGAACCAAAAAATTCGTTAGGCGATTGTTTGATTTGAAAAATACCTAAAAAAACAAAAACTATAAAATTGGGACTGCTAAATCAACTTGACCCTAAAAGACACTCACCATAAAAATCTGTCTTGGGGAGAGCAACCCCCTCATTGTCTGGTTTTCATGTGCGAGAGAGTGACCCGCACCCTAGGATAGATCCATATCTGAACATCCTTCAGACTACTGCTTCTGGGCTAGTCGTTCTTCAGCGAGGATCGCTCCGGTCTCCAGTAAAGCGGGTCGCGATATCCTTAACAGAGCGAGCCGATCGGGTAGCTGGTAAACGGTCCGCGGATTGTACTGGCTGGGAAAGATCTAGTTCGAGATCGGGACAGTCTCCTGGGGGAATCGGATTCCCAACAGGTCATGTAACCGCTCTGCTATCTTGACTTGATCACCTAATAAAAACTGATAAGATAATTGACCGAACTCTTACGGTCTTCAGCTCGCATTGAGTAGGTGAATCCGGGGTTTGTATTGCTCATCTTAGTTGTTTCCAGATCCCATCCGCCCGACTCGCCAGATCAAGATGATGGGCACGAGGTCCCTTAGGCAGCCTCTGGCTGCACAACTTTTCAGCACTCCATCCCGTTCATCTAGGTTGGTTCGCGAGAGCCGAGACCCGCTCTCTGAACCCAAGTTTGATTCTGCCATGTTCCCCTATGACCACCCTTATACCAATCCAGAGATACCAGTGCCAGATACTAGACTGCAGACAGATGATTTATCGGCACCTGAGTTTGGGTCTTTTGCCTTTGTAGAGACCATGGCCGGCAGCAGTGACGACCGCACCGGAGGTCCCCGAGCAGAGCAGACATTTATCATGGACCAGGATGCGATCAACACCACCCTGATTGCCTCTCTAGAGACAGTGCAACAGCAACTTAGGGATCAGGGTGCCTTCATGATTGAGATGAGGAGAGAGATGGAGCAGATGAGAGCCGACCGCGACCAGTGCGGGCCTGGAGACGGATCGAGGAGACCCGACGATGCAGCAGCAGCAGCCGCAGCGGCTGTAGCTGCAGCAGCAGCCGGTGCAACAGCGACAGCACCAGATCAGCCGAGACCGATGCGGGAGTTGCACAACCCTGGATCGACACTGATGCACCGCTGGGTGGTACTACTAGCTATCCTGGGGAACTTCAAGTTCCCCCCGAACACCCTTCAGCTTCTACCCCGTTTCCATGGGCTCGCCACAGAGGAGCCCCATCTTCATCTCAAGGAGTTCTTGATGATCTGCAGCACCGTCCACGACCGTTAGGTGGACGAGGACACTATTCGCATGATTGCCTTCCCCTTTTCACTGGCAGATAGACCAGCCACCTGGCTGAAGCATCTAGGAACAAGTACTATCCACTCGGTCAGACGAACACAACTAGGGCACTGATCAGCAACTTCTCCATGATCCCCAATGAGCAATTCCACGAGGCATGAGAGAGGTTCAGAGAGCTTACCGATAGATGTCCGCACCACGAGATCTCGAAGCCGAACTTAGTTTAGAGCTTCTTCTGCGGGCTGACACTAGAGCTATAGAGCCTAGTGAATGCTTCATGTGGCGGGTCCTACTTCGCCAAGGATGTGGATCAGGTCTGGGCCATCTACGAGGAGATGGCTGAGAACTATACAGTGATGTCCCAGACCCGACTCTACACTCAAGGCGCCTCCAGCCATCGATAGCACGGGTCGACGCCGGTCCTTCCACTTCGTCAGCGGCAACCGTACAGACCGAGTCCACAGCCGCCGACATGGGCATTATCAACGAGAAGCTGGACCGGATGGAGATTATAGAGAAGAAGCAGTGCCAGAGCATATCGTAGATGGATCAGATGGCACAGACGTTGAGTGACCTGAAGACGCAGATCATGTGTCTCCAGGAGGCACAGACGGCTTCTTAGCCCCGTCTTCAGTCACGAGGAGATCCGAGTGGCAGTAGCAGCTCGTCCCAGTGCTTCAGCTCCAGTCAGCATAGACAGGTCCACCTTGTACAAGCGGAGCCGTACCAGCAGCCGCAGCCTTACTACCCGTCACCACCATCCCAGACACTCAGATGGTGGTGTATCAGCCGGATCAGCCTCTGGCAGTACTCCCGCCACACCCTTATGAACCGGAGCCGTTGATGGATTTCAACGGTATTTGGTACGACCGACCCCAGCCCAGTATCTGACAAGACCATCCTGGATACCGTTGGTCGGTTGTCGGTGCCACTTCCCAACAGTAGCCGCCAATTCAGGGTGGCCAGTACGACCATCAGCGAGATCACCAGCAGCAGCAGACCCTAGTGTACCAGTAGCAGCAGTAGTCATCCTAGTATGGTCCTCGTCCCTATTAGGAGGGACATTCTTGGAGGCGTGATCATCCTCAACAGCAGTATCAGCAGTACCCCTCTCACCCGCACCAGCCACAGCAACAACCTCACTACTAGAGAGGCCACTCGTCAGGTTCTCATGGGCCATCCGATGAGAACCATGCCTTAGACGACATAGCCCGCCTCGTGACAGAGCAGCAGGCCACATTCAGACGTGAGATGGATGAGTTCCGCTAGGAGATGCGTGAGATCGTGAGAGGAAAGGCCGCCGTACCTGCCCAGAGTGAGCCCAACCCGAACAACCTGAAGAGGAAGTCTGAGCAGGTAGATTTCACAGAGTATGCCACTCCTAATGATTCATTTGGTGATATGTCTGCATATCTATTTGATACTGACTTTGTCACACATAGGAGCGGTAGGACGCCAGAAGGCGGCGCCTCATCTGAGCGACGTTCTCATGCCACTCCAGGAGCGCCAAGCGAGGAGGAGCACGGTACTGATGCCGCATGAGATGATGACGGTGGTGCTAATGCCACCATGGACGTTGATCCACACGACGGTATTGAGGCCGTCGCTTCACTAGATGGAGAATGTGGTACTGACGCCACCATAGTTGCCAAGCTAGAGCGCGGTGCTGAAGCCGCAAGCCGACATGCCGAGGGTGGTGCTAATGCCACCGTTTCTACTTCTGCTAGTCCTGTAGTCTTTCCATCTGTACATGTATCTCAGGACACTTCTGGAAATAAAGGAAAGGGTTTATTTTATTCTGATCCACATGTGGTGCATGATGATGTATTTGTGGATTCTACCGTGCTTGAGCAACCTAGACCCTCTCCTAGTCCTTCACCTGAGTAGGACCCTATAGTCCCCTTCCCTAGAGCACTCCATTTGGGTAAGGGGCAGAAAAAAGAAAATCCTAAAAAGAATCAGTGGGTACAGTTCAGCCAGCAGATGATCGACAGATTCCATATCCAGCTGACTCTCCAGGAGGCCTTGGAGCACATCCCTCTACTCCAGAGATCACTCAGAGACAGGACCACAGTTAGGAGGAAGAGGAGGAACCATCAGTCTTAGATCCATGTGCTTACTCGTGCCACATGTTTCGCGATTCAGAACCGTCTGCCGTCCAAGAGGCCAGATTCAGGAGCCACATATGTCAGATGCCATATCCATGAGCAGAGGTTCGATCTCACTCTATTAGACAGCGGTTCTTCAATCAACCTACTTCCGGCATCCCTTCTCGACCGCTTCGAGTTGGGCACTCTACAACAGAGCAGGACAGTCCTTCAGTTTGCTGATCGATTTGTCAAGAGGCAGAAGGGGTTGCTGAGGGATGTTATCGTCACAATTTAGTGCCTGAAATTAACCGTGGACTTCGTTGTGTTGGACATGGAGATCCCTGAGTCTGTGACCGATACCCCCATCATTCTATGTCGCCCGTTCTTGGCCACAGCCAAGGCAGTGACCGAGCATGATAGCGGGAAGGTATACTTTCACGTCGAGGGCGAGAGTGTACAAATAGAGACGGTCGAGGACATCAAAGCCAGAGATACAGCTTTCTCGGAGCCGACCACAGATTCAGAGCAGATGATAGAGACAGGGCAAGACATCCACCAGGACTGCGATTTTGTGATCACAGATGATGAGGCAGTTTGGGCAGATCCAGTCGCACAGGCCATCCTCACACCTTTATAGTCCGCTGATGCAGAGACGCCAGCAGAGGGGAGCTTGGAGAGTGCATTCCTAGTCCAGGATACCTTTCAGGCAGCAGAGCTGATTCTTGACCGCGAGACCAATTTTTGTGAGTATGATACTGATCCCTCGGAGTCATACGTTGATTGGGCAGAGTTTGATGATTTTCTACCATGTCTGACTTCCACTGAGCCTGCAGCCAGGGAGGAGGTAGATGGCATGCAGAGAAGAGACAGTCCAGCAGAGCAGCCTTCTCCAGATACTGATTGTAAGCGAGAGTTTTCGTTCTCCCATGCAGATTTGGCAGCATTCACTCAGAGCTTTCAGAGGCCAGATCCGCCAGCACCGACTTGTCCAGAGTTGAAGCCACTTCCTGCGTCGTTGAAGTATAGGTTCCTTGCGGGTGAGCAAGAGATGTACCCAGTCATTATCTCAGCAGATTTGACTGGAGAGCAGGAAACCCGTCTGACGGGGTTTCCTGAAAAGAATCGCAAGGCGATAGGATGGAGTGTAGCCGATCTCCAGGGGAAAAGTCCAACCCTGAGCTCCCACCATATCTATCTCGAGGATGAGGAGAAGCCGTCGCGTGAGTTCCAGCGGCGGCTGAACCCAAATATGAGAGAGGTTGTCATGAAGGAGATCTCGAAATGGTGGAGCACCGATTTTATCTACCCCATCTCCGACTCCAAGTGGGTCAGTCCGTTGCATGTGGTGCCCAAGAAGACGGGCATCACTGCAGTTGTCAGCGAGTCTGGAGAGGAGATCGCTACCCGGGTACCCACTTCTTGGTGGGTTTGCGTAGATTATAGACGACTCAACCAGGCCACCAAGAAGGATCATTTCCCCCTGCCCTTTATAGATCAGATTATTGAGAGACTGCAGGGAAGAGCCACTACTGCTTCTTGGATGGGTACTCCGACTACAATCAGGTGGCCATCGCGCCCGAGGACCAAGACAATACCACCTTCACCTGTCCCTTCGGCACATATTCCTTCAGACGCATGCCATTTGGGCTATGCAACGCCCCTGCGACATTTCAGAGATGCATGCTATCTATATTTTCGGGCTTGGTGGGGAGTGCTTGGAGGTCTTCATAGATGACTTCTCGGTCTACGGCGACAGATTCGACTCTTGCCTTGACTGCCTAGACCGGGTCCTTAAGGGATGCATTGAGGTTCACCTAGTGTTGTCTTGGGAGACGAGTCACTTCATGGTGACTCAGGGGACGGTGCTTGGCCATATCATCTCCAACTGGGGCATGGAGGTTGATCCAGCCAAGGTAGATGTCATTAGAAAACTCGCACCACCGTCCAACCTGCGGCAGTTACGGTCTTTTCTGGGGCATGTCGGTTTCTACCGACGCTTCATTCATGATTTCAGTAAGATCGCCCGACCGTTGACTGATCTGCTGATGAAAGACATCGAGTTCCTTGTCGATGACAAGTGTCTTTCGTCGTTTGAGACTCTCAAGAGATGTGTTGTAGAGGCTCCTGTTCTCCAGCCGTCTGATTGGTCTCTCCCATTCGAGATCATGACGGATGCCTCTGATTTTGCCGTAGGGGCCGTGCTGGGACAGAGGAGGAATGGAGTCCCATTTGCCATTCACTACGCTAGCCATACATTGGATGCCGCGCAGCAGAACTACACAGTCACTGAGAAGGTGATGCTAGCCGTAATCTTCGCCCTAGATAAGTTCAGATCTTACAATATTGGATCTAGAGTGACCATTTACACTGACCATACCGCCATCAGGTACCTCATGGCAAAGAAGGATGCCAAAGCTAGATTGACTAGATGGATCCTTCTACTCCAGGAGTTTGACATAGAGATTAAGGATAAGCCTGGATTCAAGAATGTGGTGGTGGATCATCTCTCCCGATTAGAGCATCTTGAGGATTCAGAGCAGACTGAGCCAATATGTGAGACCTTCCCAGATGAGGCGATCCTTGCTGTCACCTCTCTCCCGTGGTACGTCAATATTGTGAACTTTCTTGTTGCTAAGAAAGTTCGACAATATTTGCCCAGGCAGTGACTTGAGACCTTCCTCGCGAAGGCCAAGTTCTACCACTGGGAGGATCCCATCCTTTACCACGAAGGAGGGGATAGCGTATGACGTAGGTGCATTCCTCAGGAGGTGCACCATAGCGTCCTCACTTACTGCCACAAGCATGAGGCAGGAGGACATCACTCTGGGAGGAGAACGACACAGAAAGTGCTCCAATCCGGCCTATGGTGGCCTACCCTCTTCAACGACTATGATGAGTTCGTGAAGAAGTGTACTGACTATCAGAGGATGGGCACTTGTGGACAGCGTGATATGATGCCGATGCAGCCCATTCACTTCTGTGAGGTTTTTGACGCATGGGGCATCGATTTCATGGGTCCATTCCATAGGAGTCAGGGATTCGAGTACATTCTGTTGGACGTGGATTAAGTTAGTCGTTGGGTTGAGGCCATCCCCACCCGAACCGCAGATGCTAGGACTGTTTGCCGATTTTTGAGGAAGCATATCATTTCACGGTTCGGGGTACCTCGATTGTTGATATCTGACGGGGGGTCACATTTCATCAACGACAAGGTAAAGGCCCTTGCCAACAAGTTCAGCATAGACCATCGAGTTTCCACTCCATACCATCCTCAGACGAATGGTCTAGCTGAAGTGTCGAACATGGAGATCAAGACTATATTGCAGAAAGTCGTCCGCCCTGACCGAAAGGATTGGTCATAGCTTTTGGACTCGGTCTTGTGGGCATATAGGACATCTTTCAAGACTCCTTTGGGTACGTCTCCCTTTTGCCTCGTTTATGGCAAGCCGTGCCATTTACCTGTTGAGCTGAGACATAGGTCACTTTGGGCTGTCACTGATATACTTTTGGATCTAGAGAGTGTAGGAGATCAGAGTTAGCAGCCTTGGAGGAGCTTCGTGATACTGCCTTTTCGAACAGCCTACTTTATAAGGAGAGAGTGAAGGAGTGCCATGATTCTCATATCAGCCACAAGCATTTTGAGACAGGACAGAGAGTATGGCTATTTGATGCTAGGCTTCGTCTATTTCTAGGGAAGCTACATAGCAAATGGAAGGGACCGTATTTGGTGAGAAAGGTACACGGCAATGGGAGTATCGACATATCTGTGTTGTCTTCTGAGAGTACCTTTCGAGTGAACGGCCAGAGGCTCAAGCCATATCTAGATCATGAGCCGCGGGTCGTTGATGTTGCCCCGATTCACTTTGCGTGAGATGTGGTCTCTTGACTCACATCTATTGCATCACACGCCTGATTATCACTGTTCTTCCGACTTGTATAGATCCAGATGTCCATATCACACTATTCTTTAGCCCCACATCCCTTTGCTCATCTTATGATTATGCTATACTTAGGGTGTACTTTACCCTAAGTATAGGGGGGATGTAGGACTCTCGGGTATTCTTTTGATTCATTTCTACCTCTGTTTTGCTGCGTATACTTAGGGATATCTTACCCTAAGTATAGGGGGGATAGACCCTGTACATTCTCACTCGGATTTCCATTTGTGTACAACCTGCTATACTTAGGATTATTTGATCCTAAGTATAGGGGGAAATGCCGAGATCCTCTTGATTGCTATTCTTTCATTCGTCTTTGTATAAAGCCTTCCTTTTCAGTTCCCTATACTAAGCACGAGTTATGTCTTCTTCATCGCTCTTTACTCTGAGGACATCGTTCGAGCTAAGTATAGGGGGATGTGTATATATTCCATATATACTTTAGCCATAACTCGTACTTTGTGTGAGTGTGTTAATAAATAAAAATGTCTAAAAACCCAAAAATCCATAAAACTTAAAAATTTTTCCTTGTAAATAAACATTCTTTTATTGCACATACATAGCTATTGTACAAATTATTTTTGTAAAAATGTTTGTAAAAACTTTTTGTGCACATAATGTGTAAATATTTTCTTATCAAGATTATGTATATAGTACAAAGTTTTTCCAAATTTTTTTGAAAATCAAAAGTTTGCAAAAACCTTATGTAAATTTGTTTAAATATTTTGCAAAACTTGCATTCATGCATACATCCATGGTTTTAAAACATTTTTCAAAAATTTTGCACATGTGTAAATACTTTGTAAATTGCATCTTTGTAAAATACTTGTATAGTTTTCCTGGATTATAATTGACATTTAAACTAGCCTAGAATTAAATTGGGAAATGGAGCTTGGTTAAGATCTTAATCCGCTTAATTATAAGAGGAACCTTATAGGGCTTAGGGGTAAGGCTTTTCAGGTCTATGGTGACTTAATTCTTTGAGTCCACTAGGCTATGATCACATGTCATCTCACTGAGCCTAAGTAGAGCACTTAACAACACACACATGACTCATATAGACAATGGCTTGACTTGGACCCGCACTATACACCGAGCTCTCTACTGATGAAGTGGTGAGGAGGCAGTCTTCCTTGACTTGGGGTAGCATATGAGGGTAGTACTTCTAGGAGGAACCTCTCTTCTTCTTATAGTGAAGGAAGTGTGTCTCAACTTGGTCTGGTTGCCATGAGGTCTAACGACAGGAGTTGTGGGTTGCAATAAAGCTTTAAAAGAGGGATAGTCTACTGCCTCAAGAGGAAAAACTCCTTATGTACATATGATGCACCTTGTAAATATGTTGTACAGATGCACTTGAAAAAAAATGCAAAAAGAAAATAACTCCAAAAAAGTGGTGGGTCTGATAGAAAATGATAATCCCACCGGAGTATGTATATAGTGCAATAAGCAAAGCTTGAGATTCATATTCCATCTTATGTAGCTTGCAGCAGGGAGACTTAGCTACACTGGTTGAGCTCCCAAGGATACATGGCTACACTGGCCATGGCCCATTCTCTTCTTCCCCCTCTTCTTGAGCCGGCTGAACTTGAACTTAGAAGGGAATACCCCGCTCCTCGAGGAAAGAGTGGCCAGATTGGGGTCATAGAGTTACCTTGCTGGGGAGGGTTGTCATTTTGCTACTTCTGAGGTGGAGAGATATACTTCACTTACACCGTACAAGGAAAGATTCATGGTCTTCAGGGTTTGTGTATGTAGACTTGTTCTGATCTGGAATGTTGAGGAGTCTTGACTATAGATTAGTGGATCTTAGAGGCTGTTAAGTTTTAAACCTAAGTCCAAATAAGGTTCTGACACATTAATAATCCAAAGATCTGACCGAGCTCCATATTTCAATTTAACGAAGGCAAGTTTAATAATCAGCATTGATCCAAGCATCTCTCCTCTTTTTCTTTTTCCTTTTCTTTTTCACTTCTTTTTCAAATAAGTGTTTGCTAAGGGACTACCAAAGTTTAGTATAGGGGGGTGATGAATACCCATTCATCATTCTTCATTCTTTTATTTTATCTACAAAACCCTTGCAAAACATCATGTATATATGTGTAAATAGTATAAATGATCAATAAGCATGCATTGTGTAAATTACATTATTTAGCATGTTTTTGGGCATAAATAAAAGAATAAAGAAATAAAAGAAAAATAAGGAATTATTTAGAATAAATTTTGAGCAACCTAATCCCAAGGGAGGTTTCAGCATGGGCCTGACCGCAAAAGAATCCAAGTTGAGGGAGATAGGGCCAATCTCATGTGTGTACATATACCTATGTATATAAATAAAATTATTTTCCTCTAAATAAAAATAAATATGTGTTTCTTTTATTTTGTACATATTTGTAAATATAAAACTAAAATAAAAATGGGGAAAATAATAGAAAAACAAAAAGAAATAAAATATCCTTCATCAGTGTATATGGACCATGTACATAGAATACCAGATCTATTTATTTTCTATTTGTACATAAATAATTAAAATATCATAAAAATAATATCACATTCCCTATTTTATGGTGTAATAAAATAAAATAAAAATCAGAAAAATAGAATTAAAATAAAAATAAATAAAATAAAATCAAATTCCCACCTTGTATATATACCATGTAAATATGTATATAAAGCTATTTGTTTAACCCATGTAAATAAATAATAAAAATAAAATAAAAATACCCTTTCATTCCAAATTTTATTCTATAAATACATAAAATATAAAATTGGAATAAATATATGAAAATAAATCATTAAAAATTAAAATAAAAAAATCCATATTGTATATACCTGTATATAATAATAATATAATGTAAATACATAATTTATATTTCAAAAAAATAGATAAAAATCACTAAAAATTATTTGAAAATAAATAAACATTTTCATGTTTAAAGTTTTTTGAAAATAAGTAATTTATTACTTTTTTATTGAATTTCCAAATAATTATCAAATGGCGAGCTCTGATTGGTCCACGGGGGATGTTGACCCCCGGTCGACTCCCCCCTGGACCTTTTCTCCGCAGATCTTGCGTTCGAACCGACATTCGCCGAATTTTCCAGACGCGATCCGACCTCCAAACATCCAAACTTCGGGCTCCATTTGTTCCTTGCTGATCCGAGATTCTCGCCCGGGGATCTACATAGGGATCCGTGCACCGAATCTCTCGCCCGATCCTCATCTAGCCGGACACCTAGCCGTATATAGCTCCACCTCCGCCGCACTTTCCCCGCCATCCTTGGCTACGCACCTTTGTCCCAGGACCTCCACCTTACTCCCCAGAGTGACAGCTGCGCGGGGAGGGGGTCGAAGAGAGGAGAAGCCGACTCCAGCCATCGATCCGATGACCCCTGTCGCCGTGCACCGCCGCGAGGTGCGCTGATCCTCAGAACCTGATGTTTCCTTGAGGCAAGGACCCCCATAGCTCTGTGAGCTCATCCCCAGTCGACTGCATCTGCCAGGTAACCTCGAATCACCTTAGTTTAGTCTAATTTCTAATTACGCCCAAATCCATTCTCCGCCATCGCCGATCAATTTCTATCGCTCCGATCATCAATCCGCTCATCCAACCCGACCATCATCTCCGTGAGACCCCTCTCCACCTTCTGCACCCATGCACCCACATTGGTTCACCCAGGAACCGAGGCTCGACCTCCACCGCCGTCGCCTCGCCGGAGGTCGTTCACCCGACGGACCCGATCACCCTTTTCGCCCCTAACTGAGTCAAGGCAGTTTGCCCTCGACCTAGAAAGCTGTTGGTGCCCATTTGCAGGTGAATGCGACCCATCTGAGGGTCGCGACGTTCGAGCCCAGGAGCTCCCCTCCTCCGCCGTCGCCGGGTCGCTCCGGTGGTCCCCGGCGTCATCGGAGGATCCCATCAGCTGCGGAAGAGCTTGGCGATCACATTCCACTTCCTAGCAGCTCCAGAGGAGGTCCCCACCGCATACACGGAGCCGGCGAAGCTCGCCGGCGAGCAGTTCTTGGAGGACCCTCCTCCGTCGTCCGATCATCCCCGATGCTCCAGATCCTATCTCAGCCGTCCCATTAAGGAGCGCCACCAGTCGTCAGATCCATCTGGGGTTGATCGAGACCGTTCGCTTCAACGAAGGGGTGCCCTTGCTTCTCAACCGTTGATCTTCCACGTGGCATGCCATCATCCCTCCGATAATAAGGGGTAAATTATACTTAGGCCCCTGCTCTTTTATATTTGCAATCTAGTCCTGCAAATATTTAATATATTTGTTTTTATTTTTGTATAATTGCACTCTTGACCTTCATGTTTCTACTATTTGCACTTTAGTCCTTATATATGTGGACCACGTGCATCGATACGTGAGGATCTGGTCTTTTCGCATTTTGTGCCCTGTGGTTTATGTGTGTTATTGTTTGATATTTTAGAAATAGGTATTGCAAATAGGTCCCTCCGTGCCTGATACACGTGCATCGCGCGTGACTTGCTGGACATTTTGCATTTTGGGTCCTGGGTTTTATTTTCTTGTTATTGTTTGGCACCTGAAAGTAGTTTTTATTGCATTTAGGTCCCTATACACTATGAGCTTTTATTTTATTTAAATAAAATAGCAAATTCAACCCAAATTGCGTGAAATTTGGACACGTGGCTCCTGCCACTGTGTAAAAATTTTCCTAAATTTTGGGTACATTTTTGAGGCCTTTTGATATTTTTATAAATTCAAAAATTGTTGTTTTTTCTTCTGTCTGATTTAGAAAATCATAAAAAAATATAAAAACTATTTTAAAACATCTGAAAAAATTAGGATTTGTTAGTTTTTGCGTGTTTGATTTTCTATGCAATTTTGTTTGTTTTTGGATAAATAAAAACCCTAAAAATTAAATAACCATTAAAAACTTATAAAAATTTTAAAAAATCGTAGAAAACTCAAAAAATTAAAACTTCTTTTCTGAATTTTAGTTTTTGTTTATACTTTTCATAAATATTACCTCCAGGCTGTGAAAGATCTATTTGATATTTTTCATGGGTCTTTGAAGTCTGGCTGGACAGATTGCTCCTGTTTTTGCTCTTTTCGATTTTTAGAAAATTGTATAAAAATTATAAAAATCTCAAAAATTCATCAGAAATAATAAAAAACCTAAAAAACATAAAAACATTTTTGTTTGAATTTATGTAGCATTTTTGAGTGCTTTTATTATTTGTTGTGTTTACTTGACTTTTCCTTTTTCTTATTTTTCACCTTTATTAAAAATCCCAAAAAATATGGAAATAATTAATAAAAAATATTTATTTTTGTTTAATTTTATTTCCCAACTACTTCGTAAGCTGCGAGGCCAACTCGTGCTCCCTGAGTCCGACCCTGGGTGCTACACCAAGCTAATCTCATAGCCAGGACCGCTATTTTGTGTTGATTGTTTTATTTCTTTATTTGGTGGTCTGCTTCACATTTTTTTTCTTGATTGAGCCGATTCTCTGAGATTTGGGTCGCAACGACCCTTGTTCTATTACATTCACCCGAGTCTTGGTGATTTTTTGGCTCATCAGGAAGATAGACGGTCAGGGAAAATGTTTAATGTTTGAACATGATCATACATTTACTAAATATTGGAGAGAGAGAGACGCTCCTACTATTAGTGCAAGATTCATATTCCGTGATGCTCAAGGCGAGAGAAAAGAAAGTATTTCTGGATGTTTGAAAGAAAGATGGGTATGCGAATTGCCAAGCTGTGAAATAACGGTATATATATAGAGAGAGAGAGAGAGAAAGAGTGGAGGGGGCATTTTTTAGGAGAGAGTGAGACCATGGTAGATTCGAGAATGGGAGTACAAGGAGGGGACCACGTGTTAAAAGAGAGTAGAGAACCGAGCTTTCCCGGTTTAACTTGGGTTTAGCCCCCACCATTTGGCAATGGAGAGACCATCCACGTATCACTACACTGGGTGAAAACCCATCTTTAAAATTGGTAATAGACTTTTATTATTTTCTTTCCTTATCTCCCCCTACTTATTTGCTTGTCGACCAATCCATGCTGACTTGGTCTCGGGGGTAAGATTAAATCTTTCAGTTACATTTATTTTCTAAGTCACATTGTACATATATACATATCTAAAATTTGCCTTCTTTTTATTTTCTATTATTTTTATTCTTTATTTATTTACATGACTTTTATGCATAAGAGTACATTTTTATTCATAAATATGGTTTGTTAAAAAAATTAGAATTAATGAATATTATATATTTTGTAAGGGTTTTAAGACAAAATACAGAAAGAATGTTAATGAATCATGTATTCATCAACCCCCTATACTTAAACTTTGCTAGTCCCTTAGCAAATACTCATTTGAAAAAATAAGGGAAAAAGAAAGATAGTTAGAATGAATTTGTTTTCCTAAACCAATTCATGAGAACATACAAAGGACAGAGCTTGATCGGGCCTGAAATAAGCATTTTGTCAGAGCCTCAACTAGGATTAGGATTGTAGTCTCAAAAGTCCTTAAGTTCCACAAATCCTTATTTAGGTTCACCTCAACGGCCAGCTTAGATCCACTTATTCATATCGCTAACTCGTTCAACCTTGAATTTGATATGTACTGTGTCTGAATTGTTTTAGCTCGTCCCCCTTTGAAAGAAGCGAAGAAACTGTCCATCCCAATGATACACTCCCATAAGTTCCTCATCCAGCTACTCTTTCCTCGAGGAAGGGGGTATTCCCTTCTAAGGTTAGGTCGTGCTATGTCCACAATCGAATATAGAGAGAAAGTAAATGAATGAGAAAAGAACTGGAGTGCGACAAGTGTAGACGCATCTCCTTGTGAAGCCTAGCTAGTATAGCTAAGTCTCCACTAAGATGTGGAGGCTTTTTGTTGGAAGTTCGGACCATAGTAATCGTATTTGTATTTGAGGTTTTTTTCATTGAATTGGCTTTGTAGTGTTTCTTGCACTGCATCAGTCTTTTTGTGCCTTGATAGATATATCATCTTTTCATTCCGTCCATTTTTTGAGGTCTTGGAAAAATTGTGCCAGCAGATCCTTCCCTCATCCAAAGCAAGCATTGCCACCCCCCCAATCTCTCCCTTCTTTAGACGTCAATGCCACTAGACAAGGATGAAAATACACCACTAAAATGGATTGCCCTTCGTAGCCCCATGCAAGTCGAGCTAAGTGCAATGTGTATTTGTCCAAAATTGGCTCACTGATGAAGAGTTGAAGGGATGACACTAAGTGTTCTACTTAGGCATGTTTAAGTTGTCTTCGTAAACATGGTCTCTTGGAACCCAAAGATTTATGTCAATGACCTGAAGAGTATATATTCTAGTTCCTAACTAGGCTCCTTATAATGAAAGTTAAAGTCAAAATCAAGCTCCATCCTTTAGACTTTTTCCAATCTTTAGTTCTAGAAAATAAACTTATTCTAAAAAATGCCAATGCAAATGCAACCATGTGTTTGTGAAGTATATTTCTGAATTTTACTCATTTTTATGGGTTTTAAGGATTTTTTGATTTTTATGGATTTTACACTTTGCATTTTTATATATTTTTCCAAATTTTATAAACAAGTTTTACAACATAAATTATCCATATTTTACTTGGATTAAATAACGAATGAATTTTCCAATTTTTATATACAAAGAATTTTACAGGGACTAAATGAATTTTACACATATTTTAATATATAGAATTTTAAATAAGTATTATTTAAATTTTAAATACATATTTTATAAACATATTTTATTTAAGAATTTTTAATAAGGATTTTAGGCATATTTTATATATTTATAAGGATTTTATAAATAATTAAATAAAAAAATAGATGAATTTTAATTTAACCATCACCATGTTTTTATGGATTTTATAGATATAGAAAATACATAAAAATACGAGTTATGGACTCAAGTATATATACAATATATACGCATACCCTATACTTAGCTTGTGTTATGTCTTAATAGCGTCAAAAGAGAAAAAGGAGGACATAACTCATGCTAAGTAAACGTTGGTGAAAAAAATATAAGAATAGAAGTCAGTCGACCCCCCCCCATACTTGCACCGACACCAAATGCAATATGCACTTTCATTGAAAAGGTACGGATTTTCCCACAAGTAGAAATAAATAGCAGACAAAAACTTATCATTTATTCTCATCCAATCTTATGGAAGTTTCTCGGATACAATATAGTTAACATTATCAGCAAATCGGGGAACAGATGTAGCACTGAGAATATATTCATCGGGAAAGGTTTCTTTTCTCGGCACACTGCTCAATGGAGTATCTGTGCATTCTATTTTGGACAAATGATCTTCTACCACATTCTTGACTCTAGGTTTATCTCTTATTTCCAAATCAAATTCTTGGAGCAGAAGGATCCAATCAAGTAGACGTGACTTGGCATCCTTCTTTTGATGTAAATACCTGATAGCAAAGTGGTCAGTATAAACAATCACTTTCAGATCGAGAAGATGCGAGAGAAACTTTGAGGTTGAATACAATTATCACCAGCTCTTTCTCTATTACAATATAGTTCTTCTGGGCTTCATCTAATGTTTTGCTGGAATAGTGCATAGCATACGATAATCAGTCCCTTCTTTGTCCCAACACATCCTCGATGCTGAAATCTAATACATCTGCCATGATCTTGAATGGGAGAGACAAATCTAATGTTGTAGGAAAAGCACCTGAGTGACAAGCTCTTTCAAATGATTAAAGTTGTCATCAACAATGAAATCAGTCTCCTTGCCTAGAAGTTCTGTGAGAGGTCGGGCAATCTTGTTGTAGTGCTGAATGAATCTTCTACAGAAACCAACATTCCCAAGGAATGACCTCACATTATTCACTATTCTTGGTGGCTCAAGCTTGGCAATAACATCCACCTTTATCGGTCGACCTCCATACCTTATTTGGAGACGACATGGCCTAGCACAATTCCTTCAATTACCATGAAGTGACTCTTCTCCCATGATAAACCGAATTCACTTCCATCATGTCTACAATAATCACTCAATGTGTAGAAGACAAGCATTAAAACTATCACCATAGACCAAGAAATTGTCCATAAAAGCCTCGAGAAAACTAACCACCATTTCGACGAACAAGACCAACATGCACCTTTCGAATGTAGAGGGTGTATTACACAGTCCAATGGACACCTGCTTGAAGGCATAGGTGCCAAACAAACAAGTCAAAGTCATCTTCTCTTGATATTCTAGTGTTATCGCCACTTAATAGTACCCAGTGTACCCATCCAAGAAGCAAAAGAACTCTTTCCCTACCAACCTTTCAAGCACTTGATCAATAAAAGGTAGAGGAAAGTGATCCTTTTTGGTAGAGGAGTTAGGCGCTAGTAATCTACACACACATTCCACGATGTAGGTTAAGAGTCAGATATTGCAAGGGTCTAATGTGGTCTACACAAGGTAAGACCTACAATGTTGCTGAAGCGATCGCTTACGAAACCCAAACTATTCAATAATTAACCCACAAAATAGATCAAGCAATGCAAAAAAATGTGGAGTTAAAATTTATCACAACTCTACGAGATGTGTGTGTAGTGCAAGTATATAGAGGTCGAATACATGGAGCAAGGGGGATAAACAAAAATTGGCAAAAAGACCATAAGTTGTTTTTTTGAAGATTTTTATTTATAGTGGGTTTTGGATATTTATTTTTTTGGATATTTTAATTTATAGATTTTTTTTATTTTTGATTTTATAATTTTTACATAAATATATATATATTCTATTTTTATATTCTTTTCATTTTAATTAAATATAAGATAAGTATGTATAATATATAGATAAAATATAGATAATGTGGATAACAGTAATACAAAATAAAGTAAAATCAAAAAATTTTGCTTAGGAAAATACTTTTTATGTTTTTAGGGGTATTAAAAATATTATTTGGGGTTTTTTTATTATAGAAATTTTAATGATAATATAAGTAAATACAACTATTGAAAATAGATGTGGCCATTTTATAATTATAAAACAATTATCAATACTTCAAAAATAAGGAAATAAAATAATTTTAGCTTTTTTGTATTTTTTCCATATTTTTAAAAATTTTCATATAGTTTTTTCATGTTTTATTGTATTTTTAGTTGTATAAAAATAGGAAAATAGTGACTTATATTATGAAACCAAATTGTTTTGGGATTTAAAAAATAGATAAAAGTCCCAAAAATTCTCAAAACTAATTTTATATATAATAGATATAATAATCAGAATTTGGAAACACAAAAAAGTATTTTGAATTTTTCTAGAACTTTTAAACATTTTTATACTGATTTTGGAGCTTTTCTATTTTTAGTGGTTTTTTTGGTTACTTTTTGAGTTTTTTGGTCTGCTCCAACAAAATATACCAATAAAATTTATATAATTTTTTAGATTTTTTTATAATGTTTTTATAGTTTTTATCTATTTTCAAGCTAGAAAATGACAAAATGCTTTCTTTTTTATTTTTATTTAATTGAAACAGTAGTAATGCCTAAATAAAATATATGTGATCGACATTGATATTAGGTATTTACAGTAATTTTATACTAATTTTTAGATCAACCATGCTATTTTTATTAAAAATAAAATCAACAACGAGAAAATACAAAGTAGTAGGGGTATCTTTTAGAATATCATAAAAATTTGGGGCTATTCCCGAATAATATATACAAATCTAGGACCAAAAGAGAAAAAACCTTAAAAATCAACGATAAAATACAACCACAAGGGCATACATGCAATTATATATTAGTTCAGGAGGCCACAGAGCAATTGTACCAAAAATATTACACGTAATATTGAAATTGATGGACTAAAACTAAATCTCTGAACCTAGAGTGGTCCCATTGCAAAATGCTCATCCCCTTACACGCACAGGAACATGAGATGATGTACCGGGGGACCAAAGGGAAAATATAGAAAATATAAAGGCCAAACTACAAATATTAAAAAATATTTATAATTGTGGGATGAAGTTTTTGTACTAAAAATAAAATACAAAATAGGCAGGGTCATCGTACAAATTTCCTACCTACGGTGCAAGAGTGAATGGTCTGATGCGCTTCATTTGATCACGTGTTGGCTCTTGGTGAGGTGATCCCTCTTCGCGGAGAGAGAGAGGAGATTAGGTCTCCCATGGGATCTGGAAGTGTTGATGCCCCTCTATCCAATGTCAGTAGCGCTCCTGGTGTTCAGTTCTTGCTGAGACGATCAAGAAGACACCTAGACGAACTGGGAAGATGGTCTGCCCAGGCAAGCTTCGATGGACTGGATCTCGCAACTTCGGTGGACTTCCTGGTTGCTAAAGGTTGCTGCTCATTCATCGCAATGATCCGCATCTAATGGACACATCAAAGGAGTCCAAAGCTCATCAATGGATCTCTAGAGATAGTGAATGCTTGGAGGTACTCGTCTGAGTAAAAAATGCATCGCGAGAGGCTCTTGAGCTTCAGAACCTGCAGGGTAAGGTCCGAAAAACAAAGGTGCACTTTCTTGAGCCCTTTTCGAGTGGAATGGGGTGGAGGGGAGTCTTGGTGGAGATCTCCAGCGACACGGTGTAGAAGGAGAGCTACTCTCCTGAGTTAAGCAAGATCAGGGAGAATGGAGGTGATTTAAAGACGGAGGAGCGATGGGGGAAGAAGATGGTGGTGCTCATGGGGCAAAACTATGAGGATTCGATGAAGGAGGATGGCCGGAGCTCTGAGCACTAGCATGCATTCTTTTTGGGGATTTTTGATATATACTATGTAATAAAAAAGATCTATAAATATAAGCTAATGATGATTATAGGATTTAAAATTACATGAAACATGGGTTCACCCAACCTGTAGATGCTGGGAGTGGAGCTCGGGGTGAAGATGCAACAGAGCTTGGATCTACCATGATTCAACACTTCATCGCTCGTTGAACCTCTAGAAAGGAGCTTGTTGTCACCAGGTCCTCCAATTGGGATTGAGGTTAGGGTTTGGATGGGAGAAGAGGGATTAAAGTCAAAATGGGCTCCGGTGAGGGGTTATGTACAAAGTCTGCTTTGATCGAGGAGTGTGCTTGATTCAGTACTCCTCCAATTTTCAAATCATTTGTGCGTGAAAGTTACATGATCGAGAAGCAAAATCTCAGAAGGAATCAATTGAAAATAATGAAAGAATAAAGAGGGAGAAATTGAGGAAATAGTGGAGACAAACCTACCCAACGCATACCTAGGGGGAGCTGGTAGTTCACCGAGGTCAACTCTCATCGCACCGCCATTTGTCCACATAGGCTTGGAATAAGACAAAATAGAAAAAAAAACCTTGGTAATTCGAATTTAAAAAATAAATGATTTTATTTATTTTAGGTTAAAACATAAAATTATTTATTATTTTATGCAGTCTATTATGGTGATTTTTATTTATTTTTACAAGTTAACTTATAAATTATTTTTTTACAAGTATAAATATAGGCATATTTACCTTTATAGAATGTATTTTATTTTCTATTTTAATTTTTTATATATAATTTATTTATTTAAAACTTATTTAATACATATAAATGTATTTTTATTGTAATTTTTTGAAGTTATATGTACACCTAAATAAATAGGTATATTTATTATATAGGTATATGCATATATAATTCATCTATAGGCCATAATTCACTTAATTTTAATTTATTTTTAATTGTTTTCTTTTATTTTAATAATTTATATGAATTTTATATATTATTTACAAAATTATAAAAATATGAAATAGTGAAAAATATAAAGAATAAATAAAATGATTATTTTACTCAAGTATAGTGTACAATAGGAGTAATAAACCTAACTTTTGTGTCTTGTCTCCAGATTGAATGAAACTACCTTCATTAAATAGATACTTAAAAATTATATAAAATTAAAGTGATTTTGAAGAATTTGAGTTCATATGCAGAAGAAACGAGTCTTTGAAGATGGGATTTTGGATTTTTATTTTGAGTGTGCTCGGCATATTGAGCATTATTTTTGCGTGAATTAAATTTTGGATTTTTCTATGTATATTTGTCTACAACTTTTATGTACAAGGTTTTTCATTTGATGTATAAATTATAAAGAATGAAATTGGTCCCAAAATGCACTTATTGATGAATTGAAAATTAAGGTTTTATTGGTTATTAGCCCTTATCTCCCCCTACTAATTCCTTGTTGAGCCATTCATTATGATGCCTAGGTCTCATGGTTTAGGGTCATTAAATACCTATGGTATTTCTCTCATTTTCTATTTTCTTTATTCTTTTATTTTAGCTTTAAATCACTATTTTATAAAATATTTACAATGTAAAGAATGAAGGTTATTTCATGCAAAATAATGATCTATACATGCATTTAAATATGGTTTAAAGAACAAAATGCAAGAATAAAGGTGATGAAATGGTGATTCATCAGTAGGTACTTTAGTATAGATCTCCTCTCCTTGGTCATTAGTAACCATCGTAATTCTGGATTTCTTCAAAACTACGTGCGATTGGCATACTCATTTCGAGTTAGAGATGGAACAATGAAGCTAGCCTCACACCACTTCATTTTCTCCTTCATGACAACATACCAAAGATTGGGATTCAGCCTGAAACTCATGGGATGTATGGCTGTCATACTCAAAGTAGATATATTGTGAATACATGGCCGAATTTATCCCGCAAATATATGAGACTTTCCATCTAAGAGCCTTGCGATTTTTCTCTACAATCTCTATCAAACGAGATTCTTGATCAAAGGTCAATTGCGAACTGACGATTATATCGTACACATTTCAAACTCACCCGCAAAGATGGCATACTTGAGATTTACCAGATGAGACTTCAATTACGATGGAGTGTGAGTCGGCTTCTCAATGATTTCTAAGATGAGTTAGTTTTCGGTGCATGATTTGATAATAAGGTGTTGTCCACCTCTATCTCTCTTGGCTCAAACAATAAATGTACCAAACATAAATGTAATGGTTAAACTTGGCTCAGTTTGGGAGGAATCTTCTTCAAAAAAGTTGATCAGGGGATCATTTTGAATCTCTCTATTGGTAAAGGAACATAACTTGATTGTACTCTCTACGTTCTAATATGGGAATAGGATTTCCTATGTCAAGATGTCATTTAAAGGCAAATTTGAATCTCTTATATCATCAACAATGTCACAGTCTTCTGCATTCAGTTCAGGTTCACTTCTCTCATATGTGCTCTTTGTTGATTTTGTCTTGGCGATCATGTCAATGGTGACCTTATCATTGCAGGAGAGGAACATGATCTTTCTGAATCCATAATCAACTATCGCCTTGGTTTTTTGAAGGAACAACTGGCCAAGTATGGTCAGTGACTTGAGTAACAGTGAAGATGAATCCATGTCCCAAACAACGAAGTCCACTAGGATTTCATATCCTACACAGTTATGATAATATCTTACAATAAACCTCAAGATTGTTTAATGAATCATTCAGAAAACTGAAGGATCATTCTAGTTGGTTTAAGCGAACTAAGACCAAATTCTTTCAGAAGAGATGTGGACATGAGATTAATTGTGGAACCGCTATAAAGAAAACTTTGCTCAAAAGCCTGGTCGAAAATTTCACATCTGATTGAAGGTTCTCCCTGTCTTTCTTTTTCACTGGGAGATCACTCATCGTATTCACAATAGCCATAGTGAGGATGTGTTTCTCAGATGTGTTGCATCTAGTTTTGCAAAATTGACACTTTGATGTACATGCCTCTCTAATTTCTTTTTTAACACTAGGCATGTACTCCATGGCTTTCAACAGAGTCATTTCTAAAAAGATATTCCATAAAATCTCTACAATTACAGACAATGTTGTTTTTTTTTTGGAATTTTTCATGGCAACATAAGAGGAATATTTACAGAACTGATGAATAGCCATTCATCTACCTTTATTCGTCCATTTTATAAAAACTTAGAAATTACATGTAAATACAACTAGTTTGTACAACTGAACATCTAGCATTTATTTGTAATTCGTCTATAATTAGCACATTAATACATTTATTAAATCCATAATTAAATAATAGAGAAAAAATAATTGAGGAATCAAAGATAGTTAATGACTCTGAGCCCCAAGACCAAGTCAAGTATTGACTAGGTTGACAAGGAATAAAGTAGAGTGAGATAGTGTGAAATATTGTACAGAAATATAAAGAAACCCTAAATGGATTATGTAAAATATACCGTGTAAATAGCTCAATTTGCCTCTATTTTATATAAGCATTATACAAACCTCAAATAATTATGTGTTCAACATTAAACTTGTACATATTAATGTACATGAAATAATAAAAATATTGGCAAAAATATATCATGCATAAGTCACAATGTACGCTCAGTTGAAAAAGGCATAAAACAAACTTCATTAATCAATATCTTCTCCAGATGAACACAGATTGAACCAACTCACCTCCATTGTATTTCAATTAAATTATCCATCAAATTAAGGTGGTTTCATCAGAATTAAAGTCATGATACAAAAGTCAGCTAATTGGTATATTTGGGTACTTGTACATCAGTATTTTTAGATATTTTATTTATTGCAAATATTTTTAATCGCTTTATACTTTAAATAATTTTACATATTATGTATTTTTTATTAGAGATATAAATGAAAATTAAAAGCCTATAAAGATATCAAAAATAATAAATAAATAGGAATACTAAGGTATAATATCCCTATATTGTATGACATATGTAATTATTAGAAGATATAAATAAATAAATAAATAAATAAATTTCCCCAATAAATATGTAACAAATAAGGTTGTAAATAAAAAAGTTATCTAAATTAGGTATTACATATGTAAATAATACAATACAAATACATAATATATGAAATAATACATATATAATAGTATATAAATAATTATACTCAATATAAGATGCTGTAAAAATAAATAAAAATCATAGTAAATTAGTTCATAAAATAATAAACATATTCATGTTTAAATTTTTATTTAATAAAATCATTTTCTAATTTATTTTGCATTTTCTTTTATTTTCTGTGATATTTTGTTCGCTAGTGGGAAGACGTGGTCCCAATGGACCAATCAGTGCACAACTTTCGTTGAACTCGGGTCAATTGTACCAAGCTAGGGAGACAACCAGTCATACCTACCTACCATTTGATGATTTTTCTCAATCGACACTCTGCTCCATACTGATTGATTTCTTCATGAAATCTCTTACTTTAAGCAATGTCCATCAAGCCTTATCCTTAGATTTAGCGTACACTCCTCGATGCAATTACAAACCCTAATTCTTTCAAGCATCTCTATTCTGCTATAAAACGCAAACTCCCACCTTCGTTCAGTTCCTAATCTCTCTTGATTCCACTATAACCCTTCTGATCTCACTTATAGTGTGTACCTTAGTGACATTAAGTGTGACCATTTGATCATAGGAGATCAGAAGGTTGATTTGCAGTGATTCACCCATCGCTGGAGCTACCTCTTGGCAGTTCTGCTTCTTACGCCTTCCGACCAAGAGAGGCTCTCTCACTGAGTTATTTAGTTTCATAATAAGTTCCTTAACATAGTCTCTCATTTGGTTTAAGTTAATCTCATAATAATTAGCCTAAAAACAAAAAATCAAGTACATCGAAGATGTAGGGATTGACCTCTGTCCATTGTTTATCTACTACCATGACGCCTCGTTGATCACACCATCTTGGTCTTTAACATTTCTACGCTTCCCTGATCACTCATTCACCTGGATCTCACTGAGATCAAGGTCCATCATCTCCATTCTTCCCCTGCTCGTCGGAGACCACTTTGTTCCGCCTCCCCCTCGTTATTTCAACTAATGCCGTGAACTTTTTGGTGTAGGTTGTAGTTGCATCAGACCCCGACTGAGGGTAATTTGATGCTAGTTGCGTAGCTCTAGTTGGATAGAGTTTCACGAGCTCCAAGCCTCCACCCAACGAGGCCCAGACCATTTTGAGCGTATCTAGCAAATGCATGTGGCTCCCAAGAATCTGTAGACACAACAAGTTGACCATGAGCACGTCAAAGGACGGAGAATCGATCGATCGAAGTTCGGCCCAGGTGGGTTCTATTCTGTTTTTGTTGACCCCTTCTCCTTCATCGTGTAAAGAATGAGCTACCCGTGCAACAGTGATGAATCTATGATTCATTAACATTAATGTTGGATTTAATATTAAAACCCTTAACAAATACATGTAAATAGGCATTATATCATCTTTTATAAAAATATGATTCGTGAATAAAAATATTTTTATGCATTAAAAAGACAACAAAAGTAAGAAAAATAAAAAATAAAATAAAGAAGAGAAACACGGACTGTAAATATGTATATATTGTACATGATGTTTAATAAAATATAAGATGTCAGATATATTTATATAAAAAAAACTAACCCCTATGCCAAGTCGGTTTGGATTAGTTAACAAACAACAAAGTAGGGAGAGATAAGGAAGAAAACACCAAAAATAACTAACATTGTATGTAGCACATAAATTCCATTTATTAATTATTTATATAGAATCTTCAACTAATTTTAGATAATTCACATGTACATATTTCTCACTAAACTTTATTCTATTGTTTTTATAAATAAATAAATATATATATCATAAGAAATTCCAACTTCTAAATATGTCGAGAAATCCGAATTACAAATAGTCAATTTCCCAACTTCCAACTTCATAACTTCTTCATACGAATTTGAATTTCACTTTAGTCACTTTTAAAGTTCATAAAATAATATTCTTTAATTAATAAAGGTGATTTCATTAAAATCAAAGTCCATTTGCAAAATGTTGATTTTTGGACTTAATGATAACTTGGTTTATGGGTTATTTATTTTATTATGTACATATTATTTATAGTGATTTAGCAACTTTTAATTATTGTCATGATCTTGTAGTTTATTAAAAAAATAAAAACAAAAAAAGCTTCATTTAATATTTTAAATAAATAAAAAACAATAAAAATTAGTCAATATGAAATGTAGCACATTTTATTAATGTTTGTAAATTAATTTATTAAAATCTTTAAAAATTTACACAACTCATATTTTTTAATATATTTATTAAAAAAATATAAAAATTATTTCTTATTCATCAAAACATCTATTTAAAATGAAAGAGCTATTTTTCAAGTGTAGTAAATATATTTATTAATATTATTTTATATCTCATAAATTATATATTATTTAAAATTATAAAATATACCATGAATTATATAATTAGTTTTTTTATGTTTTCATTTCTATACCTTTTTGAAATAATGTTAATTATTATATAATTTATAAAGTATTTAATTTCTGGAATATAATGGTGCTGACATGCGTCAGCAGCACAACCCTTCTTCCTTCAAGAACATGGAGCGTTATTCTAGTCCAATGCTTTGTTTTCACAAGTTTATTCCATCTTCATTTGACATCCTAACTTAGATCTAATCCGTTCATCATCTTCCTCTAACAACCAACACACATGCCAACCATTAGATTCAACACAACCCGTCGCCTTCTTCCCTATTTAATCATCGAAAGTCAACATTTCAAAACAACTACCTCCAGCTTCAGATTATGTGACTGACTACCTCACTTCCATGCCTCACCTCTTCCACCTCGGTGATATACGACGGAGGAGCTGCCTCCACATGGAAGAGTGAAGATCGGGGAGGTGTTCCAAGGACTCTACTACCTTGAATCGTGGTTGTTCCACTACGTGTAGCTCCGGGAAGACCGCCCCGTTGAGCGACGACCGAAGATCCTACATCATTCATTCCCAGGTACCTTTCTCTATTTTAATTTACATATTTCTCTCGATTTTACCATCAGATTAGCCGACTTAGTCACATCATTAGATTCTCTAATCATCACTCTTTTGAATTCAACAAACATTCATCTCCAATTTCATTTGATTAATCTCCAAATGTGATTTTGAAATCCAAGTTCTTAACTTCTGTTGGCCAAGCAAGAAACACAACCATTCCAGGTCAATTTCCTTGTAGAATCAAGCCTTCGATCTTTCATTGTAGGTCAACCTATCATCAGGAGCACACCATAAAGTTTATCAAAGTGAAATATGCAACTAACTTCAAGAATAGGGGTAACAACATCTTCTGGGAACTATAGAACCATCAGGGTTCAACCATCAACTGCGACCTCCTTCTTCAACGCGTCTCCACTTCCTTTTTTCGCAGGGGAGCTCGAAGGGGGAGGAGCCCCAATCTGGCCTTGTCGGAGCCATCTTCCATCAATCATGCCACTGCCAACCGCGGTCAGAGCTGGAATCAAGAAGCCCCCCATCCTTGTTCATGTTTTCAGGAAGAACAACCCAAATCTCTTGAGCATGCATATCGCTTACACGTGTCCATCACGTACGGTTTAGATCGCACCATCCAATCCATTCTCTGTTGTTCATTACGAAATAGTGGAGAAATTGCATTAATAGACCAAGCTACTTTCTAGATTTCAGAACCGCACCCCGGACTTTAGTTATTGGCATATAGGTCCTGTGTGAGGACCTAATTGCAAATACACTAATTTTTCTTACATTTCAGTCCCTGACTAGGTAAGAATTTTCAATACTCTTTTATATTTGTTTTACGTTTGTACCCATATATATATTTTGAACATTGGACATCGTAGAGACTCTATTTTGTGATGATTTTTTTAAGGTAGGTAGATAACTACCCTATCGAGGTTTTATTGTATTTCTCGCCTATTTTCCTCACTTTTCTCTGGAGTTTGATTTGTCAAATTTTTTCTCCATTTTGAGTTTTGTTTTGTGTGACCTCGAGCCTGTGGCTCATTTTTCTTCGTGTCGCTTATATATATATATATATAGTATCACCTATATTCTATATTCCATCTATATATTATATTGGAGATATTTTTAGAATATAATACCTTTTTAAAAATAAAAAAATCATTTCTTTTCTTTTTTCCATTTTATTAGAATAGTATATTACCCTATATACCATCTACTATATAGTATCATCGTTTAGCAAAATTAATCACTTTTAAACGCAAATAAAAATTACGAAATAAAGTATTGCAAATAAAAACCAATTAAAGATAAAAAAGATAAAAACCACAAAAAATTCCTTTTTGAATAAAGAATAAAAACAAACCACAAAAATATTTCATCTCAAGAATCAAAGTAGACTATCTACGTCCTTGTGTTCGACCAAGGGAAACTTACCTAGTTGATAATTAGTGAACAGAGATATAGAGAGAGTCTTTTATTCTTTTATTCATCTACTCTCTCTCTAGTCTATCACTTTATTTGAAAAGCGTGTTTCTCTTCTACGTGTTCTACAACCAACATATTTTTAATCATGAGGTGAAACGTTGTTTTCAAAACAGTGCCGTTACCGAGGAGGCGTGATAATATTTAGATTTTTGAGTGATTTATGTGATTTTTTCTTCTTTCTTATTCTCAGTTTCATCTTTGTGTTTATTGGTTTTATTTTCTCTTGTTTTCTCAATTCTTGGGTAACTCGAGGGTTTTTTCGATTTCTGATTTCCCTTATTTTCTCTCGATTTTTTATTATTGTTTTCTTTATTAGTTGTTTGCGTTGATGAGTGGTGCAGGGACTGTAGGACTAGTCAAATTCTTCGAAAATTGAGCCAATTGAGAGAGCAGAGATCAAACTTTTTCTCTACAAGCCGGTTGTAGAGGAGCAACGTGAGTCAGCTTGTTACATCTTTTTCTTTGAGAGAAATTATTTTTTGTTTTCTTTCCTTGGGAGAGGGACTTTGTCTGTTTTTCTATTTTTGTGAGAAAGGAAATGGCACTTCCCGTTTTTCATTTTGTAGAGAGGGGTCCACTAAGGATATACGTACTTGTACCCGAACATTGACACTTTCTTCTCGAGGTCTGTTTTGCCCAATGTCGGTGCACTTAGGGGACCTTACCTCAGATTTTTGTTATCTCAATTTTTTCTTTGAGTCCGATTATTTTGTAAATCCTAGTGGTGTATGCATGCTTGATTAGATGACTAAATAGAACCCACTACCCTAATCCACACTTAGGCATAAAAATTAGATGATTTTTGAAAATCAACTCATTCTTATGCTAGAGCTATATGTTTAGAGTACGATTTTCTATCTTTTACATGCATTATATTAGGTTTTCATTTCTGTGTGGATCACCTACATGTAGAGTTTTGGAGATAGGTATGATTTCTATCTCAACATGCATAATGATTTTTTACTGCATTATGTAATTCTCCCCCTCTGCGACACATTTTTCACTGAATAAAGAAAACCAACTTCCCATTAGTTTTTTCAAAATACCAAAATATTGAAAACCCTAAAAATAAAAAATATTTTATTTTCTTTTGAAATTTTGACAATAATAAAAAATTTATTGGACTTATTTCTTTTGGGAGAGCAATACCATCTTTATTGCAGGTACTTACCTCCAGATTGAGTTGGTGAAGACGTAGCCCTAAGGACTAGAGCAAATAATCACTAGACTGGTACCCTAAGTACCCATGTATCACTTTTCGATACACAATCGCAACTGCAAGCACTTGCCTCTGATTATAAAAAGTCATTTTAGTGCACTCCTCTTCACATTGTCCTTTGGGCCTAATATAACCCGGCAGCGCGAGCAGGTAGTTCTACTATTTGCGAGAGTGTGAAGATGTATGTTGGGTGAGAGGGTGACACCACCTTCAAGTATGCTTAAATAACTACTTATATCACCTAACTGAAACTGAAAGATAAATGACCTAACTCTTACAGTCATCACTGTGTGAATTTGGTCAATTGGGGGTTTACTTATGTTTTTTGTTTACGGGGAGTGAATATTCAACATCTTATAATCCTTCACCCTTTCTCTTGTATTGACCATTTCATAATCTTTTGACACTGAGGATGATGTTTAGAAGGTCTCTACACTCGAACTTTAGGAGCGATCGGTCTTCCATCATCTCACAAACGTCTTCACAGGCTCGAGATGACCCACTTCCCTAGTCAGTTTCGCATAGTAAAGAGGTGAGTCAGATCCAAGCTTGTTTGCCTCTTAGCCCTTCAATTGAGGAAGACCCTCACCTCGATTTTTCCATCTATGTCACCGACATATTTTTCTATAGGTCCTTATGAGACTTTTTCCTTCCCAAAGGACTTGACTGATATCAAGGCTAGAGGGAAGCGACCAATATAGGAGAGATCAGTAGAGGAGAGACATATAAATGCGAGACCAGATTCAACTACGTATATTTTAACTAGGACTCTAGACATGCTTCAGATGATGATCGCTGATGAATCCCTGATTCTCACTCTTTATTCTTTCATTTTAGCTCATTTTCTTGGAAAAACATCATGTGAATACATGTAAATACAATAACTTAGCAACTTTCAAGCCTATATTAATATTGCATATTTAGCATGTATTTTTGTCAAAAATAAAAGAATAAAGGACAAGAAAAAGAATGATGTACTTAGAATAAATACAGTGTGACCCAAACCCCAAGAGAAGGTCAAGCCTTGACTTGATCGCAAAAAAATATAGTAAGTAGAGAGAGATAGGGCTCATTGTGTAGTGTATATATACATATTATTTACACATTTATTTTTTTCAAAAAAAAATATTCATTCTACACCCTTGTACATATTTCTACAAATAATATAAATATAATAAAAATTAGGAAAATTAAAAAAATAAAAATAAAATCCTCCATTCATTGTATAAAATACGTGTATATAAAGCATTCTCTATTTATTACATACCATTATTAATTTATAAAAATAAATAAAAATAATTATATACTTCTAAAATTATGTTGTAAATAAATAAAATATAAAATAAGGGTATTTTTGTAAAAATAATAAAATTAAAATACTTGAGCATAATACATAGGTATATTATACACGTATATAATACTATATATTGTATTGACATTAATTTATTTATTCATAAAAATAACTAAAAATCATACAAAAATATTTTAAAAAATAATAAATATTTTTTATCTTATACACTTTTTTTGAACTCATTTGTTACTTTTTATTGAATTTGTAATTATTTTGTATGTTCCTTTTTTTCTTATTGGTCTAGGAGGATTTGTTGACTCCGGTCAACACCTCCTTCCTGTCGGGTCAGACCCAAATCCATCTCGCTAGACCTTCTTCTCCCTATTTTCCCGCCCAACTCCAGCCGCCTCGTACCCCGATTTCTCGTCCGAGCCTCCTCCTATGATCCGTGATCCTCGCAGATACCTAGAAAGGTGCGGATCTTCCTAGGGTTGTGCGCTCTTGCTCGATCATTCCAGGCTCCTTGAGTTGTCTATAAAATCTCTCTTCCGCCTCCACTAAAGTGAAGCTCATCACTCGTGCCCCCTTTCGCTCCTAGACACCTTCGTTGAAGTGACAGCCAGTGGAGGAGCCCTTCAGGATCGTTGGAAGGCACCTGGTGACTCGTAGCTCATGACGTGTCCGAAGCTCCGCCGCATGAAGCCTCTCGGCTAGCTGTAGCTTCGTTAAGGCCAAGACCCGATCTTCCACCTTCTCCTGACCTTTTTGAGCACCTTAATAGCTTCAGGTAAAGCATATATCCTTCACGTTTCACCCTTTGATTCAATCCCTACATTTTGTATCGTCGCACATTCACTTACTCCGACCAACTAGTCGGAGCCCTGTTCCCTACATCTACCTGCTCTGATTTATGCGACATCTCACTCCGTACCTTCTTACGTAATTCAACCACCCTGAGTCTCAACCATTAGGTCGAGATTAGACTCATACCTCCTTCTTACACCTTCGCCGAAGGTTTATCATCATCCACCGCTGCTTCCCTTGTCCGTTGAAGCAATAACCAGGGTTAGAGCATATCCCTGATCCCTCTCTTCCTCTTGCAGGTCTGCAAGTGCGTCTGGTGCATTCTGGAGCCCTTGCTGCTCAGGCAGAGTAGATCTAGGAGGAGCTTCACCGTCGTTCTCATCCGACCGTCGTCACCTCCATCGAAGGTGTCCATCGGAAGCGGAGCACCTTCATGACACTACAGGACCCCTTGGTGATTCCATTGGAGTAGTGGATTGCTTCCATTGGTTGATTTAAGTTTGCCCAGGGGTTGTTCTTCCAGACCCTCCTACTGTTGTTGGATGCCCACGCCTCTGCCAGAATCCATCACGACCACCCGAGAAAGTAGCTTTTTGGGGCTGACAGATCAGAACTACCAAAGCATCTGACACATACGTAGCTGATGACCGAGGAAGGAGCTCTCACAATCGGGCTAAGGTAAAAATATTCGGTGTCGTTGCGACCCGAATAGAGAGACATAGTCAACAAGAAGATAAGACCACCAAATCAAATAATCAATCAATAAATATCAAATAACGATCTCGCTATTTTTTTAACCTGGTATAGTGACCAGGGTCGAACTCAGGGAGCAAGGATTGGCCGAATCAGCCTATGAAGTAGTAAAAAGGAAAATAAAATAAAAAAGGTGTTTTAAGTGGATTTTTATATATTTAATTTTTTTATTTTTAATTATAAAGGAAATATAAAAAGAGAGTAAAAGGCACACAATCAACAATTTATTAAGCATTCAAAGTAACTCAGATAATTCAAATAAAATTATTTTTGTGTTTTTTTTATATTTTTAAGTGTTTTTGATGATTTTTTCAGAATTTTATAATATTTAGTTGATTTTATAAAAATCAAAAAAGACAAAAATAGTGAAGAATTGTGCAATCAGATTTGAAAGGCAGATTAAAAATATATAATTAGCCTATAAAAATCTGAAGGCAATTTTTATGAAAAATAGAAATAAAAATTAAACTACAGAAGGTAGAATTTCATTTGTTTATTTTTATATAATTTTTAATAATTTTTTAAAAGGGTTTTGGTATTTTTTATTTTTATGGGTTTTGTAAATCCATATAAGAAAAATTAAATAGAACAAGAAAACACTAAAACAAACAAGTCCTAATTTTTTTGTAATTTTAGATGAGTTTTTATATTTTTAATCGATTTTATAAATCAAACAGTAACAAAAATGAAGTTTTTTATTTTTAAAAATAACAAAATGCAACAAAAATGTCCCAAAAAATTTGTGAAATTTTTACACAGTGGCAAGGGCCACGTATCCAAATTTCACACAATTTGGATTTTATTTTGTATTTTATTCAAACTACAATACACAAGGACCAAAGTGCAAAGAAACAAAGTTCCAGGGCCAAATAGATAACACATATAAAAACCTTAGGGCCTAAATTGCAAATAGTCCAAACAAGCACGCGGCACACACGTGACTCACATTCACATGGACTAAAATGTAAATCCTATTTATAAAAATATAAATAGAAACATCTTAGAACTATAGGATATAATATGCAAAAGTTCCACAATCACGTGTCGAAGCACGCGCACCACATATATAGGGACTAAAAAGCAATATGAAAAAGTCTAAGGTCCTCAGTGTAATTTTTAAAAATAAAAACAACTATTCTACGTATTTAGAGGACTAAACTATAAATGCAAAAATAACAGGGGGCCTAAGTGATATTACCCCATTATTGCGATCCACGATCGAAGGAGTGCTACGTGGAAGATCGGATGGCTCTGGTGCGTGGATACCCCTTCGCGATGGACGCTCGAGATGAGCCCTCTCAAATGATCAGACAACTGAGTCTTCACCAGAGATGAGTGGTTGTGATGGACCTGGAGCAAGTGCTCGATCGGACGGTTGATGGAGATCCACGAAGAATAAGTCATCGGCGAGTTTTGCCGGCCCAATGCATGCGCGAGGGACCTCCTCAGTCGCTGCGGAGGTGGGCGAATCGACGAGGGAGCTCGTCCGTAGCGGTGGGTGTGCTCAGATGGGACCGGAGACGTCGGAGAAGCTCCGACGACGGAGGGGAGCAGGAGCACATGTGCCTGAACGATTGGACCCCCATATGGGGTCCTTCTTCGATGAAACCAGCAAAAAAGAAAGCGGGGTCGAGGGCAAAGTGCCTCGACCCAGTTATGGGTGAAGTGGGTGGTCTGGTGAGGCGGAGCGGGAATCTTCGGCGAAGCGACGACGGAGGAGACCTACTTCTTGGTTCCGCAGCGAACCAAGATGATCGGAGGGGCGTAGAAGGTGGAACGGAGTCTCGTGAAGATGATGCGATGGTCGGGTGGAAGATGATCGATCGGAGCGGAGCAAAACGGCCGGCGAAGCCCGGCGGTGCAAAAATCGAAAATTGGAATGGAAGCTAATCTAAGGGCTAACAAGGATACCTGATGATCAGATGCGTCTGTGAGAGAGATGGTGCGTCTCCTGGAGTTCTTGCCTCGATGGAGCGACGCCTCTAGAGGCTCGTGCTCGCCGGTGGCGGAGCTCGATGGTGTGGCCGCCGAACTAGGGGTTAGACCGCTCCTTTCCTCGCTGTGACACCTCCCAAAGCTTCTGTCACATAAGGCAGGAAGGTGGAGGTCCTGGGAGTATGAAATGGTGGCCAAACGTGCGTGAAATGGCGGGAGGAGGCGAGACTATATACTGGTAGGGGTCCGGCAAGAGTGGAGTCGGGCAAGCAAATCGGAGCTCGGACCCCTAGGAAGATTCCCGGGCGTGAATCTCAGATATGAGAGCTGCAAACGGAGGCTGGCGTTTGGGTGAAAGGGTGGCGGACCAATCCGGGAAAAATCAGAGGAATCGGGTCAATGACCGGGTCCGCATGCAAAGTGGTCCTAGGGGGAGAGTTGACCGGGGGTGAATAATCCCCTGTGGACCAATGCGAAAAGTTCATTGGAAAAAAATTTAAAAATTCAAAATAAATTAGAAAAAGACTTTATTTCAAAATATTTACAAAATGAAAAATGTTTATTTATTTTCAAAGTATTTTTTAGTGATTTTTATTTATTTTTTTGAAAAATAAATTATGTGTTTACATTATATTATTATTATATAGAGGTATATATACTTATGTATTTTTGAATTTTATTTTTATTATTTTATTTATGTAAAATTATTATAATTTTATATTTTATTTATTTACACCATAAAATTTGGAATATATAATGATTTTTATTATATTTTTATTAAGTACTTACAAGGGTGAAATAAATACATCTTTTATTTTATATACATGGTATATGTACACTGATGATAGAGAATTTATTTCTTTTTCTTTTTATTTTTCCCATTTTTATTTTATTTTTATAAATATATACAAAATAAAGGGAACATATATATATATATATATTTAGAAAATAGAATTTGTACACTAAGAGAGGGTATTTACACAATGTTGAGTCACCCTATCTCTCTCTACTTATTTTATTTTGTGGTCAGGCCCTTGTGGAGCCTTCCCTTGGGTTCAGGTCACTCAATATTTATTCTAAATATTTCCCTCTTTTTCTTTTTTCTTTATTCTTTTATTTGTTTCACAAAAACATGCTAATTATTAATATTTACACAATGCATGCTTTTAGATAAATTATTCTATTTACAAACATATACATGGTGTTTTGTAAAGTTTTTAGCTAAAATAAAAGAATAAAGAGTGATGAATGAGGATTCATCAACCCCCTATACTTAACTTTGCTAGTCCCTTAGCAAACACTTATTTGAAAAAGAAGTGAAAAAGAAAAATAAAAAGAAAAAAGAGGGGAAAATCAATGAATCAATGCTGATTATTAAACTTGCCTTCATTAAATTGAAGTATGGAGCTCAGTCAGATCTTTGGATTATTAATGTGTCAGAACCTTATTTGGACTTAGGTTTAAGACTTAACAGCCTCTAAGTTCCATTAATCTATAGTCAAGACTCCTCAATAATCCAGATTAGAATAAGTCTTCATACACAAACCCTGAAGACCGCGAATCTTTCCTTGTACAGTGTAAGTGAGGTATAGCTCTCCACCTCAGAAGTAGCAAAATGACAACCCTCCCCAACAAGGTAACTCAAATGCCCTAGTCTGGCCACTCTTTCCTCGCGGAGCCGGGTATTCCCTTCTAAGTTAAAGTTCAACCGGCTCAAGAAGAGGAAGAAGAAGAGAATGGACCATGGCCAGTGTAGCCATGTGTCCCTGGGAGCTCAACCAGTGTAGCTAAGTCTCCCTGCTGCAAGCTACATAAGATGGAACACGAGTCTCAAGCTTTGCTTATTGCACTATATACACTCCGGTGGGATTATCATTTTCTATCAGACCCACCACTTTTTTGGAGTTCTATTCTTTTGCATTTTTTTATGTGCATATATACAACATATCTACAAAGTGCAACATATATACATAAGGAGTTTTTCCTCTTGAGCCAGTAGACTATCCCTCTTTTGAAGCATTATTGCAACCCACAACTCCTGTCGTTAGACCTCATGGCAACCATACCGCTAGATTGCATCATGACCATCTGACAAAGCAGCTTTTGGGGCCGACAGATTATACCTGCTGGAGCTTCTGACACGCACGTAGCCGACAGATCAGATCCGTCAGATCAGCTTGGCAGAGGTCATCAGCACTGTTAGTGGTCCCACATGCTACGCACATGCCCCAATGGGTATATTTCCTTCCTATCCTTGCATGTCTTGCTATTTATCTTTAGTCTTGTAAATAAAAGTTGTAGTTATGAACTTTTACAGTTTGGACCTCAAACTTTTGATATTTGCATTTTAGTCCTTCTAGTGTGTGGCACGTGGATGTACACGTGACTTTTGGGTTATTTGCACCATATGCCTTGCACTTTTGACATGTTATGAATTGAATGGCATGTTTTTTCATATTTGCATTTATACCTTAGTGAGCCTAGTTCGCATGCCACGCGTGTTCTTGCTTGGACTTTTTTGTGACTTAGGCCCTATACTTTTTAACTATATTATCGTTAGGCCCCGAACTTTATTTTAATTACACTTGGGTCCCTGTAAACTTAACCTAATTATAACTTGTTATTTGGATATATAATTAGCAAATTAATTCTAAAAATTATCTAAAAATTACCCCTAACTCATGTTATTGTCTAATATTTAGTATAAGTTTTGTAGTTTAATTACTTTGCATTTATTCTTTTAAAAAAATAAAAAACCTATAAAAAGTGTTGTTTCTAGTTTTAAAAATCCATAAAAATTCAATAAATTATCTTAAAAACTCCAAAAAATCATTTAGCATGTTTTTGTGTGTTTTATCTACTATTGTAAATTTATTTAATAAGTCTTTAGAACAACCATAAAAAATACAAAACACCTAAAAACTCATAAAAATTCTATAAACATCAAGAAAAATCCATAAATTCTCATTCTAGTTCCTATTTGTTGATTTTTACTTATATGTCCTCATAAAATTGTCATCTAGGATTTTAGGGCATCTTAATTATATTTAAGTTGCAATTTATACTGGTTGTACTTGACTTATTTTTTAGTCACTGTTTGATTTTTATAAGTTCATATAAACATTTACAAAACCTAGATAATTTCAAAAAACACTTTAAAACCTTAAAACCCCAAAAGTACTTTTACCTTAATTTTTTGAGCGTTTTTAGCCTTAAAGAAAAATCCAAAAAGACTTGTGTGTTGCCTTGTTATCCTTATTTGTTGATTATGTTCCTTCATTAAAAATTAAAAATTTGCAAAAATTAAAAACCACTAATAATATGTTATTTGATTTCCGACATTTGACTACTTCGTAGGTTTTCTTATGCTCCTTGTGTTCGAACCTGGTAGCTTTACCAGGTAAAATAAATAGCGAAACCGTATACATTTTTGTGCTTGATTGTTTGATCTTATCTAGAGTGGTTTATTTCTTCTTGTTGACTAACGCTTGGTGATTCGGATCGCAACGAACCTTGATATTACTTAACCCAAGTCGCCCAACGAGTCATCAAGCACACATATTAGATATCAGTTTAGAGTCCCAGATGAGTTAAGAGCTGAGATCGCTTCACTGAGAGTAGAATAAGGGAATTGACCACCAGATGCCACGATTCTCGTTGTTACTTTAAGATATGAGTATGACCCTAGAGCCATCATGTTACAGCATTGGATTCGGTTACCAATGAGTCGAGGACCATACATCCTGGGACCGTCCTTCATTTCTTTGCTTCCCATGTTCTATAGGAACATGGAAGAGGAGTCATTTACCTTTGTGAAATAGTTTGAGATGATCTGTGGTATGGTGAGTTTTTCAGGAGCTTTGTAGGAAGCTATAAACATCAAGGCTTTCCCTTTCGCCTTAACATATAAGGCACTCTATTGGTGGAACCGTTTGGGGAGAGATATTTCCATTTGGAAGGACCTCAAGTCCACATTCTAGCATAAATACTTTCATCTTGGACATACAATCATGATGAGGAGACAAATATCCAATTTCACGCAACACTCACATGAGTCGTTCTATGAGGCATGTGAATGATTCAAGGATATGATAAGTGCCCTCATCATGAGATACCTTTGAAGGTGCTTGTACAAAATTTGTTTGGAATCCCTATAGACATTGAGGGGTTAGTGAGTGTCGCTTGTGCTAGTAACTATCTAAACATGGATGCCAAGTTAGTTTAGACCATCATTGAGGGGATGGCTGAGAACTTGAGAGTTGTAGATTTCAATCAGGCATTTCATAATGCCTCACAGCCACCACACTATCGACATCATCAAAAGGCATCACACATTTTTGAGTTTTAGTCACGATCTGCTGACATGGGATTTATCAGCAAGAAACTTATAGTAGTTGATGTGATTCAGAAGCAAGTATAGGACTTGCAGAAGCTGTGAGAGTTAGACAAAATCTCATCATGGCCACAACAGATGAGTGATCTGATGAAGAAGGTGGTTGAGATGCAAATATAGTACCAATAATTATTTCTTCTCAGTCCACACATAGATCTTTAGCTGCTCCTCCCACCTATAAAATTCATGAGATACATAGTTAGCTCGGGAGTTTTCTGAGACTCCAAAAATATATTTACATGAGGACTCGTATACTAACAAATAGAGCCATATCGTAACTCATGCAGTTGATGATGTTAATCTTTCTTCCACCTATGAGATCAATGGTATATTGTATGCTCCAGTTCCTTACAAGTCACCACCTCACATTACAACTCAGAGCGTATATCAGTAGCCGCAGCAGATGTATCCAAGGCTTGGATGTCAACATTATCAGCATTGTGGTCCATACAGACAACAGCAATCTCACCACACATTTTATTAGATACCAGCACATTGTTACTAGTCCGCAGCTCCACATACGTAGTATCACCAACAACAGTAGTCATACACTACACGTCAGAGATCTCTACAGCCATACGCATCACAACCTCAACATAGTTCTAGGCAGGAGAGAGTAGAGAGCCAGCGACAAACTATTGAGCTAGTGTTATCTACACAGTCCTTGGCACTAAACTAAATCATATGCTTAGCACACTCAAGGTTGCACATAGGATAGAGATGGAGCGGGTTAGCCTTTGTCTGGATGAAATAACCATGCCCAAGACCACTCTCCCAGCACAACCTCACATGAGCCTGAATAACAATAGGTGACATTCCGATAAGGTAGATGCCATTACACATAATGGCACTTTTCTTGAATTTTTATTTAACTTCATTCGTCGCAGGAGCATACCAAGAAGGGGGATAGCCAGACTTCCTTGAGCCAGAGCATTACCATGAGGACCATGATTACCATGACGATGCAAGAGAAGAGAGAAATGTTGAGATAGTTGACATGGACACAGGCGAGTCAGATCATGATACCACACCAGCCCATGCAAACACTCCTGAAAAATTTTCTTCTGCGGTTTTTGATAGTTTTGTATATACTTACGAGACTCTCGATGTACACGTTGATTCTCCTGATGATATGAATAAAGAATAAAATTCTAGTGTTCATGAGTTTCTTCCTTTTCCTGGTGTACTACTTGGTAAAGGAAATAAAAAAGCCAAAAATAATGATGTGACTCTTGAGATTGAGAGGCTGTTAAAAGATCACATATTTATGATAATTCCACTACATGATGCCTTGGATCATTTTCCTACGCTCAAGAAGCAATAAAAGAATAGATGAACTACATGTAGGAAAAAGAAATCACAATAGAGAAACACATTTTAACCAAGGTCACGTCATGTTCTATCCAAAACAAGCTACATAACAAGAAGAGAGATTTAGGTGAATATTATGTAAGATACGAGATCCCCATTTCCACATTCGATCGTACTCACTTAAATAATGGTTCCTCCATTAGTTTGATACCATCTTGCTTACTTGATAGGTTCGAGTAAGGTTCTCTTTACAAACCATGCACTCTCCTTTTGATTGCTGATAGATTTGTAAAGATACCTAGGGGCATGTGAGGAACATTATTGTCACTGTACTTGATCTGGAATTCCTAGTAGACTTCACTATCCTGGACATAGACTGCCCTACATAGTTGCACCTTACTCCAATCATTCTTGAGAGGCCATTCTTACATACCGAGAAGGTTCTCTTTGATGATGATACCGGGAAGGTATCTTTTCATGCCAAGGGCGAGAAGGTACACATCTATATGGTGAGAGAATCATCCAGTTCAAAAACTGTGTCTACTCATAGTTCAGATGTCCTGAGTTCTCCAGCCAATTGTGATTACATATATGAGGTTCGTGATGATGACCTTGAAAGGTATCAGATTGAGACCCATTATATCCTAGAAGAGGATGGTCAAGCACAACAGTTGGCAGTTCTTTTAAGGAATATTTTTACATAGAGACGAATCACATGGAGCAGCAGTTTGAATATCTGGTTGCAGATATTTCAGAGACTTTGCTTGATGCTTTCACTTTAGATGATATAGAGCCAAATTATCATGTACATGAGTTCTTTAGTTCCAGACCTTCTGAGGAGGAGCATAGTAAATAGTTGAATGGTGTGATGGACACATTTATAGACACCTTATATAGTCCGACTTCAAACAAGTCTACTACAGTAGAGAGGACGATGCCATGCACATTATTCATCTACAAAGGTTGCTCTACACACTCAGCTAGGGATTGGTTTAAGCTTTCACAACAGATGATTCCGTACGACCCTGGTTGAGGTGATCTACTCTGTACGGTACTTCTGACTACTTTTCCACTTCATGTTGTCCTATACAGCGACCTTGAAGCCTTTCATTTTGGAGTCCATGCCACTTATACATTCTTTATAGGTCTCAATCGTCCCTATTTTTGCTCGACTCTATATTTAGGATACATGTTCTAAAGTATAGGTGGGACCGATTATTTTCGTTGATTTTTGTTTTCATTTTTTTACTTTTCTTTTGTGTACATTATTTTACACCCACCACTCATTCTTATTTTGGCCATACCCTTTTTTATACCTAAAATGTCCGATCCTAAGTATGGGGGGGGGCGAGTGATCTCGTTGATTCGTTTCTTCTTTTCTTCTTTCTTTATTTTGATTGTATATTTATTTCCCTTGATCACCTTATTTTTGTCTTCCACTACACATATGATGACCAGATCTTAAGTATAGGAGGGAAACTGGCTTCTCATTCTTTCATTCTTTTCACCCACTTTTACTTAGCACGAACTATGTCCTCATTTTTTGTTTTTGTACTAAGAGTACATAACATAAGAGATGTATAGTGGGTGTGTATACATGTATTAATTTTGTCCATAACTCGTACTTCTATGTATTTTCTATATCTATAAAATCCATAAAATGTTGGCAAGGGTAAAATTTATTTAGAAGCTATTTATTATGTATTTTTATAAAAGCCTTGTAAATAAGTAAAATACATGTTTAATTGTTTTTAAAATCCTTATTTAAAACTTGTATTGAAATGTGTATTTAAAAGTGTATAATACTTATTTAAAATCATATTTATCCAAATATGTAAAATAACTTAATATTTAAAATTCTTTCTTTTAAAACTTGTAAAATACATTAGTTATTTAATCCAAAATAAAATATTGGTAACTTATCTTGTAAATTCTTTTAAATATGGTTGTCTATAAAATTTGAAAAAAATCTACAAAATTCATGAAAAAACATACAAAGCCAAAAAATCCATAAAAAATTATAATATCTTTAAAATCCACAAAATAAGTAAAATTACAAAAACTTACATCACAAAATCATTGTTGCATTTGCATTCACATTTTTCAGAATAAGTTTGATTTCGCGAGTAAAGATTGGAAATAGTCTAAAGGATGGATCTTGATTATGGCCTTTGACTTTCATTGTAAGGAGCCTAGTTATGGACTGGAATTTAGAATTTTAAGGTATTTGATTTAAATCTTTGTGTTCCATGAGACATATTTACAATTCAACTTAAATTTGACTAAGTAGAACAGTTTGTGTCATCCGTTTAACTATTCAACAATGGACCAATTTTGGATACATGCACTCCGCCCTTGGCTCGATTTGAGTTGGGTTGTGACGGGAAGTTCATTTTCGTGGTGCATTTTCATTCTTGTCTAGTGGCACGGACGTCCAAAGATGGGAGTTGTAGGGTTGAAATTAATCTTCGGATGAGTGTTGGCACAATTTTTCCAAGACCCTAAAAATTGGACAGAAAAAAAATGCTATATATGTCGAGGCACAAAAAAAGTTCTAGTGCAACCAACAACAATACAAATTCTACCAAAAAACCAAAGACCAAAAACAATATGACTAAAATGGTCTAAGCTTTCAAAAAGCCTACACATCTTAGTGGAAACTTGGTTACATCGACCAAGCTTCACTAGGAGATGTGACTACACTGGTCATACTCCAGCACTCTTCTAATTCTATTATATTCTTTTCCCTATTCGATTGTGGACACAATGCAACCTGAACATAGAAGGAAATGCCCCCTCCTCGAGGAAAGAGAAGTTGGATGAGGAACCAATGGGATTGTATTATTGGACGGGACGGTTTCTTCGCTTCTTTTAGCATTAAGAGCTAACACAATTCACATACTGCACAAACTGAATTCAAGGTTGAAATAGTTAGCGATATGGATAAGCGGATCTGAGCTGATTGTTGACGTGAACCTGAATAAGGATTTGTGGAACTGGAGGATTCCTGAGACTAAAATTCTACTCCAAATTAAGGCTCTAACAAAATTCTTATTCTAAGGCCCGATCATGCTCCATCCTTTATATGTTCTCACGAATTGGTTTAGGAAAACAAATTCATTCTAACTTTATTGCTTTTTCCTTTTCTTTCAAATAAGTGTTTGAGCTGCTTGATCGTGGAAACCTCCAATCGTTGATCCATCTGAGGATCGCACAATAGTTATCCATCGTATTACACCCTAATTGCATCCGTTTATAATTTAAGTGAAGCGCCTAGAGCCAATAATCGCTTCGCATGCACCCCGTATGCGATGTTCAAGGGTATTTTGCTCTCTCCCCATACATAATCTTTATTTAATATTTATTCCTATGCATATGTAAGTTAGTGTGTAATACTTCATGGATATTTGAACTGTGGACCCCAAGCTTTCCTACACATTAGTCCCTTGCTAGGTCACCCCAAGTGGGTGACCACGTGAGGCGCTAGTGTAGGTATTTTGCGAGTACACCCTTGAACTTCTTAGACTTGTTATTAGTCGAAGGAAATATTTTGTCTATTTGTGCTTTGGTCCCTATCAAGCATCTTTTAATGGTTATTTAACTGGAATATTTGTATGAATGACATTGTGCTTTCTTTATATGTTAAGGAATGCTTGCAAGTTTTGAAGAAATTACAATTAAGCCCTTCTGGTTATTTAATGAACTAGAATTTAAATAGATATTTTGCATGAATGCCCCCTAGACTTGTTTAAGGTGTAATAAATCTCACACCATGTTTCTGAAGACTACTATTAGGACCCTTTGCTTATTGTTTTATTTTATTTTTGTATTGCAATCAGTTTAATTGCATCTGTTAGCTTAAAAATTTATAACATTACTTTAAGTGCCTAGAATTGAATTTTATCACACATATTTTTATCGTAAGGTGTTTAAATTTATTTTCCTTTTTATAGAAATATAAAAATATGTTGCTTTCCCCTATTTTAATTTAAAGTTCATAAAATAAAAATATCCACCCAAAAATTCTAAAAAATTATATTACATACATTTTATTTTATTTTTCTACATATCAAAAAATCACTATAACTATAAAAATTATAAGACTTAAAAATCACAAAATCCTAAAATCCTTATAAAAAGTTTTCAAATATTCTATAAAAACCAAAAATATGTATTTCCTTTTGTGAATTTTATTCATATATTAAAACAGTTTTGGGTTTATATTTTACTATTTAAGACTCATTGTTCCTAAAAAGTCTCGATTATTTATCTTATTCATTATTTTGTATATTTTATCACTTTAAAAATTCAAAACATTAGAAAAATTGTAAAACCAATTAACAGAAAAGGATAAAAAAATATTACAAAAAGTCAAAAACATTTATTTTATGAAATTTGACTATATTTTGTATTAATATATATATATATATATACATATATAATTATAGTACCTATATATGCACATTACTTATAAGATATGATATCTATTGTATTAGATAGAATTATATATCTTATTTTAAATATCAAAAAGAAATTTAAAAATTTAAAAAAAAATAGAAATTAAAAAGATATAAAATTAAAAATTCATAAGATTAAATACAATAAAAACCTACATAAAAAAAAGATAAATCAATAAAAATTCATAATTATTATATAGCAATAATTATTAGTAATTTCTACCCCACGTTTTCTCCTACTGTTCAACACTTAGACTACTTGTACCTATACACATCCTATTCTAAGCTATAATAAATCTTGACTCATACATTTTATTTATTGATTTATCGATTGTGGGTTAATTATTGCTGATTTGATAGTTGATCACCGCAACGATTTATAGCTTAGCTTGTTAAGTGACTATATCATCTCATCGATTAAACAAGAACCAAAGTCAACATTCTTATTTACATGTGAATCATTTTGTATATGCAAATTACTAGAAGGGATATAACCATTCACAACATGTTGAAAAGTAAGGCTGGAAATTCAACCTCGTTAGCGAGCATGGGATTGGCCGTTGGTGCAAGCATCTCCTTGGCATGCACATCTTTACCTTGGTTGTTATAATGTTTTGGAATTTTGATTTTATTCATTTTTTGGTGTTTTTTCGGTACTCCTCCTCCTCCTTCACCCGGACCTACTACAAGATTAGTTGATGCAGAAGACGACGACTCATCGTATGAAGATTTATTCTTTTCCTTAGTGGTGGCATATGGTTGCATGGTCCTACTTCTCTTGAGAGTCTCAACGTCAGATAACATCAATGGATTATTCATATCTGACTCTTTACATATGAAAGACACATCACAAACTACTTGCTCCTTGTGTTAGAAATTGTTGGGATTTGTGTCAACCTGCACGGGAATGATTGTTTTTGAGGTAGTAAGGTCATCGAGCTTCTGTATCATCTCAGTTAGTCTCTTCACCAGCTGAGCTAGAAGATCGAGTGTAGGGCTCACGAGTACATGCTCTAAGGATTCATTATGTTAGTCATGCTAACTCTAATAATGGTACAGAGGTTGCGATTGAGTACATATGGGGAGTATACTGTTAATTAAATTGAGGAAGATGGAACCGGTTCTGGTATTGAGCTGGTTGCTACTGATGAAATTGATGTTGTCGATAAGCCAACTACTGATAGATATTGTCTCCAATGTTTAACATGGTTCAGAGACCGATGGTGAAGCTGGTTTTGCTAGACATTTCTTCTACCCAAGTACTGGTGGAATGGCCTATTGGACGATGCTTGTCCTTGAGGATGTCCTCTGGGATGGGTCAAACATTATTCATTTCTCCCCACACAATTCAACTCCTAAATTTGGGGAGTAAGCGGAAAGAATGGTTCTACAATTATTGGGAGCTCTTGATGGTACATGAACATTTGTGTCTATTGTTGAAGTGACATGGTGCCTAGTTAGGTGCTTGTACGCAATATACATGATGAAAATCTTGTGATTGCTCTCGACTCTACTGTTGGGATTGTTTCTTCGTCTTGGCAGACATCTCAACAAATTCACTCATAGATTGACACGATTTGATGGTGCTAACCAGGAGCTCAATCTTCTTTGCAAACTAGTCGAGTTTATCCGAACTCTTGATACTCTGTTCGATCATAGACAATTTTCTCGAGGTCCTGAGATCACTTATCAATTATGTCAACCTTCGACAGGTGGTTCCTGATTATAATCAGATTGTATCTCTCATTTATGTCCACATCAAAAGATCTCGCTACATTGTTAGGCTTGTGGAGGATCTATGGCATCTTCTGGAATGCACATGACGAAGAGAGTATGACCAAACCTTCGGTCATTTCTTCAAATATCTCTTTTGTCCTCATTGAAATGAGATTCTGCCTCATGTGGCATCTACCATCTTCTAACTATCCTGATTAAACACACCAAAAAAGTTCTGGACCAAGATGGTCTTTGGCTTATCATGGTGGGGACACTTATCCTATAAGTCCTTGACACATTCCAATGCATCATGAATAGGATCGTGGGAAAACTGTGAAAAGTTTGAAATCAGAGATCTCACCTGATTGAGACAGCCTTGGGGATAATACTTGTGTATAACGACAAACTTCAATGCCTCCCAGTTCATCATCACCTTCCCAAGATGGTTGATCCAGTATAGAGACTATCTTGAAGGCCACAAGGAAAGGCAGTCATCTTAACTACCTCCAACTAGATGTTGGGGTAGTGCATGGTACTGCAGATGCGGTCGAACTATTGCAAGTGAATGTAAGGTTCTTCATTTGTATTTCCATAAAAAATGTATCAAGTATAGTAATTGTTGCCTGAGTTCAAAATCTCCAGGGATATGTGTGATGAAGATCCACTTAGTTACTTCACTAGCACCTTGATTGTATGGTTTCCTTTAATGTGGGCTTCAGTGTCTCTCTCCTCTACTTTTCCTCTACATGGTGTTCACTTGCCTGGAATTATTATCCTCCATGAAGATTCTCTCATCCTCCTCCTCCTCTCTTTTCTCTATCTCTTGTTATCTCCATCAACATTTCTTGGAAGAAAACCTGAGTATTTGCTTGCTCAGTCAGCAGTTGTTCAATCACTTTTTCGGAGGCGAGCATATGGTTGTTGACCTTCTTCTGATTAGATTATTGCCCCTTCCCTTTCTGAGGAGCCACCTTTAGTTTAGAAGAAGCAAGATCCTAATCAGGTTCTTGATCTGTAATGGGAAGAAGCTCTGATCCGTCTAGGAAACATGCACCCCATGTAGAGAAGAGCTCAAAATTAAGGTCAATTCTAAACTTTATTAGGTAGGGAGAAGAGAATGGAGATTGGTCTATCACTATTAGGAAGGAAGACAATTTGGGACAAGAGTATTTTCGATTGATGAAAGATCGGGGACTCTTGAGAGCCGTTCACGAAGTCCAGACCGATCTCTCTGAAATACACCTATGCTAAAGTTATTTGGACTAAGCCCATAAGAAGACTCAGCCCTACTCTCCATTGTACCGATAGAATCGCTATTACTTCACAGAATAAGGAAATAATCAAGGCATTACTCAGGCTGGGATTTGTGCTTCATTCCTTAAGGGCCACATCGTACTTGGTTTTGAAGGTGCCTAAATACAATGACTGCTTTATGAATCAAGAACAATAAGTCCATATTAGATTTTATTCGGGTCAAAGTTTTATTTATAGTCCCTTTGTTTCAATTTTTGGGTTTTAAATTTTTTTATTATTTTTCAATTATGCCTTATGATTTTTGGATTCTCAATTATTCTAAGTCCCAGAAAAATTGGGGGAGAAGTTGGAAAATCTGATGCATGTGAAAATTATAAATGCAAGCATTAGGATAAAAGGCATACCTTGCTCTAGCACTCAACATGCAAAATGATCCGCACATACATGAAAAATAATCTATATGCTATGCATTCGAAAAATTCACCCTAAGATAAGGAATTATTGTTAGAGTGAAGAGCAACTGTAATTGGACTAATTCCAAGCGAAGAAGACTATAGGTACATGCAATCAATTACGCTTCGGACCTAGATTAATCGATCAAGCAATCTTAAGGTCTACGGGATAAATCAACAAAGCATTATAAATAAAACAAGGTGAAAATACAAAACATGAGAAATAAAAGAAAACAAGTAGAAAATACAGAGAACATAATAGAAGGCAATAAAAAACATGATGAAATCGGTTGGACCCCCTAGGTGAACAAACGCCTGACTTAATGGGTCCTCGAAATCTAAGTCCTGAGAATGTCAATTATTACAAAAAATATAAATGACTCTCTCTCATAAAAAGAAAATATAATCTATATTGTGCTAAACTATTGTTCTTGTCAGTCTCTGCTCGTCTTTGCTTCTCTTTCCAATCGATTTAGGAAGTAGCAGCTGATCTCCACCTTGCTCGAGTGCTTTGGCTCTCTTAAGAAAACAACCCTCGCTCTGTGGGTCCTTACAACAAAGTCAAACAAAGAGATTGATTAGATCAGGTAAATAATATATAGATAAAAAGAAACTAAACAAAATAATAATAAAAGAAAATAAACAAGATTTGTACAAGCTACTTTACATGTTGCTCCCAACAATGGCAACATTTATTGAAATGAAAATCAGTCTATTGTTCTAAACAAGCCTGGAATGACAATCATGGTGAAGACAAACTATCAAATTAGGAACAATTAACCCACAATATATGATAAATCAATCACATGCTTGTATATTAATTTTTTTACTTTACAAAGATGTATGTAGTGCATGTATGTAGAGTGTCGAACAATAGAAAGATAAATGTGAGTAGTTAATTACTAATTGTTACTACTATTAATAATAACTATTTTATTTTTAATTGTTTTTCTTGTTTTTATGTGGATTTTTAATTTTATTTAATTTTTATTAATTTCTAATATTTTAATATATTTTTTATTTTTAGTTTTGTATTTTGTTTTAAATTTTGCAAAAATATAATTCCTTTTTATACTTAAAGTAAGATAAAAATAATTTTTAATAATAATAATATATATTATATCTTGTATAAGTAATATGTAGATAATATGAATAATGTAGCTTTATATATTTTTAAATGTGTCAAAATATATTCTAAGTGAATAAAATAAAATTTTATGTCTTTTAATATTTGCTATATTTTTGGCCAATTTATATGTAATTTTTCTAATCTTTTTATAGATTTTTAAAGTAATTAAGGATTTTAAAAGTAACAAATAAAATCAAAAAATTAATGAAATATACACAGAAAGAAAGAGATTTTTTTGCATTTTTCGGAAAGGTATTTTGTATATTTTTTGAATTTTCTATGTTTTTTTATGATTTTGATTGATTTTTTTAGATTTTATGAGGAATAAAAATGCAAAAATGATAGGAAATTAATGTACAAAATTAAAAGAAATGAAAATACACAATCGAGATTTTTTTTAGAATTTTGGCAATGTTTTTATATTTTTTATTAACTTTAACGGAGTTACTTTGGTTGAGTTTGGACATGCTATAGGTGCGGTCCTCTTTGTTACTTGCTGGTTGGTGCTCAAGTTGTTGTTGTTATATTTTTTCTTTTAATTTTTTCATTTTTTTGGATTTTTTTGGTGCTCTTCATTCTTCTTCTTACTTGTTGGTCCGACTGATATAGAAGAGGATGATGACTAGCCCGTGGAAGCTTTATTATTACCATTCATTGTTGCAATAGGCTGCAATATCCAACCGCTCCTAAGAGTAATAACATTTGATCACAAAGCATTATGTACATCACACATTTTGGGTTTGTCTAGAACATCACAAACTACTGTTCACGCTTTCTGAAATTAGTAGGATTAGCCTTCACCTGTGCCGAAATTGTTGTCCTGATTTTAGTGTATACATATTGTGGATTTGCATCTTGTTGTGGAGTGAGCACTCATATTGAATACCACATGCCGTGAGGGAGCTTATACAATGCTTGTAGCATCTGATTTGTCAGACACTGAATGCATCCCAAGATCGTACTTTATGATTCATTTGAGATCATTTTCACTTACTCTTCTCATTTTGCTTCATTACAACCACATTGTTTGCATGTCTATATTTCTGTTTTTTAGTTCATAATATTTTTACGCAAATTTTCATAAATGTGTTTATTACAATATCTTGTGTTTACTCTTTCTTGCGAGGGCCCGACGAGCAAGGGGGTCTTTCTTAGGAGCGACGGTGCACCCGAGTGAAGCAGAGGCGACTTATTTCTTCATGAAGTTGCAGGAAAGCATTAGAGGATGAGAAGAAGATTTGGAGGAAACCAGACACTGGGAGAATTACGCATATACGTCTTTTTTGTTTTATTTAGCATTTTTATTTCATTGTTATTCTTGTAAAAATTTGTAATTATTTTTTTGGCACTTGCCTCTTTTTTTATTTTCTAAAAGGCCACTATATACCTTATGTGTGCGAGGTTTGTTTCACCAAGTGCTGGTGCACTTGGGGGACCTCACCGATTTTGTTTTCATTGACATTTTTTTTGTTTTCTCATAGTTTTGTGTGCTTGGGACCTTATAAGTAGGTTTTATTGTCTTGCTTGAGCTAGGTAAACAATTAGGTCCAAAGCCCCTAAACAAGAATTTCTATCCCTATAAAGTAGAGCGTAGCTTGAATTTATTCAAACTAAAATGTTCTTTACCATTAATAGAAGTTATTGCTAGGATGGTTCTCGTGCATCATTTAGGTTAGTTTATTTTCTATCTTATATTTGCTGCACAGATCACCTTGCAAGTAGAGAGCTGGCGACAAGGTATGCATCCTCTATCTCCTACATGCATCATTGATTTTCTCGTGCATTGTCTTTTATGAATTCCTTCACCATTTTCACTCACATAATATCAAAAGGAAATTGGAAAATTCGGTAGATGAAATCCAAAAAAAGTGACAACTTTGTAAAATCAAGACTATTAAAGAAAATTCATCTCTAAAACTAAATGTAAGGACAAATCAAATAGGGAATTTTTATGTAGTTTTTGAAATATTAAAAATACTAAAAAGTATGAAAATGAAAAATAAAAATTATGGATGAAAGATGTAATTAACTGAAAACTACAATTACTTTTATATAATTTTTAAAGTTATTTTGTTATTTTTTATTTGATTTTTAACATGTAAAGTAATATGTAGGTTCAGTGGGGTATATATGAAAATATTTATAGTTTATGAACTAAATTATAACACATATAAAAGGGTTTAGTGCAAAATATTCAAAATTCCCAAAAGTCCGCATGCACAGGCATGCGAGCCTCACTGGAATGGATGAAAATGAAATTTTATTCAGACAGTAACATAAATTGCAGGCTTTTATTGCAAAATAACCCAAAGATCATGTGCAAAGCACGCTCTGAAGTTCAAACAGAACATGAATGCAAATAAAATAGAAACCAAGGCTAATAGTGCAAAAGTTCAATAAAAAACAAACAGAAATGTGTCCTTACAGAACTTATTTAAAAATTAAAATAAATGAAGGGATGCGAGTTCGAAAGTACCATTAAACCATGTGGCACCTTGGACATATGGATGGTGCATTGATCTTTGATCCACCAATTGAAAATAAATCGTACTTCAACGGCGTGGATATATTTTGGAGACTCTGATCAATGGTGTAGAATTGGGTGAAATTGAATGGCCGAGATGAAGTTTGGTGTAGTTTTCTTGATTGGAGGGCTAAAAGATGCTCTAGAAGAACTGGGAACCTCCTGAGCGTTGTCGACCTTAATCAACCTTTATCTCTGTCATCTTGGCTCTGCTCCTCCTCATCTTAGTCTCAAATGAAAGCTCATGCAATTCCCTACATGTTGCGCTCTGCAAATTGTCGAGAAATCACTAGATCTTCGAACTAGATGGCTATAAACCAGGACTGCTCTAGATATCTCCTTCTAGACTTGGATTGGGTACTATACTTAGGATCTGGGGCCCGTATGACCTGCAGATGAATGATTGCTCGGGGATGAAGCTCCGACACTCATTATTGCATGAAATTTGGATTAAAATGAAGTGAATGGTGTGATTTAGACCATGTGTATGCCAAGGAGGCAGGTCTAATGATTTAGACTAATACGTGGATCAGATCAAGGGAACAAGTATGTAAGAAGATGGAGAAACGAGCAGTGAATTAGATGAGGTGATCGGCAATCGGAGATAACTCAAGGATCGATCAGAACAGGGATCAAAGCTTAGCGCTCTGGTCTACGAATTTATATGAAATCACCCAAATCATAACAAAAATTAATGAAACAAAACAAGGACGTTGTCTTTGAATTCGAATTTTGAGAAGTTCGAGGCATGATTATTGGATATGATGAGCAGCGGTAGAGTTAATTATTAGGGCTAGAAATTAGGAGAAGGAATCTTGGTGGTTAGCAATCGATGCACATTGGAAAATTAAGATAAGGAAGGGGGTGAACGAGTTATCAAAAATCAAGAGGGGACTAGGCAGTTAACCCGGATCAAATAATCCGGGTCGACCAATGGGAGCGCATAGAGGGTGTAGAGAAAATAAGAAAAACGATAAAAAATCAATAAAAATTTAAATAAGTGAATTAAAATTTGAAAATGAATTTAAATAAATAAATAATGTAAATAGAAAATGTTGAGGATAAAATAAAGTTGATTTAGCTAATTTTTAATTAATTAATAAGGTATTTACAAGGCTTAAAATAAAAAAAATTTATTATTCAGAGGTATGTATACCTATATATACAAAGATTTGATTCTTAATTAATTAACTATACAAATATATACATAATCTATTATTTTATTAATTTACAATATTTTACAAGGCTTTAATGAAATTTTTATTTCATTTTTAAGAAATATTTTATTAGGTTAAATAAATAGGCATATGTGCAATAATATACATAGTGATACTTATACAATACATACATGATTTTATTTTTCTTGATTTTGGATTTTGAGATTTTTATTTGTATTTTATATAAGTTAAATACAATATTTACAATTAACTAAAAATACAATATTTACAAATATAGAAGGAAATAAATAATTACATAATGTTCATAGTATACATAGGTATTATATAAAATAATACCCCATTTAGCCACATTTCACAACTTAACTTTGATTTTTATGAAATTACCTCCATTTTAAAGATTATTTAATTTGGTGTACAATGAAAGTGAGTTTAATGAAATTTGAGTTTTGGTGGAGAATATATTGATCTTACAAGTTGAGCATTGTGGCTTTTTCATAGTGTTCTAATTTACAAAATGTACAATGATTTTTATCGCTATTATTTTTAGGGATTTTTACACCCATAACCCTGAATAATTTTGTAATTACAATCATGACCCTGTATAATTGTGAATTACATAGCAAACCCGCGTAATCGTGAATTACATAACAAACACCAAATAGTCACTCCGTATAACATCGATAACCCTCCGTTAGTTTTTTAGTTAACCCAACTATATCACTGGGTTAATTTACCCATGATCTTTCAAATGGTTTTAGAAAGATGAAAAAATTTAAAATTAGTGCCATATGTGAGAAGGACAATGCCTCTACAGGGGTGTTTCCAAGCAGGAGGGATGCTGGCAGGGGGTGGCGATGTCAAAGGGAGATGGGTCAGCCTGGGAAGGAGGAGGCGGCGGGGGTTTGGGCAAGGCGACTTCTACAGGGGGGTGGGGGTGCTTGACCTGAGGGGAAAGAGGTATGGGGGTGGGGGCGACTAGAAGTGGAGGGCTCGACCAGATGGGAGTGAAGCGCTGGGTGGTGAGGTGGGGGATGGGGGTCGACTGGAGGGGAGGGAGGCATGGGGGGTGGGCGAGGGCTGGGGGCGCAAGCTGGAAGGGAGGGGTGGTAATAGGGTCGGGGTGGGTGGCGTATACTCGAAGGGAGGGAGGGTGGTGACGGGAGGGTGGGGGGAATGGGGGGGGGGAAGCTCATCGGGGAGAGGAGGGGGTGCGGGCCTCAAAGGAAGGGAGGAGATGGTGGGGAGGCAGGCTCGACGGGTGGGTGGAGGGCACAGCCTCGAAGGGAGGGAGGCAGGGTCGTTGCCAGGGGGTCTCAACATGGGAAGGGGAAGGTCCCGCCAGATCTGGAGGAGGTGGATGGAGGAGGGCCTGCTTTGGGGGGCACGAGGGGTCGAGGTTGTAGGAGGAACGAGAGGAGTCGGCGACGAAGGAGAGGGGTAGTTTGGGCGGCGGGAGGGGGTGTCGATGCATGGTTTGGAGGAGGAAGGTGGTGCACAGGGGAAGGATGACATACTTTGTAAATAGGAATGAACATTAAGGGTATTTTAATCTTTTTAACGGAAACCATCAACCATAACAGATATCTTAAATGAAAAATAACATAGGGTTATGTCATGTAAGAGTTATGCATTACTCGAGGTTTCTCATGTAATTCATGATTATACATGGTTGTGATGGTAATTGCGAAATTACTCAGGGTTATGAGTGTAAAAATTCATTATTTTTATTATTTACACAAGATTTTTATTCACAATTTCTAGAAGAAGTTATTTTTATTTAAAAAGAATTTGGTGATAATAAAATAAAGAAAAGAATGTGTATTATAGATAGTAGTGTACAGATGATGAATATATACAAGTGATAAATAATTTTATGGAATTTTTGGTTTTTTAGGCCTTATCTCCACCTACTTTATTACTTGTTGATGAGGTCAAGTCTTGACCTTCTGTCGTGGTCATAGTCATCCGATATTTATTAAATATATATCGAGTCTTTGTTTTCTTTATTTTCCCTTTATTTTCTTTCTTTATTTATTTTAGGTTAATACAATGATAAATATACCATATTTATACAAGAATTAAGGTTAGTAAAAGAATAGATTTATTGGTACTTATACGTGTTTTATTAGGTATTTTAAACTAAAATAAATTAATAAAAATGCATATTCATCAATGTTCTAGCTACGAGAAGCTCGTTTGAGACCATAGAGGACTTCTTCAGCTTGCACACTTTTCCTTCCTCAAATAAAAAGCCCTGGGTTTGTTCCATATAGATATCCTCCTCGATGTATTCATTGAGGAACACGGTCTTCATGTCCATCTGTCAGATTTTGTAGTCAAGATGTGTAGTTATAGCTAGCAATGCCCTGATGGACTTTAGCATGCCCACATGAGATATTGTTTCATCGTAGTTGATTCCTTCTTTTTTGTGCAACCTGGCTGCAAATCTTGCCTTAAAGGTCTCTACCTTCCCATCAGATCCCCTTTTTTTGAAGATCCATTTACATCCAATGGGTATTACCCCTCTGGGTGAATCCTATAAGGTTCACACATTGTTCTTGTGCATGGAGTCTATTTCAAACTTTATGGCTGACATCCATCTATCCATGTCCTGATTTGCGAGTGCTTCATCATATGAAGTAGAATCACTGTCAGACTCTTCTGACACATGGAATCCATACCTTTTAGATGGCATGTCCTTCCTCATACTCCTTCAAAGAGGCACATGTGTTTCATCTTCATTTAACTCTTCTATTTCTAATTTAGGAACCTAAATATCCTCAGAGGATTCAATGAGTTCCTTTACTTTATTTTTGTCTTAACTCTTAAGGAAGTCATCCTCTAAAAATTTTACATCCCTATAGATGAATACCTTTTGAGTCCCAGGGTTTTAATAGTTGTGTCCAATGTCATCCTTCAATACCAGATGAAGTAGCACTCTTTAGTGTGAGATTCTAGCTTACTTGTGTCCACATGTTTGGCACGAACCAAGAAACCCAAAATCCTCAATTGTCCAGCTAACACTAGGGCTTGGTTCCAAACCAATCCTCATGAAGGGTTTTGGGTACATATTTGCTAGGAATTTTATTAATGTTAAATATTGTAATATCTATTGCATCTCCCCAAAAACTAAGAAATAAATGTGCTTTACTCATCATTGAGCATACCATGTCCATGATGGCCCTATTGCGTCTTCCAGCAACACCATTTAGTTGGGGAGGTACATGAGGAGTGAGATTGGATACACTTCCTCTCTCTTTAAGGTGTTCCTTAAATTCATCTAGGATGCACTTGCCACCTTGGTCATATCAAATTCATCCAATCTTTATATCGTTTTGGTTCTCAACCAAAGCCAAGAACTCTTTAAACTTTTCGAAGATTTCAAATTTGTGACGTAATAGGAAGACTCGTCTTGCGAATGGTCAGCAATAAAAGACACGTAATGTAGATATCCATTTCGAGTCGAAATATTGAAGGGACCGCATACATCAATATGTATTAGGTCAATTACACCATCGCATATAGTATCCTTATATCTGGAGGGTTCTCTAGAAATTTTACCTCGAATACAATGTTCATAGGTAGATAAACATTGGACTTCAAGAAAATATAAACGTCCATCTTTTACCAATTTATTGATCATATCAAGAGATAAATGACTAAGCTTCGATACTAATGAAGGATATGGTTAGATCCTCAAGCGCATCACGAAAGTGTGTGCGTCGTATCGAATACGAAAAGGAGTGACTAGTCGGACTGGTTGCTCGACGCAGCGGAATTTAAAAAATTTTATACGACGAAACCACATGATCCAAGAACAGTTCTCGAATCGTTTCGTCTAAACCACAAACAAGTAATAGGATTACCTCTTGAAGCGTGGTTGTGATCGAGTCTCTAAACGAAGAGACCTCCTGTCTCAAGTCCGATCCGACGGAGGAGACGCTTGCGAGCGCGGGGATGAACCGCGTGCTTCTCGCAATCCATGTTGATGATCTAAGCAGCGGATCTCCTGATCTCGACACACGAGATCCGTCTTCTTCTTCACGAGCGAGGCGCACCGAAGGAGACGGAGATCCACGAGCAGACGATCGGGCAACATAACGACGATGCTGCGGTGGACGGCCATGAGAGGGAGAGAGATGGCGTGTAGAGAGAAAGAGAGAGAGATGCTTCTCAAGCATTGTGTGTAAAATAGAGAGCATGGTATGCCTCTCTATTTATAGGGTTTTGGGATCCATGGATCTCAATCCATATGACATATAAAATCAATGGATGAGATTGATTTATGTCAATCCAATGGTCACGATTATTGTTGGTAAAAACCAACAACTTGTGATTTAATTTTGATAAAATATATTTTATAAATCAAATAAATATTAATACCAAATTAAATCAATCAAATAAGGAGAGAAAATACAAAGGAGATCAACCTTCCCCTTTAGAGGGCAATCTCAAGGATTCCCATGAGATTGCACATCTCCTTGATTTTCTCTCTACTTATTTTCCAACAACTATTTGTTGGGATTTTTATTCACCAAAATAATTCTCAATTAAATTTGGGAATATTGCAATCTTGACATTGGAATATTGTGAATCATATTCACAACCAAAACAAAATGTAATTTACATTTTCAATTAATTAGACAATGTGTATCCAATACACATTAATAATTAATCTACTAATATAAATTATATTTAACTCTCTCTAATACATTATAAATCACATTTATAATATAATATGAATAATTGGATATTACTATCCACATTATTCTTATCCATAATAATTAAATCACATTTAATTATATTGGATAACTTATTCTCATGTGCTCAAATAATATGAATCACATTCATATTATTTACATCTTTGATAATCAAATCACATTTAATTATCTAAGATAACTCTCCTTATAATATGAATCAAATTCATATTATTCATGATAATTAAATCACATTTAATTATCCATTTTCTCAATGCTCGGATACATATATCAACAATAGAATTATCCATGAACTCTTTCACGGATAATGCGCTTTCTCCGCGAATACTTGGAGATAAGGACAGGGCGATTTTATTGTTCCACGTATAGTGACATGGATATTGAGATCATATCTCAAATCCAAATCGCGGGCCTCCCATAGATGCTTGATTAAATCAAGACCGCAAATCTAATCTTCTCATTGCATCTGAATCACATTCAGATCAATGTCCAACATTTGGACTAAGATCAGATTACTTCTCTATTGAGAGGAGTCACTAAAATCCAGACCCGTTTCATCACTCCCTAGGAATGGAAGCGTCATGGTTATACAATCGTTTATGATCACATCACCCTCAGGTTTTCCCAATACCTGTACATCCTGCATACTGGAAGACTCAGATTAAACCCGAAGTATTAGATCAACTTTACACTGTCTACTTCGTGGTTTTATCAGTAAGTTTCTCACTCGATCATTGGGAGTCGGTATCGATCATATACTTTACAAAAGCATATATCATACCTAGGTCTTGATCATATACTTTCCAAAAGTATATATCAAACCTACAAATTCAGTCAAGCTTCCAAAGCGAGACAACCATGCGCATGGAATTTGATTCTTCCCAATATCTCATGAGTGAGCTCATGCCTTCCGGTTCAGTAACTGAACCTGTATGATCTCTTTGAGAGATCGTATTACTCATATGCCCTTATATGCACACCAGCGCGCCGGTGTATAGACCTTGATTAGGTCATCAACCTATTGGTTTGCCAAATGTACATACTCAGACATATAGTAACACATCTGTCTCCGGTCAGAGGATGTGTGCCTATATCATGAGAGCATACGATATAGGACTTAGGTTATCTCGATCTCGTTAAGTCAACTCTTTGACCTAACTCATCCGACACCTCCGAATCTCTATTCCTATGCAGAGGACCTGCATCAAGAGGTCGGTCAGATATCAACCTAAATGAGATAGGATTGCCATCTCCTACTGAGGCTGGAGATCATCTCTTAATAATCATTTTACGGTGCTTGATGAGTCCACAATCTAACTCATTAGATATTCATCTAAGCACCAGCCTCTATGGTACAATTATTGAATCAACAGCTGTATGATCATTAAGATGGCCATGGTACATAACCCTAATTGTACTAAGGGACCTATTATGCAAATTATGTACTCTTTATTTCAGATTAAGGAGTGAATTGCAATAATATTTATTGCATAATGGCTTGTCGTGGGCTCGCATGTCCAACAATCGCCCACTAGCCCAAAGAGCCATTAATGGGCTAATCATTTAAACCCACACTCATGTGACAATCATAGGCTATTTAGAAAATAGCGAGGTAAGCTGATCAGTCACTCTGTTCCCAAGAGACTACACTAAGTCCTTTTACGGCACTTGCATATCTCCTAGTAACAGTGCGTGCATCCAATGCGAATGTTGCATCCTATGCAACCAATACTCAATTTTGTCGGTTATAGTGTCATTGACACTACATCTTATTAATTATCATAACCAGTATTCCCATAATCCTTTTAGAATACCTTCATTCCTGGAGATCTCTATCTCCTAAGGTATCTGCAGTCAAGACCCTTATAGATCACTATCTACAAGATCTTAAACTTTTGAAGATAAGACTTTGAGATCACTATCTCTAAGTTTTATCATCTTTGAAGATATTATTATTACTGCAATCAAGTGTTTTATCTCCATAGCAGGATTAGTAACAGTTTACTACTCCCACTGCATGGCAGACATCTGGCTCTTGTATACATCTAGCATATACCCAGCTTCTCATAACTGATGCACAAGTGCAAGCAGTTCTAGCATTCACTTCCTCAACTCTTTGAGGTGCTATCCATTTAGACAGGTCACTACCACATCTAAAGGGAAGGAAGCCTTTCTTGGAATTTTTACAGAAAATGGAATAAGTCCAAGGTGTACTACTAATGTGACGGTCCCAATATCCTCTTCTCTTTGTTTCTGAACGACTTCAGAACTAAGATCTAAGAGGTATCCTTGAGATCATATCTCAAAGTATGGAAAAACCATATTTTAAAACACTTATTATTTATTCTTATATCATTCTAAATGATTAGAATAATATCTATATTTAGCACGATGAATACAATAGCACTCCCACTAAGCTTCACATGGTTCATCAAGATTTTATCTGAAATCATAACATTTACAATTTCATCAAATCTTACGTTCCAAATACAAGAAGCTTATTTGAGTTCAAAGATGGATTTCTTTGGCTTGCACACCTTGCTTTCCTCAACCACGAAGCCCTGGGGCTACATCATATGAATATCCTCAGAAAGGTATTCATAGAGGAATGCAATCTTGACTCACATCATGAAGATGTCATAGTCAAGTTGTGTAGCTATAGCTAGCAATATTCTGATGAGTTAAAGCAAGGTCACTGGAGAGCAAGTCTCATCGTAAGCGATGTCTTCTCTTCGTGTGTAGCTCATGGATACGAACCGTGCTTTGAAGGTCTCTACCTTCTCATCAGGTTCCCTCTTTCTCTTGAAGATCCATTTACACCTTAATGGGTCTGACCCATATAGGTGGATCCTCGAGGGTCCATATACAACATTTGTACATGAAGTCTACATTAGACTTTTATTGCCAACATCCATCTTTCCATGTCATGATCCTCAGGAACTTCATCACATGAAGTCCGAATTTTCACATGGAATACATCCTCAAACTTATTTGAAGAAGTATTAGTGTTTCATCTTCAATTATTCTTTTAGTTTTTGATTTCAGGAGCCTCATTATCTTCTCAAGATTTAAATGAGTTCCTTTACTTCATTTTATCTTGATTCTTAAGAGAGTCATCCTCCAAGAATCACATTATCAGATATGAGATCTTTTAAGAATCTCAAAGTCATAAAGTAGGTATACAATACCATCCTTTATTTTCCTAATGAAGTAGCACTCTCTAGTGCTAGATTCCAGCTTACATGCATGGAACCTTATTAAGTATATAATGTAGTCTCTACTACATATACACCTTTGGAAACTAAGATATAATTATGCTAGGATTAATCATTGATTAATTCATGTCACACATGATCAATTGCATCTCCTTACAACTCTATTGAGTTAAGGTTCATTAGGAGGGGTGAGATAGAAATGATATTCATATCTCTATAAGGTATTCCTTGAATTCATCTAATAGGTACAAGCTACCTTGGTTAGATCAAATTCATTTCATCTTCCTTCAAACTTTGGTTCTAAACCAAAATTGTGAAATCTTTGAACATTTCAAAGTTTTCTAAGGTGAAGAGAAGAAATTGCATATCATACATAATCATCAATAGATATCACATATCCATAATGTTTACTATGATATAGATGATTCTCATACATCAATATGTATGAGATCCTGAATACCTTGACATCTTACATCTTTCCCAAAGAAAGGTGTATTGGACATTTTTCTTTGAATACAATATTCATAAGTATGTAAGATTTGAATCTTTAGACAATCTAAAGTTTCATGTCTTACTAGTCCATTGATCTCATCAACAGACATATGTCCAAAACTTGATGCTCGATCATTGTCAAATGATCTTTATCCTCCTATTGATCTTTAAAGGTTTAATTTTCAGTATTAGAAATCTTAATGAATCATTCATTAATTTTCTAATTTAATAGAGTCCACTAGATTTTAGATTACTATTTGAAATATCTCCATCATAACTTTTTATGATAGATTTATTACAGAATTCATGTTTATATCCAACAAATAGAAATAATCAATGAGTGTATTCTAACATCTAGGTCATAGAGACATTCTCTAAGACTAAGGGCTCTCCCACTGAAATTAATAAGTCTATCAATCCAAAAGAGATTGTTGCAATAATTGCATCAAAATTCTCAAGGATAACTAAAGACCATAAGATCAAATTTTCCAGTCTTCAAACACATATGCAACCAATTGCAAGTGTCATTAGAAGATTGAGATACAATTATTAGACTTTATCTTATCAAATAAGTAAGTCAATTTCAATATTTATATGTAGATTATTCTGATGTACTATCTGATTCCTTCTCTAAAGATTCTAGATAGATTTGATAGTCATACTATCAACACATCAATTTATTGCAGTATTGGCATTTATCCAACTCTTTGGATGTCATATGGAAGTCACAGAAGTACAGTCAACTCTTTGATTATACTTCATGCTTGGGTCCAACCCATGCTTCCACTGCGCTCCCTTTATCTATAAACAACCAATGCTTAAGACTAAGGACCTCCTATGTTAAATTCAAAAGAATTTAATGTAAGAGCATTTCGACATTTATACATGCTTCACCCAATTCATACAATATGAATATTATGAAGCTTCATGAATGACTAGAGTATAGACAGTAGAATGATGACACTCATCAACTACATCCATCTAAACTCTTAAAACATAGGTTCAGGTAGGTACTCAAACAATTTGAATACATCATCTCTTATAGAGCTACCATTCTACATGATGCAGAGAACCATGTCATTCATGATTAAATGTCAAGAGCACATATGTATGCAAGAATATCTTTATTGATTTTATAAGGATTAATTTTACAATTGCGATCATCATCGACATGTCACTTCCAAAGTACATTCGATGAGATAAAGACTTATAGAGACATACAAACCCTAGGGTTTTAGTCCCATTGTCTATTTAGTTATCATTCCTCATTATTATGAGTAAACTTGCACATTGCAACCACACACATTATGTGTCCAATTGCAAGCATAATATCTGGATCAAGGGTCCAATCCATGATATTTACTGGTTATTATTGAGTATAACATTGAGTGGGATTAATGAAGGATTATCTGAAATAAGAAATTTGTATAAATATATAAATATATAATTTTACTTTGATTTAGGAATTTTCATATCAAAGTTGTCTTGCCTTGTCAACACTGAAAGTTCTTTCCCTTAATCACTTTCAATGTAAGAGATATACTTACCATCATATCTCAGCAAGATCTGGGATCTCCTTCCTTATCTTTGTTACATCCCAATAATATGAGAAACTGCAACTCGGATAAAAAGAAGCGGGAACACATTCCGCCTTGCAAGTCCAACTTGCATCTCCCAAATCGGTCTTTAACACCCGGGCCCACCACCCCTAAGGTGATGTTGACCCGTCATTAATTGAACCAACCGTCAACAGGAATACAACTCGCTATGCGCAATCCAATATCGCCCCAATAATATGAGGACCCGATATTGGGATCACTATGCATACGTCCTTACTCTTTTGAGAAGCGACGAGCCCGATCCAAATGGATCATATGCAGGAGCTGTCACTTTGGACAGGCATCTCCTACATATAATATGTGGCGACGAAACTCTTCGCCTTGACGGGAGACCATGGATGTCACTTATGTGATCCTCCATATCATATTCAAATTCTAATTAATTATCATGAATCACATTCACATAATTAATTCTTCCAAGGGATATATCAACTCTAATCATTTTATAGTATAATTGGACATAATCAATTCAATCATATTAAATTAATTATCAATCCAATTCAATCAATCAAACTTGATTGTTATGCTTGAATATATATGGTATTATTCTCAAAGTACGTACTAATTCGTATTTTAATAATTAGAAAAATACAACTTAATCCCTCGGACATTATCCCGGCCCTACCCGCTGTCATGGCCAGTACCGGCGGGAGTGGGACGGACCGCATACGTTGCAACCCGCTACCCCAGCGATCCCCGACTAGACACCATATCCGCATCGGTAAAGGATAATGCCAAATTGATTAACTTGTACTTGAGATGATCATCGGTTCTTCAACCAAAATTATACCATATAGTAATCAAAACAATTTTGATTATAAGGAAATTTGCTAGACAAATTCCCAATCCTATTCAAGCAAGGAGTTTGTTGATTGTGTTTCCAATTATGATCTAGATCAAATCTAATCAATTAATTGGTTGAGGTCAAGTCAATTAAGGAAATAATCATATTCCAATATTTCTCAAATATTTTACATAATTATTTCATGAAATTAACAATTAATTTCACTGATTGACAATCACGTGATTCTTGATTAGGAAAGTAATTTCAGCAGTGACCCCTACTTACTAAAATTAGCATATCTCAATCAATTTAAATCCAAATTAAGCAAAGTAAGTTTCTATAGTTTGCTAACTTGATTTACAACAGAACCTATGTGATTTGCACGCATTTCGAGGCGTCTATAAACAGTAATTAACTCCTTAATTACGTTAAGATTCGCAGTTCCCGTAACAGTGAATACATGTTCATTAAAACAACCATATCTAGAGCAAACGAAATCAGATTTACGCAAACTCAGATCCTATGGTTTCCTTATTTAATGGGGAACAAAATCCAAGTATTAAATTCGTGTTTAAACAATTTAAAAAGTGCCTAATTTATTTACTAAACAGATCTGCGAAATCAAATGCGATGAAAACTTTCACGACCTTAACGAACCCAAGTCGTCCTCGGTTTGCGAATCATATTTGAAACCGTCGACCTAAGGCTCTGATACCACTTGAAGGATATGTTTAGATCCTCAAGCGCATCACGGAAGCGTGTGCGTCGTATCAAATACAACAAGGAGCGACTAGTCGGACTAGTTGCTCGACGCAGCGAAATTTAAAAAATTTTATACGACGAAACCATATGATCCAAGAACACTTCTTGAATCGTTTCATCTAAATCACAAACAAGTAATAGGATTACCTCTTGAAGCGTGGTTGTGATCGAGTCTCTAAACGAAGAGACCTCCTGTCTCAAGTCCGATCCGACGGAGGAGACGCTTGCGAGCGCGGGGACGAACCGCGTGCTTCTCGCAATCCATGTTGATGATCCAAGCGGCGGATCTCCTGATCTCGACACACGAGATCCGTCTTCTTCTTCACGAGCGAGGCGCACCGAAGGAGACGGAGATCCGCGAGCAGACGATCGAGCAGCATAACGACGATGCTGCGGCGATGGAGAACCTCTCTAGGGCATCCATGGTGGACGGCCATGAGAGGGAGAGAGATGGCGTGTAGAGAGAAAGAGAGAGAGAGAGATGCTTCTCAAGCATTGTGTGTAAAATAGAGAGCATGGTATGCCTCTCTATTTATAGGGTTTTGGGATCCATGGATCTCAATCCATGTGACATATAAAATCAATGGATGAGATTGATTTATGTCAATCCAATGGTCAAGATTATTGTTGGTAAAAACCAACAACTTGTTATTTAATTTTGATAGAATATATTTTATAAATCAAATAAATATTAATACCAAATTAAATCAATCAAATAAGGAGAGAAAATACAAAGGAGATCAACCTTCCCCTTTAGAGGGCAATCTCATGGATTCCCATGAGATTGCACATCTCCTTGATTTTCTCTCTACTTATTTTCCAACAACTATTTGTTGGGATTTTTATTCACCAAAAAATTCTCAATTAAATTTGGGAATATTGCAATCTTGACATTGGAATATTGTGAATCATATTCACAACCCAAAACAAAATGTAATTTACATTTTCAATTAATTAGACAATGTGTATCCAATACACATTAATAATTAATCTACTAATATAAATTATATTTAACTCTCTCTAATACATTATAAATCACATTTATAATATATTATGAAATATTGGATATTACTATCCACATTATTCTTATCCATAATAATTAAATCACATTTAATTATATTGGATAACTTATTCTCATGTGCTCAAATAATATGAATCACATTCATATTATTTACATCTTTGATAATCAAATCACATTTAATTATCTAAGATAACTCTCCTTATAATATGAATCAAATTCATATTATTCATGATAATTAAATCACATTTAATTATCCATTTTCTCAATGCTCGGATACATATATCAACAATAGAATTATCCATGAACTCTTTCAAGGATAATGCGCTTTCTCCGCAAATATATTGGAGATAAGGACATGGCGATTGTATTGTTCCATGTATAGTGACATGGATATTGAGATCATATCTCAAATCCAAATCGCGGGCCTCCCATAGATGCTTGATTAAATCAAGACCGCAAATCTAATCTTCTCATTGCATCTGAATCACATTCAGATCAATGTCCAACATTTGGACTAAGATCAGATTACTTCTCTACTGAGAGGGGTCACTAAAATCCAGACCCGTTTCATCACTCCCTAGGAATGGAAGCGTCATGGTTATACAATCGTTTATGATCACATCACCCTCAGGTATTCCCAATACCTGTACATCCTGCATACTGGAAGACTCAGATTAAACCCGAAGTATTAGATCAACTTTACACTGTCTACTTTGTGGTTTTATCAGTAAGTTTCTCACTCGATCATTGGGAGTAGGTATTGATCATATACTTTCCAAAAGCATATATCATACCTAGGTCTTGATCATATACTTTCCAAAAGTATATATCAAACCTACAAATTCAGTCAAGCTTCCAAAGCGAGACAACCATGCGCATGGAATTTGATTCTTCCCAATATCTCATGAGTGATCTCATGCCTTTCGGTTCAGTAACTGAACCTGTATGATCCCTTTGAGAGATCGTATTACTCATATGCCCTTATATGCACACCAGTGCGCCGGTGTATAGACCTTGATTAGGTCATCAACCTATTGGTCTGCCAAATGTACATACTCAGACATATAGTAACACATCTGTCTCCGGTCAGAGGATGTGTGCTTATATCATGACAGCATACGATATAGGACTTAGGTTATCTCGATCTTGTTAAGTCAACTCTTTGACCTAACTCATCCGACACCTCCGAATCTCTATTCCTATGCAGAGGACCTGCATCAAGAGGTCGGTCAGATATCAACCTAAATGAGATAGGATTGCCATCTCCTACTCAGGCTGGAGATCATCTCTTAATAATCATTTGACGGTGCTTGATGAGTCCTCAATCTAACTCATTAGATATTCATCTAAGCACCAGCCTCTATGGTTCAATAATTGAATCAACATCTGTATGATCATTAAGATGGCCATGGTACATAACCCTAATTGTACTAAGGAACCTTTTATGCAAATTATGTACTCTTTATTTCAGATTAAGGAGTGAATTGCGATAATATTTATTGCATAATGGCTCATCGTGGGCTCGCATGTCCAACAACTAAATCATGGTTAAATTATTATTGTCCTCTTTGGATCACTTGAGGTTATTATTATCATTATTAGTGGATGTAACATTCATGACACATTCATTAATTCACAATTCAAAGAGTCTACCAGAAGTTAGAAAACCATCTGCAATATATTTACCATAGCGATTTTGGACAATTTTACTGTAAAAGTGGAACTCATATACATTTCCAACTGATTTAGATATAGATACCAAGTTCCTTCTAACTTCATGTACATAGATACACGCTCTAAGTAACAAGACTCTCCCACTAGTGAAAGACAATATGCAAGTACTGATGGCGACTGCTGCAATAGTTGCATCGGATCCATCTCGTTGATTATCTCTACATCTTCAAGCTTTCTGGTTTCCTGAAACATATGCAACATGTTGCATACATGAACATAAGCACCAAAATTAATAACCGAACTATCTTCTCATCCTATGAGAAAATTGGTTTCATTGAAGAAAATAGATTTAATACATTCCAGAGCATTATCTTTACCCTTCTCTAAGGCTTTCGAATAATTTGGACATTTTTTTTCTAGTGCCCTGACCTTTTTCAGTGATGACAAACATCTATTTTATCGTATGTTAGATGTCTGGAAACTTGAGAGGATGAGTCAACATTTTGACTGTTCTTCTTCACTTATTGGACCAGACTCTTCTGGAACCCATGCTTATGACTACGCCATATGTAGTTCACATCACCGGACATTCATAATTATGTATTGAGCTATCTCTGTGTCCATATTTTACTTCTAAGGCACATTAGATAAATACCCGAGAATATACCATCGAACCAACGAGTGATCCTTATTAAAATTTTCATTAAATTTTAATTTTTCTAGTGACAAGGATTGAAATGATTGTTCGTGTTTAGCACATAACTTATGAGCTCCGAAGAGAGAACGAGCTCCATGTTTCTGAGCCAATCCGAATAGTTCAGCCTAATCAACTGGTTGACCTCCAAATGTGTGTTGAGAGGGATCATGACTTTCATCTGATATTAAAGATGCACTTAATAGAATATATAAAATAAAAGTATTTAAATATATAAGTCTTTTTTGTTAAGGAATTTTAAATCAGTGTCGTCTTGCTTTTTAATACTTTGAAAGTCGAATCCCTTATCAACCTTTTGAAGCGAGAGATATACATATCGTTCTATCTCTAGCAAGATTTGGGATCTCTCTTCCCCCTTTTCCACACCCCAATAATATGAGAAAATGCAACTCAGGTTAAAGAAACATGAACTCTTTCCACCTTTCAAGTCCAACTTGCATTTTCTATTGTGGTATTTAACACCTAAGCCTACCACGCCTAAGGTAATGTTTACATGTTATTAATTGAACCAACCATCAACAGGATTAGCCCTCATCATGCGCAATCCGATACTGCCTCAATTATATGAGTAACAATATTAGGGTGAATATGCATATAACATGTCTCTTACAATAAGCAAAGAGCCACGATCCATGTACGATTGAGATAGGATATATGACTTTGTATAGGCATCTCCAATATACAATCATGGTGATGGAATCCTTCACCTTGACGAGAGATAATGGATGTCATCTTATGATCACCTATATCCAGTTCAAATTTTAATTAATCATTATGAATCAAACTCTCATGATTAATTCAACCAAGGGATATACAATCCTATTAATAATAGAATGTTCATTTTAATTAAATTCAATTAATTTAATCACATTAAATTAACAATCAAATGCAACCAACAATTAGATTTTCTTGATATCACTACATAGTATAAGCTCTCACAAGTATGTATTATTCTGATTTTAGTAATTAGAGTACAACTTGACTTACTCACATTACCCTTCCATGAAATTGGATCCAGCCAGACGCTCGGGTTATGTTGGAAGGGAGCATTTCCTTGACATGCAAGATGCTAATAAAGAAACCAAGTCAACATAGTCGATCAAGACAACTTCACCATCCCGATTTAGAATGATACAATAAGATAGATGTACTTGTGGTTTTATAGATCATTCCGTTGATGACCGATATGATACTACATAGTATACACTCAGAAATTTAGATATACTAAAATATTTTTATTGTTCCTGAATTTCTATTCATACCAAGCAAACAAGTTTGGTTTTATACGTAAAAGTTGTCCTACAATTATTGTAGGATAAACAAGGGTTTTCATAACATGAAGCAGCCATTCAAGTTGGTGTTTGTCATGTATTTCTCTATATAAATGCAACAATTAATAAGGATAAATTACAAATTTCTTTGATTATATTTGAATGATTAAACACATTTAAAGATGTCAATAAGATGATCCAATCATCTCCCGATGCATTTCCATGAAATATCGAATATCTAGGGCAAACAGAGTCGGAATTGCGCAAAATAAGCTTGAACACTTTGCTGGTTGTTTTAAACTATTTAATGATAAGAAATCAATAACCAAAAAATGGTTAGTCACCATTTCAAGTATACATGCAAAAAAACAATACTGTCGAAGCTTTTTAAATTCAAAATAATCACCAATTTTAGTTAACTTTTGAATTTTAATTGGTACATGTCCAGAAAATATAAAAATGATTAAGTATCCCAAAAATTCATTAATAACAATAAAAAATATGAGACATGTAATGTAAGCACAAAATCGATTCGAAATTTCAACAATGATAAAAACAATGAGTTCCGATGCATCCCGATATCCAAAGCAGTGTGTTCCCTATGTTTTAGATTATATATAATACCTTAAATAATGGCTATTATACCATTTAAAGGCAAGGTGTTATAATTGCACATCATGGAAGGATGGAGATCAGATCAAATCTGATCTAGGTCAACTAGTTGTACTAGTTAGCATGGCAGCGGAGAAATAAAAATTTGTAAGATGAAGCCATATGGCATGAGAAATTTTCTCATGGTATTTAATATAGAATATATGAATTTAGTATTACCTCTTTAATCTTGGTTGTGATCCTCAAAGAATCTAAAGGAAGAAGCCTCCTCACCCAACTCAAATCCGATGAGAATGCACTTGCGGGCACGATGATGAGTCAAGAATTTCCCGCAATCCTGAGAGACAATCCAAGAAAAAAACATCCTGATTTCATCTCACTAAATCTTGTGTCTTCTTCGCAAACATGATGCACTTAAGAGGATGGAATCACTCGAGTAATCGATCCGGCAGCATGATGGCAACACATCAATGATCGTGATTTCCACCAACAATCTTGGATTGGGGGACGACTTAGGATTGTAGAGAGAAAGATTAGACATGTAGAGAGAAAGAGAGAGAATTTAGTTTATGCAACAATTGCCTATAACTTATGTTAATGAGGGTTGGGGTTGGCCTCTCTTTTATAGCATTTTGTAGGTCCATGTGTCCCAATCCATGTGCTCTCACTAATCAATGGTTTCAATTGATTTTGTGTTTTTTTTTATTTTACAAAAAATTACTAAAGAAAACACAAAGATATACTTTGAAAATAATTTCCAAATTATATCAATTAATTAACCAATAACTGGATTTTAACTCATTCCACATACTAAAAATAGGATGGATGTCTGATGAATCTATGTTTCATCATCTTTATCCAACGTATCTACCGGTTTGAATTCGAAATTGATTTCTTTCCACACTTCTTATTCTATCATTTTGGCCTTAAAAACACTAGTAAATGCGTGTAAATACCACTAATTCATGCATTTTAGCATTCATGCATTTGAGTATAAATAGTGTATAAAATAACATTTTTATAGCCAACATTATAGAATAAAGAAAAGAAATGAAAAAGAGTAAAATATTGCAAAAATATTTTATGATATGAATCCTCGAGACCTATGCATTTCGATGACTTGGTCGACAAGGAATAAAGTAGGAGGAGATAAGGGCCGAAATCTAATAAAAATACCTTTTATTTTATTTAGTTTCCTTCATTATTATTCGATGACTAAATCACTTTTTATACCTCAAATAAAGAAATTTTGAACATGAATGTTGTAGATAATAAAATATAGAAAATTTCAAAATTGATTTCACACAAAAATATTGTACAGATAAAAAGCTATAATATGAATAAATTTCCAAAATCCCAACTTCCCAGACCTATATCTCTCAAATAAAAACTCAAAATATATCTGAATCATCTTTAGTTTTTTATAACTTTTAATAAGCTATTTAATGAAGGTGGTTTCATATTTTTTGGAGTTACGGTTTGAAAGTTTGGTTTTTGACCCCTATATACTTATACGGATTAAAATATTCATTTTTTTATTATTCATTATTTTTTTTATTTTATATTTTAATAATTTTGTAAATATTATTTATAATATATGTGTATATAAAAACTTGAATAAAAACATCAATAAAAGCCAAAAATAAAATACTTTTATAAAATACATAGGTAAAGTACCTATAATTATACTTATACAAATAATAGTTCTATTTATTTAATTGTATATAATACATCAAAAAAATAAAATAGAAATATATTCAAGGGTATAAAATTAATTTTTAATTTTTTAAAATAATAAACAAAATTAATAAAATTAAAAATACAAACTAAAAATAAAGTATTAAAATACAGAGATAAATATTCCTATATATAACCCTTAAAAGGTAACTTTTAATTACAAACCTCTAAAAAATAAATAAAAATCAATATAAATTACTTTAGAAAATAATAAATATTTTTCATTTTACAACTAAAATTAATAAAATCATTATTATTTTTAATAAAATTTATTAATCTTTTTTTATTGGTTTTTCCGGGTTGGTCCACATGGACCAAGCAGGGGCGTGGAGAGTTGACCGTAGGTCAACTCTCGGACCCCCTCTCCTGCAAGTTGTCAGACCTTGTGCCGCCCCCTTCTTCTCAATTTTTTTCGAGTCATGTGCTTTCACCAAATTGCCCCGCTCTGTTCTTGACTTTTTGTCCCCATTGATCGAGGATTCACGCCCTTGTGTTTCATTGGGGATTGGATCGACGCATCGTCCCCCACACCTTGTTCTTTGAACCGTCCGAGACGCTTGTTCAACACCCCCCCGATCTGTCCTTAAACTTTTGAGCCCTTTGACACTAGCTCGACCCCCTGGTCATTGTGTTCCGGACTGAAGACGTGACAGGCCTCCTCCAGCCAGCCGAAGCGAGGTCAGGCGGAGGCCAAGGTGGCTCCACCCTCCATCTCCAGCCATTGGCCATGAGGTACCTATCTCTAGATTTTCCAGCCATCGAGGTTGCTTTTACTCATTTTTTTGCTTTATTATCTTCATCTTAGTCTTAGGAATATATTATCACCCTCCGTTTTGATTTTTACCCAATCACGCACCTTCGCCACCTCGTCGCCAGAGCTTGCTCCGGCGAGCCCTTTTTCCGCATCCCCAACCCATTCCACCCTACTGCGGGGTCGAGGCATTTTATCCTCAACCCCCTCACTTTGTTTTGCATGTCTAGGAACCATAACACACACTTCGATGAATTTGAGGGCCGACCGAGGTTCTTGGAGCTTCACGGCTCTGCCAACCTCGTGCGACCACTCCGGTCTTCGCCGGAGCGTTTTGAGGCCCCCAACATCTTGAGAAGGACCACAAGAGCTTTAGCGGCGATTTTGTAGCTCTACAGAGTGTTGGAGGAGGGAGATCAGAGGCAGGGAAAGTCGCCTCGCCGGCGGTTCTTCCCTGTTCCTCCCGATAGCTTCTCCGTCATCGGATCAATCTCAGTCGCCCAGGTCCACAACCACCATCAGATCCCGCCGCCATGCACCATTAGATCATATTGGATCTCCTAATCTCAACCGTTGGTGCGAACCATCATCACGCGCTCTAACATCGACACGTGGTAGTAGTGAGGCGCTAATCATCGTGGATCTGCACCGGGGAGATGGTATTTTGCATCGTCACCCCTCCTCATTTTTTTATTTAATCATTAAGAACTAAACTTTCATTGGTAGTTTAACTATTTTGTAACATTTGCATTTCGAACCCCCACTTTCTCAAATTAGCATAGGGGCCCGAGCTACCTCACCTCACGTGGGCGACCACGTGAGGGAGACATTTTGCGGCTGACCAGCTAGGGTTTTTATTATTTTAGTTTAATCCATAGACTATTTATTACAGTTATACTTTTTTGAACATTTTGCAATCTAGCCCCCAAATTTTGTGAAATTACAAGTTAGTCCTAACGAGTGGAGCACGTGTGTGCATGTGATTTTGGTGATTTTTGTAGTGATACCCGTATGGCTTTGTTTATTTATATTCAGTACTATAACCTGAGCATTCTGTTATAAGTTTTTGTAGAAATTACAAGTTGGCCCCTATAGTTCTTAATTCCTCCATCTATAGATCTCTAAAAAATCTTAAAAAAATAGGCATCAGTTCCAGCTTAATTGCACTTTTATGCTATATTTTTAAATTTACATTTTTAAAGCATTTTATTATTTATAAAAAAATCAAAAACATGCATTTTTGTCCCTATTAGCATTAGAAAATACATAAAAATTATAAAACCTTTTTGACAAATTCCAAAAAATGTATTTTATATATATTTAAGTATTTTATAACTTCAGACCAAAAATCACTAAAAAATATAAAAGAAAACTCATACAAATTGAAAAACCCCTAAACCTTTATAAAAATATAAAAATCCTTAAAAAACATAAAAATATAATTTCTTTTTCTGAATTTTCTTTGTATTATTATCTTTATATTAAAATTAATTTGGAGAATTTTCTACTATGTTTGATAATTTTTATCTCCTATTTAATTTCAAGTATTTCTTTTAAACCCCGTCTTAGATATTTTGGACTTTAAAAATATTGAAAAATTCGTAAAATTATCTAAAAATGCAAAAAAACAATGAAAAATTAAATAAAACCCAAAAATATTTATTTCATATATTTTTTATTATTTTTACCTATTTTTATATATATTATATCTCTCTTACCTCTATTGTATATATATTATATCTAATTATATATATCTATTAAGAAAAGAAATTATAAAAAATATAAAATATAAAAGAAAATACAAAATCAGAAAAATTAAAAATCCAAATATTAAATATAAAAATAAAAAATATAAAATTAAAACCCAAAAAATAACACATCTATAGACAAATACATCACAGTCGCTTTTGTGCATTTTTGCATTGATCTACCTGCTTTGTTCCCTATGTTCGACACTCTACACATACTTGCACCTATACACATCTTTGTTGTAGAGTTATAATAAATTTTAACTCCACGTGGCTTTTCATTGTTTGATCATTATTGTGGGTTAATTGTTGATTAATTGAGGTTTCGTGAGTGGTCACTCAACGACACTGTGGTCCGACCTTGTGTGGACTACTATACAACATCGCCAAATCCCGATTATCAAATGGCGTCGTTGCTAGGGAACAACGGTGCTTAGATAGGATTTTTGATTGATTCTAATCTTTGACTATATATTTGCTTTATTTATTTGCTTCTTTATTTGATACAATTGCTTGGCTTGTTTAATCACCCTCTCTTGTTGACTTTGTGCTAGGAACCGTGGATCGAGGGAGGCGCTTTACCCTCGGTGCCTGCGCACCCACGTGAAGGTGGTGTGAGCTTCTGACCTAGCATCAAAGGAGGCTTGGAGGACTTGAGAAGGCATCTACTTTTTGGTATATTTTGTGTATTTATTTATTGTTGTAATTTGAAGAGAGGGAAAGGGACCCATTTATTGTAATATTCAGGACTCTGCTACACCCTGCCACTTTATGAGGTCTAGTGCCCGAGGGATTGTTCCCTTGGGGGCCTCGTCAGTTTTTTGTGGTTTTCATCGCCTTTTTTATTTTGTTTCTCGATTTTATTTTATTCCCTTTGTGTGATTGAGGCCTTAGTTGTAGGAACTACTTGTCGTTAGCATTAGATCCAAACACTTAATAATCTTTGCATGCTCCTATTGTCTATATTTGGACTTAGTAAAATTTTGAAACATTGTTCTTCACACAAATAGCAGTTTCTCACCCTAGGGCTATTTCATCAGCTTGAATTTGCATATAGTTTAGGTTTTAATTCATCTAAGCATCCCTGCATGTAGAGTGCTGGAAGCAAGGTGAGAATTTATGCTTTAGCATTCATCATCGTTTACCGCTTGCATTGCTTTTCCGCTTTTCTACCTCTGATTTTGATCACATAGGTGCTTAATGGCATTGATTCCCCGATAGGGCCGTGCATTCTCACTAAAAATACAAAAAAGTGATAATTAATAAAATTGGGACTGTTACATTACTCGGCCCTAAAATCAACCAAAAAGAGAAATCTTATCATAGAGCGAGTAATCCCCTCATTGTCTTCGCTTTTACTTGCTCGTGCACACATTAAGGATTAGTGTCCAAATCCTATCAAGGCTCCTAAGTGTATGCACAATTTTTGTACTTCTAACCTAACTCTAAAACAGACAAGATAAAAAGATCGTATTTGCGATCTACACCGAGTTGAGTAGGTGGATTGAGGGTTCGTATTGTGTGTGTTTGATTATGATTGTTTGTGTGCATTCTAGATCGCCTTTGTGCATTTGTGCCTTCTTCTTCACTCTCTTGATTTGACCTTCGTGCTCTCTTGATCGTTTTCCTTTTGTTTCGAGATGGCCGACTAGAACGTTTTCTATCTGGACTTTGCGGATCCCTTGTTCACTCCAGCCGGTCCACCTCCCTTTTACCTGGAGGATCCTCCTCCTTTTTTTCCGATTTTTGTACATACCCGCCTCAGCCACAATATCAAGACTCGGACTTCTACCTACATCCACCACCACCTTCATATTTTCCACCTTCACATCCACCCGAGACTGATATGTTGGAGTCACCTTTCATGGAGTCCACCCTTGAGCACTTGACCCAGATGATAGATCATATGAGGTAGAGGATTGACAACCTCACTAGTATAAATAAGAGAGACCATGATATTCCACCAATCATACAAAAAAATGAGGAAAATCTAAAAATCCAAAAAGATTTCGGGAGACCATTGGTTGAGTCAGACTGTGAGGAGAGCGCCCACTCGCTAGATACCTTTACCACACATCCATTCACACCTTGTCCCTCATTTCACCATGAGGATGTCGTTGTACAGACTACTCTTGGCATTCCTCGTGTATATGATGATTTTAATCTCCTCTCTTGTATGGAGGAGATCCAAAAATTTAAAAAAATGTTGAATGAACCTAAAGTGGTAGCCGCTATTCATGAGATCATTGATGCCCCACTTCGCCAGGCCATGACCCAATTATTTGCTCCTCATCGTATGAAGAGAAAGCGGAGGAGCAGATCTGAGCGTCATATCTTGACCATGGCCCCTGCCCACTCCATCATACACCGTCCTATCCCTAGTAAGAGGAACATTACCACACCCTTCATTAGCTGCACCATCTCTGACCATACATGTGATCACACTCTCCTCGACGACGGTGCTTCATTTAGCATATTACACTTCTCGCCAGTACAATCTCTTCACTTAGGGACTCTCAAGAAAACAAGGATGATCGTTCAATTCGTTGATGGATCTATCAAGAGGCCGAAGGGTATCCATGAAAACATCGTCATTTCGATTCATGGCACGAGGTACAATGTTGACTTTGTTGTCTTGCCCATGTAGACCTCCACTGTGGAGTGTCCTCCAATCATCCTGGGATGTCCCTTTCTCGCCTTGCAAGAGTTGTTCATGACTATGGATCATGAGAGATTCGCTTATGTTCTTATGTCGGGAGCGATGTGTTAATCACCACACCTACCAATGACCAGAGACCTGCATCCCATGAGAGTGTGCCTGTGCTAGCCGACCCCGAGGCCTATGATTAATATGCTGATATCAGAGAGACTTTTTTTATGATCGATGATGATACCTGAGAATTCCTCTCCAAGGAGGAAGACTCAGAAAGCATAGACCTTGGAGTTTCTTTTCCCTGTGATTGACATTTTGTCGATGACATCCGTGGATTTACACGATTGACACCATTGAGCGGAGAGAAGATATTGATGAGAACAAGGTCGAATTTGATGTTGTTGCTTTAATCTAGGAATTTGGGCCTTTTGATGAAAAAGATGATTCGGTTGAGATTGTAGAGGATGAACATAGTTCGACTACTTCCACTGATGAGTTCGTTCATCTTGGTTTTGACCTAGATGAGACCTCGTAGGATGAATCTGACTACACTTCTTCCAATAATGATGAGTTTGTCCCTTTTCACTTTGATATCAGCGAGGCACCCAAGACCGGACATAGTCATACTTCTTCCACTGACTCATCCGCGTTGTCTCACCCTAGGACCACTGATGGACCGAAATATCCACCAAGACTCGGGTGAATAAAATAGATCAAGGGTTGTTGCGACCCGGATCTCGGAGACATTTCGGTCAATAAAAAAATGTGAGATCAGACCACCAAAACAATCTAAATATCAAAAGAACTCAATAGTGGCCCTGGCTATTAGATTAGCCAGGTATAGCGACCAGGGTCGGACTCAGAGAGCACGTGATGACCTCACGGCCTACGAAGTAGTCTAAAATAAAAGAAAATAAAGGACAAATATTTTTGGTGGATTTTTATTAATTTTTATATTTTTTTGGATTTTTAAATAATAAAGAAACTAGGAAAACAATAAGACAAGCAACTTCACACAATTATTTAACTACTCAAAAATCACCCAAAAATTCAAATAAAAATGTTTTTATGTTTTTTTATATTTTTCTATGTTTTTGGTTAAATTTTTAATAATTTTCTGATTTTTATAGAATTTTATAAAAATGAAACAAGAGAGAAAATGCAAGACAATGTCTAGTCAGGTTTCAAGGGCCAAATTAAAATGCAAAATGGCCATAATAAAACCTGAAGGCAATTTTTCTGTAAAGTGTGAAATGCAAGGAAAATTTAGGCACTGGTTTTATTAATTTTTTATTTTTCAATTATTTATTAGAATTTTTATGGGGATTTAATGTTTTTCAATTTTTATATTTTCTATATGTCAAAAAATGACCAAACTTGGTCAGAAAATAAAACAACACAAAACAAAAGATAACTATTTTTTTGTAATTTTTAAAGTTATTTTAATATTTTTTTGTGATTTTTATAACTAGATAGTAAGAAAAATGCGTGTTTTTGAATTTTTAAAAATAATAAAAAGAGTCAAAAATGTCTCCAAAATTTAGAGAAAATTTTACACCATGGCAGGAGCCATGTATCTAATTTTCATCAAATTTGGAGTAGTTTTGCTATTTTATTAAAATTAAAAGCCAACAAAGAGTGCATAAGGACCTATTTGAAAGGAAAACAAAGTTCTGGGACCTTTTGATAACACGCAAGGAAACCCAGGGGCCCAAAGTGCAAATATCCCAGAGACCCACACACGATACACGTGACTCAGGCCTGAAAGGGCATATTTGTCATTCCTATTGTAAAAGATGCAATCAATAACACACGAAAAGCACAGGGCAAGTTATGCAATTTCACCAAAAACTCATGTGTCGACGCACGTGTCCATCACATACAGGGGTAAAAAATATAAATCAAGCTAACAGCAGGGTCCTCTATGCATTATTCTTAAAAATAAAAGAACTACAAAATGTATTTACAAGACTAAATAGTAAATGCAGAAAGAGAAGGGCCTACAGGGTAATTTACCCTTTTATTAAGCGGATGGCCAGGATGGTGCCACGTGCTGGATCTGACGGTCGTAGGGTACTGAATGCCTTCCGCAGGATGGAGGGCTGAGAGGAGGCCACGTGTTGATCCGACGGTGGCTGTTGGGCCTCCTCTTAGCCCTGATCAGACGGTCCGCACATGATCTGGAGCTGAAGGGAGATCGGACGGTCGGGGAGGATGCTCGATGAACTCGACGCCGGCGAGTTTCGCCGGGCTCGTGTGCGTACACGAGAGCTCCTCGGAGGCTACTGAAGATTGGAGAAAGAATGCATGGGCCTCCCGCGTCTGACGAGCTCCTCCGATGAAGCAACGGAGCTCCGGAGAGCTCAGGCGACGCCGGCGGAGGTGGAGATGCTGCTCCAGAACGTCGAGCCCTCAGATGGGCTCGCTTTGACCTGCAAAGCACAGCAACAATCTCCTGGGTCGTGGCCAAAGTGCCTCAATCCGGTTAGCGGTGGTGGAGGTGAACGGTGCGTCGAGGCGAGCGAACTCCGGCAGAGCGACAGCGATGAAGCTCGGTTCCCAGTTCTTGTGCGAACTGGGGTGAATGGATGGGCGAAGAAGGTGCGCGGGAGGAGTGCGAAGGTGTGGGTCGACTCCGATGATCGAAAGGTGGGCTAGGGTGGTCGGAAACGGGGTTCGTCGGCGACGGGGTGATTTGGGCGAACTCTAAATTAGCTAAATAGAAGGAGAACTGGGTCTACCTGATGGACGAGGTTGACTGGGAAAGAGCTGGGGAAGCTCTAGGTCCTAGCCTCGAGGGCCGTCGATGCCCGAGGCTCGAGTCCCACCTCTGAGCGGCGCACGACGGCGTGAAGTCGCCGGATCGATGGTCCAGCTGCTCCCTCCTCGCTGCAACACGGCCGAAAGCAAGCTGTCACTCATGCGGTGGCTATGGAGGTCCTAGGGTGGAAAGAGCTGATCCAAGGATGCGTGAAAATGGAGGCGGAGCTCAGGCTATATACGAGTGCAGGTCCGAGAAGAGAAGGTCGGGCAGGGTTCCACGAAACACGCATCCCAACGCGGATATGACGGCGTGGATCTCGGATGCAGGAGGAACGATCGGAGCTCGAGGCTGAGTGATTTGGCGATCGGGTCATCACGCAATAAATCCGCGAAGTCGGGTCGGGCGTGCATGACCCGTGGGTAGTGGTCCAAAGGGGGGAGTTGACCGAGGGGTCAACGTCCCCGTGGACCAATGAGAATTGGCCATGTCATAAATATTTAGAAATTCGAAATAAAATAATAAATGGCCAAATTAGGAAAAACTTAAAACATAAAAAATGTTTATTTATTTATAAACTATTTTTTTTTGTGATTTTTAGTTATTTTTTGAAATAAAAATAAGGTATATACAATATAGTACTATGTATAGGTATACATACAATATGGATTTTTAATTTTTGATTTTTAATTAATTATTTTTGTGCATTTTTATCCTAATTTTATATTTTATTTAATTATAGAATAAAAATAGGAATATTTTTATGTTTTTATTTTATTTTTATTATTTACTTATAGGGGTGAAATAAATAGATATATACAAGTATGTACATGGTATATTTACAATGTTCTTTTTGGTTTTTATTTTTGTTCTTTTTATTTTAATTATTGTTTTTATGGTTTTTATTTTATTTATTTACAACATAAAATATAGACTATATACAAGTTTTATGGGATTTTTATTTATTTATTCACAAGTAAAATAAATATATGTGTGGTCTTATGTACATGGTGAATATGTGCAAGGAAGTCTATTTTTATTTTCTTTTTAATTTTTCTATTTTTATTTTGATTTTGTGTTTACAAATATATACAAATATTAAAAACTCATTTTATTTTATTTTTAGAGGAAAATATTTTTATTATATTTACAGGTATATTTACATATGAGCTCCCTTATCTCTCTCTACTTTGGCTTTTATGCGGTCAGGCCCATGCTGAGCCCTCCCTTGGGATTAGGTTGCTCAATATTTTTTCTAAATATTTCCCTCTTTTTCTTTTGTTTCTTTATTCTTTTATTTTTGCACAAAAACATGCTAATTATTAGTTTTTACACAATGCAATCACTTTGGTAATTATTTGTATTTACAAATATCTACATGTATTTGCGAAGGTTTTTGTAGCTAAAATATAAGAATAAAGAGTGATGAATGAGTATTCATCTCCCCCTTATACTTAACTTTGCTAGTCCCTTAGCAAACACTTATTTGAAAAATAAGTGAAAAAGAAAAAGAAAAAGAAAAAGAGGAGAATGTACATAGATCAAGGTTGAATATTAAACTTGCCTTCATTAAATTGAATTATGGAGCTCGATCAGATCTTTGGATTATTAATGTGTCGGAACCTTATTTGAATTTAAGTTTAAAACTCAACAGCCTCTAAGTTCCACCAATCTATAATCAGGACTCCTCAAAAATCCAGATCAGAACAAGTCACCATACACAAACCCTGAAGACCATGAATCTTTCATTGTACTGTGAATGTGAAGTATAAGCTCTCCACCTCAGAAGTGGCAACTTGACAACCCTCCCCAACAAGGTAACTCTATGACCCCAATGTGGCCACTCTTTCCTCGAGGAGCGGGGTATTCCCTTCTAAGTTCAAGTTCAACCGGCTCAAGAAGAGGGGGAAGAAGAGAATGGACCATGGCCAGTGTAGCCATGTATCTTTGGAAGCTCAACCAGTGTAGCTAAGTCTCCCAGCTGCAAGCTACATAAGGTGGGGCATGAATCTCAAGCTTTGCTTATTGCACTATATACATACTCCGATGGGATTATCATTTTCTATTAGACCCACCACTTTTTTGGAGTTATTTTCTTTTTGCATTTTTTTCAAGTGCATCTGTACAACATATACATGTGCAGCATATATACAAGGTGTTTTTCCATTCGAGCCAGTAGACTATCCCTCTTTTGAAGCATTATTGCAACCCACAACTCCTGTCGTTAGACCACATGGCAACCAGACCAAGTTGAGAGGCACTTCCTTCACTAAAAGAAGAAGAGAGGTCCCGCCTAGAAGTACTACCCTCATATGCTACCCCAAGTCAAGGAAGACTGCCTCCTCACCACCTCATCCGTAGAGTGCTCGGTGCTAAGTGCGGTGTCCATGTAAAGCCATTATCTATATGAGTCATGTGTGTGTTGTTAAGTGCTCTACTTAGGCTCATTGAGATGACCTGTGATCATAGCCTAGTGGACTCAAAGAATTAAGTCACCATCGACCTGAAAAGCCTTAACCCTAAGCCCTATAAAGTTCCTCTTAGAATTAGGTGGATTAAAATCTTAATCAAGCTCCATTTCCCAATTTAATTCCAGGCTAGTTTAAATGTCAACTATGATCCGGGAAAAACTATATACATATATATGAAGATGCTATTTACACAATATTTACACAAATGCAAAAATTTTTGAAAAATGTTTTGAAATCATGGGTGTATGCATGAATGCAAGTTTTGCAAAATATTTACACAAATTTACACAAGATTTTTGCAAACTTTTGATTTTTAAAACATTTTGGAAAAATATTGTACTATATACATAATTTTGGTATTAAAATATTTACACAAACTTTACACAAAAAATTTTTGAAAACATTTTTACAAAAATAATTTTGTACAATAGCTATGTTTGCGCAAATAAAAGAATGATTATTTATAGGGAAAAAAAATTTAAATTTTTTGTGAATTTTATAAATTTTATGTTTTTAGCCATTTTTATTTATTAACACACTCACACAAAGTACGAGTTATGGCTAAATTATATATGGAATATATACACACCCCCCTATACTTAGCTCGAACGATGTCCTCGGAGTCAAGAGCGATGAAGAAGACATAACTCATGCTAGGTATAGGGAAGTGAAAAGGAAGGCTATATACAAAGACGAATGAATGAATAGAAATCAAGAGGATCTCGGCTTTTCCCCTTATACTTAGGATCAAATAATCCTATGTATAGCAGGTTGTACGCAAAGGGAAAACCGAGTGGCGAATGTACAGGGTCTACCCCCCCTATACATAGGGTAAAATATCCCTAAGTATAGGCAGCAAAACAGGGATATAAAAGAATCAAAAGAAATACTCGTGAGTCCAACATCCCCCCTATACTTAGGGTAAAGTACACCCTAAGTATAACACAATCAGAAGATGAAGAAAGAGATGTGGGACTAAAGAATGTAATGATATGGACATCTGGATCTATACAGATCGGAAGATCAGTGATAATCAGGCGTGAGATGCAATAGATGTGAGTCAAAAGACCACATCTCATGCAAAGTGAATAGGGGCAACATCAACGACCCGCGGCTCATGATCTTGAAATGGCTTGAGCCGCTGGTCGAACACTCGAAAGTTACTCTCAGAAGACAACTCGGATATGTCAATGCTACCGTTGTCGTGTACCTTCCTCACTAGATATGGACCCTTCCATTTGCTCTGTAGCTTCCCTGGAAATAGACGAAGCCTAGCATCAAACAACCATACTCTCTGTCCAGGCTCAAAATGCTTGTGGCTGATATGAGAATCATGACACTCCTTCACTCTCTCCTTGTACTGTAGGCTATTTGAGAAGGCTGTATCACGAAGCTCCTCCAAGGCTGCTAACTCTGCCCTCCTCTGGTCTCCTACACTATCTGGATCCATAAGAATATCTGTAACTGCCCAAAGTGACCTGTGTCTCAGCTCAATAGGTAAATGGCACGGCTTGCCATATACGAGGCGAAAGGGAGATGTGCCCAAAGGTGTCTTGAAAGATGTCCTATATTCCCACAAGACCGAGTCCAAAAGCTGTGACCAATCCTTTCAGTCAGGGCGGACGACTTTCTGCAAAATAGTCTTGATCTCCCAGTTTGACACCTCGGCTAGACCATTCGTCTATGGATGGTATGGAGTGGCAACTTGATGGTCTATGCCGAACTCGCTAGCAAGGGCCTTCACCAGGTCGTTGATGAAATGAGACCCCCCGTCGGAAATTAACACTCGAGGGACCCTGAACCGCGTAATGATGTGCTTCCTCAAAAATCTGCAAACTGTCCTGGCATCGGTGGTTTGGGCGGGGATGGCCTCAACCCAACAACTCACATAATCAACGGCCAACAGAATGTACTCAAATCCCTGACTCTTAGGGAATGGACCCATGAAATCGATGCCCCATGTGTCAAAAACCTCACAGAAGTGAATGGGCTGCATCGGCATCATATCACGCTGTCCACAAGTTCCCATCCTCTGACAGTCAGTAGACCTCTTCACGAACTCATCAGAGTCCTTGAAGAGGGTAGGCCACCATAGACCGGATTGGCGCACTTTCTGTGTCGTTCTCCTCCCAGAGTGATGTCCTCCTGCCTCAAGCTTGTGGTAGTAAGTTAGGACGCTATGGTGCTCCTCCTGAGGAATGCACCTATGCCAGACGTTATCCCCTCCTTCGTGGTAAAGGATGGGATCCTCCCAGTGGTAGGATTTGGCCTCCGCGAGGAAGGTCTCATCATGTGGAACTTTCTTAGCAACAAGAAAGTTCACAATATCGGCGTACCACGGGAGAGAGGTGATAGCAAGGATCGCCTCATCTGGGAAGGTCTCACAAATAGAGTCGATCAAGTCAGAATCCTCAAGATGCTCTAATCGGGAGAGATGATCCGCCACCACATTCCTGACTCCAGGCGTATCCTTAATCTCAATGTCAAATTCCTGGAGTAGAAGGATCCATCTAGTCAGTCTGGCCTTGGCATCCTTCTTTGCCATGAGGTACCTGATGGCGGTTTGATCAGTAAACATGGTCACTCTAGATACAATAATGTACGATCTGAACTTATCTAGGGTGAACACTACGGCTAGCATCTCCTTCTCTGTGACTGTGTAGTTCTGCTATGCGGAATCCAATATGCGGCTAGCGTAGTGGATAGCAAATGGAACTCCATCCCTCCTCTGTCTTAGCACGGACCCCACGGCAAAATCGGAGGCATCCGTCATGATCTCGAATGGGAGAGACCAATCAGGTGGATGGAGAACAGGAGCCTCAACAATACATCTCTTGAGAGTCTCGAAGGACGAAAGACACTTGTCATCGACAAGGAACTCGGTGTCTTTCGTCAGCAGGTCAGTCAACGGCCGGGCAATCCTGCTGAAATCATGAATGAATCGTTGGTAGAAACCGACGTGCCCCAGGAATGACCGTAACTGCCACAAATTGGACGGTGGTGCGAGTTTTCTAATGACATCTACCTTGGCCGGATCAACCTCCATGCCCCTGTTGGAGATGATATGGCCAAGCACAGTCCCCTGAGTCACCATGAAGTGACTCTTCTCCCAAGATAACACCAAGTGAACCTTTATACATCGTTGAAGAACTCGGTCTAGGCAGTCAAGAAAGGAGTCGAATCCGTCAATATAGACCGAGAAATCATCCAAGAAGACCTCCAAGCACTCCCCTACCATGTCCGAAAAGATCGACAGCATGCATCTCTGAAAAGTCGCAGGGGCATTGCATATCCCAAATGACATATGTCGAAATGCGTATGTGCCGAAGGGACAGGTAAGGGTAGTCTTGTCTTGGTCCTCGGGAGAGATGGCCACCAGGTTGTAGCCCGAGTACCCATCCAGAAAACAGTAGTGGCTCTTCCCCGCCAATCTCTCAATGATCTAATCTATAAATGACAAGGGGAAATGATCCTTTCTCGGTGGCCTGGTTGAGTTTCCTGTAGTCAACGCAGACCCGCCAAGAAGTGGGTACCCGTGTAGCAATCTCCTCTCCAGACTAAATGACCACTGTAGTGATGCCCGTCTTCTTGGGCACCACATGCAAAGGGCTGACCCACTTGGAGTCGGAGATGAGGTAGATAAAATCGGCGCTCCACCATTTCGAAATCTCCTTCATGACAACCTCTCTCAGATTCGGGTTCAACCGCCGCTGGAACTCACGCGACGGCTTCGCCTCGTCCTCGAGATAGATATGGTGGGAGCACAGGGCCTGACTTATCCCCTGGAGATCTGCTACGCTCCATCCTATCGCCTTATGGTTCTTTTCAAGAACACCCATCAGACGGGATTCCTGCTCTTCAGTCAAATCGGCAAAGATAATGACTGGGTACATCTCATGCTCACCCGCAAGGAACCTATACTTCAGCGAAGTAGGAAGCGGCTTCAGCTCTAGACAATTGGGTGCTGGTGGATCTGGCCTCTGAAAACTCTGCGTGAAGGCTGCCAAATCTGCATGGGAGAACTGAAACTCTCTGTCACTCTCTGAATCTGGAGAAGGCTGCCCTGTTGGACTGTCTCTGCTCTGCTCGGCATCTACCTCCTCCCTATCTGCAGGCTCAGGTGAAGTCAGGTATGGCATGAAGTCAGGTCTGCCCAATCAGAGTCTGACTCTGAGGGATCTGTATCATCCAAGGTGGCATCAGTACCACCATCATCACAAGAATCAGTCTCGCGGTCGAGAGCCGGCTCTGCTGCCTCAAAAGTATCCTGAACTAGGAATGTGCTCTCCAAGCTCTCCTCTGTTGTCGTATCTGCATCAGCGGACTCTGAAGGTGAGTGGATGGCTTGTGCATCTGGATCTGCCCATACTGCCTCATCATCTGTAATCACAAAGTCGCAGTCCTGGTGGATGTCTAGCCCGGCATCTGTCATGTGCTCTGTATCGGAAGTGGTCTCTGAGCATGCTCTGTCTCTATCTCTGTTGTCCTCGACCGTCTCTATTTGTACACTTTCGCCCTCGACGTGAAAGTATACCTTCCCGCTATCATGGTCAATCAATGCCTTGGCTGTGGCCAAGAACGGGAAACCGAGAATGATGGGGGTATCGGTCACTGAATCAGGGATCTCCATGTCCAATACTACGAAGTCCACGGGGAATTGTAGGCCCTGAATCGTGACGACAACTTCTCACAACAACCCCTTCGGCCTCTTGATAGATCGATCAGCAAACTGAAGGACTGTCATGTTGTGTCTAAGAGTGCCCAACTCGAAGCGGTCGAGAAGGGCTGCTGGAAGTAGGTTGATCGATGATCCGCTGTCTAATAGAGTGCGGTCAAACCTCTGCTCACTGATATGGCATCTGACATATGGGGCTCCTGAATCTGGCCTCTTGGCCGACAGACGGTTCTAGATCGCGAAACAAGTGGCTCTCGTCAGCACGTGAATATCTGAGTGGTGGTTCCTCCTCTTCCTCCTGACTGTAGTCCTGTCTCTAAGGGAACGCTGAAGAAGAGGGATGTGCTGCAAGGCCTCCTGAAGAGTCAGTTGAATATGGAAACTATCTATCATTTACTGGCTGAACTCTTCCTGCTCTCTCTTTTTGGGATTTTCCTTTTTCTTCCCCTTCCCCATCTAAAGGGCTCTAGGGAAGGGGATCACAGGGTCCTTCTCAGATGAAGGACTAGGAAAGGGTCTAGACGGTTCAACGACCGGATCCACACATACATCATGCACCACAGTGGGACCAGAAGAAAATAAACCCTTTACTTTATTCACAGAAGTGTGCCGAGATACATCAGTAATAGGAAAAACAACAGGAATCTCAAAAGACTTGGAGGCATCAGCAGCACCATCGGCTGGTAGACTCGCGGCCTCAGTACCACACTCTGGCTTGGCAACAGGGGTGGCCTCAGTACCACCTCCTCCTCGCCTGGCGCTCTGGATGTATCCTCAGGGTGTCGCTCAGACGAGTCGCCGCCTGCTGGCATCCTACCGCTCCTAAGTGTGACAAAATCAGTATCAAAAAAATATGCAGACATATCACCAAAAGTATCACTCGGAGTGGCATACTCAGTACAAGCTACCTGCTCAGATTTCCTCTTGAGGTTGTTGGGATTCGGCTCAATCTGGGCAGGGATGGCGGCCTTCCCTCTCACGATGTCCTGCATCTCCTGGCGGAACTCATCCATCTCCCGTCGAAAGGTAGCCTGCTGATCTGTGAGAAGGCGGGCTATATCATCCAAGGCGGGGCTCTCGTAAGATGGTCCATGAGAACCCGACGGGTAGCCTCTCTGGTAGTGAGGCTGTTGGAACTGGTGATGTGGCTGAGAGGGGTAAGAATGTGGCTGATGTTGCGGCTGGTGAGGCTGATCATGCCTCCAAGACTGTCCCTGCTGGTAGGGACGAGGACCATACTGTGACTGCTGCTGCTGCTGTGGATACACTAGGGGCTGCTGCTGCTGGTGATCCCTCTGATGGCTGTACTGGCCACCCTGACCTGACGGTTGTTGTTGTGGATGGGTACCTCCGGTTGCCCAACGGAATCCGGGATGGTCTCGTCGGATACCGGGCTGGGGGCGGTCGTACCAAATCCCGTTGACATCCATCAACGACTCTGCATCATACTGGGGTGGCGGGAGCACTGCCAGAGGCTGATCCGGCTGGTATACCACCATCTGCATGTCTGGAGATGGTGGTGAGGGTAGGTGGGTTGCGACTGCTGGTACGGCTCCGCCTGTACAAGGTGAACCTGTCTAGGCTGCTGGTGGGAGCTGGAGCGCTGGGACGAGCTGCTGCTGCTACTCGGATCGCCTCGTGCCTGAAGACGAGGCTGTGAAGCCGTCTGTGCCTCCTTGAGACACATGAGCTATGTCTTCAGGTCACTCAGAGTCTGTGACATGTGCTCCATCTGCGTGATGCCTTCGCACTGCTTCTTCTCTATGATCTCCATCCGGTCCAGCTTCTCATTGATAATCCCCTTGTCTGCGGCTGAGGACTCGGCCTGTGCTGATGCTATCGCAGACGAACTGGATGGACCAGCGTCGACCCGTGCTATCCTCTAATATTGTACGGTATGTGGCTGCTGGGGTCTGCCATGAGTGTACAATCGGGTCTGGGAAATTACCATATAGTTCTCAGTCATCTCCTCGTAGATGGCCAAGACCTGATCGAGATCCTTGGCAAAGTAAGACCCGCCACAAGAAGCGTTCACCAAGCCCTGAAGCTCTGGTGTCAGCCTGCTGAAAAAGCTCTGAACAAGGTTCGGCATGGAAATGTCGTGGTGCTGGCATCTGTCGTTTAGCTCTCGAAACCTCTCCCATGCCTCGTGAAATTGCTCGTTGAGGAGCATGGAGAAGTTGTTGATCAGGGCTCTAGCAGCGTTCGTCCGCCCGAGTGGATAGTACTTATGCAAGTACTCGGTACGGAGCTGCTCCCAAGTGTAGACAAACTTTCCCAAATGCTTCAGCCAAGTGGCTGCTCTGTATGCTAAGGAGAAGGGGAAGGCAATCATCCTGATGGTATCCTGGTCCACCTGATGGTCGTGGACGGTGCTGCAGATCATCAGAAACTCCTGGAGGTGGAGATGGGGCTCCTCTGTGGCGAGCCCATGGAAACGGGGGAGGAGCTACAAGGTGTTCAGGGGGAACTTGAAGTCCTCCACGATAGCTGGTAGAACAACGCAATGGTGCATTAGTGTCGATCCGAGGTTGTGTAACTCCCACATCGGTCTCGGTGGATCTGTTGCGGCTGCTGCGGCTACTGTCGTAGCCTCATAGGGTATCGTCGGCCCGTCTCTACGATGTTATCGATCTGCTCTCAACTGCTCCATCTCACGCCTCATATCCAACATAAATGCTCCCTGATCCCTCAACTGCTGCTGCATTGTCTCGAGGGAGGCAATCAGGGTGGAGTTGATCGCACACTGGTCTAGAACGAAATGCTCATGCTGCGGACCTCTGGTGTGATCGTCAGAACTGCCGGCCATAGTCTCTGCAAAATCAAAACATCCAAACTCAGGTGCCGATAAATCATCTGTCTGTTTCTCTTCTGGCACTAGTATCTCGGTCTCAGAAGAAGAAGGGGGGTCGAGGGGGAACAGGGTGGAATCATACTCGGGTTTCGGAGAGCGGGTCTTGGCTCTCGCGAATGAACCTAGATGAGCGGGTAGACGCGCCCAAAAGCGGTGCAGCCAGAGGCCACCTAAGAGATCGTCTGCCCATCGTCTCGATGTGGCGAGTAAGGCGGATGAGATCTGGAAACAACTATGATCACAAGCAAACCCCTAATTCACCAACGCAACGCGAGCTGAAGACCGTAAAGGCTCGGTCAATTTATCTTGTCAATTTTATTTTGGTGATCAGTCAGGATATCAGAGCGATTACGTGACCTGTTGGGATACCCGATATTTTTTCAACCAACTGTCCTGTACAGAAATAGCCGATAATCAGTCCAGAAGAATATCGGAGGGCTCTACCTAGTGTTCGGGGTCACTCTCTCGTGCAATCAAACCAGAAAATGAGGGGGTTGCTCTCCCCAAGACAAGTTTTTAAGTGAGGTATCTTTTAGGATCGATAGTGTTAGCAGTCCCAAATTTTATTGTTTTCCATTTTAGGTTTTTTTCAATAAAAACAAAAACGCCTAACAAATTTTTCGGTTCTCCTGATTATTAAGTCCAAAACAGGGGGAGAAGACGAAAAAGCTGATGCGCGATAAATTCAATGATGCATGCAGAGTAAGAAATGCATACCTGACTCCAGCAGTCTACATGCAAGATGATCCGTGCAGAATTGAAAGACAGAAATAAAACTACCTAAATGGTGCAAGCGGAAAACCGAGTCCCTAAACAGGCAATTTAAACTCGAAAGAACCGTCTAGCTGGTCACCAGCCTCCGATCCAAAGGGTCCGGTCTCGATCTACCCCTCATCCTCCCGACAAATCGGGTTCAGGAGCAGCGCTTGGCAGGGCAGGCTGCGGTACGTAGGCTCGAAGGAAGCAAGTCTGCTATTTTTATTAATCTTTTATTTGTAGGTCCAATTATCGAACTATAGGCACAAGCAGATATACTAGGTGTTTGGATCCTACTAGTTACGTCACAATCAAATAGAAATTCCTAAGTCTAGGGGCTCGAGAAAACCGCGAGAAACCGTAAAAGACAGCGAAAAACAAAAACCGCGTAAAAAGCCGCGAAAAACCGAACTAGCTGATGGGTCCCCCGAGCACACCGGGGCTCGGCGAAACAGACCCGAGAGTGTCCAAGTCCTGCTGAGTTGTCCCTGTGTTATTACAACAAATCAAATGTTGCTGAAATAAAACCTAACTACTCCTCTCCCACTCAGTTGCTTCCTTACGCTCTCCTACGGCTCCATGCAGAAAGGAGCCTCTTCCGATCACCACGGTTGCGCCGGCTACTCTAGAGTCGCCGCCTCGGTCCTCGGGCCCTCGCAAGAAAACAAACGAGTGTCACAGACCAGATAAAATAATCAAATAAAGGCAAGAAAAGTAAACAGGGATATATGTGTAAAAATGGCAATACAAACTAAACAAGCAAAAACACACAAAAACAAAAAGAAAAGAAAAGAAAAGAAAATAAAGTAAAATAAAAATGAAAGAAAAAGAAAAGGTCGTGAAAAGACGTGGGCTCAGAAAGAGCCGCTGAAAGCTGCGAAAAAGAAAACAAAAATAAAAGAAAATCAAAACGAACTACTAAGCCGCGCTCCCCGGCAACGGCGCCATTCTGATGGACAGAAATATCCACCAAGACCTGGGTGAATAAAATAGATCAAGGGTCATTGCGACTCGGATCTCGGAGACAATTCGGTCAATCAAAGAAATGTGAGATCAGACCACCAAAACAATGTAAATATCAAAAGAACTCAATAGTGGCCCTGGCTATTAGATTAGCCTGGTATAGCGGACTCAGGGAGCACGTGATGGCATCGCGGCCTACGAAGTAGTCTAAAATAAAAGAAAATAAAGGACAAATATTTTTTTATGGATTTTTAATAATTTTTATATTTTTTTGGATTTTTAAATAATAAAGAAACTAGGAAAACAATAAGACAAGCAACTTCACACAATTATTTAACTACTCAAAAATCACCCAAAAATTCAAACAAAAATGTTTTTATGTTTTTTTATATTTTTCTATGTTTTTGGTTAATTTTTTAAAATTTTCTGATTTTTATAGAATTTTATAAAAATGAAACAAGAGAGAAAATGCAAGACAATGTCCAGTCAGGTTTCAAGGGCTAGATTAAAATGCAAAATGGCCCTAATAAAACCTGAAATAATTTTCCTGTAAAGTATGAAATGCAAGGAAAATTTAGGCACTGGTTTTATTAATTTTTGATTTTTCAATTATTTATTAGAATTTTTATGGGGTTTTCAATGTTTATCAATTTTTATATTTTCTATATGTCCAAAAATGACCAAACTTGGTCAGAAAATCAAACAAACAAAGCAAACGATAACTAATTTTTTGTAATTTTTAAAGTTGTTTTAATATTTTTTTGTGATTTTTATAACTAGACAGTAAGAAAAATGCGAGTTTTTGAATTTTTAAAAATAATAAAAAGAGTAAAAAATGTCTCCAAAATTTAGAGAAAATTTTACACCATGGTAGGAGCCATGTATCCAATTTTCATCAAATTTGGAGTAGTTTTGCTATTTTATTAAAATTAAAAGCCATCAAATAGTGCACAAGGACCTATTTGAAAGGAAAACAAAGTTCTGGGGCCTTTTGATAACATGCAAGGAAACCCAGGGGCCCAAAGTGCAAATATCCCAGAGACCCACGCACGATACACGTGACTCAGGCTTGGAAGGGCATATTTGTCATTCCTATTTTAAAAGATGCAATCAATAACACACGAAAAGCACAGGGCAAGTTATGCAATTTCACCAAAAACTCACGTGTCGACGTACGTGTCCGTCACATACAGGGGTAAAAATGCAAATCAAGCTAACAGCAGGGTCCTCTATGCAATATTCACAAAAATAAAAGAACTACAAAATGTATTTACAAGACTAAATAGTAAATGCGGAAAGAGAAGGGCCTACAGGGTAATTTACCCTTTTATTAAGCGGATGGCTAGGATGGTGCCACGTGCTGGATCTGATGGTCGTGGGGCGTTGAATGCCTTCCGCTGGATGGAGGGCTGAGAGGAGGCCACGTGTTGATCCGACGGTGGCAGCTGGGCCTCCTCTTAGCCCTGATCGGACGGTCCGCACATGATCTAGAGCTGGAGGGAGATCGGACGGTCGAGGAGGATGCTCGATGAACTCGACGCTGGCGAGTTTCGCCGGGCTCGTGCGCGTACAGGAGAGCTCCTCGGAGGCTATTGAAGATTGGAGAAAGAATGTCTGGGCCTCCCGCGTCTGACGAGCTCCTCCGTTGACGCAACGGAGCTCCGGAGAGCTCAGGCGACGCCGACGGAGGTAGAGCTGCTGCTCCAGAACGTCGAGCCCTCAGATGGGCTCGCTTTGACCTGCAAAGCATAGCAACAAGCTCCTAGGTCGAGGGCAATGTGCCTCGACCCGGTTAGCGATGGTGGAGGTGAACGGTGCGTCAAGGCGAGCGAGCTCCGACGGAGCGACGACGATGAAGCTCGGTTCCCAGTTCCTGTGCGAACGGGGGTGAATGGATGGGCGAAGAAGGTGCGCAGGAGGAGTGCGAAGGTGTGGGTCGACTCCGATGATCGAAAGGTGGGCTAGGGTGGTCGGAATCGGGGTTCGTCGGTGACGAGTGATTTGGGCGAAACTCTAAATTAGCTAAATAGAAGGAGAACTGGGTCTACCTGATAGACGAGGTCGACTGGGGAAGAGCTGGGGAAGCTCTAGGTCCTAGCCTCGAGGGCCGTCGATGCCCGAGGCTCGAGCACCACCTCTGAGCGGCGCACAGCGGCATGAAGTTGCCAGATCGATGGTCCAGCTGCTCCCTCCTCGCTGCAACACGACCAAATGTAAGCTGTCACTAATGCGGTGGCTATGGAGGTCCTAGGGTGGACAGAGCTGATCCAAGGATGCGTGAAAATGGAGGCGAAGCTCAGGCTATATACGAGTGCAGGTCCGAGAAGAGAAGGTCGGGAAGGGTTCCACGAAGCGCGGATCCCAACGCGGATATGACAGCGTGGATCTCGGATGCAGGAGGAACGATCGGAGCTCGGGGCTGAGTGATTTGGCGATCGGGTCATGACGAAATAAATCCGCGAAGTCGGGTCGGGCGTGCATGACCCGTGGGTAGTGGTCCAAAGGGGGGAGTTGACCGGGGGGTCAACGTCCCCGTGGACCAATGAGAATTGGCCATGTCATAAATATTCAGAAATTCGAAATAAAATAATAAATGGCTGAATTAGGAAAAACTTAAAACATAAAAAATGTTTATTTATTAATAAACTAATTTTTTTGTGATTTTTAATCATTTTTTTGAAATAAAAATAAGGTATATACAATATCGTACTATGTATAGGTATATATATAATATGGATTTTTAATTTTTGATTTTTAATTAGATATTTTTGTGCATTTTTATCCTTATTTTATATTTTATTTAGTTATAGACAAAAGTAAGAATATTTTTATTTTTTTATTTTATTTTTATTATTTATTTATGGGGGTGAAATAAATAGATATATACAAGTATGTACATGGTATATTTACAATGTTCTTTTTAAATTTTATTTTTGTTCTTTTTCTTTTAATTTTTGTTTTTATGGTTTTTATTTTATTTATTTACAACATGAAATATAGAATATATACAAGTTTTATGGGATTTTGATATATGTATTTACAAGGTAAAATAAATATATGTGTAGTCTTATGTACATGGTGAATATGTACACGGAAGACTATTTTTCTTTTCTTATTAATTTTTCTATTTTTATTTTGATTTTGTGTTTACAAATATATACAAATATTTACAAACTCATTTTATTTTATTTTTAGAGGAAAATATTTTTATTATATTTACAGGTATATTTACATATGAGCTCCCTTATCTCTCTCTACTTTGGCTTTTATGCGGTCAGGCCCATGCTGAGCCCTCCCTTGGGATTAGGATACTCAATATTTATTCTAAATATTTCCCTCTTTTTCTTTTGTTTCTTTATTCTTTTTTTTACACAAAAACATGCTAATTATTAGTTTTTACACAATGCATGCACTTCGGTAATTATTTGTATTTACAAATATCTACATGTATTTGCAAAGGTTTTTGTAGCTAAAATATAAGAATAAAGAGTGATGAATGAGTATTCATCAACCACCGAGGACATTCACCGTGTCGACCCTGATCAGTTAGTGTCATCTGAGGACCCTGATGTCGACCTGCACCATGCTAGATCTATTCCTCAGTGGTCCCACAAGAAAGTTCGCTTACTACCTTCTTGATCCAATGTACATCCATCTCTGTTGTATATTCGCTCTTGTCCATCTTCCGTATTGCTCATCCACCCCATTCTCGTGTGTTCCTTGCTTAGGACGTACTTTATCCTAAGTATAGGGGGGTGGATGAGCCAAGTGTTCAGTCTTCCTTCCGTTCATCACTCTTGTTGTTGCCTATACTTAGGGCTTCTTTTACCCTAAGTATAGGGGAGTGGTTTGTACAATCCTTAGGATCTCTTCTTCCATCTTCTAATCTCTTTTCTTATTTTCGTCTTTTCTGTTTCTATTTTCTTTTTCTGTCGAAAAGGTGTCGCCCCTTATTAGCAGTCTTCTATATTTAGGACATACTTTATCCTAAGTATAGGGGGGGTGCACCCCGAGTTCTATTCATTGATCCTCTCCATTGTCTCATATTCTTGTCTATACTTAGGGATATCTTATCCTAAGTATAGGAGGAGATAGTCTGAGTTCGGTCTCTTCATTCCCACCCTTGACCCTCCCTACTTTGTGTACAATCTGCTATACTTAGGATTATTTGATCCTAAGTATAGGGGGGACAGTCAACATCTCATTCATTCGTATCTTCAGTCATTCATTTATTCTTTCGATTTTCCTATATTCAGTACGAGTTATGTCATCTCTTTTTCTCTCTGATATATTAGAACATAGCTCAAGCTAAGAATAAGAGGGTCGTATATACTCCGTATAATCTTTAGCCATAACTCGTACTTTTGTATTTTTATTAATAATTATGGCTAATTGTACTAATTAAATTCATTGAAATCACTTAATAAAAATATGTTATTATTCCTCTAATTCTTTTTGAATCTACTGATTAATAAATTAGGTGAAATTGTTTTTTTAAAAAATGTTTGAAAAATAGTTTGAAAATCCTTTTGTAAAATCTTTTGAAAACTATTTGGAAAACATTTTGTTCAATATTTTCAATCTTTGTAAAATAATTTTATTTTGAAAATTTATTTTCTTTGTGTGAAATAAAAATGTTTGAAAAAAACAACTTGCAAATGGTTTTAAAATGGTTGCAAAAATATTTTGAAAATCTATATATACTGTTTGAAAAATCTTTGCAAAATGATTTTCAAATGTGTGTACATGTTTGTAAAATTATTTGTAAAAACTATTTTGGACTATAGTTTAAAAATTGTTTGAAAAACCTTTTTCAAATAAATTTGAGGAACATACACATCACACTAAAAATTCTATATATATACTTATAAAATTGACCACTTACCCCTTGTAAATTCTTAAAATCTACTTCTTGTAAATATAAGATGCATGCCTGAGTAAATACTTATACCTATTCTTAGTCAAGAATCTTTTCTTTTCAAAAAGCCAAAAACATTTGCAAAACTAAAAATCACAAAAACATTTGCAAAATTAAAAATACAAAAAATGCATATGCATCATATTTTCAAAAATCCACAAAAAGTTCAAAATCTTTGAAAATTTGCATAAAAAAATATTTTCTACATTCTACATAGCATTTGCATGGCATTAGCATTTTTCAGATTGAGTTTGATATTTGAACAAGTCTAAGTAAAATCCAGAGATTGGGGCTTGGTTGGACCTTAAAATCTACCTAATAACAGTAACCATACATGAGCTGGAATTGTGGTACTTCAGGTCTAGTTGACTTAATTAGGATCACAAGACATGGTTCAAGGATTCTTGACTGCCTAAGTAGAGTATATCGGAGCACACACACGACTTTTGTTGATAATGACCTAACTTGGACACCTGCACCTTTCACATGGCTCAACTCAGTTGGAGTGGTGAGGGGGTTGGATTTGTCGGTATGAGACACACACAAGCGGAAACATTTGTCCTCCTCTAGGGAGGGAAGTGCACCCCAACCTGTCTGGTGATGATGAGTTTTGAAGACAGGAGAGTGTGGGTTGCAATAAAGCTTCAAAAAAGCGATAGCCTACTGGCTCAAGAGCAAAAACTCATTATGTAAATGCAAATTATATACTATTTCAAATAAAAAAATCCAAAAAAGTGGATAGGACTGTACAAAAATAAAATGCATGCCAGAGTGTATATATGTTGTATAGTCAATAAGCTATCTTGAGCATCAAAGTCAAATTATGTGAGCCTACAACTGGATAACTTGACTACACTGGTCTTGCATCCTAGGATAGGTAGCTACATTGGCTATCGTCCATTCTTCTTTTCACCCCCTCCTCTTGATCTGGTTGTCACTTGAACTTAGAAGGGAATACCACGCTCCTCGAGGAATGAGTTATTGGATTGGGGAATAATTGGGTTGTCATGCTGGAGAAGTCAGTCTCTTTTGTCATTCTAATTGGGGAGAGCCACCATCACTTACACTGTACGAGTCAGATTCATAGTCGTAAGGGTTTGCATATGAGTTGAAGTATTCTGACATGGCTATTGAGGAGACTTGAGCAGAGTTTGGGGATTCTCAAAGGCTGTTGGATTTCAAATTAGATTCCCATTATGGTTCCACCCTTACTAAAATCCAGAGGTCTGACCTAAGCTCCAAACTTTGATTTTGTGAAGACAAGTTTGATAATTAAACAAAATCCAATTTTCTTTCTTTTTCTTTTCTTTGTTTTTCTTTTCTGCACTTATTACATAAATGTTTGATAGGGACTAGCAAAGGGAAGTATAGGGGGATGGTGAATATCCATTTCATCATCTTTATTATATCATTTTGGCCTTAAAAATCATAGTAAATGCGTGTAAATACCATTAATTCACGCATTTTAGCATTCATGGATTTGTGTATAAATAGTGTATAAAAAACTGTTTTTAAAGCCAAAATTGTAGAATAAAGAAAAGAAAAGAAAAGAAAAGGAATAAAATATTGCGAATATTTTTTGACCCGAAACCCCAAGACCTAGGCATCTTGATGACTAGGTCGGCAAGGAATAAAGTAGGGGGAGATATGGGCCAAAATCCAATAAAAATACCTTTTATTTTATTCATTTTCCTTCATTTTTGGGACCTATTTTAGTTCCACTTTTTATACCTTAAATAAAGAAACTTTTAAATGAAAGTTGTAGATAATAAAATATAGATAAATACAAAATCGATTTCACACAAAAATAATGTACAGATAAAATAGTTATGATCTGAATAAATTTCCAAAATCCCAATTACCCAAACCCATATCTCTTAAAAAAACTCAAAATATATCAAAATCACCTTTAATTGTTTATAACTTTTTAGCTATTTAATGAAGGTGGTTTCATATTTTTTGGAGTTATGGTTTGAAAGTAAGGTTTTGGACCCCTGTTGTATACTTATACCGATTAAAATATTCATTTTATTTATTACTCATTATTTTTATAATTTTATATTTTAATAATTTTGTAAATATTATTTATAATATATGTGTATATTAAAACTGGAATAAAACATCCTTAAAACACAAAAATAAAATACTTGTATAAAATACATAGGTAAAATATATATACTTATACCTATACAAATAATAGTTCTATTTATTTAATTGTATATAATACATCAGAAAAATAAAATTAAAATATATTCAAGGATATAAAATTAAGTTGTCAATTTTTAAAATAATAAACAAAATCAATAAAATTAAAAAATACAAAATAAAAATAAAATATTAAAATACATAGATAAATATACCTATATATAGCCCTTAAAAGGTAACTTGTAATTACAAACTTCCAAAAATTTATTAAAAATCATCATAAATACTTCAGAAAAAAACAAATATGTTTTTTTTATAACATAAAATTTAAAAAATCTTTATTATTTTCATTATAGAACTTAAATCTTTTTCTGCAGGTTTTCCTAGTTGGTCGACGTAGACCAACCAGGGGGCATGGAGAGTTGACTGCAAGTCAACTCTCGGACCCCCCCCCCTCATGCAAGTTGTTAGACCTCGTGTCCCCCCTTCTTCTCGAGGCATGTGCTTTCACCAAATTGCCCCGCTCTCTTCTTTACCTTTAGTCTGCATTGATAGAGAATTCACACCCTTGTGTTTCCTTGGGGATTGGATCGAAGCATCGGTTCGCAACGACACATCAGAGATGTGACATGCCTCCTCTAGCCAGCCGAATCGAGGTCGGGCGCAGGCCAAGGCGACTCCACCCTCTATTTCCGGTCATTGGCTGTGAGATACCTATCTCTGGCTTTTCTAGCCATCTAGGTTGCTTTTATTCATTTTTTGCTTTATTATCTTCATCTTAGTCTTAGGAATAGATTATCACCCTTCGTTTAAATTTTTACCCAATCGCACACCTTTGCCACCTCGTCTCCGAACATTGCTCCGACGAGCTCTTTTTTCGCATCCCCAGCCCATTCCGACCCACTACGGGGTCGGGGCATTTTACCCTTGACCCCCTCACTTTGTTTTGCAGGTCTAGGAACCATAACAGGCACCTGGGGCGATTTTGAGGGCCGGTCGAGGTTCTTGGAGCTTCACGGCTCCTCCGACCTCGTGTGGCCACTCCGATCATCGTCGGAGCGTTTTGAGGCCCCAACATCTTGAGGAGGACCACAGGATCTTTACCGGTGATTTTGGAGCTCTAAAGAGTGTCGAAGGAGGAGATCGGAGGTAGGGAAAGTCACCTCACTGACGATTTTTCCTTGTTCCTCCCGATAGCTTCTCTGTCGTCGGATCAATCTCAGCCGCCCAAGTCCACAACCATTGTCGGATCATACCGCCTTGCAACGTTAGATCATCTCGGATCTTATAATCTCAACCGTCGGCGTGAAACGTCATCGTGTGGTCTCGCATCAACATGTGGAAGTAGTGAGGCGTAATCACCGTGGATCCGTACCGGGGAGAGGGTATTTTGCATCTTCACCTCTCCTCGTTTTTGTATTTAATCATTAATAACTAAACTTTCATTGGTAGTTTAAAATATTTTGTAGCATTTGCATTTCAACGAACTTTCTCATATTCGCATAGGGGCCCGAGCCACATCACCTCACGTGGGCGACCACGTGAGGGAGACATTTTGCTTTTAACCCCCGAGGGTTTTTATAATTTCAATTTAGCCCATAGACTATTTATTATAGTTATACTTTTTTTGGACATTTTGCAATCTAGCCCCCATATTTTGTGAAATCACAAGTTAGTCCCTCCTAGTAGAGCATGTGTGCGTGCACGTGATTTTGGTGATTTTTGCAGAGATACCATTGCAGCTTCATTTATTTATATTCAGTATTGTTACCTGAGAATTCAGTTATAAGTTTTTGTAGTAATTGCAAGTTGGCCCCTATAGTTTATTATATTCGCAAAAATACCTTTGTCATGATTGCTTTTTTTCTTTGTTGATATCATTTAATTCATGCATCTATAGATCTCTAAAAATCTCAAAAAATAGGCACAAGTTCCTATTGTATTGCACTTTTTCGGCATATTTTTATTTTGCATTTTTTAAGCATTTTACTATTTATAAAAAATACAAAAACATACATTTTTGTTGTTGTTTCCATTAGAAAATACATAAAATTATAAAACCTTTTTGAAAAATTCAAAAAAAATGTTTTTTTATATTTATTTAAGTATTTTACAACTTCAAACCAAATATCACTAAAAAATATAAAAGAAAACTCATAAAAATTGAAAAACTCCTAAAACCTTTATGAAAATATAAAAAATCCTAAAAAATCACAAATAATATTATTTTTGTTTCAGAATTTTCTTTGTATTATTATCTTTATATTAAAATTAATTTGGAGAATTTTTGACTCTGTTTGATATTTTCTATCTCCAGTTTAATTTTCGGTATTCCTTTTAAACCCTGTTTTGGGTATTTTGGACTTTAAAAATATTTAAAAATTCGCAAAATTATCTAAAAAGGCACAAAACAATTAAAATTTATATAAAACCCAAAATATTTATTTCCTATATTTTTTATTATTTTTACCTATTTATATGTATATATATTATCTCTCTCTTACCTATATTGTATATATATTCTATCTAGTTATATATTTATTAAAAAAGAAATATAAAATATAAAATATAAAAAGAAAATACAAATTCAGACAATTTAAAATCAAAATATAAAATATAAAAATCAAATAAAAAATATAAAATATAAAATTAAAACCCACAAAAAATAGCACATCCATAGACAAATACATCACAAGCGCAATTGGGCATTTTTGCCCCGATCTACCTGGTTGTTCACTGTGTTCAACAATCTAAACATACTTGCACCTACAGACATCTTTATTGTAGAGTTATAATAAATTTTAACTCTGCATCGCTTTTCATTGTTTGATTATAGTTGTGGGTTAATTGTTGATTAATTGAAATTCCGTGAGTGGTTACTCAGTGACACTGTGGTCCCGCCTTGTGTGGACTATCTTAGACCCTCGCCAAATCCCGATTATCAACATCCACCATGGTTCGACATCCCATGGTCATCCACTCTAAGGAATGGAATGCGTCAATTAATAATTTAACCACTACATTATTTATTTGAATAATTAAATAATCATCAAATAATTCCAAATTATTTGTAATAATAACTATTCTATCATTGTCTATTGATCTAATTAAATTCTCGCATCGAATATTTAATGTAAATCATATTTACATAAAATTATGTAATGCAAATCCAATTGACATTAATATATAATTTATTAATATCATTCACAATTAACTCTCTTTAGGTTGTTGTAGATCATATCTACAATATTCTTGATTATTGTGGATATTGTTATCCACATTAATCAAATCATGGTAATTTAATTCAATTTAATTATCATGGATGTCTCTAGCCAAATTAATTGTGATAACTAATTCCTATTTAATTATCTAATTTTCCAATTCTTAGATAAAATTGCTCATAGAACCATTTTTCAATGCTTATGTAAACTTTTCCTAGTATGTGCCTTCTCCTCATACATTTGAGATATGGTCAGGGCGATTGTATATCTCATGTATAGTGATTTGGATAGTGAGACCCAATGTCATATACAGATATAGAAGACCACTCAGAGATCTTCAATTATGTCAATCATGATATCCCATTACTCATTGCATCTGAGTCATATTCAAACTAGTGTTCAACTATTGGATAAAAAACAAATATCCAGTCTACTAGGAGGAGTCACTAAAATACAAACTCGTTTCATCACTCCCATGGAATAGAAGTGTCATGGTATACAATCGTTTAAGATCAGACCACCGTCAAGTATTCTTAATACCCGTACATCCTGCATACTTGAAGACCATGAGTATACCTAATGTTCTGGTCTCATTTTGGATTGTCTCCTTTAGGGTTTTATTGTTAAGTTTCTCATTCGATCAACGGTATTCAATATCGATCATATGCTTTCCAAAATCATATATCATACCCACAAATCATGTCTTGTTTCCAAAGCGAGACGACCAACGATGGAATTTGGTTGGTCCCAATATAGTCATGAGTGAGCTCATATCTTCCAGTTCTGTAGCGAACCTGTATAATCCCTTTGAGAGATCATATTACTCAAACGCCCTTGTATGCATACTAGCTCATCAGTCTATAGACCTCGATTAGGTTATCATACAAGTTGTCTGTCTTATGTACGTACTCTGACGTTTAGTAATACATCTGTCTCTAGTCAGAGGATGACTATCTATATTGTGACAGAATACGACATGTGTCTTTACTATCTCAATCTCGTTAAGTCAACTCTTTCACTTAATACAGCCGGCACCTCTGAATCTCTATTACTATCCAAGGGACCTACATCAAGAGCTCAGTCGAATATAAGCCTTTGGAGTAAGGATTGACATCTCCTTCTCGATCTAGAGATCCTCTCTTAACAATCATTTAACAGTACTAGAGAACTCAACAATCTAGCTCTTTAGATATCACCTCAGCACCAACCTCTATGATCCAACTATTAGATCAACAACTGTATAATTGTCAAGATGGCCATGTCATTGCATGGACTTGTTAAGGGTCTAATGTTCTCACAAGGTGATAACACCATTCGTTATGTTGAACAATCACATATCCGAATCAATCAACAATCAAATCCCATAATATAAGATAAATAGATCAAAATGCAAGTAAGAGTCAAAATTTATTACATTTAACTCTATAAAATATGCGTATAACAAAAGTATGTAGAGTATTGAACCAAAGAGACAAAAGGGAATAAAGGACAACAATGATTATTAATTACTTAATAATATTTTTTTGTGTTTTTTTCGTTATTTTTTCAGTCCTTTCCTTTCACAAATTTTTGTGGGTTTTAATATATGATTTTCTATGTAATTTCCATTTTCAAACACTTTTTTTATATTTCAATTTTTAATTTTTTTTAAAATAATTATATAATAATATAAATAATATTTATACTATATAGATAATATATAGAAAAGATATGTTTTTATATTTTACAATATGATAAATAAATGAAAAATGTAAGAAATAAAATATGTTTGTGTTTTTATAGATTTTTATCTTTTTTCGTGATTTTTAAAGGATTTTATAATTTTTATGCATTTTTAAATATAAAAATTAGTTTAATCATTGAGTATGAAAAACTAGTGATCGTGTAAATGGTTTAAAAAATATTTATAAGCGTCAAAATAACCTAATTTAATTTTAATACGTTGTATATATTTCAAAGAAAATTCAGAAACAAAAAACTATATTTTTTTTATTTACAGACTTTTTTACAAATTTTATAAAGTTTTTAAGGTTTTGCAATTTTTAGGAGTTTTGTTTACATTTTTTGAAAAAAATTCGTACATGAGATGAAATAAGACTACATAAGCTCACATGATTTTTTTGCATTTTTTCAAAAGAAAATTTAATTTTTTTGTATTTCAAATAGCAAACAAGAGAAAAGACAACGCTTTTCTATTTTTTAAAATTTAATAAATAATTTTAAGTGAAATTATGTTTTTCAATTTTAAGTTATTTAAGAGAAATCCAACAAAGTAAAAAGGCAGAGCTACACTAGAAATAAAATTGCAAAGCAAAAGAACCTCAAATAGAGGCCTCACCTGGTCGGAAAAGCTGGGAAGTTGAACCACCTAGAGAAGCTTCTCCGACGATGGTGAACCACCCCCTCCTCCCTTCTCAACCTCACGAATCAAGGTGCACTCACTTCCTATCATGAAGGGCAAGCTCCAGCTAGGGATTCTTGGGGAAATAGATATGAAAAGAGGGATTAAAAATTCAAGATGTGGCTAAGGAGGGATATTTGACTTGGTTTGCGCGTGAATCGAGGCGTCTCAAAATGAGTTATCGATCTAGTGACAGTCCAAGGTTCGATAAACATATTTCCTTAAAGGATCAATCGATTTTGATTAGTGGGATGAATGGGAAAATTTAGCAAAAATCGGTGGTCAACGAATCTAATAGCTACATGAGGCAGCTTAGTATAGTTGAATAGTGGGTCAACCTAGGTGGGTTCCTGATTGGTCCACATAGGACCAAGTTAGAACAATATAGAAAATAAAAAAGGGAAATAAATCTAAAAAAATAGCTAGGCATTTCATTAATAAAAAATTGTTCATTATTTTATAAACTATTCTATTATGTTTTTTATTTATTTATATTGACTTATTTATTATATATTTATTTTTACAAGTATAATAATAAGTATATTAATAAATTTTTTCTTTATTTTATTTTCATTGTGTATTTTTAATATTTATTATAATATTCACATATTTTATATATTTACAGTATTACTTATTATGTAGTTACATATTTTTATTTTATTTTTGTTATTTTGTGTATATATGTAAATAATCATATGTATATACATTAGATAGATAATACATCTATATTATAATGTATTATTTATTTCAATATATTTTTAATGGTTTCTTTTATGTTTTTAATTTTAGAATGTTTTAAAATTATTTAAAAATATGATAGTAAAAATATGAAGAATAAAATATATGGATATTATATATAGATGTACATTACAATGGTACCTAAAATGCCGACTTTTATATCTTAACTCCATTTTTAATGAAACGATCTTCATTAGATAGGTAATTTAATATGGAATAAAATGGAGGTGAGTTTGGTGAATTTTGAAACCACATGGATAAGATATTGATATGTGGATTTTGGTTTGCGGCTTTTCCATCTGTGTATAAAAGTGGCACTATGTATTATTTTTCCGAACAGATATTTTTGTAATTCTCTAAATATTGATATATACAAGTTTCATGTTGAATATATAATTATTTGAGGTATATAAAATGTGAAATAAAATATTTCAAAAATTTCTATTTTCAAAATAAGAATTAGGGCTTCTATATAGTGTATTTGGCTCTCTTGTCCCCCTACTTTATTCCTGGATGACCAAGTCAATATTGACTTGGTATTGGGGTTTAGGTTCATTCGATATCTTTAATCCTTCTTTTTTATTCCTTTATTCTTTTTTTCAGGATTTACGAAAGGGTATTCACATACTAATTATAGATGACTAATAACTGCTAATTGATACAAGTTAGCCATATTTATAGTTGTTTTAATAGGGATTTAACGATAAGTGGAATAACAAAGGTAGATGAATGTCTATTCATCTGGATATACATACATGTATTTATTTATAAATTAATTGCAGACTAATTGTGGATGACTAATGAATGCTAATTGGTACATGTTAGCAAAGAAAAGGACAATAAAGAACGTATAATGGTTACACCTTTTAAACTTGTCTTCATAAAATCAAAGTTTGGAGCTTAGTTAATGCCTTCGGATTGTTATTGTTGCTGAACCTGATGAATCCATGATTCATCATCTCAATATCTTGATCTTAGTAAAATACATGAGTAAAATCCCAAATAAATGTCTATAAATCAATAAATTAACAAAATGACTCTTATAAATAAAATACACTAATTATTGTTTATTATATTGTACAAAATAAATTAACAATGAAAAGCCACAAAATAAAGGAGTTTTTTACCAGTAAATAGCCTAAAACTTCATGTATTGTTAATAAATTCATTTCAACTCTTTTTTGGCTAATTCTTTCTCTGACATGTTCATAAAAATGTATATAAAAATACAAAAATACAAATAAATTTCGTCTCAAATAAATACTTCTAGATCCCAAAGATAAAAAGCCGTAAAGTCCAACTTCCTGTGCAAATTCTCGTTCCGTATGAACTCCAAATTCACAAAATCACTTTTAAAATTCAAGTTAGGAAATTATCTTTCCAATGAAAGTAGTTTCATTAAAATCAGAGCTTGTTTGTAAAATTTGAGTTTTGGGACCTAAATGTACAATGAATAATGTAAATATTCATTCTTTCTTCATTTATTATTTATTAATTTTTTATCAAAAAATCCAAAAAAAACCATTGTTGTGTTGTATTTTATCCCTATTATTTTGTTGTATTTTTTCTGTTGTAATAAACTTTTATTAAAAATACAAAAAAATAAAATCAGAAAAGTAAAAAATCATGTACATGTTAGTTGTCTTCGTTTGTAAATTCTCCACTATTTTTCTTCCCTTTATTTTATTGTATTTTAGTAGCCTACTTTATTTTTATTTTTTCCCTTTATTTATTTCTCATTCTCTACAATAACTTCTCTTCTACCACCAACTTCCATTCAACTCCACCATCTTCCAATAACCTCCCATTCCTCTCCATCTCCTCCACCTTCATTTTTCTCCAACTTCCAATTTTTCTTCTTTATATTCATCTCTTCATCCACATTTTTTTCCATCTGCCTTTCTTATAGAAAAAGGAGAGAGCTCAACGTGGTTAATCGATGACAGCGTTCCATCTCGGTACGAAGCAACGACCTCCTTTCAGGCGAGATCCACGGTATCACAGTTTCCTTGAGGCCGCTGCGAAGCCTCGCATGCTCCACCACATGCTCGAGGCCACTACAGGAGTCCAGTGTAGCTACTCCGTAGATACGACAAACATCAGGTAAGTATCTCTCATTTCTCTTTTTATTTTATTTTAACTAATATTTTGTCTCCTTGTTGTCACATCACAATATCAATTTCATCATCACCACTGCCACCATCATCAGAATCCCTCAAAAACATCTTCACCCAATGTCCACCTTCATTTTCATTTGCATTTTTCCCTGTTTAAGAAAATTTAAAAAATTAAAAAATTAAAATCACAACAAAAAAATCAAAAAAAAAATCAAAAAAAGTGTAGGGAAGCAGTAGCAGGCGCCGCCGCCCCCCCGCACCACCTGCGCACCACCCTCCCATCTCCTCCTGGCCACACCACCATGTCACATCGCCCGTCCTCCTCCTCGCCACCAGCGGCAGTCACGTACCAACCTGTGGCGCACCTACATCCCCCAACATGCCAGCTACGCCCCTCCACAGCCAGCCCGCAGACGCAACCCCTCCCTCTGCCCGTCCCCAAGCCGAGCCCCCCTTCGCCACCGCCCGCGTAGCTGCCTCCCCGCCTTCGACCCTCTACCTTCATGCAAGGCCGCTCCAACGATATCCACCACCACATGTCACCGCCGCTCCCTTATCCATTGTGCGTAGCTGCCAACCGTAGAAGAAGATGGTGGTTCCCTTTTGTTTATTTTTTTATTTCGAACAAATTGCATATTGTTCTCGTTATGTTTTAGTTTCAAAAAGGTCCTTGTACATAATTTTTTTGTAAGTTTTTAGTTTTTAATTTGCACGAACACCCCTATATTTGCATGTTCATTTGGATACCATTTTCGTATCATTTTATTCAATGAAAAATAATTTGATGTTGAGAAACTATTTGTCTATATTATGACTGTTTATTTGGATTTTTCTGCGCTTTGGGTAATTAATTAAAATTATCCAATTGAAATTCTGCGTATTTTACCCAATCTGTGGTCTTAAATTCATATTCCACTCAGGTGATCTAAAAATTCCACAAAAACAGAAATGATGCTTTGAAATGTAATTTCATTACTGTCCAAATTTCATCGTAATTGTAGTTGTCTTGTGCTAGAAATAAATTGTATAGCGATTTTGGTTATTTTTAATTAAATCCACACACATTATTTTTGCGAAATTCAAATTCTCTTGGATTCCCATATAAATACCTTCTTGAGATAATTCACATTCTGACTAATTATTTAATATGGATTTATTAGGAATTAATTACTCACTATCACTCTATTTTCATTAAAAAATCCATAAAAAATTCATATTTTCTCGACAAATTCCAAAAAACTTACTGTAGTCTCCTTGCATCATGTTTTAATTCTATTAAAATTTTCATCATTTTTGCATAATGTTTTAGTGAAAAATTGTAAAAACAAAAACCCATAAAAAGTGTGTATATTTCATTGTTGCATTTTAACCTGTAAAATTCCAAAAAAAAGTGTCTTGCATTCATCACTGAATTAGTGGGAAAAATATAATTTGGCTAGCCTAGTTGTGTGTTTTCTTATTGTCTTAATTCACTCGCATATTGCATTTCATTTACTTTTGCATTAAAAAAATAAAAAAATCGATTTGAAAACCAGATACAAATTTTCCGAATTAACACGAAGTTGTTCCTTTGCCTCCTAGTGTTCGACCCCAGACTTGCCCGGGATATAAATTAAAGCCAGGACATTCCTCACGGAGATCTTCTCTTTGTTCTAACTGATTCGCTAAGTACACGTATTACAACGAGTGCAGATTAAGTCCCGTGCTCAGCGTACCGATCAGGTGGCACTGTTGCTGGGGAGGTAAATGACATAGGGTTTAATTTAAAAGTTTTGATTTAGGTTTTGTCTCACTTGGGTAGTCTGATCCCCCAAGTCATCTTGTAAATAATTCGTTTTTTTTATTTTCTTTTAATTATTTTTATTCTCATATTTGTATATATTTTTTTGTTGATCTCTCTAGCATAAATTTTCTTTTCCTTGCAAGGGTTTGGTGGGCTTGTAGTGCATCGGAGGTCAACGGAAGTAGCGTGCGCTGACTGTTGAAGATCAAGGATTTTTTTAATTTATTTTTGATAGCATTCTTTTGTAAATATTATGTTGTAATAATTTAGGTAATTTGGTTTTTACAATGGCTCTTGTTTGAGAGCTCGAGCTTGTATCCAGACTAGATATTTGACCCATTTGTGGTCGTGCGGTTGATCGACATAGAATAGGACTTGCACTCACGACTCTTAGAGCATTTTTATTAGAATATCTTTATTGCTTGTGCTTGTGATATTTAGGACCACACATCACTTTTAACGAGAGACACTTAGACTACAGAGTTATTATCAAATTAACTTGTTCATCACTCGCTAATAGAACTGCCTGTCTAGGAACGATTTCTCGTTTGCATCTCATATAGCATAAAATTTCAATTCTACGTTGCATCCTGCATGTAGAGCGCGAGGATCACAATAAGTCTCCTGAACTGAGTATGCATCATTGATTTCAATATTTACATCAGTTTTTCTCGACTCCCTTCCCCTTGGTTTTGAAAAAAAGGAAATCAGGACTGATCATTAGTTGTTCTATGTTTGGTGGATTAATCAAGTGATAACCGATCTTAAATTCTAGACTGCTAATCAGAGTTGACAAAAAAACTGACTAAAACTATCACTTGTTTTGGGAGAGAAAAACACGCATCCCTAGGATAGTGCTCAAAACCTACTTTTAAGCCGTGTATAATTGGACTTATAAATTGATTTATCACCTTATTAAAACAAAAATGATAAGGGATATTTACCCAGCAGACCCTGAAATCTTTCGAAATTACCTCTACGACCTTTGAAACATCATAATTCCTCCCACGACCCCGTAATCTTGCTCCGTCTTACCCTACAGACCCTCCCGTCAATTTTAACTACATTTGAGTCAGTTACTTGGGTTAGTCATGAGTTAATCTAACTAATTAACCATCCAACGGTTACGAGGCAAGGGGGTGTTGCAGATCCGGGAGGGCGGCAGGGGGGGTCCGGAGCACCATCGCCAAATTCCAGGATCCGTCGAATCCCGATCCACCCTTTTCTTCTTCTTCTTCCACATTTAATGGTCGATCCCCACTCCGGTTCGCACCTCCTCATGGCGGCGCCCCAAACTCTCGCAGCCTCCAGTCCACCCCGCCGCCACAGGAGATCCTCCAGTTCCCCCGACTCCCAACTCTTACCGCCGCTGCCCTGCCGCAGCCGTCTTCGACGTCGCCATCCTCGCGGCCGTCCTCCTCGCCTCCGGCTACCGAGAGAAGAGAGGTATGATGTGGTGGTCGCCGGAAGGGAGGAGGGCTATGTTGGGGTGGTAAGTGGTGGTGGTGGCTGCGGCGGCAGGGGAGAAGAGGAGGACGTCACGGACGCCAGCCATGATGGGGGCTGCCACGACGAATGAGTGGAAGATGAAAGGGAAGGGTTGGGGTCTTGACAGGTGGGCCGTCCTCCTCGCCTCCGGCTACCTCGCCCTCCCTTGCTTCCACCTCCTATACCGCGCCCTCTCAGCCGCTTTTTTCGCCGCCGCCCGCGACCTCGGCGTTGCGCCCGCTCTGCTGGCGTGCGTCGGCGTCGCGCTGCTAGTGGTTGCCGTCGGCCTGCTCGTGGTGATCTGGTGCGCGGTGGATGGGAGGAAGTGCCCCTTCCCCGCGGCGCAGCATAGTCGAGCGGCAGCACCTCGGGGCTCATGGCGAGAGGTTCGTAGACGAGGCAAGACGAGGAGGAGGATGAGGAAGAGCAGCAAGATATCGTTGTCTTCGGCAGGCGGCGCGGGTGGGGGAGAGCAGGGGAAGCGACGCCGGGGCTTTGGGCGGCACGGTGGGGTTCGAGGTTTCGAGGAGGACGACGGGGAGGGCCAAATCCAAGGGGAAATGACAATGAATGTAAATTTGACAAACAAAAAGGGTATAATATAAACAAATATAACGGAATCCGGTTAGTTTTAACGGACAAATGGATGGGAGTTAACCAGAGGGTCTCCACGGTAATGGTTAGCAAGATTACGGGGTTGTGGGAGGAATTATGATGTTTCAAAGGTCGTAGAGGTAATTTCGAAAGATTTCAGGGTATGCTGGGTAAATATCCCAAATGATAAATGGTCGGACTTTTACGAGCATCAGTGTGTTGAGAAGGTGAACTAAGGGTTTACTCTTTTATTTGTTTGTTTTGTGTGTTATCCGGTGCACTTGCACACTTTCTCCCTCGATCCGCTTCATTCCCCTATCTCCCTTCCAGGATGTCAGAATATTGGTCACCATATCCATGTCACTCTTCTTCGACCTTATTTGGACCATCTCCACCCTCTTATTCCTCCTCATATCCATACCCTGACCGTGAAGTCGGAACTCCGACTGACTTTACCACTTCTTCGTCCTTCTCACCTACCCCACATTCTAACACCCTGACCCACATCCACCCTGGATTGGCTCACAATATTCTTGTCTGCTTGCTGGAATCAAGGAATAAATCGAAGAGCAAGCCACCACTGAGATGAATGATTGGCAGAATCAGTTGACCCCACATACCTCATTCTCACCTCGAGTTGGGACTGGACAACAATTGACCTATACACATCCCGACTTAACCCTAGGGTACAACATGGTTGACCAGAAAAATCGAATGGAGAGGCCTGCACTACATGATCTTCCTAACTTGAATGACCTGAGTGATCAAGCCCACCTTGACCGACCTTCATATCACCCATTCAGAGAGCCAACATATACAGGTGATTGGATTCATGCGACCGATCTACAGACCCCCTGTCTACTGACTCCGCCTTATGAGGCTCCGACCATCATCTGCCATACATATGGGCCATACTCAACCCAGTATTACATGCATGAGTCAAGGTGTGTTGAGTATAGAGTATAAGTGCTCGAGTTCTCAGCAATATCCTCTAATTAAGCATGCTTCTCTTGTGATGTGTCATGATAACTTATTTGAGGATGACATTTCTCGAATGATCAAGAGTCTAGGTAGGAATGTGGATCATGGATTTCACAGATTCAATTTTGAAAACCTGGAAGACACCGGATTGACCACACATCATGTACAACTGGAGTCCCTTCTACCCCCCTCTTCTACTAACCACTTTTCCTCCAAACTAGAGTTTGTACATTCTCCTATTATTCTTTCACTTATCAGAAAGACCAAAAAAGTTGAAATACCCCAAAAATACAATAAAAATTGAACAAAAGAAAAGATCTAAAAAATGGATCCTGCAGTTAGGGAAGCACTTGATAGAAAGTTGATTTTTTTAGCTTCCCTTAATAATGGCTATTGAACACTTTCCCGACCTTAAAGATTTGTGAGAAGTAAATTGATGCATAAAAGGTTGGACAATAATAGGACAAGGATCGATAAACATATAATGTCTATGGCCACCTCTTTGGTGATAGTGAGAAAAACCAAGAGCTGCAGAGTGAAGCGGTTGTCTAGGTTTGATTGTGAAATACAAGATACCATCTTCACCCATGCAAGAATCGATGATGACTCACTGATTAATATCCTCCTGTCCTCCATGTTTGCCAAGCTCAAACTCGGATCTTCCAAGAAGTCAAGAGAGATCATTCAGTTGGCTGATCGATCCATTAAATGATCGAGAGGAACCATTTCATTCATCATTACTTTCCAATGTGCTCTATTGTAGGTAGACTTCACGATCATTGACATTGAGCACTGAGGAGAGTTCACCCAGTCTCCAATCATTCTCGGGAAGCCGTTCTTAGCCCTGGCTAAGGCAACTATAGATTGCGAGACTCGAGATATCGATTTCACTACATTGGGAGCTCTCCGCCATCTTTGAGGACACATGATATTCTAAGGTAACCCGTAAAGTTGCAGACAGCCGTGACCTCTGAGAGACAGTTGAGTCCCGTCTCTCTACTACACCTGAGATATCGACTGTCTAGACAACCATTGGTTCAGAGACCCCCTACACCTCCACATCACCCACTGCTTGCATCCCCACCACCGTGACAACTTCTAGAGAGGACTTACAACCAGAAGCTACCCTTGAGTCGTACATGATCATTTCTGATTTCCTTGATTATTTAGATGATCCGATGCATGAGCCGATAAATGCCAAGACAACTGATAACATTGTGCCATACTAGAGATGTGTGCTGACCATGCAGGAGTATTAAAATGCATATGATGACTCATCTAATGATGAACCTCTAGCCAGCACCTCACATACACCACATCCAGGACCTACACAAAAAGAGACAACTGGGACTAAATTGATCAATCTCGATAAGTCGATTGCTCCGTCATCTTGTCGGTCATATGGTAAGAAGAAAAAGAGTATTGATTCCCGATTTGCTTCGTCTCTTCTTTTTATTTTCTTTTTGTATATTGTTTTCCACTCTCATCAGTCCCTCATTCTTGTGTTCTTTCCAATATTTAAGCTGGCCAGAGCCTAAGTATGGGGGGAGGGGCGATGCATGTTGTGTATTATCCACACTCTTATATTCTTTTTCACTGCTATTATTTTCACCCACTTATACTTAGTACGAGCTATGGCTTTTTGTCACCTAGTGCCATGAGGACATAGCACATGGTATGTATAGGGGGAGTGTGTATATATTGCATATATACATTACATATAGCTCGTACTTTGACTTGTTTGTAATTAAAATAAGGGTTATGGGTAAAATCTTGTAAATAAGAGGTATAAAAAAGTCATCAAAAAACTTTTCTCCTTTTTCACAAAATAACTTTTCCCCTTAAAAAACAATTTAAAAAGAACAAGAAAAAATATTTTCTCTTATAAAAAAACTTTCAAAATTTTTTTGCTTTCTTCCTCTTTATTTTCAAAAAAAATCTTTTTTTTTAAATGTGTATCCTTTCTTATTTACCTCTCTTATTTTCCTTTCTTTTTCAAAAAAAACTTTTGAAAAAAAAAGCAAAAACATTTTTAAAAAAATTACTAAAATTTTCCTTTCTTTTTCAAAAAAACTTTTCTAAAATGAATTCTCTTAAAAACCTTCCTTCCTTTTTTTCCAAAAAAAAAGAAAAAAATCACAAAATTCAAAATCACAAAAAAACTAACTAATAAGTTGGTTTAGTCCTTGACACTTACACATCCACACAAGACTTGTGATGTTCAAGAACAGTTGCTTTATGAGGTCTTGAGATTTTGAGTTAACCAGCCTTAATCATTAGGGTCTTTGACTTAATTATTCACATTTTCCTAGTTTGAAAGATTTGTGTGCTATATTGCATGCTTAGTCTCTAGCTTAAGAATATGATCAACACCTCACGTACACTACTGCAGTTATGATGAGATGAGTTGAAATTTCACTTGAGGAACTAAGATGAGGGATTTGAGTTTCAACCCGATTTAATGATGCTCGAGATGGGATAAAATCAATGAAGGCTTCATGAAACCTGAGTGTCATCACCTTTAGCCAGTATGATAACATGGTTCTTGTGTTATCTCTTGACATTTACCTAAGTTCCATGGTGTGATAAAATAAAAAAATGTTGATCAGTGTGCGTCAACTCATTGTAAATGTAGTGGAGCTAGCCAAAATCATAAAGCAAAGAAAGAAAGAAATGTTGAAAGAAAAGCACTCACCAAACAAGTCAAATATCAAAAGATCTTCCACCAAAGGAGAGCGCTCCCAACCATTTCAAAGTGTCCACTTGGACCACCGCTATTTAGGACCAGGAGTCGGGCTTGCACCAAAAAAGGGCTCTGCATCGTAAATGCTACAAGTCTGGGTGTAGAAGATATACTAGATACTAAAAAAAGGCACATCCCGATGTACTCACAGGAAAACAAGTACAGACAACTCCAACTTCTCTTGATGGGCACATTGATCAACAACAAAAAATTACGTTGAGTTAATAAGGCACTCGAGATAATCCTTGTTCTAATGAGATGGAGAAAAGAAATGACACAATCCTTTGCCCTCCATCGATTGGCCATCCATCTACACTTTTAAGTCTGAAAACTAAAGAGACGATGAATAGGATGCAAGAAATGATTTATTCCCTAGTGTTAGGATCGGGTTCTTAGGAGTATCTCTTGGATTGGAACCTTGGGTGACGTTGCGACTCTACTCTAGTAACTGCAGTCGACACTTAAGTCATATCCGTACTACATATGTATATATAGAGAGCCTCATGATTAGGGAAATTAGATACCTTTTGACTGGAGCTTGGTTCAGCTTTGAATTTTAGGATCTCTAAAACTGAGAGTTCTTGAATGTATCAAATCTTATATTCACATCAAGTCTTGTATTCACATACACAGTCAGGGGTTAATTCAACTTATTCATTCTTTATTTGCTCGAGGACTAGCAAAGTTTAAGTATAGGGGTGATGAATCCATGATTCATCATCTCAATATCTTGATCTTAGCAACATCCCTGAGTAAAATCCCAAATAAATGTGTATAAAATCAATAAATTAACAAAATGATTCTTATAAATAAAATACACTAATTATTGTATATTATATCGTACAAGATAAATTAACAATGAAAAGCCGTAAAATAAAGGAGTTTTAACCTGTAATAGTCTAAAACTTCATGTATTTTTAATGAATTCCTTTCAACTACTTTTTCTATGATTCTTTTTCTAACTTGTTCATAAAAATGTATATAAAAGTATAAAAAATATAAAATAAATTTCGTCTCAAATAAATCCTCCTAGATACCAAAGATAAAAACCCGTAAAGTCCAACTTCCTGGCTAAATATTCGCTCTGTATGAACTCCAAATTCACCAAACTCACTTTTGAAGTTCAAGTTAGAAAATTATCAATCAAATGAAAGTGGTCTCATTAAAATCGGAGCTCGTTTGCAAAATTTGAGTTTTGGGACCTAGATGTAAATTGTATAATGTAAATATTCATTCTTTCTTCATTATTTATTTATTTCTTTATTTACCAAAAAAATTAAAAAAAAACCATTTTTTTGTTGTATTTTATTCCTACTATTTTATTGTATTTTTCTATTATAAATAACTTTTATTAAAATACAAAAAAAAATTAAATTAGAAAAGTAAAAAAATGTACATGTTGGTTGTCTTCTTTTGTAAATTCTCCACTATTTTTCTTCCCTTTTATTTATTGCATTTCAGTAGCCTATTTTATTTTATTTTTTCCCCTTATTTATTTTTCATTCTCTACATTAACTTCTCTTCTACCACCAACTTCCATTCAACTCCACCATCTTCCAATAACCTACCATTCCACTCCATCTCCTCCACCTTCATTTTCTCCAACTTCCAATTTTTTCTTCTTTATATTCATCTCTTCATCCACATTTTTCGCCATCTGTCATTCTTGTAGAAAAAGGAGAGAGGTCATCGTGGTTTATCGTTGGCAGCATTCCATCTCGGTACGAAGCGATGATTTCCTTCCAGGCGAGATCCGTGGAGCTCTACTCTGCGTCATAGTTTCATCCATTCCACTGTGCAGCCTCGCATGCTCCGCCACATGCTCGAGGCCACGACAGGAGTCCAGTATAGCTGCTCTGCAAATTCGGTGAACCTTAGGTAAGTATCTCTCATTTCTCTTTTTTTTTATTTTTATCTAATATTTTGTTTCATTGTTGTCTCATCACCATATAATTTTCATCATCACCACTACCACCATCATCATAATCCCTCAAATCCATCTTCACACATTTTCCATCTTCATTTTCATTTGCATTTGTCTCTGTTTAAGAAAATAAAAAAACTAAAATTTAAAATCACAATAAAAAATAAAAAAAAGAAAAATGTGCATGGAAGCTGCAACAGCAGCCGTCGCCCCCCTGCACCTCCGGCAGCACCACCCACCCATCTCCTCCAGGCCCCACAGTCATGCCATGCCACCTGTCGTCCTCCTCGCCACCAGCGGAACCCGCACGCCAACCTGCAATGCACCTGCAGCCCCCATCACGCCAGCTCCGCCCCTTCATGGCCTGCCCACAGACGCAACCCCTCCCCCATCCCAGCCCCAAGCTGCGTCGCCCTTCGCCACTGCCCGCGTAGCTGCCACCTCTCCTTCCGTCCTCCACTTCCGTGCGTGGCAGCTCCAATGCCGCCCACCTCCACACACCACCACCGCTCCCTAATCCATTGTGCCCTAGCCTCCAACCGTAGAAGAAGAAGGTGGTTCGCTTTTGTTTTTTTTATTTCGTAGAAATTGCATATTTTCTCGTTATGTTTTTATTATTTCAATAAGGTCCTTGTACGTAGTTTATTTTGTAAGTTTTTAGTTTCTTAATTTGTACGGACACCCCTATATTTGCATGTTCATTTGGATACTATTTTCGCATCATTTTATTCAATAAAAAATAACATGATGTTGAGAAACTAATTGTATATATTATGATTGTTTATTTATATTTTTCTGAGCTTTGGCCAATTTATTAAATTTATCCATGTGAAAATCTTGCGTATTTTACCCAATCTGTGGTCATAAATTCATATTTCACTCACAGGTGCTTTAAAAATTACACAAAAATCTGAAATAATGCTTTGAAATGTGATTTAATTACTATCCAAATTTTATCTTAGTTATAGTTTTCTTATGCCTTATATAATTTGTAGAGCGATTTTGGTAAATGATTTTTAATTAAATCCGCATACATTATTTTTGTGAAATTCAAACTCTATTGAATTTCTCATATAAATATCTTTTTGAGATAATTTGCATTCTGGATATATCATTAATATGGATTTATTAGGAATTAATTACTCACTATTACACTTTTTTCATTAAAAATCCATAAAAATTTATATTTTCTCGAAAAAAATTCCAAACAAATTGTAGTCTCCTTCAATCATGTTTTAATTCTAGTAAAATTGTCATCATTTTTGCACACTGTTTGAGTTAAAAATTGTGAAAAAACCCATAAAATTGTGCATTTCTCGTTGTTGCATTTTAACCCGTAAAATTCCAAAAAAAGTGTCTAGCATTCATCACAGAATTAGATTTTTAGGAAATTAAAATTTGGCTAGGTTGGACTTATTTCCTATTAAAATTAATTTGGCCTAGTTGTATCTTTTCTTATTATCTTAATTCACCTACATATTCCACTTCATCATTTTTAAATTAAAAAAATAAAAAAGTCGATTTGAAAACCTAGACCCAAATTTTCTGAATTAACCCGAAGTTGTTCTTTTGCCTCCCTGTGTTCGATCCTGGACTTGCCTGGGATATAAATTAAAGCCGAAACACTCCTTACAGAGATCTTCTCTCGGCTCGGACTGATTCGCTATGTACACGTATTACAACGAATGCATATTAAGTCATGTGCTCAGAAGACCGATCGGAACCTTACTGGGAACAAGATTTAAAACTTAATAACACTTAAGATCCAGAAATTTATGTTCAGTTCGCCTCAATAGCCAGGTCAAAACAAATATTTTCATACACAAACCATTATGACTATGAGTCTGACTTTGACAGTGTATATGGAATGTAGCTCTTCTCATCAAAAATAACAAGCAACATTCTCCCGTAGTAAGAAAACCCTAATTCCCCAATCTTACTACTCTTTCCTCGAGGACCAGGGTATTTCATTCTAATTTCAAGTACAACCGGTTAAAGAAGGAGGGGGTATAGAGAAGAATGAATTATGACTTGTGTAGTCACATATCTCATGGAGCTTGACAAGTATAGCCAAGTGTCCTACTACAAACATCCTTGAAATATTTGTCATCGAAGCGTAATGCCATGTTTATTTCATACATACTCCGACGTGATTTGATTTTTCGTTGACTTTTCCCTGTCTATTCTTTTTGGAGTTTTTTATTTAATATTTTTCGGTACAATATACAAAAAATTTTACAGAAGGAATAAGTAAATAATAATATTGATTAATTAAATTAATAAATTATTTAGATAATAATAAATTAATAAATTAATTAATAAATATAAATTATATAAATTTTAATTATGACTTTTCATTAAACAAAGGATATTATTTAACTAAATAAATATATCCATAAATAAATAATATATGTATATTATAAAGCTATTTATTTAATTATTTAAATAATTTTAATTCTAATAAATCTTATTTTTTTATATTAATAATACAACATTAATAAAAATATTAGTAAGTAAATGAAATAAATTAAAAAATAAAATAATGTAAAATTATGATACATTGTATAATTATACCAATAGGGGTCCTGGTGAATCTCCATTTCATCACCTTTATTCTATCATTTTGGCCTTAAAAACCTTAGCCAATGCTTGTCAATAGCACTAATTTATACAAACTAATATTTATTTCTTATTCCATTTATTGTGTATAAAATACTATTTTTAATGCAAAATTTATAAAATAAAGAAAAGAAAAGAAAAGGTATAAAATACCAAAGGTATTTTATGACCTTAAACACCAAATCCAAGTCAAGAATTGAATTGGTCGATAAGGAATAAAGTAGGGGGAGATAAGGGCCAATAATATAATAAAAATCCCATGTGTTCAATCATCATTTATTCATTTTTGGGACCCCTTTGTATTATTTATTATTTATTCATAAAATAAAGAAAATTTATGCATTATAGTTGTAGATAGCAATGTATAGAAAAATATAAAATTGATTTCATGCAAAAATAATGTACAATGTACATTTTATGATCTGAATAAAATCTCAAAATCCAAACTTCACAGACCCATATCTCTTGAATAAAAAACTTAAAATACACCAAAATCACTTTAATTGTATATAACTTTTAATAATATATTTAATGAAGGTAATTTCATTTTTTTTGGAGTTAAAATGTAAAAGTTAGTTTTTGGACACCTATTGTACTATATGCCTGAACAAAATATTCATTTTATTTATTCTTTATTCTTTTTATGATTTTGCATTCTTATAAATTTGTAAATATTATTTATGGTATATGTAAATATTTATATTATAATAAAACCATAAAGAGAACACAAAAAAAATAAGTATACAAAATACATAGATAAAATACATATACTTATACCTATGTAATGTAAAACCCTATTTATTTAAGTATAAAATAACTCAGGAAAATATAATAAAAATACTTTTCATAAAATAAGTTATAAATATATAAAATATGAGAATAAATAACAAAATAAAAAATACAAACTAAAAATAAAATAATGAAAACATAGATGAATATGCATATAAATACACCATTAAAAATTAACTTGTAATAAATAAAACCAAAAAATAAGAAACTATTATTAAAATACTTAATAAAATAGTAAATATTCTTTATTTTATATTAAAAATTAACAAAATAATTTACTATTTGAAATTTAGTTTTTTTCGAATAAATCCTGCTATTTTGTCCTATAGTGCCCTGAAATGGACCAATCGTGGCCTTGGAATTGTTGACCCCCAGTCAACTACCCTTGGCGCCTCTAATGCCCATCGGACGTGTCGAGCACCCAATTTTGAACCGTTTTCCCTGGGCATGTCATCTATCTATTTCATCATTTCTCTATGCCAAGATCTCTCAATCATCACTAATCTTCACCCAAACCTTTGATCTCTTGTACATAACCCTTGTTCTTGCCAAATAGTCAGACAATAAGGGTCCTTATCTTTGTCTATAAATAAAATCACCTCTCCTCCTCTTCTTGATCCCTCATGGAGGCCCTGATCGATTCCTCATGTGTGTGAGTTGAAGGTCAGTGATAGTGTGCTTTCCACCGTGCCTGGAGAGTGTCGAAATGAGGAGAGGAGGTGGTCCATGACGAGCTCCAACCACCCTACTCCCTGAGCAAACCTCAGGTATAAGAGCTGTTTTTCTTCATGTTCTAGGTAGATTTATCCCTCTTTCTTTGTTTTCTACATTTACTTTTGAGTTTTAATTAATGAATTTGCGTAGAATCATTAGGATACATCGTCGGAGCTCTCAAGCTCCAACACGTTTTCACTGCGACTCGACTTGTCTCTGACCACCCCCATCGTATTCATTTCCTTTCCTACGTATTCTCCATTTCATTTGCCCATGGAACCCACCTGATCCATCGTGGATTAACGAATCGAGGGTCCTCCACCGCCTCCTCATCGGACCCTCTCCACCCACCTTATAGTTCGTGCATTCTAGCTTAATTTTTGGTTGAAGCAAGTCGCTTATATCCATATATCTTCTTTTTGCAGGTAATGAGCGTAAAGGAGCCATTGTGGGCTAGTATCGACTTCCAAAGAGCTTCAATGGGTCCCTTGCTGTCCTTGAGCTCGTCGGGCCTCTCCTTGAGGTTCGAGATCATTTTGTGGGAACGACCATCTGTAGACGACCTTCCTGGAGGTGTAGAGATAAACGTAGTCGAAGAAGACTGTCGGATGAAGGAGATATCATCGATCGAAGGCAAGGAAGCACGTTATTCTTCCTTGTTCTCTGAAGAGAGAAGCAGCCATCCAATCGGGGGAGGCACCCCAGATCCATTACCAACCATTGGATCTTGCCACCCCCAGTTGTGATATCATCCTCCATCGAGCATCCACGACCGAAGCGTTATTTGGAGCGGAGACTGTGAAACGTGCTTAAGTGAACAATTAGAGTCGTCCATCTCCGTGCACTATTTGGGTAAATTGCACATTTCACCCCATTCTTTTTTGTATTTATTTATTTGTATTGTAAATAAAATATATAGAGTAAATGGATGTAGAAATTTTGCATAACGACCCATGATACTTATTTAGATTACAAGCGGGTCCAGTCCACGTCACCTCACGTATAGTCCCACGTGAGATTGCGAAATTACAGGTTTACCCTTGCAAGTTTTTGTGTTTGTATTTAGTCCAATAAAATTTACTATAAGTTGTAAATTTCTCGGAAAATTACGTGCGAGCCCCTACTGTTTATTTTATTTGCAAAAAATGCCCTTCCCAGTTCATGTATTTTTGGTGCTTGGATTTCATTTATTAAAAACAACATAGGTGCTCCAAAAATTATGCAAAAATAGGGTTAGATGTTTGCTAACATGTATTTTTATGCTCCATATTTATTTTGGAAATTTTGGCATTTTTACTATTTATTAAAACTAAAATGAACACATTTTTTCCTATTTTAATTAGAAAATTTAAAAAAAAAGCAAATGTTTGGAAAAATTCCCAAAAATATATATTTTAGATTTACTAACCACATACCAAAAACCCTAAAGATAGAAAAAGAAAAAAGGCTAAAAATTAGAAAGCTCCAATATACAAAAATTGTTAAATTTCACATAAAATCCCAAAAATATTTATTTTTATCTCTGAATATTATTTATATTGTTATCTATATATAAAAACTTATTTTGAAAAAAATTTTGACTTATTTTGTAATTTTTCATCCTCATTCCAATTTCAGCGTATTATTTAATCCTTGAGTTGGGATGTTTTTTACTTTAAAAATGCATAAAAATTACCAAAAATTAAAGAAAAATCACAAAAATTCGAAAATATATAAAACCCAAAAACAATTTATTTGATGTGTTTTATTTTTTACTAGTATTTATAATTATATTACTCTATATAGTACACATAGCCTTATATAGCCTATTATATATGTTAAAAAGATAAAAGGAAGTATAAAAATCGGAAAATTATAAATCAAAATATAAAACTAAAAACCCACAAAAATAATTAAAAGAAATAAAAGACATGTTGTGCATATTACACATTGATTAGTAATATTCGTAGGCTACCTATTTTGCTCTCTGTGGTTTGACCTCTGCATGCTTGCTTGTTATACCTTGACTTTTGTAGAGAATAATAAATTTTAACTCCAAGCTTTTGCTATTGATAGCTTGATATATATTGTAGATTAATTGCTGATTAATTAAGTTTTATTGAGTGATCAATACACCGACTACGATTTCTGCTTGTCAAACCGTACGACCCTCGAGATTCTCTAGTTATCAGATGGCGTTGTTGCCGGGCAGCAATATGTGTAGCCTACTTTGTAGCCTATTTCATTACATTCATTTGTTCATTAATTGATTTGTTGATGTAATTAGTGATTCATCTTTCTTGGGCATATTTATTCATCTATTATGTGTACATAGCTCATTTTTATACTTGCATATGATTATATGTGCTAATATACCTCTCTTTGTGAATTTGTTGTGAGGGTGACGAAGTGCCTAAGTGGGTATATTAGTAGGTACTCGTTGTAGCACGACACCCAGCCAATTAATCAGAACTGAATCAAATGTCTCTGTGAAGAGGACTCGGTTTTTTATTTATATCCCAGGCGAGTCCATGGTCTAACACAAGGAGGCAAAGGAACAACTTTGGATTAATTTAGAATACCAAGTTCTAGGTTTCTAATGGGGTTTTTTGTAATTTTGTTATATGCAAAGATATTTGTGACTGCAAAATGCGGGTGAATTAAGTTAATAAGAAAACACACAACTTAGCCAAATTAAATTTAATGTGAAATTAATCCAATTTAGCCAAATTATATTTTTCCTAGAAACATAATCCAGTGATGAATGCAAAACACATTTTCTTGGAATTTTAAGGGTTAAAATGCAATAATAAAAAACACACTTTTTATATGATTTCACAATTTTTCACACAAACAAAATGCAAACATTATGGCAATTGTACTAGAACTTGTACAAGATAAAATGAAGCTACCATAATTTTTTCGGAATCTGTTGATAAAATATGAATTTTTGTACATATTTTTTAATGAAAATAGAGTGATTGCAAGTATGTAATTCCTAATAATTATATAGTCATTTTTTCCAGAAAGTAAATTATCTAAAAAAGATATTCTAATGAGCAGTCCACGAGAGGTGGATTTTCACAAGAATAATATGTGTCGTTTTAAATAAAAATCATTTCTTAAAATAGCTTTATAATTTATTTAAGGCACAAGACAGCTCCAATTTAGATGATATTTGGTAAGAAATTAAAGCACATTTTAAGGCATCATTTTTGCTTTTTGAGGAATTTTTTGAGCAACCGTGAATTAAATATGAATTTTAAGATCTCACAGTGGGTAATATAAGCAAATTTTTGCAATTATAATTATTTAATTACCCAAAGCTCACAAAATCCAAATAAATAGCTAAATGATAGATATTTAGCAAATCAACAATATGTTATTTTTCATTAAAATAAATGATTCTAATAAGATGTCCAAATTAACACATGAATATAGGGGTATCCGTGCAATTTCAGAAAACAAAACTCACAAAAAAACTACGTACATGGATGTTTTTGCAATAATAGAAACATGCAAAATAAAATATGCAATATATACAAGAAATTAAAAAAAATGAAATTGGACCTTATCCTTCGTGTTTGAAGGCGGTTAGGGTCTATGGGGAATAGAGTAGCGGCGGGCGGATGTCGCACGAGGGTGCAGGGGTGCGGATCTGTGGCGGCGGTGGAGGCAGAGGTTGGCATGCGGGGTCACGACTGTGGTGGTGGGTACGAACTCCTACTACTCGAGGGTGGCGATGCTTCACGCGAGGGGATAGTGGTGGTTGCAGAGGATGGAGCTCTCTTGTGCGACACACAAGGATGGAGGAGAGGGCGGAGGGCTCGCAGCGGCACGATGAAGGCTATGCGTGCATGTAGAGCACTATGGTCGGTAGTGGAGGTTAGGTGGAGGTTGAGGCTTCGGGCAACGGTGCTGGAGCCCCTACCGGGCGGAGTGATGAACGTGGAAGAGGAGAGGCGGTGGCCAACGCCGGTGGCAGGTGGGCGGCCACCTGCTGCTAGCCTTTTTAATTTTTCTAATTTTTTTGTTTTGATTTTTTATTTGTTTTAAAAACTAGTAGTAAATGAATATGGTAATAAAGATATGGGGATAATGAAGATGGTAAATGATGGGGAATAAAACGATGGAAGTAGAATAAATGAAGGTATGGATGTGGTGATGTGTTGTTATAAAAAATGAGGAAAATAAAAATGATGACTAATGATAAAAACGGGAAGAAAACAAAATTACCTAAAGATGAAGGCATGTTCATGTGGTTTGCTTACGAGAAGTATGGTATTCGCTCGAATCGTCGGTGAGCGATGAGCTCGAGCAATGTGCGGAGGCGGTTGCGATGTTGGCCGGAATGCCAAGGAATCTCACCATAGAGGAGACGGTCATCGCTCTACTTCGTCATTCGTTGTCACCTAAATGGGTGGTCGGAGCTCTCGATTCTCTCTCTCATAAAGGTGGATCAAAGTTAAAATGAGGATAATGAGATGAATAAAAAGAGAAGAAAAATGGAGGATAGAAAATATTGTGGAATGGTGGAGTGGAATTGGATGTTAAATGAAGTGGTGGAATTGAATGGGAGGTAAAATGAAATCGTGGAGTTTAATGGGAGGTTAGATGAAGACTTGGTGGTTAATGGAACAAAATGGAAGTTAGTGTAGAGAATTAAAGTTTAATAAAAGAAAAAAAATAGAATGAGGTAGGCTACTAAAAAGAAGAAAATAAAGTAAAAGAAAATGGGGGAAATTACAAATAAACTAATGGAGAAAAAATAAGGAACAGAACATACCATATGTAAACTTTTTTTACTTTTCTAATTTTAATTTTTTTGTATCTTCAATAAAAGATATTTACAAAATAAAAATACAATAAAATATTAGAAATAAAATAAAACACAAAAATGATTTTTTTGGATTTTTAGTACTTAAGAAAAGTAAATTAAAAATGAGAAAAGAAAATATGTACATTATATACAAAGTCACTTTGCCTTATTTTTACTGACAAAACATTTTTTTGAGATTTTTTAATATTGTTACTTATCAAAATATTTAAAGAAATTAAAGAAAAAAAATAAATAAAAAACTGTTATATTTCTATAAGAAAAAAATAAAGTCACGTTTATTGTATTATGTACAATATACAATGAGGTCATAAAACTCTAATTTTGCAAATGAGCTCCGATTTTAATGAAACCACTTTCATTGGATAGATAATTATATAGCTTAAACTTTAAAAGTGAGTTTGGTGTATTTGAGTTAATACGGAGCGGGAATTTGGTCAGGAAGTTGGACTTTGCAGGTTTATTTTTTTTTTTATATAAAATGGTATAAACAATTCAGAGAAAGAATTTGCTGAAAAGTAGTTGAAATGAAATTATTAAAAATACTTGGAAGTTTGGGCTATACATAGGTGAAAACTCCTTCATTTATGGATTTTTATTATGAATTTATTTTGTACAATATAATATATAATAATTAATATATTTTATTAACAAGAGTCATTTTATTAGTTTATTGATTTTACGGACATTTATTTGAGATTTTACTCAGGGATTTTGCTAAGATCATTATATTGAGATGATGAATCGTGGATTCATTACCCCCTATATTTAAACTTTGCAAATCCTCAAGCAAATAAAGAATGAATAAGTTGGATTGACCCTCACTATGCATGTAAATACAAGACTTGATCTTTCGATGTACTCTCGATTTTAGAGATCCTAAAATTCTAAGCTGAACCAAGATTAAATCAAATGGTATCCAATTTCCCTAATCATAAGACACGCTTTGTATATATATAATAGGGATATGACATTAAGTGTGGACTGCGGTTACACGAGTAGAGTCGTAACATCACCCAAGGTTCTAGTCCAAGTGACTCTCCTAATAACCAGATCCTCAACACTAGGGAATAAACAATTTCGTACATCCAATCCACAATCTCTTTTGTTGTCAGACTTAAAAGTGTAGATGGAAGGCCAGTAGATGGAGGGTATAGAATTGTGCCATTTCTTCTTTCCCTCTCATTGGAATATGGATCCACTCGAGTGCCTTATTAACTCGACACATGTATTTTTTTGGTTGTTAATCAGTGCGTCCGTCAAGAGAATTTGGAGTCATCTGCACTTGTCTTCGTAGGAGTACACCGGAGTGTGTCTCTTTTGAGTATATAAGATACCTTTGACACCCAGACTAGTATAAATATACAATACAGAGTCCTTTTTGGCTGCTAGCCCGACCCCTGGTCCTAATAGCGATGGTCCAAGTGGACACTTTGAAATTGTTGGGAGCTCTCATCTTAGGTGGAAACTCTTTGATATTTGACTATGTATGGTGAGAGCTTTTCTTTCAACATTTCTTTATTTCTTTCTTTTCATTACTTTTGACTAGATCCACTGCTTTTACCAAGTGTTGTCGCACACTAATAAACAATTTTTAGATTTTGTCACACCCTGGCACGTAGGTAAATGTCAAGAGATAGTACAAGAACCACGTTCTCATACTAGATAAAGGTGCTGACACTCAGGTTTCATGAAGCCTTCATTGATTTTATCCCATCCTTGAGCATCATAAATTAGGTCCAAACTCAAATCCCTAATCCCAGTTCCTCAAGTGAAATTTCAACTCATCTTAGCAAAACTGCAGTCGTGTACGTGAGGTGTTGATCATATTCTTAAGGTAGAGACTAAGTATATAACATAGCACACAAATCTTTCAAACATGGGAAATATTAATAATTGAGTCAAAAACCCTAATGACTAAATCTGGTTAACTCAAAATCTCAAGACCTTATAAACCAAGTGTCCTTGAACATCACAAGTCTTGTGTGAATGTGTAAGTGTCAGGGACTAAACCAACTCATTAGTTAGGTTTTTTTATGATTTTGATTGTTGTGATTTTTTTTTTAATTTTTTGGAAAAAAAGGAAAAGAAGAAAGAAGATTTTTTTTAAAAAAAGTTTTCTTTTGTTTTTTTCAAAAACTTTTTCAAAAGTTTTATTTGAAAAAAGATTCCTTTTTTTATTTTTTTAAAGCATGTAAGGAAAGAAAAGAGAAATTTATTTTTTTGGAAAAGCTTATTTTTGAATTTTTTTAACAATTTTACCCGCCCTATAATTATTGTATAATATATACCAAAATACGTGAAAGTAAGAGCTATAGGTAAAGTATATATGTAATATATACATGCCCATCTATACTTAACTTGTGCTGTGTCCTCGGATTACAAGAAGCGAGGAAAAAGACATAGATCGTCCGAAGCATAGGAGATCTAAAATAACAGAAAGTCTAGAAGTCTATCTGCCCCCCTATACTTAGGCTCTAGTAAGCCTAAGTGTAGAAGAAGAGCAAAAAATAGGGCGGACGAGATCAAGAGGAGAAATGGATGAGTATGTACACATGGTGGGCTTCAGTCCCCCCTATACTTAGGCTCTGGTCAACCTAAGTAGAGGACATCAGTAAGAGTGAGAGCCGATTTGATCTGGAGAATATATAGAGAAGGAGAATGTACAAGAGCGAATGAATCTTCTAAGCTGCTGAATCTTGATACTGCATCATGATGAAGAGTAATATGATGTATCTGTTATGTGCTCACTTTGCATGAAGTTGATGACCTTGACGTAGACTAACTGCTCTTTAGAATCTACAAAATGTTTCAATGGTTGTCCATTCACCAAATGGGATTGTGCACCATCTCTGAGATCAGCTATCTCTACACTTCCATTCCTGTGCACTTTCTTGACAAAAAAAGGGACCCGTCCATTTAGAATTGAGTTTCCTGTAGAACATCTTCAACCTAGTTTTAAAGAACCATACCTTTTGCCCAGGGACAAAGTCTTTACACCTAATGTGCTGATTATGTCATCTCTTTACTTTGTCCTTATAATTGAAACCATTGCCATATGCCCTATATCAGATTTCCACGAGCTCGTTCAACAAGTCTAAATAAAGCTTCTCTAGATGACAACTCCAATTAATCTGCTTAATTTCCCATTCGGATTTGTGAATCAGCTCTGCGGGAAAATGGCATGGCTTGCCATAGATCATTTTGAATGGTGAAATGCCAAATGGTGTCCTGTAGGTTGTCCTATATGCCCACAGAACTTGGTCCAAGAGCTGGGACTAGTTCTTCCTATCGAGACGAACCAACTTCTGCAAAATACTCTTCACCTATCTATTCAAAACCTCAGCCATGTCGTTGGACTGTGGGTGGTAAGGACTAGTAACTCTGTGCTCCAACATGTAGTCCTTAGCTAAAGATCTAACATCCCGATTCATAAAGTGGCTACCCCCTTCAGATATCAGAACTCTTGGCACCCCGACCCAGCAATAATGTGGTCTCTCACAAACTTACAAACAGTATTGCTGTATACAAATCATGTTGGGATAGCCTCTACCCACCTAAACAAATAGTCAACCACCAACAAGATGTACTCGTGTCCTTGTCTGTTGGGGAATGGACCCATAAAATCTATGCCCCATCCATTAAAAACATCACAAAAAATCACTGGATGCATATGCATATCATCTCTCTATCCAACTGTCCCTCTCATCCTTTGACAAATCGAGCGTGACCATACAAAATCAATAGCATCTCGAAACAGGCTGGCCAATACAATCCACATTTAAGTACCTTGTGAGCGGTTCTCCACACTGAATGATCTCCTCAATCCTCAAGTGAATGATAATATGTGAGGACACTCTGGTACTCCTCCTGAGGAATATACCTTCTCCAAAAACAATCTAGCCCTTCGAAGAAAAGGAAAAGATCGTCCCAGTGTTATCTCCTCGAATCCGACTTCATTCGGTCAATGTTTCTCCTAGTCCAACCATGGGGAACCTGCTTGGAGACAACAAAGTTCACCATGTTGGCATACCACAGGAGTGAGACAATAACATAGATTGACTCGTGTGGGAAGGCCTCTCTAATCCGCTCATAATCAGGAGAATCCTTAAGCTTAATCCGAGAAAGGTGACCAGCCACAACATTCTTCACTCCACATTTATCATTTATCTCCATGTCAAACTCCTTGAGGAGCAAAATCCACCTAAGAAGATGCACCTTTGCATCATTCTTTTCATTAAGTACCAAATAGTTGTGTAATCAGTGTAGATTGTCACCTTGGAGCACAAAATATATGACCTGAACTTCTCAAGGGCCTATACTACAACGAGCATTTTCTTTTCACTCACAGTGTAATTCTTCTTTTTATGGTTTAACACTTCACTCACGTAGTGGATCTCAAATAGGATCCCCTCTCATCGTTGTCCTAATACAGCTTTTATAATGAAATCTGAAGCATCATTCATGATCTCGACTAGTCAGCAGCTTGTAAGATAGGAGAGGCACATATTTTCATCTTTAAGAGCTCAAAGGACTCCAGACACCTGTGATATACAACAAACTGTATGTCTTCCCTAAGAGCTCAATCAGTGGGCAAGAAATCTTTGAAAAGTCCTGGATGAATCTCCTATAGAATCCAACATGCCCAAAAAATGACTGCACTGACTTAACATTGGTAGGCAGATCGAGTTTCTTGATCACCTCCACCTTGGCAGTATCAACCTCCATTTCCCTTTTAGAGATGACATGCTCCAACATGATACCCTCCGTCACCATAAAGTGACTCTTCTCCCAAGAGAGTACCATATTCACCACTCTACACCACTTGAGGACTCGGTCCAAGTGAGCTAAACATATATCAAGGGAATCACCATGGACCGAGAAGTCATTCATGAAAACATTTAGTAAATCTCTCACCATCTCGCAAATATGGCGATCATGCACTGCTGAAAAGTGCCCAAGGCATTATAGAGATTGAATGGCATGCGCTTGAATGCGTGAGTGTTGAATGGACATGTGAATGTGGTCTTTTAATGGTCCTTTGGGGCTATAGCTACGTGGTTGTAGCCTGAGTACCTGTCAAGAAAATAGAAGAACTCTTTCCTTGAAAGTCTCTCTAAAATATAATCGATAAAAGGCAAGGGGAAAGTGGTTTTTCTTGATCGTGGCATTCAATCACCTGTAGCCGACACAGACGTGCCACAACAAGGGTACTCGTGTCGCGATCTCTATAACCTCCTCATTGGTGACCATCTGAATTCTCAGCTTCTTCGAGACAACATAAAGTGAGGCCACCCACTTGGAGTCATAAATAGGGTATACAAACCTTGCCTTTCACCATTTCTCAGTCTCATTCTTCACTACTTCCTGTAGATTAGGGTTATGTCTTCTTTGAACTCGCATGAAGGTCTCACATTATTTCAATAAAAATGTGGCGCGAGCAGAGATCGGGGTTGATCCCCACAAGATCCGAAACTGTCTAGCCTATTGCTTTGTGGTTCCCCTATAAGACCTCTAACAACATTAGTCATGTTCCAAATTCAAGTCTAAGCTAATGATTACAAGATATCTCTCTTTGGGTCCTGTAAGAAAGGCATACTTGAGTGTAGGAGGTAGTGATTCCAGTTCCGACAATGTTGTATCATCAAGCAAATATGGTTGAACATAATCTGAATCTGGTTTTATGTTGCATGAAGGTGGGATGAACTGTCTCATCACCCACTTAGAAGTATCTGGAGTCGGATCGCCAAAGAAATACGGTAATTCGGCCAAAGCCACGTCTAACTCATCATATATGTCCCATGATCAATCCGAAGGGGATGGAACTGGCACATCCATATGGATCTTTCCATCATCTCGGAAATAAGTAGATGTATCTCTAACAATATCGGGCAACATATGGCAAACTGCACCATGCACTATGTTCTTTCCAGATGAATGGGTCTCACTCTGTCCAGAAGGAACCTGTCTCCAAATCCCAACAATGCTAATCATTCTGCAATCTACATTTGAAGATGAGTACTCTATGCTACTCTCTAAATCGGGTCGCTGACACTTGGTTTGCTTCATCTCAATGTTGACGTCTCCGCCTGGAGAGTAGAACTTCATCATTCCCGTACCATAATCGAAAGCTACACCTGCGGTCCTATAGAAGGGCCATCGAGAATGATATGGGATTCTCTCCAATGATTGGGGGTCTCCATGTCTAAGACTGTGAAGTCAACTTGATAGTTCTGCCCCTCAATCGAGATAACGACATTCTTCACTTCTACCATTGGTCTCTTCACTGAATGATCTATGCCCTAGAGTAAAGTTCTGGATTTGCGAAGTGGTCCCAACTCCAACTTCTGATATAATGTTAAGGGAAATAAGTTGATTGAAGAGCCTTTATCCACTAGTATGCGTGCAAATGTGATGTCATCGATACTACTCTCCATGTAGTGAGCGCCCTTGTCTCTCTTTTTCCTTGGTTGTCTGATTATTGAGGCAATAGGTTATGGCTACTGACAAGACATATGTCTTCACATTTTGGTTCTCTTTCTTTCTGTTAATCCTAGTAGATGTGCATCTCACCTTAATGTATTTCTAGAATGCAAGATGGTTATCCACATGCTCATAAAATGGCACCTTTATAGTGATATTTTGTTTACAAAACCATGCCATATCGGGGTCATCTTTTTGAGTCTTTTTGATGCGCTTTCCTGACGTAAGAGCATGGGGGAAATGGATTGAAGCTATGGAAACAGAAGATGAGGAATATGAATCATGAACAGAAAGATTATTCTTGGCATTAACCGAAACAAAGTTCTTCATAAACGAATCTTTTTAGTGCAACATGGGATTGAAATCAAAACTATATAGGTTATGGGATAGAAGCTAAATTGGTATCCGTCACAACCAGAGGTGCATGGTCCTCCATAGACTCGAAAGTATATCCATGTTGTTGATGTTGCATACATGCTCTCCTTCTCTTCTCAACTCCCTGAGTAGATATCCTCAAATGGTGTTGATGGGGCCTCAAATATGCTGCCTCTCCTCCTCGTCTTGTGAAGACTCCTATGTTAGAGCTCCAGAGATGCCCCATGATGAATCTCATATTCACCACTCTCAAAGACATTAATTAAGCTCAAAACCCTGAAATTCATCTGCATTCTATACATTATATTGCATACTTAGCGTTCATGCATATATAAATAATAACTGTATTTTATCACTCATAGTTGCATAAACTAAGGAGCCAAAAATCCCAGCCTAATTGACATGTAAAATAGCCTAACTTTCTTGATTTTTAGGTAATTCATGCTAGCTTCAAATCTCCTGAAACCACCTCCATTGTGTACATATTACTAACAAGAATAAATGTAAACCACAAAAAAATCATTAAAATAAATATGTGAATCAGAAACTCATAACCTAATTCCCCTATTTCTGGTCTAAAATGTTGATATATTCCTCATATAGTGTCCGAAATCCTACTCACTTTTGAACTAATGTACGTTCAATTACCTTCAAAACGAGACCAAGTTCAAGTGAATCGGAGCTCATATGTAAAAGTTAGGTTTTGAGCCTCTTTGTACATTGATATTTTAGTAGTTTTTGACCTACTATTTTATGTAAATAATTAATTCATTTTATTTTATTTCTTTTTCAGTTTATTTTCTTGGACTAGAGTTTTATTAAATGCATAAAAATCAAATCTAAAGTAAAGTCAAACTCTAAGAAACTAACAGAGTCCGAGTCTTCACTGACTGTCTGTACAAAAAGTCCTCTTTCTCGTATTTTTATTTATTTCTTCATTTTCCTAATCAATTAGAATACAAAAAATAGATTAATGTGTAAATATTTATCTTTGACTTTACCCTGTTTTTTCATATTTTTATCTTAATTAAAAATAAAAAATACAAAACCCAAAAATAAAAGTATTCTATGTACATAGAGTACCCCAAAAATATCACTTTGTGCAAATGATCGATTTTGGTTTTAGTCTCTTCATGAAAGTAGTATATTTCATCGAGACGAGCAACTTTGTGAAGAAAATTTTTCGATCCGAGATCATTTGCTGTTTCTTTTTTATTTTTCATTTCTTTTATTTTTAGGTTTTTCTAGAGTTGACACTTGGCAGCTCTATGAGCCGCCACGTGTCACTCATTTTTGGCATTTTTAATTCATTTTTTTAATCAAAATGATAATAAAATATAATTAAAAAAAGGTCTGTCACAAGGCACCCATCTGGCCGTCCGATCTTGGGCAATCGCACGACCACTACTCCTTCACCTTACCCCTTTTCTCTTCTGGCCGAGCGCCGACCCGTTCCCACATCGCCTCTACATGGATCTCGCTGCCATTCTCGTTGTGTTGTGCCTCCATGATTACCTCCACCATCACGCCCACCAATCTCCAACAACCGATCTTCTTCCAAATCACCACACTCATCAAGATTTCAATCTCCTCTTCCACCTTCCATATCAGCCTCAACCAGATCCTCTTAAATCATCAAAACAACTAACTTCCATAGACGGTCCCTCCTTCGCCCTATTTAACCCATCGCTAGGCCGCCCTTCATCTCCATCCGTTGTTTCACACATCCCGAAGAGGGCCTCGTCTCCGGAGGTGACATTGCCGTTGATGACGTTCCCTGAAAGCAGGGCAAGATCTAAAGCCAAGACGCTTCATTGCAGTGTCGTGCTTCTACCGCTTCTCGCTCCAGATTAGCCACCGTCGAGCACGTCATCCATCTCTACCTCATCTCGCCTATCCCTCGATGCCACTACCACCAGCTACTCCCCCGCCTTCACCTTCTGTCCTGATTTATGCATCATCTCCAACATTCATCTCCTCCGGTCGATTATCCATTGTATACCACTTTGCCACTGACCATCTATACCACTTCCTTCGCCTTCATCTTGGGTGACATAACACCACCTCTATAGATCTTCGTGGTCAGCTTCCATATTCCTTTGAACCTCAGCAGGATCCGGTCTCCCCGAGCATTCACGACAATTGCTGCTTCTCAACCAAAGGACGAACCTCCGCCTCGATTGATCCCCTCTACAACTTCAAGCTTTCAATGACGCATACAAAAAGCCACTCTAGGAGTCCTTGTTGGAGTTCTGTTGGACTACAACACCACCAGAGATCTCTCATCTAACCAGAATGGCAATCAGAGGCCGGAGCCTCTGCCGCCAGCGTGAAGGTCCCCTAAACCACCCACTCTACCATACGCTTATTCCAAGGAGGGCAGACATGGACAACACCCCCCGCCAGAGGTTAATTGCAGACGTAACAACCCCCTCCTCTCACGTGATTCGCATGCATCGGGTACGAATTTTGCATATCTACCCTTGCTAGAACCAAATATTACGGAAACACCCCAACACGTGCCCCTTGGGATATTTGCAGATAACACCCTCAAGGGGTGGGTAATTATATTTCAATCCATCTATTTACATTTGATGTTTCATATTGGTTATTGTAATTTACAAACAAAAACCTTGTCTTCTCTCTTTTATTTTACCATGATCCTTACATCATTTTATTTATTAAAAATAAACATTTTGTTCCTCAATTAATTATTTACATTGTGACACATGATTTACATTTTTATGATCATTGTATTAATTAATATCTTTACGGAACATTATGAACTTTATCCATTCTGTGCTTAGAAAATCGTAATTAATTAACATAGCCCCAAAAATTGCAAAAAATTACAGATCGTAGAATTAATTGTATTTAACATTGTGCCAAAAAGAATTGCATTTGCATGTATTGTTTGCTCTATAAAATCATTTTGTATATTTCAGTGATTAATTATTAATAAGTATTAAATTCTACATATTTAATGATTTTTCTGAGATAGATCACCAAATGATATCTTAGATAATTTTATTTCTTAAAAATAAGTAGATTTAATATTTATTACAATTAATTAAAATCTCATGTCCATCATTCATTAATTCATAAAATATTCATATTGCATCCAAAAATTCCAAAAAATATAGTGTGTCCATTTCTTCATTATTTACATTTCTGTCATGTTTCGTACATTTTGTACTCTGTTTAACTGAAAATTGTATATAGTCCCTAAAATTGGCCGCATTTGCATCTGCATCGAACAATTGCATCAAAAATGCCAAAATATTCTGCCTGGAAAATCGTGTACAGAATTCGATAGACATAAATAAGTTATTCCTTTGCCTCCTTGAGTTTGGCCATGGGACTCGCCCAAGTAAAATAAGCATAAAATCACTCGAATTAAGTGGATTAAATTTCTAAGTGATTATTTCTTGATTGATTCTGAGTACCCGCCTACAACGATAGATAAATCATTAAATTTAACATGATAATTTACATAAATTAAAGAAGGTAAACTGTGGATCGTCACCCTACCCCGTGTCCCTCTTCCGGTAAGGTACGGTTACAGTACTTCTGCTCCTGAGTGACACGTGATTAGCTTCATTACACAAAATAATCTCATGTTCAGATCTAGGAGATGCCAAATAATATACATGTCCAAAGTGCTACTGAGAACAAGATCGGTTCAGGTTATTGGGGATAGCCTGAACTTGGGCTGGGATTGAGGTAGTGGGTGCAGTCGGCTCATATTGCCATATGGACAAGCGGTTAACAGACACCTGTAAGTCGTGAATTTCATTCATGTAGGAACGAAGCTCGTCGAGTATCTAGTATTGTACGTCTATGGGACTAGACAAAGAAGGAAGGGGATAATATTGGGAAGAAAAAAGGGAGAACTTGCTTTGTTGGCCAGGGTACTGCCTTTGCTACTGTTGGTGTTGGGGTATCTGTTGAAATTGCAGGCCCTGGTGGCCCGTCTTGTAATGGCCTTGTCGGCCATACTGCCAGTGTTATTATCGATGATGCTAGGAAGGCTAAAATCTAGGGCTCTACTGTAAAGGAGGTTGTACGGAGCTGAATGCAGTGTTGTGAAAAGTTAGGGGACACTGGCAAGTGTGTTGGCTCTCCATTCTTCCCTGCCTGGTAGGGTCCTAAGTATACCATACTCCATTCACCTCCCAAACCGGTGGAGGCTCCTCCTGCACTGTCTCTGTTGGTGGAGGGGGTTGCTGAAAAGAGTGGGTGTAGGACTAGTCCTGCTCCAACGGCTTGGGTTGCCCTGAACCAACTGCTCCTAAACATGGTCAACTTGGTACAAAGGAGCAGTGGGAGCAGTCACAATAGGTATCCTTATCTTAGAAAATTATTAGTCAACTCCTTCATTTGTTTTGGGATTTGGAGACGCTCCAGTCTAACTCATCAATCCTCCTATCAATCCTCTCGACTACTGTAAACTTTTTGTGCAATAAGCCCCATGATGGGGATTACATCTTGAGAGAGATCAACTACAACGAAATTTCTTGTTCCAGATAAGAGTGAATTGGGGGACGATGTATAGGCCCTGCTGGCCATCTGTGAGCAGCTGGTCTTAACCATCTGCTCGAATACCTTCCAAATGTTATTCATTCCTCATGATGTATAGTTGACTCCACATGCATCGCTCACTAAACCCTGCATCTCAGGGTTGAGACCAGGGAAGAACGACTCGACCAAGATGTTGTCATCTAGTCCATAAAAGGGACACTTCTGCAGGATGTCCTTGAACCTTTCCCAGACATCACAGAAGGCTTCATGGGTAACTGGGAAAATCTCATAATGCGTATCCTCATCATGTTAGTCCTACTCAAGGGTTAGAACTTCATCAAAAAATGTTACTTGAAATGGGCATATGTAAAGACTGTAACTCCAAGATTTTTCACCCAGTAGTCGGCTTTGTGACCTAAGGTAAATGAAAGGGTCGTGAGCCTAATATAATCCTGGCTAACCCTAGGATGTCTAAGGTTAGCACAAATGAGCTCTAAATCCCTTAGGAATGCACATGGCTCCTCAGAAGCATTTCCATCAAAATGAGGCAACAAGTTCCGAAATTGCAACTTCAACTCAAAATCGACTTCTGGTTTGGACAGACTCAAATAGTTCCAAATTCTGTACTATCTTGGGTTGTACGTTGCATCCATTCGTGGCCCGACCCCAACATTGAGTTGTCCTGGCTGAGCTCTTAGTAATGTGTTTTTCCGCTTAGATGCAGCTAATCTAGTACCATTCTCATCACGTCCTTAGGGTGTTCTACTTCCTCTTCTTTCTTCTTTGGAGGCATTTTACTTAAATCTTCTTTAGTGCCTAAATCAACAATTTGGTCTTGATTAGAAGAGGAATAAGGAATGAAGATATTCACATCGAGGCGAAGGTCTTCCTCGGTGAGTTAGAAGGAAAGAAAGGGAATGGTTTGAGAGTGACCATCCTGAGAGTGAGTGATCATGGGCTCGAGAGGGTCATGAGTCCAGGTTGGCCCAAGTTGTGAATAGACCTTCGAAGACATACTTCTTGGAGGGTTCAACCAGAGATTCATGAATTTCGAATAAATATACCCCCAATTAGTCATATTCGATTGTAAGAGAACCGATTAGAACACAATATTCAATAAGGTGCTAGTTCTACGGTGCACGTAAATGTGCAGAGTAAACTCACATAATACAAATGCAATGAAAACCCCCAAATTCACCAACTCCACATGTGAGGGTCGTAAAGGTTTGGCCGAATTATCTTTTCATTTTTTGTTGGTAATAAATGCAATCTTTTAAAGATTAACAAGCTTTTAGGTGCCTGTATTTTCCTACCGACTGGCCTGATTCTTACAACTAGATACACACATTTCCAGCCAGTAAAGGAGTAAGTGTGGACTGTATAAATACGGCTACCCATTACTTGAGGACAGAGCCATACGTAGTGTCCTCTAAGCCTCCCACTCTACTAAGGAAATCCGGACCGTTTACCGGCTACCCGTAGATCCTCACCGAAAAGTGGATAATCATTTTTATAGAACCATTAGTTTATATGAAAATCCTAGTTTAGCTCCATCCTAGTATCATCTCTCTCTCTCACTTTCAAGTAAATCAGACAGTGAGGGCTTTATGCACTCGTGAAACAAGATTCTCTTTATTCCAATTTTGTTTAATCGATTTGCTCAATTTAGTCCCAATTTTAGAGTTAGGTTGTTACATGAAAATTAATCTGACCACAATAAAGCATGTCTATTGTTCAGTCCCAATTTCCTTTTGAATCTTAAGTTATAAAAAAAGAGAGGAATCGAAAATCAGAATGCAAATGTGAAACAATGATGCATGCTCAGCAGAAGGTATACTTATAGTGAATCCCAGCTTTCTCCATGTGTTATGCAAAACTGAATTTCTAAATGTACACTAAAAGCATGAATATCGAGAAAACCACACCTAAATAGGATACCATTAGCAAGGAAGAATTGAATTAATTTTAGCTAAGTAGTACGTGTCTATGTGTGTCTCATTATGAATCTTATCAGATGTGTGAATCTTCTATATATGTGGCCTAAATTATGATGGATGCAAACAAATTTGATGCTACACTACCGTCTGCCTATCCTTAATATCGTACCACACCCTCACCAGAGAGTGAAATAGGTCTCGACACACCACAAAATAATGTGCAAGTCTCTTTTTACACGCACGAGCCTTAAACAAGAGCCATTGTAAATGAGCAAACTACCTATATTATTACAACACCAAAACTACAAAAATTTACAAAAACGAAAATGCTCAAAAATAAATTAAATTTCCTTGTTCTTCAGCCGTCGACGCGCGTCATGTCAGTTGACCTCCAATGCACTCCATGTTCACTAGTCCCTCGCAAGGAAAAAGAAATTTATATTAGAGGGATAAACAACAAAATATATACAAAAATGATAATAGAAATAATTGATAGAAAAAAAGAAAAAATGGATTAATTACAAGGTGGCTCGGGGATCAGACTACCCACGTGAGAGAAAACCTAAATCTAATTTTCTAAATTAATCCAAAGCCATTTGCCTTTCTGACAACAGTGCAATCTGACGAAATTCCTGAGTGGGTATATTAATAAGTACTCGTTGTAGCACGACACTTAGCTAATTAACCATAACCGATCAAATGTCTCCGCGAAGAGGACTCAGTTCTTAATTTACATCACGGGCATGTCTCGTGTCGAACACAAGGAGGCAAAGGAACAACTTTTGGTTAATTCAGAATACTAAGATCTAGGTTTCTGATGTAGATTTTTTTATATTTTCTATGCAAAAATATATGCAAATGCAAAATACGAGTGAATTAAGCTAATAAAAAAACACACAATTTAGCCAAATTAATTTAGATTTGAAATTAATCCAATTTAGCCAAATTATATTTTTCCTAGGAACCCAATCCCTTGACGAATGCAGCAACATTTTTTTGGAATTTTAAGGGTTAAAATGCAATAATGAAAATGCATAATTCTTTATAGGTTTTCACATAATTTTTTACACAAACAGAATGGAAAAATTATTAAAATTTTGCTGAACTTAAATTTGATGAAGTGAGGCTACATTTTTTTTGGAAATTCTTTACATTATATGAATTTTAATAAATTTTTTATTTAAAATAGAGTGAATGCAAGTATTTAATTCCTAATAAATCCACAATGTCAATTTATCTAAAGAGTGAATTATCTCAAAAAGGTATTATGATGAGCAATCAGGAGAGTTGGAACTTCACAAAAATAATATGGGGCATTTAATTAAAATTTATTTACTAAATTCACTCTAATTTAAATGAAATTTGGGTAAAAGTTAAAGCACATTTCAAGGCATCATTTCTGATTTTTAAGTAGTTTTTAGAGCAACTTTGAATTAAATATGAATTTTAAGACGTCACAATGGGTAAAATAAGCATTTTTACGCTAATATAATTTTAATTAATTACCCAATTCTAAAAAAAACCAAATAAATTGACAAATGATAGAGACTTAGTAACTCAATAGCACGACATTTCTCATTAAAATAACTGATGCTAAAAGGTGTCCAAATTAACATATAAACAAAGGGGTATCCGTGCAATTTTAGAAAACAAAACTTACAAACAAACTACGCATAGGGATGTTTTTGCAATAATAGAAACTTGCAGGACAAAATATGCAATATTTACAAGAAATAAAAAAATAAATTGGACCTTCTCCTTCGTGTTTGCTGGCGGTTATGGTGTAGTGGGAAAAACCGACAGAGGGCGGACGTCTCGCAAGGGCATGAGGATGCGGCTCCTTGGCGGCGTTGGCGGAGAAGGTTGGCACGCGGGGTCGCGACTAGTTGTGGTGGTGGTTACGGCCTCCAGCTTCTCGACGATGGCGACGCGTCGCATGGAGGGGATGGCGATGGCCGCAGAGGATGGAGCTCTCGCACACGACACGCGTGGATGGAGGAGCGGGAGGAGGGCTCGTGGCAGCGTGATGAAGGCTATGCGTGCGTGCAGAGGTGTAGTGGTCGTCAATGGCGAATAGGCGAAGGTCGAGGCTGCTGGCAGCGGTGGTTGAGCCCCTATTGGGTAGAGCGATGCATGTGGAAGAGGAGCGGCAGTGACCGACAATGGAGGTAGGGGGGCCGGTCGCCTGCTGCTAACCTTTTTTTAGTTTTGTTTTCATTTTTTTTATTGTGATTTGATTTTTTATTTTTTTAAAACTAGGAACAAATGAAGATATTGGGATACTGAAGATGGTAAATGATTGGGAAGAAATTGATGGAATTAGAACAAATGAAGGTGTCGTCGTATTGATGTGATGTGATAAAAAATGAAGAAAATAAAATTGATGACTAATGATAATAAGGGAAAGAAAACGAAATTACCTAAAGATGGAGGCAGGTGCCTTTGGTATGTTCACGAGAAGCAAGATCTTCGCTCGAATCGTCGGCAAGCGATGAGATCGAGCAGCGTGCAGAGGCGGTTGCAATGTTTGCTGGAATGTCAACGGATCTCACCGAAGAGGAGGCGGTCGTTGCTCTACTTCGTCCTTCACTGTCACCAAGACGGGTGGTCGGAGCTATCGATTCTCTCTCGCATAAAGGTGGATCAAAGGCAAAAATGAGGAGAATGAGATGAATAAAAATAGAAGAAAAATGGAGGTTTGAAAAGATCATGAAATGGTGGAGTTGATTTGGATGTTAGATGAAGTGGTGGAATTGAATGGGTGGTTAAATGAAATGGTGGAGTTGAATGGGAGGTTAGATGAAGATTTTGTGGTTAATGGAAGAAAATGGAAGTTAGTCTAGAGAATGAAAAATAAAAAAAAAGAAAAGAAAATAGAAAAAAGTAGGATACTAAAAAGAAGAAGAAAAAATAACAAAAAATTATAAAATTGAAAACAAATTAACGGAGAAAAAGTAAGGAACAAAATAGACCATATGTACACTTTTTTACTTTTCTAATTTTTATTTTTTTTGTATTTTCAATAAAATATATTTACTAAATAAAAATAAAATAAAATACTAGAAATAAAGCAAAATACAAAAATGTTTTTTTGGATTTATTGTACTTAAGAAAAGTAAATTAAAAAATGAGAAAAGAAAAATGTTTACATTATAAAAAAAGTCACCTTGCCTTATTTTCAATTACAAAACATTTTTTAGGTTTTTTTAAATTATGTCACCTTTTAAAATATCTAATAAAGAAGATAATAGAAAGAGAAATAAAAAAAGGGTTAGATTTGTACTAGAAGAAAAACAAAGTCACATTTATTTCATTATGTACAATATTCAATGAGGTCCCAAAACTCAAATTTTGTAAACGATCTCTGATTTTAATGAAACCACTTACATTGGATAGATAATTTTCTAACTTAAACTTTAAAAGTGGGTTTGGTGAATTTGGAGTTTATAAAGAGCAGGAATATGGCCAGGAAGTTGGACTTTAAGGCTTTTTCTCTTTGGGATCTTGGATTGTTATTTGAGGTGAAATGTATTTTATATTTCTTTTTTTATATACATTTTTATAAACAAGTTAGAGAGAGAAATAGCTGAAAAGGAGTTGAAATGAAATTATTAAAAATACATGAATTCACTGCTATTTACAGATGAAAAACTCCTTTATTTTAGAGTTTTTTATTATTAATTTATTTTGTACAATATAATATATAATAATTAGTGTATTTTATTTACAAGAGTCATTTTATTAATTCATTTATTTTATGGACAGTAATTGAGATTTTACTCGGGGATTTTTCTAAGATCAATATATTGAGATGATGAATAGTGGATTCATCAGAGGGCCCGATACGCGAGGACGACTTCTTTGGAGGCTAGTGCCGCCAAGCTTGGTGGACACTGGTCTGCACCCTTTTGAATAGTTGGAGAGGCAACAAATGGAGCAAGGAGAGAATAATTAGAATGGAATTAGATTAGACTTATTTATTGGTGAGAGAGAGATTTATTCATATATTGTAATAATTAAAAACTTAGACACTACTCTACTCTACGTGGTCCAGTGCCTGCATGATTGTTCGCCTGGGGCCTCGTCGATGTTTTCTCATGCTTTCATTGCCTTCTTTTACTTTGTTTCTCGATATTTTGAGCTTTCTTTCTTTCTTTTTATTTGTTTTGTATGCATGGAGCTCCTAGACTTAGGTTGCTTGTATCGGTAATTAGGTCCAAACCCTAATAAGAAGCATGTGCCTATAGTCTCTTACGTTTTGTCTAGTCAAATTACTAATTGTTAATTACTTGGACTTGAGACCGTGTGTCGAGAGAGGTCACATACAACACTGGCAGGACCCGTTGTGGTGGGCAATGAGTGGCATTGAAGACCGGACTTTTGATCTCATTTCCGATAATTAAACATATGGTTCTTCACGACTAATTGCAACTACTACTTAGGGTGATTATGTCGATTGCACATCGCCTTGTAGATAAGTTTAAAAATTTGTTTTGCATACCGCATGGAGAGAGCAAGGAAGAATTGTAAGTCCTCTATCTCTGCATGCTTCATTCGATTCGATGATGAGATTTCCATCATCGAATCAACTTGCACGACTTTTTTGCTATCTCCCTATTATTTTGGGAACCTAGGACTTAAATGAAAATCTAGATTATCGTTAGGCACTTGTATGCAAAATTCTCTAAAAAAGTGAAAATCGGAAAAAAATAAAACAAGGGGACTACTAAAGAAATTTTCACCTTAATTAAAATATGTAATGGACTATCATTGCCGTGGGTTCATAAAGCCCTCATTATTTTCATGTACCATAAGATGGGACCAAAACCCCTCCCATGAGAGAGGCATGACTCACTAAGAATTAGAGCCAAAAACCCAGTCTGTAAATGCCTTTTGTATTGCCTAGATTTCCAAAGTAATGGTGCTTATATCATACATATTCGAGTAGGGCCTTGTCAGCGATGGTGTTCCCACCTTGTGTGGAACATCGACTTGGTCTGAAGTACTGAGATTAGGAAACACTTACAAGGGTTTGTCTGTCTCATCGGTTTGCTTCCGAGTAGATCCTTGCACGTTCATGGGTGATTCTGTTTCGAGCGAGGTCCAAAGTAGTGGTTTCATCTATCAGCTTCCTCCCTTTATTTATTTGGTTGAGTAGGGATCCAGGAAGGGTTGCAAGGATCTCAAAAAGTGCAGACTACATGTTACAAATGGAGGATGACACAAACGGTATACTTTTCTGGCAGTACTCTCTCCTATAGGTTAGCGTGCTAAGGACTTGTTATAAGATATACCTGAAATAACAACTCTATAAATTAAAAGATAATAAATAACCGATCCTTAGGGCTTCATATGAGGTGAGTTGGTTAATCCAATTTTGTATTGTCTTTGTATGGTTCTAGATTAAGGTTCAAAGATCAAGTCTTGTGCATTTGTGCAAATTTTGTCTATGTGTTTATGCTTTGAACCCCTGCTCAGTTCGAGCCTTTCTACTATTTTACACTCTTTTTTGTTCTGCGTTGATCATCGTATCTTTCCTCCTGCATCGATCTCCTCTTGCTCCACGATTACGATCCATGGTTGGTTTAGTCAGGACTCCACTGACACCCACATCGATTCCATAGACTCGACATCGTCGATAATTCGAGGCGATTCTTGAGAACCCTATCCGAACCTTGCAGGCCAGTCTCCAGACTCCTCATCTTCTTTCCAGCCACTTGATTACCTAATAATCCTGGACCACTCTTCTCCCACATCCGTCATTGTGAATGGGAGTAGATTTCAGTATACATCTTTTTTTCCATTCACAAAAGTCTGAGATTAACTCTAATCTCATACTAGTCTTGGTAGCTGGGATTTAATTTCAAGTGGTCTGATTAGGATCCTTTCATATTTCAAGTAGAACCCAACCCCATTCTTGGATCCCAATATAGAATTCATCTCCTCTGATTCAGACCCCGAGATGGAACCTCAATTGAATGGAAAAGGACAACAGACGTTGTAAATGAGCAAACTACCGATATTATTACAACACCATAACTACAAAAAATTACAAAAATGAAAATGCTCTAAAATAAATTAAATTTCCTTGCTCTTCAGCAGTCGGCACGCGTCATGTCCGTCAACCTCTGATGCACTCCAAGTTCACTAGTCCCTCACAAGGAAAAAGAAATTTATATTAGAGAGATAAACAACAAAATATATACAAAAATGATAAGAGAAATAAATGATAGAAAAAAAAGAAAAAATGGATTAATTACAAGGTGGATCGGGGATCAAACTACCCGAGTGAGAGAAAACCTAAATTTAATTTTCTAAATTAATTATAAGCCATTTGCCTCCTCGACAATAGTGCCATCTGACGAAATTCCTTAGTGGGTATATTAAAAGGTACACGTTGTAGCACAACACTTAGCCAATTAACCAGAACCGATCAAATGTCTCCGTGAAGAGGACTCTGCTTTTAATTTACATCATGGGCATTTCCCGGGTCGAACACAAAGAGGCGAAGGAACAACTTTCGGTTAATTCAGAATACTAACATTTAGGTTTCCAATGCGGATTTTTTTGTATTTTTTATTGAAAAATATATGCAAATGCAAAATACGAGTGAATTAAGCTAATAAGAAAACACACAATTTAGCCAAATTAATTTTGATTTGAAATTAATCCAATTTAGCCAAATTATATTTTTCCTAGATACCCAATCCAGTGATGAATGAAATTTTTTTTCTGGAATTGTAAGGGTTGAAATGCAATAACGAAAAATGCATAATTTTTTATAGGTTTTAACATAACTTTTCACACAAACAGAATGCAAAATTATGAAAATTTTACTGAACTTAAACATGATGAAGAGATGCTACAGTTTTTTTGGAATTTCTTAACAATATATGAATTTTTATAAATTTTTTAATTAAAAAAAGTGAACGCAAGTATTTAATTCCTACTAAATCCACGATATCAATTTATCTAAATAGTGAATTATCTCAAAAATTTATTATGATGAGCAATCTGGAGAGTTAAAATTTCACAAAAATAACATGTGGGATTTAATTAAAAATTATTTACTAAAATCACTATACTAGTTATTTAAGGCACGCGACGATTCCAATTTAAATGAAATTTGGGTAAAAGTTAAAGCACATTTCAAGGCATCATTTCTGATTTTTAAGGAATTTTTAAAGCAACTTTGTATTGAATATGAATTTTAAGACCTGACAGTGGGTAAAATAAGCAATTTTTCGCTAATATAATTTTAATTAGTCACCCAAAGCTCACAAAAATCCAGATAAATAGCCAAATGATAGAGATTTAGTAACTCAATAACATGCTATTTCTCATTAAAATAACTAATGCTAAAAAGATGTCCAAATTAACACATAAACATAGATATATCCGTGCAATTTCAGAAAAAAAACTCACAAACAAAATACATATAGGGATATTTTTTAATAATAAAAACTTGCAGTACAAAATATGAAATATTTACAAGAATAAAAAAAAAGAAATTGGACCTTCTCGTGTTTGCTGGCGGTCAGGGCATAGCGGGAAAAACCGAAAGAGGGCGGACTTCGCGCAAGGGCGCGAGGATGCGGCTCCTTGGCGGCGTTGGTGGAGAAGGTTGGCACGTGGGGTCACGACTGGTGGTGGTGGTGGTTACGGCCTATGGCTGCTCGACAGTGGCGACGCTTCATTCGGAGGGGATGGCGATGGTTGTATATGATGGATCTCTTGCGTGCGACGTGCATGGATGGAGGAGCGAGCGGAGGGCTCGTGGCAGCATGATGAAGGCTACGCGTGCGTGCAGAGGTGCGGTGGTCGTCAATGGTGACTAGGAGAAGGCCGAGGCTGAGGGCAGCAGTGGTGGAGCCCCTGTTGGGCAGAGCGACGCATGTGGAAGAGGAGCGGCGGTGACCACGGTGGTCGTATGGGGGCCGGTCGCCTGCTGCTATCCTTTTTTAGTTTTATTTCATTTTTTTATTGTGATTTGATTTATTTATTTTTTTAAAACTAGGAACAAATGAAGATGGTAATGAAGATATGGGGATGCTGAAGATGGTAAATGATGGGGAAGAAAATGATGGAAGTAGAACAAATGATGGTGTGGTCATAGTGATGTGATGTGATAAAAAATGAGGGAAATTAAAATGATGACTAATGATAAAAAGGGAAAGAAAATGAAATTACCTAAAAATGGAGGCATGTACCTTTGGTGTGTTCACGAGAAGCACGATCTTCGCTCGAATTGTCAGCAAGCGATGAGCTCGAGCAGTATGCGCAGGCGGTTGCAATGTTGTATGGAATGTCAACGGATCTCACCGGAGAGGAGGCGGTCTTCGCTCTACTTCGTCCTTCACTGTCGTCAAGACGGGTGGTCGGACCTCTCGATTCTCTCTCGCATAATGGTAGATCAAAGGAAAAAATGAGGAGAATAAGATGAGTAAAAATATAAGAAAAATGGAGGTTAGAAAAGATGGTGAAATGGTGGAGTTGATTTGGATGTTAGATTAAGTGGTTGAATTCTATGGAAGGCTAAATGAAATGGAGGAGTTGAATGGGAGGTTAGATGTAGAGTTTGTGGTTAATGGAAGAAAATGGAAGTTAATGTAGAGAACGAAAATAAAAAAAGAAAAGAAAATAGAATAAAGTAGGATACTAAAAAGAAGAAGAAAAAATAAAAGAAAATGAGAAAATTGCAAACAAATTATCGGAGGAAAAGTAAGGAACAAAATAGACCATATATACACTTTTTTACTTTTTAAATTTTAATTTTTTTGTATTTTCAGTAAAATATAATTACAAAAAGAAAATAAAATAAAATATTAGAAATAAAGCAAAATTAAAAAATATTTTTTTGGATTTATAGTACTCAAGAAAAGTAAATTAAAAAATGAGAAAAGAAAATTGTGTACATTATATAAAAAGTCACTTTGCCTTATTTTTAATGACGAAAAATTTTTTTAGGATTTTTTAAATTGTGTCACTTATTAAAATATCTAATAATGAAACTAATAGAAAAAGAAATAAAAAAGGGTTAGATTTGTACTAGAAAAAAAACAAAGTCACATTTATTGCATTATGTACAATATTTAATGAGGTCCCAAAACTCAAATTTTGTAAACGATCTCCAATTTTAATGAAACCACTTTCATTGGATAGATAATTTTCTAACTTAAACTTTAAAACTGGGTTTGGTGAATTTGGAGTTCATACAGAGCGGGAATTTGGCCGGGAAGTTGGACTTTAAGGCTTTTTCTCTTAGGGATCTTGTAGTGTTATTTGAGGTGAAATTAATTTTATATTTCTGTATTTTTATATACATTTTTATAAACAAGTAAGAGAGAGAAATATCTGAAAAGGATTTGAAATGAAATTATTAAAAATACATGAATTTTGTGCTATTTATAGGTGAAAAACTCATTTATTTTACAGTTTTTTATTATTAATTTATTTTGTACAATATAATATATAATAATTAGTGTATTTTATTTACAAAAGTTATTTTATTAATTCATTTATTTTATGGACATTTATTGAGATTTTACTCAGGGATTTTTCTAAGATCAATATATTGAGATGATGAATCGTGGATTCATCAGAGGGCCCGCTACGCGAGGATGGCTTCTTTGGAGGCTGGTGCAGCCAAGCTTGGTGGAGACTGGTCTTCGCCCTTTTGAATAGTTGTAGAGGTAACAAGTGGAGAAGGGAGAGAATAATTAGCATGGAATAATATTATATTTATTTATTGGTGAGAGAAAGATTCATTCATAATTTGTAATAATTAAAAACTTAGACACTACTCTACTCTACGAGGTCCAGTGCCTGCGTGATTGTTCGCATGGGGCCTCGTCGATGTTTTCTCGGGATTTCATTGCCTTCTTGTACTTTTTATCTCAATGTTTTGAGCTTTCTGTCTTTCTTTTTATTTGTTTTGTATGCATGGAGCCCCTAGACTTAGGTTGCTTGTATCGGTAATTAGGTCCAAATCCTAATAAGAAGCATGTGCCTATAGTCTCTTACATTTGGTCTAGTCAAATTAATAAATGTTAATTACTTGGAGTTGAGACCATGTGCCGAGAGAGATCACACACAACACTAGCAAGACCCGTTGTGGTGGGCAATGAGTGGCATCGAGGACGAGACTTTTGATCTCATTTCCGAATAATTAAAGATATGGTTATTCACGACTAATTGCAACTACTATTTAGGGCGATTATGTCGATTGCACATCTCCTTGTAGATAAGTTTAAAAATTTGTTTTGCATACCACATGGAGAGAGCTAGGAAGCATTGTAAGTCCTTTAACTCTACATGCTTCATTCGATTCAATGATGAGATTTCCATCATCGAATCAACTTGCATGGCTTTTTTGCGATATCCCTCTTATTTTGAGCATGGACTTAAATGGAAATCTAGATTATCGTTAGGTGCTTGTATGCAATATTCTCCAAAAAGTGAAAACCAAAAAAAATAAAAATAGGGTACTACTAAATAAATTTTCAGCTTAATTAAAATCTGTAATGGACTATCATTGCCTTGGGTTCATAAAGCCCTCATTGTTTTCATGTACCATAAGAAGGGACCAAAACCCCTCCCATGAGTGAGGCATGACCCGCTAAGAATTAGAGCCAAAAACCCAGTCTGTAATTGCCTTTTGTATTGCTTAGATTTCTGAAGTAATGGCCTTATATCATACGTGATCGAGTAGGGCCTTGTCAGTGATGGTGTTCCCACCTTGTGTGGAACATCGACTTGGTCTGAAGTACTGAGATTAGGCCACACCCTCACAGGTGTGTCTGTCTCATCGGTTTGCTTCTGAGTAGATCCTTGCACGTTCACGGGTGATTCTGTTACGAACGAGGTCCAAAGTAGTGGTTTCATCTATCGGCTTCCTCCCTATATTTCTTTAGCTGAGTAGGGATCCGGGAAGGGTTACAAGGACCTCAAAAAGTGCAGACTACATGTTACAAAAGGAGGATGACACATACAAGATACTTTTCTGGCAGTACTCTCTCCGTTAGGGTTAGCGTGCTAAGGACTTGTTATAAGATATACCTGAAATAACAACTCTATAAATGAAAATATAATAAATAACAGATCCCTTAGGGCTTCATACGGTGTGTGTTGGTGAACCCAATTTTGTATTGTGTTTGTATGGATCTAGATTAAGGTTCAAATATCAAGTCCTCTGCATTTATGCAAATTTTGTCTATGTGTTTACGCTTTGAACCCCTATTCAGTTTGAGCCTTTCTACTATTTTACACTCCTTTTTGTTCTGTGTTGATCACCGTATCTTTCCTCCTACATCGATCTCCTCTTGCTCCACGATGACGATCCATGGTTGGTTTAGTCGGGACTCCACTGACACCCACATCGATTTCATAGACTCGACGTCGTCAATAATTTGAGGCAATTCTCGAGAACCCGATCCGAACCTTGCATGCCCGTCTCCAGACTCTTCATCTTCTTTCCAGCCCCTTGATCAACTAATAAACCTGGACCACTCTTGTCCCAAATCTGTCATTGTGAATGGGATTTTATTTTAGTCTACATCTTTTTTCCATTCACAAAAGTCTGGGACTAACTTACCTATCATATTAATCATGGTAGCTGGGATTTAATTTCAAGTAGTCTGATTCGAATCCTTTCATATTTCAGAAAGAATCCAACCCCATTCCTGGATCCGAATATAGAATTCATCTCCTCTGATTCAGACCCAGAGATGGAACCTCAATTGAATGGAAAAGGACAACAGCCTCCATAGATGGAGTCGGATCAGGGACCCGACCAGAACCAAGTGAACACTAAGCTTCTAGCTTCCATATAGGCCATACAACAGCAGCTGACTGAGGAGGCTCTAGTTCAAACCACATTTGGGGATATGCTGAATTATTTACAAAGCAAACCAATAGGAGGAGGTGGTGGAGTCAGACCCCTTGAGGACCCTGATGAAGAAGAACCCAAACCTGAGAGGAAGAAACCTACACTAAAGGAGACATAGAATGATGGAGACAGTTAGATGACCGGGTGGATCCTCATTCCATCGGTACATGCTCACTTCGAGCTCAAGCCACAATTCCATGCTCTACTGCCATCATTCCACGAGAATACTAATGAAGAGCCATACATTCGTCTGCAGTAGTTCTCGTGCATCTGTCGAACTACCCACTACCCCAATGTCCCATTGGATGTAGTGAAGATGATCATGTTCCCTTCAACATGCACAATAAGGCCCTATACTGGGTCAATCATTTGGGAAAGGTTGTGACGACCTGGGAGAAACTCAAATCTGCATTCCTTCACAACTTTTACCCTCTTGGTCGGCTTATCTAGATGTGAACCAGGATCAGCAACTTCTCCCGGGCTACCCATTAGTCCATCTATGAATCCTGAGAGCGATCTATGTTGTAGGAGAAGTGCCCCTACCATGAGATACCGAAGATAATATTTGTCTAGAACTTTTTTAGGGTCCTAAATGTAGAAAGTCAAAGGTTAGTAGATGATGTATACGGAGGATCTCATTTCAACAAGAATGAAGATATGGTATTAGAGATTTTCGAAGAAATCGTCGAACGAGAGGTTGCGCTATCTTCATCACGTTCCTATTAGAGACAGCCTCAGGTCCTCCAAAAGTCAGTTCATATGGAAGAAGCTCATAAGGAAAAGAAAAAAAATTGCTCCAACCTCAGTATCATCGAGGGTCATCTTTCAAAGGTTGACATTATCGACAAGCGGTTACAAGATCTTGAAAAGGTCCTTGTGATTGAAGGACACAAAACCTGAATAAGCTAGACCAAATCACCAAGTAGTTGTAGCTTCTGGTGAGAACCATCAGTGCCGTTCAGTCGGCGACACCGACGATAGAGACTCCTGCTGAGAAGAAGGACGAACCATCACCGCCACATCAGACTCAGTCGAGTCAGCAATAACCGGTCATCTAGTACGTATACTACGTACAGGTGCCCGCGCAGGGGCTATCGCAGTAGCAGATGTTGGTCTATCATCCAATCTTCCTCCAATCCTCTGACCTAGCATGTCCACCACCACTACTGATTCAGGAAGAAAATTGTGTATGGAGTAACAACACACAACTGACCCATACTACGAGACAACAACAGGGCCAACTAACAGCTAACGGGCCTTACCACCAACCTATGGTGGTTGTTTTCCTCGATCCTTTCAACCTCAACCTCAATACTAGAATCACCTGTCTCCACAGTATCAAGGCAACTAGAGACAGTCACAACAGTATCCCCAACCGTAGTACCTCCATCAGCAGTCGTATCATCAGTGTGTGACTGGACAACAAAAATATCCCCCCCCTCAATATCAACAGTAATAGCTCCCTCCTCCTCCACCACCGCAGCATCAGCAGTCCTAGCCACTGCCTTCCCACCATAAACAACAACGTGATCTTCACAATATTCTGAGGCAATTCTAGTGAACCCCAACCTGTATTGACTGGCCCAACTCGTGAAGGGCCTTGCTAAGATGACTAAGAAGCTCGAAGACCTGACCGCCACTAAAACGCATATCATAACGCAGGTCGAAGCTAATCCCAATAATTTTAAGCATACAGAGAGGGTAGAATGTAATGTCTTGTCTTTACCTGTAGAGTCAAATGACTGTAATTTTGTATATCTAATGTTATCACTCTCAGGAGCAGTAGGACCTTACCTCCATCTGCCACCATCTAATGGAACAATAAAGCATTTTAAAGTGAATCATCTTCTTCCGCATCAACCATGCCAGGTACATGTTCAGGTGAGGAAGAAGAAGAAGGAGAAGCCATGGCAGCTGCAACCCATTCCCATCCCCACCAACAAAAAGAAAAAATCAGAAACGCCAAAAAGGCTAAACAAATTATCGTCATCGAAGTGAAGTTCCATCAGCAACAGAGGATCAATCACCAGCAACCGATACAATGCCACCCGATGGAGCAGAGACCACGCTTTTTGCTTGTCCTCCTACCTCATCTGCATCTCCAGCATGTGCTCCTTTTTGTGATCCGGACATACTGAATATTGTGGACAAGAATTTGGTTGTAAATAAGAACACTTCTTTTTATTTCAGCTTTGTAAATATTAATTTTCCTGATGCAATATAATAATCCACAAAAAATGCAAAAAGAAAAAGTGCATTTGTCAAATCCAGGTGTTATGGATATTCTTTAAAATTTAACTCATGAGCTACCATTGATAAAAGCCATGGAATACATGTCTGTTGTTGCCATCAAGTTGAGAAGCACGTCCTTACCATGGCTACAGTAGCAGCCATCAACAAGCTCTTGCAGAAAAAGCTAGACAAAGGAGCTCCTTTGATCAGATGCGAGATTTTTGACCAAATCTTCAAGCGGACTCTTCTTGATAGTGTTTATGTTGGACATGAGATCCCACGGTGAGACATTATGCAATAAATGTTCTAGCAAATATCATTCCCTGGTCTGAAATGAGGAATAACAAATTAGCATAATAGGTCCCTTGGGTTATGTACCATGGCCATCTTATTGATCGTACAGCTGTTGAGTGAATTTTTGAATCATATGGGATAGTGCTTGTATGAATATCTAAAGAGTAAGATTTAGGACTCATCTAGCACCGTCAAATGATTATTAAGATATGATCTCCAGTCTTAGAAGGAGATGGCAATCCTTTCTCTAAAGGTTGATATCTAAACAACCTCTTGATGCATGTCATCTGCAAAGGAATAAGAGATTCAGAGGTGTTAGATAAGTTAGGACAAAGAGTTGACATAACGAGATCGAGATAACCAAAGACCTATATCGTATGCTGTCACGATATAGGTACGCATCGTCTGATCAAAGACAGATGTGTTACTATATGTCTATGTATGTACATTTGGCATACCAATAGGTTGATGACCTAACCAAGGTATATACACTAGTGTGTCGGTGTATATGTAAGGGCATATGAGTAATACGATCTCTCAAAGGTATCATACAGGTTCAATTACGAATCGGAATACATGAGCTCACTCATGATATATTAGGAAGAATCAAATTACATACACGGTCATCTTGCTTTGGAAGCTTTACTAAATTTGTGGGTTTGATAAATGATTTCAGAAAGTATATGATCAATACCTTGGTATGATATATGCTTTTGGAAAGTATATGATCGATACCTACTCCCAGTGATCAAATGAGAAACTTAATGATAAAACACTGAAGTAGACAGTGTAAAATTGATCTAACAATTCGGGTTTATTCTGGGCCTTCCAGTATGTAGGATGTATAAGTATTAGGAATACCTGAGGGTGATGTGATCATAAATGATTATATAACCATGGCGCTTACATTCCTAAGGAGCGATGAAACGAGTCTAGATTTTAGTGACTCCTCTCAATAGAGAAATGATCTGATCTCGCTCCAAATGTTGTACATTGATCTGAATGTGATTAATATCCAATGGAAGATACTAGATTTGCGGTCTTGATTTAATCAAGCATCTATGAGAGGTCCATATGTTCTGGATTAGAGATGTGATCTCAATATCCAAGTCACTATACATGGAATAATACAATTCCCATGTCCTTATCTCCAAGTATTCGCGGAGAAATGGCATTATCCTTGAAAGAGTTCAGGATAATTTCATTGTTGTATATGTATCCGAGAATTGAGAAAATTGATAATTAAATGTGATTTATCTATCATGAATAATATGAATTTGATTCATATTACAAGGAGTAGGATAACTAAAAGTGATTTAATTATCAAAGATGCAAATAATATGAATGTGATTCATATTATTTGGGAACATGAGAATAGAGATATAATCTGATAAATATTATTTAATTATCATGGAAATGAATAATATGGATAGAATTATCCCTATTAATCATATATATTACAAATGTGATTTATAATATATATGAGAGATCTATTTCTAAATAACATTTACAAATTAAATGTTGATGTGAATTGGATTCACATTGGGCAATTAATTGAAAATGTAATTCACATTTTATTTTTGGTTGTGAATGTGATTCACAATTTTCCAATGGCAAGATTGCGATATTCACAAAATAATTATGAATTATTTTTGTAGAATAATTTACAACAAGTGTTGTTGTAAATATTGGAGATTTCCATGGAATAATGTAATCTCATGAGATTACATGGAGATTGGACCATCCTACTATGGAGGGTGGACTGCCACCAAATCCCATTAGGAAAGGGTGGTCATCCTCCCCCCCCCCTTAATGGAAGGAGGCAATCTTGCTTCCATGTATCTCCTTGTTTGATTGATTTAATTTGGGATTAATTTATATTGATTTATCAATATATATTTAATATAAATTAAGTTGATTATTGTTATGTTTTTACAACAAAATCTTGGCCATTGAAAGAAGCACAAATCAATCTCTTTCATTGATTTTGTGTAGTCCATGGACTGTGATCCATGGACTCCCAAAATACTATATAAGAAGAGGCTCCCTTGCTCTTCAAAGTTACAACAACAACAAAAGAAACAACATATGCTCTCTCTCTCTATGTCTCTCATTCCCTACATGTCCTCTCTCTCTCCCATTGCGGCTGTCCACAATAGAGCCCTAGAGAGAGTTGCCATAACTGCATCATCGTCGTTGTCCTACCGGATTGTTTGCTCAAGGATCTCCATCTCCTTCAGTGCGTCTCGCTCATGAAGAAGATGCTAGATCTCATGTGATGAGATCAGGAGATTCGTTGCTTGGATCATCAACATGATTTGCGAGGAACACGTGTTTCATCAACACACTCGCAAGCATCTCCTCTAATGGATCAGACTTGAGACACGTGATCTCTTCGTTTAGAGACTCGATTGCAACCACGCTTCAAGAGGTAACCCTAATAATTGTTTTTGTTTATAAGAAATGATTCAAGAAGTGTTCTCGGATCATGTGATTTCATCGCACGAAAATTTTTTAAATTTCGCTGCCTTGAGCAACTAGTGTGACTGTCGCTCCTAATCGCATACGGTGCAATCCTCACGCTTCCGTTATGCGCTTAAAAATATCATCATATCCTTCAAGTGGTATCAGAGTCAGGTTGGTGTTTTGGATACGATCCATAAACTAAGGAAGACTTGGACTCATTAGGGCTTGTGAAAATTTTATCGCATTTCTTTCATGCAGCCCTGTTCTGTGTATTTTTTGACTCTGTTTGAAATGTTTAAACACAAAATTATCAGATGTAATATGTTCCCCATTAATTAAGGAATCCATGGGATTTGAGTTTGCGTGATTTGTAATCTGATTGCTCAAGTTATGATCATTTTAATGAACATATATCCACTGTTTCGGGGATAACGAATATTGTCGTAATTAAAGAATCAATTACGGAATTAAAACACCTAGGAATGCGTGAAAAATTACGTGTATTCTGTTGTAAATCAAATTAGCAAACTTTGGAAACTTATTTTGCATAATTTGAATTTATATCGATTGAGATATACTAATTTTAGTAGGTGAGGGTCCTTGCGGGAAATTACACTCCTAATAAAGAACTATGTGATTGTCATGTAATCAGTGAAATTAATGTTTAATTTACTGTAATAATTATTGATGAATATTTTTTGAAATATTTGATAATGATTAATTTCTTAAATGATATAGACTTAACCAATAATTGATTAGATATGATCTAGATCACAATTGGTTACATGATCTTCTTTCCATCAAACAATGTTTCTTGAAAAGGATTGGGGATTTGTTTACCAAATCTCCTTACAATATAAATCAAAATGGTTTTAATTATTGTTATATGTTATAAATTCGATTGAAAGACAGATTATCATCTCAAGTACAAAGTAATCAATTGGCATTATCCTGACTTGAGTTGGATATGGTGTCTAGTCGCGGAGTGTTGGGGTGGCAGGTTGCTCCTTGAGAGGTCTGTCCCACTCCCGTCGGAACTAGCCATGACATCAGGTAAGGAAGGGATAATATTTGAAGCGATCATGATGTATTTTTCTAATTAAAAATATTTGAATAATACATATTTTCTGATAATATCATCCTTTAAGTAACAATTTAAAATTATTTGTTGGTTGATTGAATTGGATTGATAATTGATTTAATATGATTATGATAATTATATCCAAATTAAAAGACTCTATTATAAATAGATGTGTATTTCCCTTGGAAGAATTCATTATGTGAATATGATTCATAATAATTAATTAAAATTTGATCATGATATGGATGATCACATAAGTGACATCCATGGTCTCATGTCAAGGCAAAGGGTTCAGTCGCCAGAGATTGTATGTAGGAGACACCTATATGAATTGACAGCTCATGCATCCATGCGCATTTGGATCGGGCTCTTTGCTTATCGAAACAGTAAGGTCGCATACGTAGTTAACCCAATATCGAGTCCTCATATTATTGGGGCAATATTAGATTGTGTATAGAGAGTTTTAAGCATGTTGACAGTTGGTTCAATTAATGACAGGTCAACATCACCTTAGGGGTGGTGGGACCGAGCGTTAAAGATCGAATTGGGAATGCAAGTTGGACTTGCAAGGCGGAATGTGTTCATGCTTCTTTTTATCCGAGTTACATGTTTTCGTATTATTGGATGTGATAAAGATAAGAAAGTATATCCTAGATTTTGCTTGAGATATAATGGTAAGTAAAGTATGTCTCTTACATTGAAAGTGATTAATGGAATGAAATTTCAGTGTTTACAGGCAAGACAACTTTGATATAAAAAATCCTAAATCAAAGTAATATATATATATATATATATATATATATGCAAATTTCTTATTTCAAATAATCCTTCATTAAACCCACTCAATACTATACTCAAGGATAACTAGTAAAATATCATGGATTGAATCAATGATCAAGATATTGCACTTGCAGTTGGACACATAATGTATGTGGTTGCAATATGCAAGTTTTCTCATAATAACGAGGAATGATAATTAATAGACAAGAGGACAACAACCCGGTGTTCGTGTGTCTCTATAATCTTGTTCTCTCATTCAATGTACTTTGGAAGTGACATGTTTATGAAGATAGTAATTGTCAAGTGATCCTTATAAAATCTAAGAATATGTTTCTATCATACATATGTGCTCTCAACATTTAATATTGAATGGTATGGTTCACTGCATCATGCAAAATTGTGGCATTATAAGTGGTCATGTATTCCAAATGTTTGAGTACCTACCTGAACCTAAGTCTTTAAGAGTTAAGATGTATGTAGATAGGATGAGTGTCATCATTATACTATCTATACTCAATTTATTCATGAGGCCTCGTAATATTCATATTGTATTAATTAAATGAAGCATGTATTAATGTTGAAATACTCTTATATTGAAATCCTTTGAATTCAATATAAGAGATCCTTCGTCTTAAGAAATAGTTGTTTATAGATGAATGGAGCGTAGTGGAAGCATTTATCTGACCCAAGCAAGAAGGTATGTCAAGGTAGTGACTGTACTTCTATGACTTCCATATGACATCCAAGTAGTTGGATGAATGCCAATATTGCAATAAGCCGATGTACTGATAGTGTGACTATGTAGACTATCTTGGATACTTACAAAAGGAACCAGATAGTGCATCGAAATAATCTATAATCTACATTTAATCATTGAAATTGACTTTCTTATTTGATAAGATCAAAGTCTAATAATTGTATCTCATTCTTCTGATAACACTTGCAATTCGATGTGTATGTTTTAGAAGACTAGAAAATTTGATCTTAAGGTTTAATAATCATCTGCATGGATATTGATGCAATTGTTGTAACAATCTCTATTGGATAAATAGAATTTACATTTTCAGTGGGAGAGCCCTTAGTCTTAGAGAATGTCTCTATGTCCTAGATATTAGAATATATTCATTGTATATTTCTAAATATTGGAAATGAACATGTACTCTAGAGTAGATCTATCATAAAGAGTTATGATGGATATATTTCAGATAGTAATCTAACATCTAGTGTACTCTACTAAAATTAGAAAATTAATAAATGATTCATTAACATTTCTAATACTAAAAATCTAAACCTAAAAAGATCATTAGGAGGATGAAGATCATTTGACAATGATTTGGTATAACGCCTTGGACATTAGTTTGTTGATAAGATCCAAAGTCTAGTACGAGATGATGCTTTAGAATGTCTGAAATTTCAAATCATACATGCTTGTGAATATTGTATTCAAAGTAAAAAGTCCAAGATACACTTCTTTAGAAATGATGCAAGATGCCAAGGTATTCAAGATCACATACATATTGATATATGTGGATCATTGTATTATGATAAACATTGATGAAATGTGATATCATTCTATGATTGGTTGTGACATGATATTTATTTCCTTCACCCTAAAAACCTTTTTGTTCAAACATTTCACAATTTTTATTTAGAATCAAAGTTTGAAGTAAGATGAAATGAATTTGATCTAACCTAGTAGCAAGTACATATAAGATGAATTCGAGGAATACCTTATAGGAATATCATTCCTATCTCAATCCTCCTAATGTACCTTACCTCAATAGAGTTGTAGGGAGATACAATTGGGTAATGTGTGACATAATTTGATCAATGATTAATCTTAGCATAATTACCTCTTAGTTTCCGAGGTATATATGAAGTAGAGACTGCAATATATATCCATAATAAGGTTCCATGCTAGTAAGCTGGAATCATGCACTATAGAGTGCTACTTCATTTGGAAAATAAAGGATGGTATTGGATACCTACTTTATGACCTTGAGATTCTTAAAAGTTCTCATCTCTAAGGATGTGATTCTTTGAGGATGACTCTTAAGAATAAAGATGAAAATGAAATGAAGGAACTCATTTAATCTTGAGAAGATAATAAGGCTCTTGAAATCAGAAACAAAAGAATAATTAAAGATGAAACTCATACCTCTTCAGATGAGTTTGAGGATGGATTCCATGTGTCAGTTAATTCTGATAAATGATCATACTTCATATGATGAAACTTCTAAAGATCATGACATGGAAAGATGGATGTTAGCTGATAAAGTCTAAAGTCAACTTCATATACAAGTTTTGTATATGGATCCTCGAGGATCCACCTATATGGGAAAGACCCATTAAGGTGTAAATATATCTTCAAGAGAAAGAGGGAACCTGATGAGAAGGTAGAGACCTTCAAAGCATGGCTCGTAGCCACAAGCTGCACACTGAAGAGAAAACACCACTTACAATGAAACCCGCTTTTCAATGACCATGATTAAACTCATCAGAATATTGCTAACTATAGCAACATAACGTTGACTTTGAAGTCTACAAGATGGAAGTCAATATTGCATTCCTCTATGAATAACTTTCTGAAGTAGCCCCATGGCTTAATGGTTGAGGAAAGCAATGTGTGCAAGCTAAAGAACTCCATCTATGGACTCAAATAAGCTTCCTATAGTTGGAACATTGGATTTGATGAAATTATAGATGTTATGATTTTAGATAGAATCTTAATGAACCATGTGAAGCTTTGTGGGAGTGCCATTGTGTTCATAGTGCTAAATGTAGATAATATCCTAATCATTTGGAATGATACAAGGATAATAATAAGTGTTTTATAGTCTGGCTATTCCATACCTTGAGATACGATCTTAAGGATACCTCTTAGATCTTAGTTCTAAAAGTGTTTAGAAGCAAAGAGAAGAGGGTAGTGGGATCGTCACAATAGTGGTACACCCTTGACATTTCTATTTTCTGGAAAATTCCAATAAAAGCTTATTTTCCTTAAAATTTGGTACTGGCCTATTTAAGGGATAGCACCTCAAAGAGTTGAGGATGTGAATATCAAAGATATATGCCCTAGTGCATCAGCTTTGGGAAGCTCAGTGTATGCTAGACATGTACAAAAGCTAGATGCCTGCCATGTAGTGGAAGTAGTAAACTGTTGCTAGTCCTGCCATGGAAATAAAACACTTAGTTTCAGTAATAACGTTGTCATCAAAGAAGACAAGGCTTAGAGATAGTGATCTCAAGGTCTTATCTTCAAGAACTTAAGACTTTATAGATAGTGATCCAAAGGGTCTTAACTGCATATACCTTTGGAGATAGAGATCTCTGGGAATAAGGGAATTCTGATAAGGATAATGGAAATTACATACTGGTTATAATAATTATTGATTTGTAGTGTCAAGGACACTATAACTGACAATATTGAGTATTGGTTGCATAAAAAGCAACATTCGAATTGGATGCAAGCACTGTTACTAAGAGATATGCGAGTGCCATAAAAGGACTTGGTGTAGTCTCTTGGGAACAAAGTGATTGATCAGCTTACCTAACTATTTTTTAAAATAGCCTATGATTGTCACATGAGTGTAGGTTTAAAGATTAACCCATTAATGGTTCTTTGGTCTAGTGGGAGATTGTTGGACATGCAAGCCCACGACCAGCCATTATGCAATAAATGTTATTGCAAATATAAATCCCTTATCTGAAATGAAGAATAACAAATTTGCATAATAGGTCCCTTAGTACAATTAGGAATATGTACCATGGCTATCTTAATGATCCTACAACTATTGATTCAATTGTTTAATCATAGAGGCTGGTGCTTGGATGAATATCTAAAGTGGTAGACTGAAGACTCATCTAGCACAATTAAATAATTATTAAGAGATGATCTCTAGCCTGAGAAGGAGATGGCAATCCTTTCTCTAAAGGTTGATATCTAACCGACCTCTTGATGCTAGTCCTCTAAATAAGAATAAGAGATTCGGAGTTGTTAGATAAGTTAGGTCAAAGAGTTGACTTAACCATATCGAGATAACCAAAGACCTATGCCAATGCTGTCTTGATATAGGCATGTATCCTCTGACCGGAGACAGATAAATTACTATATGTCTGAGTATGTACATTTGGCAAACCAATAGGATGATGACCTAACCAAGGTCTATATACTGACGCGCTGGTGTGTATGCAACGACATATGAGTAATACGATCTCTCAAAGGGATAATACAGGTTCAAATACTTAACCGGAAGACATGAGCTCACTCATGAGATATTGGGAAGAATCAAATTCCGTGCATGGTCGTCTCGCTTTAGAAGCTTTACTGAATTTGTAGGTTAGATATATGCTTTTGGATAGTATATGATCAACACCTAGGTATGATATATGCTTTTGGAAAGTATATGATCAATATCGACTTCCAATGATCGAATGAGAAACTTAATGATAAAACCCTAAAGTAGATAATGTAAAATTGATCTAGTACTTTGGGTTTATTCTAGGTCTTCCAGTTTGTAGTATGTATAGGTATTAAGAATACCTGAGGGTAATGTGATCATAAACGATTGTATAAACATGACGCTTCCATTCCTAGGGAGTGATGAAACGGGTCTGGATTTTAGTGACTTCTCTTAGTAGAGAAGTGATCTGATCTTGATCCAAATGTTGGACAGAGATCTGAATGTGATTCAGATGTAATGAAAATATTAGATTTGCGGTCTTGATTTAATCAAACATCTATGAGATGTCCGTAGGATCTGGATTTGAGACTGATCTCAATATCCAAGTCATTATATGTGGAACAATGCAATCTCCCTATCCTTATCTCCATGTATTCGCGGAGAAAGCACATTATCCTTGAAGAGTTCAGGACAATTTCATTGTTGATATATGAATCTGAGCATTGAGAAAATTGATAATTAAATGTGATTTAATTATCACGAATAATATGATTTTGATTCATATTACAAGGAGATTATCTATGATAATTAAATGAGATTTAATTATCAACTATATATAAATAATGTGAATGTGATTCAAATTATTTGGGCAGATGAGAATAGAGATCTGATATGATTAAATATGATTTAATTATCATGGATATGAACAATGTGGATGGCACTATCCATATTAATCACATATATTATAAATGTTATTTATAATATATAAGATATAGCTATTTGAAAATAAGGTTTACAAATTAAATGTTGATGTGAATTGGATTCGCATTGGTCAATTAATTAAAAATGTAATTTACATTTTATTTGGGGTTGTGAATGTGATTCACAATTTTCCAATTGCAAGATTGCAATATTCACAAAATAATTTTGAATTATTTTTGTAGAATAATTTACAACAAGTGTTGTTGTAAATATTGTATATTTCCATGGAATAATGCAATCTCGTGAGATTACATGGAGATTGCACCTTCCTACTAGGGAGGGTGGACGACCACCAAATACAATTAGGAAAGGGTGGTCGTCACCCCCTCTTAATGAAAGGAGGCAATCTTGCTTCCATGTATATCCGGGTTTAATTGATTTATTGTAGGATTAATTTATATTAATTTATCAATATAAATATATATATATATAGTTAATCTAAATTAAATTAATTATTGTGTTTTTACAACAAAATCTTGGCCATTGAAAGAAGCACAAATCATTCTCATCCATTGATTTTATGTAGTCCATGGATTGTGATCCATGGACTCCGAAAATACTATGTAAGAGGAGGCACCATTATTCATCAAAGTTACAACAACAACAAGAGAAACAACATATGCTCTCTCTCTCTCAATCTCTACATGTCCTCTCTCTATCATTGTGGTTGTCCACCATGGAGCCCTAGAGAGAGTGGCCATCGCTGCAGCATCGTTGTTGTGCTCCTAGATTGTTTGCTCGTAGATCTCCATCTCCTTCGGTGCACCTCGCTCGCGAAGAAGATGTCGGATCTCGTGTGACGAGATCAGGAGATTTCTTGCTTGGATCATCAACATGGATTGTGAGGACCATGCGTTTCATCAACGAACTCACAAGCATCTCCTCCGTCGGATAGGACTTGAGACAGGAGGTCTCTTGTTTAGAGACTCTATCACAACCACGCTTCAAGAGGTAAACCTAATACTTGTTTGTAGTTTAGATGAAACAATCGAGAAGTGTTCCTAGATCATGTGGTTACATCGCATGAAAAAATTTTAAATTTTGTTGCCTCGTGCAACTAGTGCCACTAATCGCTCCCAATCGCATACGATACGATCCTCATGCTTCTGTGATGCGCTTAAGGATCTCACCATATCCTTCAGGTTCTTCCATCAACCTCTTACCTGCGTCATTACTGCAAGAATTCGGGTTGGGTTCGTTGAATAAAACACACATGATCCTTCAATTCAGGGATCGATCCATCAAGCGACCCCAAGGATTGTTGGAATACGTTTTGGTAAAGGTGCAGAATATGAAGTTTCCCGTTGATTTTGTGGTCATGGATACGGACGCACTTGCACCATTACTCCAGACCCCTATTTTCCTTGGACGACAATTCCTGCGTACCACAGAGGCTGTAGTTGACTATGAGTCTGGGAAGATCACATTCAGCTCGAGCAGTCACAAAGTTACAATAGACATGGTCAGTGAGCCGAATATCATATCTAATGAAAGTCTTGCTGCACCACTTGAAGAATACCGTGACTTTATTGCAGAGATCGGGGTACAAACCTCTCTTTGAATGACAAATGGACCCTAAAAATCCTCTCACCTAAGGAGGACCGGGAAAGCATAGTCAACACAAGTTCTGAGGGCACTTGGGAGACAAAATGCAATTTGTTGATGCATATCATTGATTCAGACGATTTATGCTAGTTCGAAAATGATGAATTTATTGTAGTTGAACAACAAGCCACTGAGGTGAGAAGCTCTACCTCTCATGTGATGGTAGATCATCCTCCTACCAGGACAGTTTCTAAAGTGAACTAGAAGCTGGCCAGATCAAAACCAGAATTAAAGCCACTTCTGGCAGGGCTTAAATATGCTTTCCTTGCGGGTGCAGAGAACATGTATCTGTTCATAATCAACAGCAGGCTAACCCTGGATTAAGAATCTCGACTTCTCAAGGTTCTAGATAAGAATAGCAAGGCACTTGGTTAGCATGTATCAGACCTCTACGGGATAAATCATGCTCTGTGCTCACACCACATTTATTTGGAAGAAGATGCCAAGCCCTCGTGAGAGTTTAGAAGAAGACTGAACCCAAATTTGTGGGACGTCGTCATGAAAGAAATCACGAAATGGTGTGACGCAAGCTTCATTTATCTCATCTTGATTCAAAATGGGTGAGCCCACTACATATAGTTTCAAAGTAATTAGGGCTCGCCATGGTTACAAATGATAGATGAGAGGAGATCTTTACCCAGCTGCTGACATCCTGGCATGTATGTGTTGATTACCGCCATCTTAATGCAGCGACCGAGAAGGACCACTTCCCCTTATCGTTCATTGATCAAGTATTGGAAAGACTATCCAGCAAGGAGTTTTTCTACTTTCTGGATGGGTACTCCAGGTATAACCAAGTGGCTATCACCCCTAAAGACCAAGAGAATACTACCTTCACTTGCCCGTTCAGCTCCTATGCTTTCAGAAGAATGCCCTTTAGACTATGCAACGCACCGACTATCTTCTGAAGATGCATGCTTGAAGTTTTCGTCGAGATGGTAGGTAGCTTTCTTGAGGTGTTTATGGATGACTTCTCCATCTATGGTGATAGATTTTATTCCTGTCTTCAACACCTGGATAGAGTACTTCGGAAATTTCATGAGGTCAATCTTGTGCTATCTTGGGTAAAGAGACACTTCATGGTCACAGAAAGGATTGTGTTAGGTCATGTTGTTTCCAAACGTGTCATGGAAGTCGACTCAGAAAAGGTGGATGGGATCGCCAATTTAGAGCTACCTTAGAAAGTAAAAAATGTGAGGTAATTTCTTGGGCATTTGGGATTCTACAGCAGATTCATTTGTGACTTCAACTGCATTACACAGCCTCTTACAGAATTGCTATGCAAGGAGACAGAGTTCAATGTTGGTCAAAAAGTTCTCCTTTCATTTGATCAGCTGAACGAGATAATCACTCAAGCTCCAGTCCTACAGCTGCCAGATTGGTCTCTTCTATTTGAGATCATGATGGATGCGTCAAACTTTGTAATTGGGGATGTTCTGGGACAGAGGAAACACAAGGCTCCCTATGTCATTCACTATGACAGCAAAACACTAGATGAAGCTCAAAGAAATTACGTTATGACATGGAAAGAATTGCTGGTTGTGGTATTCGCCCTTGAGAAGATCATATCCTGTCTTCTTGGATCACAAGTTACTATCTATACTAACAACTCTGTTATCAAATTATTACAACAGAAGAAGGATACCAAGCCTAGACTGATCTGATAGATCCTTCGCTTCCAGGAGTTTGATTTGGAGATCAAGGACAAGATCGGGGTTCATAACGTGGTAGCATATCACCTCTCCATAATTGATTAGCAAGAGTCTCCACTAAGCAGTGCACCCATCACAGACACCTCTCTTGATGAGTCGATTCTGGCCATGGATTCACTCCCTTAGTATGTCGACATTGTGAACTACCTCGTTCCGGGTGTAGTCCCGCAGATTGGACGAAATCAAGAAAGACAAATTCTTGTCCACCATCCATTTCTACCAATCGGAAGGACCACTTTTATTCAGGGAAGGAGCGAGTTGTACTTGGCATAGGTGTATTCCTCGGGAGGAGCATCATAGTGTCCTCGAGCATTGACATTTGCTCAAATCTGGTGGACATCACTCTAGAGATAGAACGGCAGCAAAATTATTTTAGTGTGGCCTCTGGTGGCCAGCACTATTTAAGGATGCCGCGTTATTTGTCAAGCACTGCACTGATTGTCAAAAATTGAAAGGAACCCTTACAGCTAAAGATTCCATGCCTTTGAAGTTCATTTAGATATTACATGCATTCAACGCTTGGGGCATTGACTTCATGGGACGCTTCCCTAGTAGTCAGGAATATGAGCACATCCTTCTCGTCGTTGATTATGTGAGTCGTTGGGTTGAAGTTATCCCTACCCGAGTCGTTGACAACCGTACAATTTGTCGATTTCTTAGAGAAAACATCATTGCACGGTTTGAGATTCTGAAGATATTCATATCAAATGGAGGTGATCACTTCATCAACTGAGAGGTCAAGAAATTAATGAAGGAATACGGCATCGAGCACCGATTTGCATCTCCTTACCATCCTCAGATCAATGGCATGGTTGAATTATCTAATATAGAAATCAAGACGATCCTTTAGAAGCTTGTAAAGACAGAAAGGAAAATTGGTCCCAACTCTTGGACTCTATCCTTTAGGCATACATAACCTCTTACAAGTCCCCCTACCATCTTGTCACCCTACCATCTTGTGTATGGAAAGCCATGACATCTACAAGTGGAGCTAATTCACAAATCATTATGGGCCATCAATATATGCAATTTGGACTCACAAAGAGATGGTTAGAAAAGAAAAGAGGGTATGAACAAGCTCCTAGAATTCTGAAACTATACATATGATAACACACAAAGAGAAGGTTAAACGCTAGCATGACCGGCACATCAGATGAAAGATCTTCAAGACTGGACAGAAAGTATGGTTATACAATGCAAAGTTGATGATTCCCGAGAAATTAAAGAGTAAATGGACATGTCCATTCAGTGTGCAAGAAGTGTGTGACAACATGATGAAGCACTAAATGCATGTATTAAAATCGATCCATTGTAGCATGGGCACTTAGGATCTCCTACAGAACTAAGAAGAATCTCAATAACGAGTTTCTCGGCTTTAATTTATAACCTCGGAAGTCCAGGGTCAAACACAATGATAGGAGCCATAATACGATTATTTAGGCATTGAAATATCTATGTTATGTCACAGATAAATTAATCACGGTCAAAACGAACAAATAATGTAAGCAAGCAATGCAAGGTAAATGCACATCACAAATGCATGCATGAGATGAAATGTGATTTTTTTATTGCATGTTAAAAGTAATAACATAGTGAACATAATGATAATTCATGAACAAATGCAATTATGCTAACAATTATTTCTTAGAATGATTCATCAGATTAAGCAATTATATAAATTAATTCTAAGTCCAATTGATCAATGCAATGTAGAGTCATATTTCATTTAATAAACATGGATGCATAATATAGAATTTCAAAAAATAATCCTTCATTTATTTTCTAATAAGAAAATAGAACTTATCAGATCAAAGACAACTAAACGAGGATCAAAATACCACAGAAATCATCTCAATCGGATACACAATGCTCAAGTTATTCATCATTTAATCTAAGGGTATAAATGTGATAAAACATAACATGAAACATAACAAACAAGTCCCTGGAGGGACTGAAATGCAATTATTGAAAATCGGTGTGAAAATTTATTGAATACCCCCTGTATGGGGGTATTATTGTAAATAAGTAAAATCGGTGGGGTGAATATGTAATTAACCCAGGTCCGCAAGCACGAGCCACGTGCACTCCTAGGTTTGATTGGCTTCCCTTTACTTGGGCCCTGTGGCGACAGGCGGTTCTTCGGCGGATGGCTCGGCTGCTCCAAGGCTGCAGGTTTGGAGTTATCAACATGGCTTAATCACAGCCGTTAGATCATCCCCAAATTGGGGTGATCCAATGGCAACTGTACTCCAGGGATCTTCCTCTCCACCTTGCAAGGCTGCGAAAGGGACGGGGCTCCGGGGAGCCCTTCCTTCCTCCGCCAAGCTCCAGGCGGATGTCTGAAGGTCGGGGAGGATGTCTGAAGATGCCTCGCGAAGATGAAGCAAGGTCGGTGAATTCACAACCCTCTCTAGATGATGATGAAGATGGAGAAACCTCAGGGATGCAGATCTAGATCGGAGCTCCTTCGAGCTTTCCGGAAAAATTGAAAGGCTTGTGACCTACATATGTTAGCAAGCATAGCTGAAGCAATTTGAAGTATATGCATGCAAGTGTGAGCAAAGTGGAGGCTGATCAAAGCATAGAAGGTGGCAGCTAGCAGTGGTTCCTTTTCGTTTGAACAAAGAAGAAAGGAGGGAATGGTCTGAGGTCTGGAGGAAAGAAAAATATGAACTCGACCTCCAGCGTTCATCACCGATGCACGACGAAGGTTGGAACATGATCAAATCATGAGAAGGGTGCAGGTGCGTGTGGTGAAAAAATGAATAACATTTAGTCAAACATATAAAACTCACTATACATTGAAGATTATTCACCATTGGTGGAGGAATGGCTTGTGCTTGAGGTCAGAGATGGCCTCAGGGTCTTCGCTTAACATGCCCAGCCTTGGCATGTATCTCAAACAGCCACCATTCGGTGTTGTAGCATGGCTGGATGGCCATGGATCTCACCGAGGCGGAGTTCATCTTTGCATCATCAATCCTCCATCTCCCTATCAAGGAGAGGAGGAGAGACACTAGGCCTCACCCGTGTAATGGAGGATAACTCGCCACGATGGTCGGTGGAGGGGTATTTGAAGCGGAGAAATGGCAGTTGCAGGTGGTTTTGACGAAGGTTTCAACCTCCTAAAACCGATGAATGGGTTAGTTTTGAAGAAGTTAAGGGAGTTAGAATGAAGGAAGGAAGTTAGAAGTATGCGAAGATGGTGGTAGTTGGTCGAAAGGGAACTGGTGGTAGTTGGTGTAAATCGGAGAAGTGAGGCGGTTTGGACATGGAGGCAAATAGCTGGAGGTCGAAAAGAAGGCAAACACCATTGGATCTTTTGATCCAATGGTTGTGGTGAAGGCATAGACCAACGGTTGAGATGCGTCTGATCAGGAAGCGATCAGATAGCTTATATGGAGATGCTAAGCACCCATGCTACAATGGATCGATTTTAATACATGCAAATAGCGCTTCATCAGATGGCGCTGTTGTCGGGGACACGACTTCATTAATATAATTACTTAGGATTTTATATCTTGGTTAAGCTAATGTTTATTTTATCTAGGTCAATCATGTGATGTGATATTTTCTGCATTATTATATATATATATATATGTGTGTGTGTGTGTGTGTGTGTGTGTGTGTTTGTGTGTGTGTGTTTTTAATCTTTGAAATATCTAATATCTCCTCTTTTGTGGTAGGGCTCATTCATCAAGAATACTCGTGGAGAATGGAGGCTACAAGCTCAAGCTAGAGTTCCCGTTGAGATGAACCGCGGAAGATGTCTTCAAGACAAATCAGAGATTTTTCTGTTCATAGTTGTTGTATATTATTATGGACTTGGACTATATTATTGGTGTGTATTGAGTTTGTTTTACCCATGCAATGTGGGGCTCAACTTGAGTGCTCGATTTAGGATCCATGCAAACGGCTCATAGAGCTATTTTCGATGTATTATCCTAAGTACTTGAATTCGTAAGTTAGGGCATACTAATTGCATCTTATGAGATTCACTTATCTCTAAGATTCATTATATGCACCTAATCTACGTTCAACTTTGCCCAAATGAATTTAATATCTTCTCGCTAAAAGACGTATCATTAGGTGTGGATTTCCATTGACTTGCATGCATTTGGCTAAATTTTATAGTCAGTCTCGCATATGCATGAAGAGAGTTGGCGACACTATAAGTACTTCTCTTGAGCATGACATCATGATTTTAAATCTGTATGATTCTTCCCTCTTCATGATTTGTCTCTTAGGATATTATGGAAAAGGGACTGGATAGTAGACGATGACTTATGTGTTCAGAAATTTAATATAAGTGATAAATTAATCTATAAAAATGGGACTGTTAATGCAAGTTGTTGTAAATAAAATGGAGCTAAAATTCACCATATTTTTGGGAGAGAAAACCTCTCTTTACTTGCATCTATATATTCATTCTTTGAGGGGTGCGGACGAATCCCTAGGATAGAACCCAAAGCCTAATTCACCCTGCTCGTAATGAACGTAAATTTTGTATGATCACCAATAAAAGAGACAAGATAATTAGACCATATTTATGGTATTCACTATGTGTCTTTGTAAAATAATCGGGTTTGTTTGATCTTGTATGACTCTTCAAGCCTCCTAAAACTCTTGACTCCATTATCATCTCCTGAGATTCATCATCCAGAGATTCGGCTAACATTGATCCCTTCATCAATTAGCTTCCTATTCCATATACTTAGGCTTATTTTTCATCCTATGTATATGGGGGATCCAACATCATTATGATTGTTCTGCTCGGGTCATCTAGCTTTAATTCATGTCTTTATACTTAAGATATTTCTCAACTTACGTATAGGCGGACTAGAGTCCGTGTCTTCATCTAACTGATCTTTTTTATTCATTTTGCACATGTGATTCTATCATCAGTTTTCGGATTTCCTTTTATGCTTAGCATGAGCTATGGTTTCATATCACTTTGTGCTATTAGAACATAGAAAAAGGTAAGTATAGGGGGCCTACCGTATATATTACATATTTACTTTAGCAATAGCTCATATTTAAAAAAATCAACCATTAGGGTTATGGGTATCCTATTACATCATTGAACAGATTTGTGTAAAAATATTTTTAAAATACTTTTTGAAAATTATATACATATTTGACATGGTTTTCATGTGTTTTACATGGTTTGCAAAAATACGGCTTGACATGTTTGGAAAATAATTTTCAAAATATTTTGAAAACCTACATATTTATGTGACATTGTTTTGAAAAATATTTTACTTAGGTTTGGAATGATAGGGTTTTACTTGTTTTAAAAATCTGTGTAAAATGTTTGAAAAATCACTATACATATGTGACAATATTTGCAAAAAGTTTTCAAAAATTCCTTTAAAAGTTAAGGGTGTAAATGAGTCTAATTAACTCTCTAACTTGATATAAATAAAAATAAAAATAATCACAAAAAAAAGATTGACTTTTTAATTGGTATTATTCTCCAACCCTTTCACTATGCACTCAAGGCTTGAGATGATCTTTAACATTTGGTTTAAAGAATCCCTAGTCTTAGAGAGATATGCATGCTATATTCATGTTCAATATCCCTTAAAAGAATTTGATTATCACTCACATGCACGACTGCATACATTATTGAGATGAGTCAAGGTATCACTAAGGAAACTGTGATTGGAAGCTTGAGTTTGGACTTAATTTCTATGATGCTCGAGGATGGAATAAAATTAATGACAACTTCATGAAACCTGAGTTTCAGCATGGAGGACACTATTCGGATGATTGCCTTCCCCTTATCCCTTATGGACAGAGCAGCTGACTAGCTAAAGCATTTGGGGAGATTCGTGACTACCTGGGAGCAGCTTCGCACCTAGTTTCTGAACAAGTATTATCCACTCGGACGGACCAATGCAGCGAGGGCCCTGATCAGCAACTTCTCCATGCTCCCCAACAAGCAGTTCTATGAGGCGTGGGAGAGGTTTAGAGAGCTTACCGACAGATGCCCGCACCATGACATCTCAAAGCAAAACCTAGTTCAGAGCTTCTTTTGTGGGCTTACACCAGAGCTGCAGGGCTTGGTGAATGCTTCTTGTGGCGGTTCCTACATCACCAAGGATGAGGATCAGGTCTGGGCCATCTATGAGGAGATGGCTGAGAACTACACCGTGATGTCCCAGACCCGACTCTACAATCAGGGACGCCCCAGCCACAGGCCGTGCAGTTTCAGAGGATCGCACGGGTTGATGCCGGTCCATCCACTTCATCGGCAGCAGTCGCACATGCCGAGTCTACAGCCGCATACATGGGCATTATCAGCGAGAAGCTGGACCGGATTGAGCTGATAGAGAAGAAGCAGTGCCAGGGCATGACGTAGATCGACCGAATGGCACAGATGCTGAGTAACCTGAAGACACAGATCATGTGTCTCCAGGAGGCACAGACAACTTCTCAGCCCCGTCTCAGGTCACGAGGAGATCCGAGTAGTAGTGGTAGCTCGTCCCAGTAATCCAGTCAGCCTAGGCAGGTTCACCTTGTACAGGCGGAGTCGTACTAGCAGCCACCGCAGTACGTCTAGTCACCACCATCTCAGGACACTAAGATGGTGGTGTATCAGTCGGATCAGCCTCTGGCAGTACTCCCCCTGCCCTCTTACGAGTAAGATCCGTTGGTGGATGTCAACGGGATTTGGTACGACCGACCCAGCCCGGTATCCGACGAGACCATCCCGAACTCCGCTGGTTGGCCGGAGGCACCAGTTCCCAGCAACAACCTCTAGTTCAGGGTGGCCAGTACGGCCAGCAGCGTGAGTAGCACCAGTAGCCCCAACCCCCAGATCAACAGCTGCAGTCATTTCACTACCAGCAGTATGGTCCTCGTCCTTATCAGCAGGGACAACCTTGGAGGGGAGAGCATCCTCAGCAACAGTATCATTAGCAGTACCCTTCTCACCCTCACCACCAGCAACAGCAGCAGCCTCACTACCAGCGAGGGCACCTGTCAGGTTCTCACGGGCCGACCTATGAGAACCCTGCCTCGGATGATCTAGCTCGCCTCATGTCCGAGCAGCAGGCTACCTTTCGATAGGAGATGGACGAATTTCGCTAGGAGCTGAGGGAGAATGTGAAGGGGAAGGCCGCCATCCCTGCCCAGATCGAGCTGAACTCGAACAGCCTGAAGAGGAAATCTGAGTAGGAAGAATTAACTGAGGTTACCACTCCTAGTTCTTCACTTGGTGATATGACTGCATACATGTTTGATGCTGATTTTGTTACACTTAGGAGCGGTAGGATGCCAGCAGGCGGTGCCTCGACTGAGCGATGAGTCGATGCTACTTCAGGAGCGCCGGGCGAGGATGAGAGCGGTGTTGATACCGCTAGACATGATGACGGTGATGCTGATGCCACTACAGATGTTGATCCAACCGATGATACTAAGGCCGTCGTTTCACCAGACGGAGGGGGTGGTACTGATGCCACTAGGCTTGTTGCCGAGCCAGAGCGCGGTACTGATGCCGCGGATCCAGATGCTGAGGGTGGTGTTGAGGCCACCATTACTACTACTGCTAGTCCTGTTGTTTTTCCTTTTGTGCATGTACCTCTAGACATTTCTAAAACATAAAGGAAAGGGTTTGATTTTTTCTGATCCACCTATGTTGCTTGATGATGTATGTGTGGATTCTGTCATGCTTAAGCAACCCAGACCCTCTCCTAGTCTTTCATCTGAGAAGGACCCAGCAGTCCCCTTCCTCCAACCACTCCACTTGGCTAAGGGGACCAAAAAAGACCCAAAAAAGTCCCACCAGCTATAGTTCAGCCAGCATATGATGGACAGATTTCATATACAACTGACTCTACAGGAGGCCTTGGAGCACATCCCTCTCTTCCAGAGATCACTCAAAGACAGGTCCATAGTTCGGAGGAAGAGGAGGAACCACCAATCAGAGATTCATGGTGCTCACTCGCGCCACATGCTTTGCGATCTAGAACCGTCTGCCAGCCAAGAGGCCAGATGCAGGAGCCCCATATGTTAGATGTCATATTCAGTAGCAGAGGTTCGATCGTAGTCTATTAGAAAGTGGGTTGACGGATCCGAAAGCACACTTGTTAATAAGTTCTTTTTATCTGTTCATGCCAAAAATATGGTGTGCCGTTCGTTGTAGGCGGCGATCGGAATCGGTCAACAAATAACCATAAATATTATTCAATGTCAATCAAATGGTTTTATGTTTATTTTACTTGGGCAAGTCCAAAGGTCGATCACAAGGAGGCAAAGGAATAACCTAGATTCATGTCTATCAAGATTCGTGCAAGGTTTTCGAGGAGGTGTTTTTTTTTTGGAATTTTTAATGCAAATAAGGGATGCAGGATGCAATTTTGGCCTATTTTAGGGACTAAAATGTAAATTGCTTTCAAACATCGTCCGAAAAATACGAAACTAGGCCACAATGCATAACATGATGAAATGAATGCACTGTAATTTTTTTTTGGATTTTTGGATGCAAAATGAATTTTTTATGAATTTTCAAATGCAAACAGAATGATTTTCAATATTTAATTATAATAAATATTAAACCAACTTATTTCCAGGGGATAAAATTATCTAAGATCTATCACTAGGAGATGGATCTCAGAAAAACCTAAACCTCGAAAATGTAGGGTTTAATACCTATTAAAAATTAAATACTGAAATATGCAAAATGTTTTTTATAGAGCAATTTATGCATGCAAATGCAAATCTTTTTGGGCACAATATCAAGCACAATTAACCTACAAAATGTGATTTTTCAGGTATTTTTTAGAGCAACGGTTAATCAAATAAAAATTAAAGAACAAAGTTTGCAATTCTCCACAGAATAATTAATTATTAATTAATCACTACTCACAAGAATAACCACAATGTGTCAAAATGTAGAGAATTAGGTACAGAACAAAGTGCCAATTTTTTTTAAATAAAATAATGCAACGAAGAGGCTTAAAACTAAAGGTAGAGTCAGGGGTACAGAGGCAAATATAAATACAATAAACAAAAGTGCAGGAGGGGGACCTAATTGTAATTACCAAGAATAGGTGGGCCATTCCTCAAAATTGCCAAGGTAGCACGTGCCTTGCACGTGCTCCTTGGTTGGCTGGACAAGTGTGCAAATAGGAAGAAGGACTGGGGGTGTACTGTAATTTTCCCACTGGTAACGTGTGTAGCATGTGACCTTGGGGGTAGCTCTGTAGATCAGGGAGTCCCCAGGGGTTGGGATGCAAATGTTCCCTCAATCGCGTACGTTGCACGCGGGGAGGGCCTTGGGACTGGGACCCGCTGCTGTGGCAGAGTGATAAAGGCGGAGGGCTGGTGGAAGCCCTTAGTGTCGGCGATGAAGCTTGTTGTCGATGGCGTGAAGCTCCAGGAGGCTATAGCGGAGAAGATGACCGGCGTTGCGCTCGTGAAGGCGAGGCAGAGCAGCGTCTGTCGAAGAAGATGGTTGAGTTGGAGTTGTCGATGAAGAGGCGGAGACGTTGACGATGGTTTTCGGAGAAGATGGTTGCTGAAGTCATCGTCGTTGGCTCGACGCCAAGGCGGGGCAGCTCGAAGAAGACGTAGGTTGTTGATGAAGCTTGAAAAAGTCGGTGGAGGAGCTGCGGTTGAGGTTGTCGTGGAAGATGGTCAGAGAAGATGACTATGGCGTTGGCTCGACGATGATCGGAGCTTGGTAGTACGGCCTTGTGGCGCTACTGCAACGACCGTGCTGGCGGCGGCCGGATCTCGTCGACATCGAGGTGAAGCCCGGGCTGTCACCACCGACCCTCGAAGCTCTATCGACGGATAGGGATCGGGGGGTGGGGGAGGGTCTGAGGCCTTTAAATAGGAAAGAGGGTGAGGGGCCGGCGATGGAGGCGAGGCTCGCATAGGAGGTTGCGGAGGTTGTTAGGGCGGCGCGTGGGATCCGCGGAGGGGCAGTTGGCCGGTGCAAAAATCACGGGGGCGAGAATAGCGGCGACGGAGGTGGAAGATGATGCGCATGGGCCGTCCGATCGGCCGAGATCGGACGGCCCGGATCGTAACGCGTGGCGGGGGCTGTTGAGTAGAGGCGTGGCACGCACGGAGCACGTGCCTGTGAGGTACGTACGACGCACGTGTGGGTGTTATTATTTTTTTAATTTATTTAATAAAAACAATAATTAAAAAGGCCAAAAAACGATGATATGTGGCGGCTCCAGAGGCTGCCACGTGTCAGCAATAGAAAAATCCGTAGAAAAAGATTTTGTAAAATCAAAAATAAATAGCAAATGACCTTGGATCGAAAAAGTCCCTTCACGAAAAATGCTCGTCTCGATGAGATCTACAACTTTCATGAAAACATCAAAACCAAAATCGATCAAATGCACAAAGTGATTTTTTTGGGTATCCCATTTGCATAGAATACCTAGATTTTTGGGTTTTCTAATTTTTTTATCATTTTTAAACCAGATAAAAAAATCCAAAAAAATAAGGAGAAATGAAAGATAAATAAAAGACATCCAAAATCAAAATTTTTTGAATTTTTTATTAATAAAGAATGTATGTACATAAAATACCAGGTCAAAAACTGCTAAAATATGCTATGTACAAAAGAGGCCCAAAACCCAAATGTCACATACGAGCTCCGATTCACTTGAACTTGGTCTTGTTTTGAAGGTAATTGAATGTACATTAGTTGAAAAGTGAGTAGGACCAAATCGGATATTGGATGGGGAAGATATGGGGATTTTAGTCTGAAAATCTTGAAACTAGGGTTTGGGTTTTTAGTCCACTTACCAGGGTTAGTGATATTTTTTGTATTTTTTTCATTTATTCTTGTTAGTGATATGTACACACTGGAGGTGGTTTTTGTGTCATTTGGAGTTAGCATGAAGGAGTTAAAAATTCGGGAAATTAGGCTATTTACAGGTCATTTTTTGCTTGGATTTTTGGCTTCTTATTTTGTGCAAACATGATGGATAAAATGCAATTCTTATCAAAATATGCATGAATGCTAATTATGCAGAATAAATGCATAAATGCTGATGATTTTGAGGGAATTGAGCTTAATGAATGAGAGTTGGAGTGATGAATTTGAGATTCATCATCCCCCTATACGTAAACCATGCTCGTCCCTGAGCATCAAAAAGAAAAGCCATGAAGTGAAATGAGATTGGGTTCCATACCAATACCATGAGCTGAAGGTGAAAATGAAACTAGACTCGACCATTGGATTATTAATGTGGCGGAACTTCTGTGAAACTTAGAATTTTAAAATCAATAGTTCTTAAGTTCTACACATCATTGTCACAGTTGCGGCTCAGAAGTCATCTTAGATCAATCCTCTTCGCAAAGTATACCCTATGAATATTGAACAACCGACTCATGTGTGTGAAGGGTTTTAGCGTTTCCCATCCAGAATGACGGACTACCATGCTCCTCTCATCTCTAGTAACTCATCCTCGGGGAGTCAGGTATTTGCTTCTAAGGACTATCGTGTTGTGTTCACAATCGAATTGGGGGGAGAAGATAGAAGAAGGGTAAAAGAACTGGAGGGTGGCCAGTGTAGTCACCTCTCATTGTGAAGATGGCTAGTGTAGCCGAGTCTCCACCAAGATCTGCAGGTTTCTTGAAGCTTGGACATTTTTGGTCGGATTTTATTTGGTAGTTGCTTCTTTGTATTTGGATTTTTTGGTGGTTTTGCTTGGATCTTGTTGTGCCCCTACGAATATAGAATCTTTTTGTTCCGCACATTTTTTGGGGTCTTAGAAAAAATTATGCCCAGCCGTCCATCCCTTTTCCGAAGCTTTATTTCAACCCGTACTTTGGTCTTTAGATTTCCACGCTACCAGAAAAGAGGCTCACGCAGTCTTCCAACATCCCGTCTGAGTTGAGCTAAGTGCATAGTGTGAGAGTACAAATTAATTTCCTATTCTAGAGTTGTACCCATAATGAAGAGACCAGGTTAGACACTAAGAGTCAAACGCTATACATTATAATGTGGAACTTAAATAATTAAGTCAAAAGACCTGAAGCTCTTAAAATCCTATTTCTCGATGAAGTTCCTTTGAAAATTAGGTGGATTAAGGTCGTGTCCAAACCACTCTCGGTTTCTACTCATAACTCGGTTCAGAACCCAATGACTTTTCATAGATGCAAATGAATGTGATGCTGGATGAAGTGCAGGTGTGTGAAATGCAAACACATCTTTTATGCAAAAATGAAATAAAAAGCCCTTTTTTCAAAAATTTTGGGCAAAGTCAGTGTTAGTAGCAAAACTCTTTTTTTCTCTCTTTTCTTTTTTTTGTTTGTTTGTTTTTGTTTTTTTTTCAAATTGATTACCCACCCTGTAAATACATATAGACTTACGCGAAAGTACGAGATATGGGTAAAATATATACCAAGTATATACACAGACCGCCCTATACTTAGTGAGTGATGTGTCCTCAGAGCACAAGAAGCGGAAAGAAGACATAGCTCGGGCTAAGCGTAAGGGAGTGAGAGAAAAAAATGAAAAGAAAAATGGGTCAGGATATGTGAATGAGGAGAGTATATTCAGGTGGATGTCGGTTCCCCCTATACTTAGGCTTTGGTCAGCCTAAGTATAGAAGAAGGCCAGAAGTGGAGTGATCGGGAGAAGGAGAAAGGATGGTATATACAGATGTCATCGGTCCCCCCCTATACTTAGGCCTTGGCCTAAGTAGAGGAAGTAGTTGTACAAGGAGACCGATGTGGTCGGGAGGGAGGTTGGGTAGCCGATGATTAAGGCGGTTTTCGGCTGACTTTTTTGTGAGCTTGTGATGGGAGATCATAATGATAAGACGAAGATGATGTATATGATTCCCAACTATGATAAGTGTCATCCTCAGAAAAATCATGATGGATAATAGATGAAGTGTTTGAGTTAGAAGAAAGATATCCATCATCAGAGTTATCCTTAGAGGAATAGTATTTGAAAGTGGACATACTCCAAGTATTCATGTCTTTTTGTTTCTTCAGTTGTTTCCTCAGAATTCGTTCTTTCTTGGGGTCAATCAGTTTGTCCTTGGATGAATAATCAGAAGCACCGGTCTCAGTCAGCTCATACAAAATAATTCCAGTGTACTTGAAAAGGGCAGGAGCATCAGCCTTAGATGAGTAGTAGTTAGGAACGGAAGTTGTCCAATGAGAATTGAATTTTGGATCCTTGCGAAGATATGGCTTTAGAGCTGCCGAATAGACTTCACTCCTGTAGACTACCTTTTTCGGAACTAATGAGGGATCATCAGCTGATTCCTTTTCCGAAAGGTCAAAGGTGACTCTCTTTTTCTTATTTCATGAAGGTGTCGGTTCACTTGAGTATCCAGATGAATAGCCATTGGAATTCTCCTTAGTCGGTTTTCGTTTGTTCTTGGTCTTCTGAATGTTGGTGCACTCTCAATTTGGGATGATTTGGTCCAAGTATTCAGAGAATGTGGCTCCATGGTGCGACCATGCATATGTCTCAAGATCGTAGAAGAAATTTTTGTCTATTTTGATATCTACAGGAATTGAAATACTGGGGAGAGTCTCTAAACCAATAGTCTCGTCAACAACCGCTATCTCAGGTGTAGCATCGGGGTAGGGCTCTTCTACCGCTTCATGGTTGCGGATGTCAGGGACTTCGTGGGTTTCCTCAGAAGATCATGGTTCCTCAAAGACAGGGTCAGATCTAAGTGCTTCCAATGTTGTGAAATTGATTTCCCGAGTCTCACAATCAATAATTACCTTGGCCAATGCCAAGAATGGCTTTCCGAGAATGATTGGAGACTGAGTGAATTCTCCTTGATGCTCAATATCAATGGTCGTGAATTCTACTTTGAGCAGTGCACCTTGGAATTCATGATGGCAGAAATGATTCCTCTCGGCCGCTTTATAGATCGGTCCGTCAATTGAACAATCTCTCGTATCTTATGAATCGATCAGAGTTTGAGTTCATGGAATACAGAGGTCGGGAGGATTTGATCGGTGAATTGTCATCAATCCGAGCATGGGTGAAAATCATGTCTTTGATTTCACAGTCAAATCTGGGCAACCGCTTCACTATGTGGCTCTTGGTTTTTCTCCTCAACACCAAGGAGGAGGCCATTGACAAGATATGTCTCTCGGTCTTGGTTCTAATCCTGTCCGACATTTTCCTAGTTAATTTGTACATTATAAATCTTTTAAGGTCGGGGAAGTGTTCAATGGCCTATAGAAAGGGAAGTTCAAAAATCAATTTCTTTCCTAGTGCTTCCCGTACAGCTGGATCCAAATTCTTCAGACCTTCTTCAGTTTCAATTTTTATGTATTTTTCGAGATTTTCGATTTTTCGTGATTTTTGAATATTCCAAATTTTTTGGTATTTTCTGTGTGAGTGGTGATGTGGGGTGTTCCTTAGATGAGCAGGGACTTTGATGTTCAGAGTAAATGTCAGAGGCATAGTCATTCTTCGGGGAGTAATATGCAAAGGCATTGATGTTGGAATCGTCCCTAGGTTTTTGAATATCCTAAAAATTTTCATCATGAGATCCAATCTTTTCCTCATTCATTTCTATGTCCGAGCTCCCATAGAGTGAAATTAATCGGTCAATAAATTTTTGAAATCTATCCTCTATTGAATTGAATCTCTTATTTATCCTCGAAAGATCATCCTCAAAATGTTGTTCATGATCAATCATAGGAGCAGTCTGTGTGTGTTTAATAATTTCATCTTCCATTTTTCTGTATATGTTAAGAGGAGAGTTTCTTGGAATATCCATTAGATGATCATTATTTTCTCAAAAGTTCTCCTAAAAAATTATGGAAGGAGGCTGCTCATATGATCCAGTCATGTGTAGTTGGTCTGAGTAGAGTTCAATCCTATGATTGATCAGACCTTGATATTATTGAGTCATCATACAGGGTTTATGTGTTTCTATATGGTCAGTCCAGTCCTCTGTATGAGTATCATGTCTGAAGAGGGGTTTGTCATGGTCAATCCGATGCTGAGGATCACTAAGTGCGGGTCTTTCCATCTGGGTTTGGTTTCTCGGCCAGTCATGAGACTCAAAGGTATTTTCATCTTAAAATGGCTCATTAGAGAGAATCCGAGAATAAGACGGTTCAGTCCAAGATGGAAGATGGTCATGTATGGTCAGATGATGCGAATAGAAATTCAATGAGGAGTCTGAATTCATCTGTGGGTGAAAGTCTCCCGCAAATGTTGGAGGATTATTGAAAGAAGAGGATTTAGTTGATTTGGGTCTAATCGAGAGAAATTCATTTTCATAGTATAGCTCTGATGGATTTTCATATAGATGTTCCATCATTTTTGAAAGGAATGGGGGGTTTGATCTGCAAGAGTTATTGGACAAGAGTTCCATGATGAGGTTTAAATCAAGAAGGATAGAGATGATTGTACGGGATAGTCAAGAGAAATTTTATCAAATGTGCGGCTATTGATCTTCAAAATCGGTTCATGCACACCAACGCAAACACAAATCAAACCCCGGGTTCACCAACTCAACTCAAAGTGAATACCGAGAAGGTTCGATCAATTATCTTGTCAATTTTAGAGTTTGGTGATAATACAATATATCAGAGCGGTTAAAGCGAGCTGTTAGGAACCCAAGGCTCTCAAAAGTCTGGCCTATCCCGAATTAGATATTTCCCAGCCAGTATGAATTGCGAACTGTTTACCGATTACCCGATCAACTCAATCTGTTAAGGACATCACGGGCCGCTTCACCGGCTACCGGAGAGATCCTCACTAGAGAACGACTAACCCAAGATAGTAGTATGAAAATAGCTAGGGAGTGGCTTTATCCTAGTGTGTGGGTCGCTCTCTCGCTCATGCAAACCAAACAATAATGGGGTTTCTCTCCCGCAAAAATTCTTGATTTTATGGGTTCCTAAGATCGGCTATATTTAACAGTCCCAATTTTAATTAGGTGATCACTGAAGAATTTAGATGAGCACAAATACAAGTCTACCATCCAGTCCCAATTTCCTTTAGAATTATGTGATAAAACAAGAGGGAGAAATTCGGGAAAAGCCAATGCACGCGGAAAACTATGATGAATGCTCAGTTATAAGACTTACAGTGAATCCTCGCAATCTCCATGTGGGATGCTAGACAGAATTGAAAAATTAATCTAAATGAATGCAAGCCGATGAAAAACCGCACCTAAGCAGAAAGTTCTATTAGCGGGAAAGAATTGACTTAAATTTTTGGCTAAATTGAACGATCTATGTGCGTCTCAATTAATAGTGCAGTGTGGCTTAAGATCCTATGAGCACAATCAAAATTAAAAATGCTCTGAGAGCCGTATGTGCAGGTCTATCCTAATCGCCACTCAAGTCGGGCCCACCCTCACCGGAGAGTGAAACAGGCCACGACACACCATAAGAAGAGTTCAGAGTCTTTTTACACACGCGAGAGTCCAAACGGACATCGTTGTAAATGAGCAATTAATTACAAAAAATAAAATTTGCAGAAATTAAAATCCTAGACTCTACGCTCTCTCACCACTCGACTCGATCTTAAATTAATTGCGGCTTCTTTGGATGTCAGTGAAGATGCGTCGGTTTCTTGAAAAACCGCTCCACGTACACCGGGTACCTCGCAAGAAAAATAAGAGAGATTGGTGTAAGAGAGTGACTCAAAAAATAATCAAAAATAAAAGAAAAGAAATAAATGCTGAAAAATAAATGCAGGAAATAAAATGGAATTTACAATGAAAAATTCGGGGGTCAGACTACCCGAATGCGGAAAACTGAACAAGAAATTTCAAAACACAAAACTAAGCCGTTTGCCTCCCCGGCAACGATGCCATCTGACGTGTCCGTGAATCAGGTCTTTAAGAAGTTGTTTTTATCTGTTCGTGTCAAAAATATTGTGTGTCGTTCGTTGTAGGCGACGATAGGAATCGGTCAAGAAATAACCACAAATATTTCTCAATTTCAATCAAGTGGTTTTATGTTTATTTTACTTGGTCAAGTCCCAAGGTCTATCACAAGGAGGCAAAGGAACAACCTAGTCATGTCTATCAAGATCCATGCAAGGTTTTTGAGTCGGTCTTTTTTTTTGGAATTTTTAATGCAAATAAGGTATGTTGGATGCAATTTTGGCCAATTTTAGGGACTAAAATGTAAATTACGTTCAAACATTTTCCGAAAAATACGAAACTTGGCCACAATGCATAATATGATGAAATGAATGCACTGTAATTGTTTTTGAATTTTTGGATGCAAAAAGATTTTTTTTATGAATTTTGAAAGGCAAACAGAATGATTTTTAATATTTAATTATAATAAATATTAAACCGACTTATTTTCAGGGGAGAAAATTATCTAAGATCTATCACTAGGTGATGGATCTCAGAAAAATCCTATTAAAAATGTAGGTTTAATGCCTATTAAAAATTAAATACTGAAATATGCAAAAGGATTTTTATAGAGTAATTTATGCATGCAAATGAAAAACTTTTTGGGCACAATATCAAGCACAATTAACTCTACAAAACATGATTTTTCAGGAATTTTTTAGAGTAATGATTAATCAAATAAAAATCAAAGAACAAAGTTTGCAATTTTCCACAGAATAATTAATTATTAATTAATCACTACTCATAAAAATAACCACAGTGTGTCAAAATGTAGAGAATTAGGTACAAAACAAAGCGCAAATTTTTGATAAATAAAATAATACAACGAAGAGGCTTAAAACTAAAGGTAGAGTCAGGGGTACAGATGCAAATATAAATATAATAAACAAAAGTGCAGGAGGGAGACTAATTGTAATTACCAAGAATGGGGGGCTTTTCTGCAACATTGCCAAGGTAGCACGTGCCTTGCACGTGCTCCTTGGGCGGCTGGACAAGTGCACAAATAGGAAGAAGGACTGGGGGTGCGCTGTAATTTTCCCACCGGTCATGTGTGTAGCACGTGACCTTGGGGGTAGCTCTGTAGATCAGGGAGTCCCCAGGGCCTGGGATGCAAATGTTCCCTCCATCACGTGTGTTGCACGCGGGGAGGGCCTCGGGACTGGGACCCAGTGTTGTGGTGGAGTGACAAAGGCGCAGGGCCGGTGGAGGCCCTTGGTGGTCGGTGATGAAGCTTGTTGTCGATGGCATGAAGCTCCAGGCGGCTATGACGGAGAAGATGACCGGCATTGCGCTCGTGAAGGCGAGGCGGAGCTTCGTCTGTCGAAAAAGATGGTTGAGTTGGAGTTGTCGATGAAGAGGCAAAGATGTTGACAATGGTTGTCGGAGGAGATGGTTGCTGAAGTCGTCGTCATTGGCTCGACGCCAAGGCGGAGCAGCTCGAAGAAGACGTAGGTTGTTGATGAAGCTTGAAAAAGTCAATGGAGGAGCTGCAGCTTAGGTTGTCGTGGAAGATGGTCGGAGAAGATGACTGTTGCGTTGGCTCAATGATGATCGGAGCTTGGCAGTGTGGCCTTGCGGCGCTACTGCAACGGCCGTGCTGGCGGCGGCCGGATCTCGTAGACGTCGAGGGAAGCCCGGGCTGTCACCACCAGACCTCGAAGCTCTATCGGCAGATAGGGATCAGGGGGGGGGGGGTCTGAGGCCTTTAAATAGGAAAGAAGGTGAGGGGCTGGCAATGGAGGCGAGGCTCGCGGAGGAGGTTGCGGAGGTTGTTAGGGCAGCGCGCGAGATCCGCGGAGGGGCGGTTGGCCGGTGCGGAAATCACGGGGGCGAGAATAGAGGCGGCGGAGGTTGAAGATGACACGCGTGGGCCATCCGATCGGCCGAGATCGGACGGCCCGGATCGTGATGAGTGGCAGGGGCTGCTGAGTAGGGGTGTGGCACGCGCGGAGCACGTGCCTGTGAGGCACGTGCGACGCACGTGCGGATGTTATTATTTTTTATTTTTTTATAAAAAAATAATTAAAAAGGCCAAAAAACATTGACACGTGGCGGCTCTAGAGGCTACCGCGTTTCAGCACCAGAAAAATCCGTAGAAAAAGATTTTGTAAAATCAAATATAAATATCAAATGACCTCGGATCGAAAAAGTTCCTTCACAAAAAATACTCGTCTCGATGAGATCTACAACTTTCATGAATCAAAACCAAAATCGATCAAATGCACAAAGTGAATGTTTGGGGTATCCCATTTGCATAGAATACCTAGATTTTTGGGTTTTCTAATTTTTTTAACATTTTAGACCAGATAAAAAATCCAGAAAAATAACTAGAAATCAAAGATAAATAAAAGACATCTAAATCTATATTTTTGGATATTTTATTAATAAACAAAGTGTGTGCATAAAATACCATGTCAAAAACCGCTAAAATACGCTATGTACAAAAGAGGCCCAAAACCCAACTTTCACATACGAGCTCCGATTCACATGAACTTGGTCTTGTTTTGAAGGTAATTGAATGTACATTAGTTCAAAGAGAGTAGGATCAAATCGGACATTGGATGGGGAAGATATGGGGCTTTTTGTCCGAAAATCCCAAAACTAGGGTTTGGGATTTTGATCCACTTACAAGGGTTAGTGATTTTTTTATTTTTCATTCTTGTTAGTGATATGTACACAGTGGAGGTGGTTTTGTGTCATTCAGAGTTTTCATGAAGTAGTTAAAAATCCGGGAAATTAGGCTATTTACAGGTCATTTTTGGCTTGGATTTTTGGCTTCTTATTTTGTGCAAACATGATGGATAAGATACAATTCTTATGAAAATATGCATGCATGCTAATTATAAAGAATAAATGCATAAATGCTGATTATTTTGAGGGAATTGAGCTTAATGAATGAGAGTTAGAGTGATGAATATGAGATTCATCACGGGTCTTCGATCAACCAACTTCCGGCAGCCCTTCTCGACCGCTTTGAGGTTGGCCCTCTAAGACAGAGAATGACGGTCCTTCAGTTTGCTGATCGATCTGCCAAGAGGCCAAAGGGGTTGCTGAAGGACGTTGTCGTCACGATTCAGGGCCTGAAATTCCTCGTGGACTTCGTAGTGTTGGACATGGAGATCCCTGAGTCCGTGACCAATACCCCCATCATCTTAGGACGCCCGTTCTTGGCCACAGCCAAGGTAGTGTCCGATCATTATAGAGGGAAAGTATACTTTCACATCGAGGGCGAGAGTATACAAATAGAGACGATCGAGGAGACTAGAGCCAGAGATTCAGCTTGCTCTGAGCCGACATCAGATTCAGAGTAGATGACAGAGGCAGGGCGAGACATCCACCAGGACTGCGATTTTGTGATTACAGGTGACATGACAGTTTGGACAGATCCAGCAGCACAGGCCATCCTCTCACCTTCAGAGTTTGTCGATGCACAGATGAAAGCAGAGGAGAGCTTGGAGAGCGCACCCCTAGTCCATGATACATCTCAGGCAGCAGAGCCGGTTCCCAATCGTGAGGCAGATTTTTGTGATTCTGATACAGCTCCCTCAGAGTCAGATTTCGACTGGGCTGAGTTTGATGACTTGATACCATGTCTGACTTCCACAGAGCCTACATCTAGGGAGGAGGTTGATTCCACATAGAGCAGAGACATACCAGCAGAGCAGCCTTCGCCTGAATCAGATTGTGAGCGAGAGTTTTCATTCTCCCATGTAGATTTGGCCGTATTCACTCAGACCATTCAGAGGCCAGATCCACCAGCACCATGTTGTCCAAAGCTGAAGCCGCTTCCTTCATCGTTGAAGTATAGGTTCCTTGCAGACGAGCATAAGATGTACCCAGTCATTATCTCAACATATTTGACTAGAGAGCAAGAATCCCGTCTGATGGGGGTTCTTGAAAAGAACCGCAAGGCGATAGGATGGAGTGTAGCCGATCTCCAGGGGATAAGTCTGGCCATGTGCTCCCACCATATCTATCTCGAGGAGGACGTGAAGCCGTCGCGTGAGTTCCAGCGGATGCTGAACCCAAACCTTCAAGATGTTGTCATGAAGGAGATCTCGAAATGGTGGAGCGCCGATTTTATCTACCCCATCTCCGACTCCAAGTGGTTCAGTCCATTGCATGTGGTGCCCAAGAAGACAGGCATCACTACAGTTGTCAGTGTGTCTGGAGAGGAGATCCTACTTAGGTACCCACTTCTTGGTGGGTCTGTGTGGACTACACACGATTGAACGAGGCCACCAAGAAGGATCATTTCCCCTGCCCTTTATTGATCAGATTATTGAGAGGCTGGCATGGAAGAGCCATTACTGCTTTTTGGACGGGTACTCCTGATATAACCTGGTGGCCATTGCGCCAGAGGACCAGGACAATACTACCTTCACCTGTCCCTTTGGGACAAATGCTTTCAAACGGATGCCCTTTGGATTGTGCAACGCTCCTGCAACATTTCAGAGGTGCATGTTGTCCATCTTTTCGGACATGGTGGGGGAGTGCTTGGAGGTCTTCATGGATGACTTTTCGGTCTATGGCGGTGGAATCGATTCTTGTCTTGACTGCCAAGACCGTGTCCTTCAACGATGTATTGAGGTGCACCTAGTGCTTTCTTGGGAGAAGAGTCACTTCATGGTGACTCAAGGGACGGTGCTTGGCCATTTAATCTCCAACAGGGGCGTGGAGGTTGATTCGGCCAAGGTGGATATCATTAGGAAACTCAATCCTCCGTCCAACTTGTGATAGTTACAATCTTTTCTGGGGTACGTCGGTTTCTACCGACGATTCATTCATGATTTCAGCCGGATTTCCCAACCGTTGACTGATCTGCTAATGAAAGACACCGAGTTCATTGCGGATGATAAGTGTCTAGCGTCATTTGAGACTCTCAAGAGTCTAGTTGTAGAGGCTCCTATCCCGCAGCCTCCTGATTGGTCTCGCCCATTCGAGATCATGACGGATGCCTCTGATTTTGCCGTAGGGGTCGTGCTGGGACAAAGGAGGGATGGAGTCCCCTTTTCTATTCACTATGCTAGTTAGACTTTCCATGCCACTCAGCGGAACTATACCGTCATTGAGAAGGAGATGCTAGCCGTAGTCTTCGCCCCAGATAAGTTCAGATCTTACATCATTGGATCTAGAGTGACCATTTTCACTGATCATAACGCCATCAGGTACCTCATGGCAAAGAAGGATGCCAAAGCCAGATTGACCAGATGGATCCTTCTACTCCAGGAGTTTGATATAGAGATTAAGGACAAGCCTGGAGTCAAGAATGTGGTAGCGGATCATCTCTCCCGATTAGAGTATCTTGAGGATTCTGAGCAGATTGAGCCTATTTGTGAGACCTTCCCAGATGAGGCGATCCTTGCTATCGCCTCTCTCCTGTGGTATGCCGATATTGTGAACTTTCTTGTTGCCAAGAAAGTCCCACAAGAATGGCCCGGGCAGAGACTTGAGACCTTCCTCGCAAAGGTCAAGTTCTACCATTGGGAGGATCCTGTCCTTTATCATGAAGGAGGCGATAGCGTCTGGCGTAGGTGCATTCCTCAAGAGGAACACAATAGCGTCCTCACATACTGCCACAAGCTTGAGGCAGGAGGACATCACTCTGGGAGGAGAACGGCACAGAAAGTGCTCCAATTCGGCCTATGGTGGCCTACCCTCTTCAAGGACTCTGATGAGTTCGTGAAGAGGTGTACTGACTGTCAGAGGATGGGATGTTGGAAATGCGAGCCCACGGCGAGCCATTATGCAATAAATGTTGTTGCAATTCACTCCTTGATCTGAAATGAAGAATACATAATTTGCATAATAGGTCCCTTAGTACAATTAGGGTTATGTACCATGGCCATCTTAATGATCATACAGCTGTTGATTCAATTATTGAATCATAAAGGCTGGTGCTTAGATGAATATCTAATGAGTTAGATTGAGGACTCATCAAGCACCGTCAAATGATTATTAAGAGATGATCTCCAGCCTGAGTAGGAGATGGCAATCCTATATCATTTAGGTTGATTTCTGACCGACCTCTTGATGCAGGTCCTCTGCGTAGGAATAGAGATTCGGAGGTGTCGGATGAGTTAGGTCAAAGAGTTGACTTAACGAGATCGAGATAACCAAAGTCCTATATCATATGCTGTCATGATATAGGCACACATCCTCTGACCGGAGACAGATGTGTTACTATATGTCTGAGTATGTACATTTGGCAGACCAATAGGTTGATGGCCTAATCAAGGTCTATACACCGGCGCGCTGGTGTGCATATAAGGGCATATGAGTAATACGATCTCTCAAAGGGAACATACAGGTTCACTACTGAACCGGAAGACATGAGCTCACTCATGAGATATTGGGAAGAATCAAATTCCGTGCGCACGGTCGTCTCGCTTTGGAAGCTTGACTCAATTTGTTGGTTTGATATATACTTTTGGAAAGTATATGATCAAGACCTAGGTATGATATATGCTTTTGGAAAGTATATGATCAATACCGACTCCCAATGATCGAATGAGAAACTTACTGATAAAACCCTGAAGTAGACAGTGTAAAGATGATCTAATACTTCTGGTTTAATCTGAGTCTTCCAGTATGCAGGATGTACAGGTATTAGGAATACCTGAGGGTGATGTGATCATAAACGGTTGTATAACCATGAAGCTTCCATTCCTAGGGAGTGATGAAACGGGTCTCGATTTTAGTGACTCCTCTCAGTAGAGAAGTAATCTGATCTTAGTCCAAATGTTGGACATTGATCTGAATGTGATTCAGATTCAATGAGAAGATTAGATTTGCGGTCTTGATTTAATCAAGCATCTATGGGAGGCCCGAGATCTGGATTTTAGATGTGATCTCAATATCCATGTCACTATACGTGGAACAATACAATCGCCCTGTCCTTATCTACAAGTATTCGCAGAGAAAGCGCATTGTCCTTGAAAAAGTTCATGGATAATTCTATTGTTGATATATGTATCCGAGCATTGAGAAAATGGATAACTAAATGTGATTTAATTATCATGAATAATATGAATTTGATTCATATTATAAGGAGAGTTATCTTAGATAATTAAATGTGATTTAATTATCAAAGATGTAAATAATGTGAATGTGATTCATATTATTTGAACACATGAGATAAAGAGATCCAAGATGATTAAATATGATTTAATTATCAAGGATAAGAATAATGTGGATAGTAATATCCAATTATTCATAATATATTATAAATGTGATTTATAATGTATTAGAGAGAGTTAAATATAATTTATATTAGTAGATTAATTATTAATGTGTATTGGATACACATTGTTTAATTAATTGAAAATGCAAATTACATTTTGTTTTGGGTTGTGAATGTGATTCACAATATTCCAATGTCAAGATTGCAATATTCCCAAAATTATTTGAGAATTATTTTTTTTGAATAATTGTTGGAAAATAAGTTGAGAGAAAAACAAGGAGATATGCAATCCCATGGGAATCCATGGGATTGCCCTCCCCATATGGGAAGAGGGGGGCGGCACCAATTCCTTTATGGAATTGGTGGCCGTCCACTCCTCCCAATAGGGAAGGAGGCTCTCATTTGTTTTTTCACTCCTTATTTAGTTGGTTTAATTTCGTATTAATATATATTTGATTTATCAAATATATTTAATCAAAATTAAATCACAAGTTGTTGGATTTTACCAACAACAACCTTGACCATTGGATTGTCATAAATCAATCTCAACCATTGATTTTATATGACACATGGATTGAGATCCATGGATCCCAAAACCCTATAAATAGAGAGGCATACCCATGCTCTCTCTTTACACATAATGCTTGAGAAGCATCTCTCTCTCCCTCTCTCTTTCTCTTTAGAGGTCAGCCCTCTCTCTCCCTCTCATGGCCGTCCACCATGGATGCCATGGAGAGGTTCTCCATCGCCGCGGCATCGTCGTTATGCTGCCCGTTCTTCTGCTCGTGGATCTCCGTCTCTTTCGGTGCGCCTCGCTCGGGAAGAAGATGTTGATCTCGTGTGTCGAGATCAGGAGATCCGCCGCTTGGATCATCAACATGGATTGCGAGAAGCACGCGGTTCATCCTCGCGCTCGCAAGCGTCTCCTCCGTCGGATCGGACTTGAGACAGGAGGTCTCTTCGTTTAGAGACTTGATCGCAACCACGCTTCAAGAGGTAATCCTATTACTTGTTTGTGGTTTATACGAGACGATCCGAGAAGTGTTCTTGGATAATGTGGTTTCGTCGTAATAAAAATTTTTAAATTCCGCTGCATCGAGCAACTAGTGCGACTAGTCGCTCCTCGTCGTATTCGATACGACGCTCACGCTTCCGTGATGCGCTTGAGGATCTAACCATATCCTTCAAGTGGTATCAGAGCCTTAGGTCGACGGTTTCGAATAGTGATTCGCTAACCGAGGACGACTTGGGTTCGCTAAGGTCGCGAAAGTTTTCATCGCATTTGATTTCGCATATCTGTTTAGTAAATAAATTCGGCACTGTTTAAATGGTTTAAACACGAATTTTATACTTTTATTATGTTCCCCATTAAATAAGGAAACCATAGGATCTGAGTTTGCGTAAATCGGATTTCGTATGCTCGAGATATGGTCGTTTTAATGAACATGTATGCACTGTTGCGGGAACTGTGAATCTGAACGTGATTAAAATGTTAATTACTGTTTAGAATTGCCTCTAAATGCGTGAAACATCACTTAGGTTCTGTCCTAAATCAAATTAGCAAACTTTAGAAATTTACTTTGCTTAATTTGGATTTAATATGATTGAGATATGCCAATTTTAGTAAGTAGGGGTCACTGCTGAAATTGCTTTCCTAATCTAGAACCAAGTGATTGTCAATTAGTGAAATTAATTATTAATTTCGTGAAATAATCTTGAAAAATATTTGTGAAATATTGAAACATGATTATTTGCCTAATTGACTTGGCCCCAACCAATTAGTTGATTAGATTTGATCTAAACCTTAATTGGAATTACAATCATCAAACTTCTTGCTTGAATAGGACTTGGGAATTTGCCTAGCAAATTTCCTTAAAATCAAAATTGTTTTGATTACTATATGGTATAATTTCGGTTGAAGAACCGATGATCATCTCAAGTACAAAATAATCAATTTGGCATTATCCTTTCCCGAGGCGGATATGGTGTCTAGTCGGGGATCGCTGGGTCAGCGGGTTGCAACGTATGTGGTCCGCCCCACTCCCGTCGGTACTGGCCATGACAACGGGTAGGGCCGGGATAATGTCCGAGGGATTATGATGTATTTTTCTAATTATTAAAATACGAATTAATACGTACTTTGAGAATAATATCATATATATATTCAAGCATAAAATTAAGTTTGATTGATTGAATTGGATTAATAATTAATTTAATATGATTAAGTTAATTATGTCCAATTAAGAATACTCTAATATGATTAGAGTTAATAATTCCCTTGGAAGAATTAATTATATGAATGTGATTCATAGTAATTAATTAAATTTGAATAAGAGGTGGAGGATCACATAAGTGACATCCATGGTCTCCCGTCAAGGCGAAGGATTTCCGTCGCCAGGGATTGTATATAGGAGACGTCTGTACGAAGTGACAGCTCCTATATACAAGCGCATCTGGATCGGACTCTTTGCTTCTCGAAAGAGTAAGGCCGTATGCGTAGTGACCCCAATATCGGATCCTCATATTATTGGGGCGATATTGGATTGCGCATAACGAGTTCTATTCCTGTTGACGGTTGGTTCAATTAACGACGGGTCAACGTCACCTTAGGGGTGGTGGGCCCGGGTGTTAAAGACCGAATTGGGAAATGCAAGTTGGACTTGCAAGGCGGAATGTGTTCCCGCTTCTCTTTATTGGAGTTGCAGTTTCTCATATTATTGGGATGTAACAAAGATAAAGAGGAGATCCCAGATCTTGCTGAGATATAATGGTAAGTATATCTCTTACATTGAAAGTGATTAAGGGAATGAACTTTCATTGTTGACATGGCAAGACAACTTTGATATAAAAACTCCTATATCAAAGTATAATATGTGTATATATATAAATATATACCCTTATGCAAATTTCTTATTTCAGATAATCCTTCATTAAACCCACTCAATATTATACTCAATAATAACCAGTAAAATATCGTGGATTGGACCCTATAATCCAGATATTGTACTTGCAATTGGACACACAATGTATGTGGTTGCAATATGCAAGTTTCCTCATAATAATGATAAGTGATAATTAAATAAGACAATAGGACTAAAACCCTAGGGTTTGTATGTCTCTATAAGTCTTGATCTTATCGAATGTACTTTTGAAGTGACATGTCGATGATGATCGTAATTATCAAATTAATCCTTATAAAATCAATAAAGATATTCTGGCATATATATGTGCTCTTGACATTTAATCATGAATGACATGGTTCTCTACATCATGTAGAATGGTAGCTCTATTAGAGATAATGTATTCAAATTGTTTGAATACCTACCTGAACCGATGCTTCAAAGAGTTTAGATGGATGTAGATGATGAGTGTCATCATTCTACTGTCTATACTCTAGTCATTCATGAAGCTTCATAATATTCATATTATATGAACTTAAATGAAGCTTGTATAAATGTTGAAATACTCTTATATTGAAATTTTTGATTTTAACATAAGAGATCCTTGGTCTTGAGCAAAGGTTGCTTATAGACAAAAGGGAGCGCAGTGGAAGCATGGGTTGGACCCAAGTAAGAAATATAGTCAAAAGGTTGACTGTATTTCTGTAGCTTCCATATGACATTCAAAGAGTTGAATGAATGCAAATACTGCAATAAGTTGATGTGTTGATAGTATGACTATCAAATCTATCTAGAATCCTTAGAGAAGGAATCAGATAGTGCATCAGATTAATCTACATATAATCATTGACTTACTTATTTGATAAGATAAAGTGTAATAATTGTATCTCAATTTTCTAATGACATTTGCAATTGGTTGCATATGTATTAGAAATTTGATCTTAAGGTTTATTGGTCATCCATGTTGAAAGTGATGCAAGTGTTGCAACAATTTCCATGAGATCAATAGACTTCATATTTTCAGTGGGAGCCCTTAGTCTTAGAGCATGTCTCTATGACCTAGATATTAGAATACACTCATTGTTTATTTCTAATTGTTGGATATAAACATGAATTCTGTAATAAATCTATCATAAAGAGTATGATGGAGATATTTCAGATAGTAATCTAAGATCTAGTGGACTCTTTTAAATTAGAAAATTAATGAATGGTTCGTTAAGTTTTTTAATAATGAGAATTAAAAAGATCAATAGGAGGATAAAGATCATTTGATAATGATCTGACATCAAATTTTGGACATATGTCTGTTGATGAGATCAATGGACTAGTAAGACATGAAACTTTAGATTGTCTAAAGATTCAAATCTCACATATTTGTGAATATTGTATTCAAAGTAAAATGTCCAATACATCCTTCCTTGGGAAAGGTGTAAGATGCCAAGGTATTAAGGATCTCATACATATTGATCTATGCAGATCATCTATATCATAGTAAACATTATGGATATGTGATATCTGTTAACGATTATATATGATATGAGATTTCTTTTCTTCACTTAGAAAACTTTGAAATGTTCAAAGATTTCACAATTTTGGTTTAGAACCAAAGTTTGAAGGAAGATAAAATGAATTTGATCTAACCAAGGTAGCATGTACCTATTAGATGAATTCAAGAAATACCTTATGGAGATATGAATATCATTTCTATCTCAATCCTCCTAATAAACCTTAACTCAATGGAGTTGTAGGAATATACAATTGATCATGTGTGACATGATTTAATCAATGATTAATCCTAGCATAATTATCTATTAGTTTCCAAGGTATATATGTAGTAGAGACTACATTATATACTTAATAAGGTTCCATGCATGTAAGCTGGAATCTAACACCAGAGAGTGCTACTTCATTAGGAAAATAAAGGATGGTATTAGATACCTACTTTATGACCTTGAGATTCTTAAAAGATCTCATCTTTGAGAATATGATTCTTATAGGATGACTCTCTTGAGAATCAAGATGAAAATGAAGTAAAGGAACTCATTTAATCTTGAAAAGATAATGAGGCTCCTGAAATCGGAAATTAAAATAGATATTTAAAGATGAAACATTAATACCTCTTCAAATAAGTTTGAGGATGGATTCCATGTGTCAGTTAAATCTGACAATGATCGGATTTCATGTGATGAAGCTCCTGAGGATCATGACATGGAAAGATGGATGTTAGCAATAAAAGTCTAATGTAGACTTCATATACAAGTGTCGTATATGGACCCTTGAGGATCCACCTATATGGGTCAGACCCATTAAGATGTAAATGGATCTTCAAGAGAATGAGGGAACCTGATGAGAAGGTAGAGACCTTCAAAGCACGGTTCGTAGCCATGAGCTACACACTGAAGAGAAGACATCGCTTGCGATGAGACTTGCTCTCCAGTGACCTTGCTTTAACCCATCAGAATATTGCTAACTATAGCTGCACAACTTGACTATGGCATCTTCATGATGTGAGTCAAGATTGCATTCCTCTATGAATACCTCTCTGAGGATATTCATATGAAGTAGCCCCAGGGCTTCATGGTTGAGGAAAGCAAGGTGTGCTAGCTGAAGAACTCCATCTTTGGACTCCAATAAGCTTCCTGTAGTTGGAACATAAGATTTGATAAAATTTTAAATGTTATGATTTCAGATAGAATCTTGATGAACCATGAGAAGCTTAGTGGGAGTGTCGTTGTGTTCGTCGTGCTAAATATAGATATTATTCTAATCATTTGGAATGATATAAGGATAATAATAAGTGTTTTAAAATTTGGTTGTTTTATACCTTGAGATACGATTTCAAGGATACCTCTTAGATCTTATTTCTGAAGTCGTTCAGAAGCAAAGAGAAGAGGGCATTGGGACTGTCGCATTAGTAGTACACCTTGGACTTATTCCATTTTCTGGACAATTCCAAGAAAAGCTTCCTTCCCTTAAGATGTGGTAGTGACCTGTCTAGAGGGATAGCACCTCAAAGAGTTGAGGAAGTGAATGCTAGAACTGCTTGCACTTGTGCATCAGTTACGAGAAGCTGAATGTATGCTAGATGTGTACAAGAACCAAATGTCTACCATGCAGTGGGAGTAGTAAACTGTTACTAATCCTACTATGGAGATAAAACACTTGATTGCAGTAATAACAATATCTTCAAAGATGATGAAACTCAGAGATAGTGATCTCAAAGCCTTATCTTCAAAGGTTTAAGACCGTGTAGATAGTGATCTATAAGGGTCTTAACTGTAGATACCTTAGGAGATAAGATCTCCAGGAATGAAGGTATTCTAATAAGGATTATGGTAATACTGGTTATGATAATTAATAAGATGTAGTGTCAAGGACACTATAACCAACAAAATTGAGTATCGGTTGAATGAGATGCAACATTCGCATTGGATGCGAGCACTGTTACTAGGAGATATGCAAGTGCCGTAAAAGGACTTGGCGTAGTCTCTTGAGAACGGAGTGACTGATCAGCTTACCTAGCTATTTTCTAAATAGCCTATGATTGTCACATGAGTGTGGGTTTAAATGATTAGCCCATTAATGGCTCTTTGAGCTAGTGGGAGATTGTTGGAAATGTGAGCCCACGGCGAGCCATTATGCAATAAATGTTGTTGCAATTCACTCCTTGATCTGAAATGAAGAATACATAATTTGCATAATAGGTCCCTTAGTACAATTAGGGTTATGTACCATGGCCATCTTAATGATCATACAGCTGTTGATTCAATTATTGAATCATAGAGGTTGGTGCTTAGATGAATATCTAATGAGTTAGATTGAGGACTCATCAAGCACCGTCAAATGATTATTAAGAGATGATCTCCGGCCTGAGTAGGAGATGGCAATCCTATCTCATTTAGGTTGATTTCTGACCGACCTCTTGATGTAGGTCCTCTGCATAGGAATAGAGATTCGGAGGTGTCGGATGAGTAAGGTCAAAGAGTTGACTTAACGAGATCGAGATAACCCAAGTCCTAAATCATATGCTGTCATGATATGGGCACACATCCTCTGACCGGAGACAGATGTGTTACTATATGTCTGAGTATGTACATTTGGCAGACCAATAGGTTGATGGACTAATCAAGGTCTATACACCGGCGCGCTGGTGTGCATATAAGGGCATATGAGTAATACGATCTCTTAAAGGGATCATACAGGTTCACTACTGAACCGGAAGACATGAGCTCACTCATGAGATATTGGGAAGAATCAAATTCCGTGCGCACGGTCGTCTCGCTTTGGAAGCTTGACTGAATTTGTTGGTTTGATATATACTTTTGGAAAGTATATGATCAAGACCTAGGTATGATATATGCTTTTGGAAAGTATATGATCAATACCGACTCCCAATGATCGAATGAGAAACTTACTGATAAAACCCTGAAGTAGACAGTGTAAAGATGATCTAATACTTCTGGTTTAATCTGAGTCTTCCAGTATGCAGGATGTACAAGTATTAGGAATACATGAGGGTGATGTGATCATAAACAGTTGTATAACCAAGACACTTCCATTCCTAGGGAGTGATGAAACGGGTCTGGATTTTAGTGACTCCTCTCAGTAGAGAAGTAATCTGATCTTAGTCCAAATGTTGGACATTGATCTGAATGTGATTCAGATTCAATGAGAAGATTAGATTTGCGGTCTTGATTTAATCAAGCATCTATGGGAGGCCCGAGATCTGGATTTGAGATGTGATCTCAATATCCATGTCACTATACGTGGAACAATACAATCGCCCTGTCCTTATCTCCAAGTATTCGCAGAGAAAGCGCATTGTCCTTGAAAAAGTTCATGGATAATTCTATTGTTGATATATGTATCCGAGCATTGAGAAAATGGATAATTAAATGTGATTTAATTATCATGAATAATATGAATTTGATTCATATTATAAGGAGAGTTATCTTAGATAATTAAATGTGATTTAATTATCAAAGATGTAAATAATGTGAATGTGATTCATATTATTTGAACACATGAGATAAAGAGATCCAAGATGATTAAATATGATTTAATTATCAAGGATAAGAATAATGTGGATAGTAATATCCAATTATTCATAATATATTATAAATGTGATTTATAATGTATTAGAGAGAGTTAAATATAATTTATATTAGTAGATTAATTATTATTGTGTATTGGATACACATTGTTTAATTAATTGAAAATGTAAATTACATTTTGTTTTGGGTTGTGAATGTGATTCACAATATTCCAATGTCAAGATTGCAATATTCCCAAAATTAATTGAGAATTATTTTTTGGTGAATAATTGTTGGAAAATAAGTTGAGAGAAAAACAAGGAGATATGCAATCCCATGAGAATCCATGGGATTGCCCTCCCCATATGGGAAGAGGGGGGCGGCACCAATTCCTTTATGGAATTGGTGGCCGTCCACTCCTCCCAATAGGGAAGGAGTCTCTCATTTGTTTTTTCACTCCTTATTTAGTTGGTTTAATTTGGTATTAATATATATTTGATATATCAAATATATTTAATCAAAATTAAATCACAAGTTGTTGGCTTTTACCAACAACAACCTTGACCATTGGATTGTCATAAATCAATCTCAACCATTGATTTTATATGACACATGGATTGAGATCCATGGATCCCAAAACCCTATAAATAGAGAGGCATACCCGTGCTCTCTCTTTACACATAATGCTTGAGAAGCATCTCTCTCTCCCTCTCTCTTTCTCTTTAGAGGTCAGCCCTCTCTCTCCCTCTCATGGCCGTCCACCATGGATGCCATGGAGAGGTTCTCCATCGCCGCGGCATCGTCGTTATGCTGCCCGTTCTTCTGCTCGTGGATCTCCGTCTCCTTCGGTGCGCCTCGCTCGGGAATAAGATGTTGATCTCGTGTGTCGAGATCAGGAGATCCGCCGCTTGGATCATCAACATGGATTGCGAGAAGCACGCGGTTCATCCTCGCGCTCGCAAGCGTCTCCTCCGTCGGATCGGACTTGAGACAGGAGGTCTCTTCGTTTAGAGACTTGATCGCAACCACGCTTCAAGAGGTAATTCTATTACTTGTTTGTGGTTTAGACGAGACGATCCGAGAAGTGTTCTTGGATCATGTGGTTTCGTCGTAATAAAAATTTTTAAATTCCGCTGCATCGAGCAACTAGTGCGACTAGTCGCTCCTCGTCGTATTTGATACGACGCTCACGCTTCCGTGATGCGCTTGAGGATCTAACCATATCCTTCATGGGAACTTGTGGACATCGTGATACGATGCCGATGCAGCCCATTCACTTTTGTGAGGTTTTTGACGCATGGGGCATCGATTTCATGGGTCCATTCCCTAAGAGTCAGGGATTCGAGTACATTCTGTTGGCCATGGATTATGTTAGTCGTTTGGTTGAGGCCATCCCCGCCCGAACCGCAGATGCTAGGACTATTTGCAGATTTTTAAGGAAGAATATCATTTCACGGTTCGGGGTTCCTAGAGTTTTAATTTCTGACGGGGGGTCTCATTTTGTCAATGACAAGGTAAAGGCCCTTGCTAGCGAGTTCAACATAGACCATCGAGTAGCTACACCATATCATCCTCAGACCAATGATCTTGCTGAAGTGTCGAATAGGGAGATCAAGACGATATTGCAGAAGATCGTCCGCCCTGACCGAAAGGATTGGTCATAGCTTTTGGACTCGGTATTGTGGGCATATCAGACGTCCTTCAAGACACCTCTAGGTACGTCTCCCTTTCACCTCGTTTATGGCAATCCCTACCATTTACCTGTTGAGCTTAGACATAGGTCATTCTGGGAAGTCACAGATATTATTATGGATCCAGTGAGTGTAGGAGATTAGAGGAGGGCAGAGTTAGCAGCCCTGGAGGAGCTTCGTGATGCAGCCTTTTCGAGCAGCCTACAATACAAGGAGAGAGTGAAGGAGTGGCATGATTCTCATATCAGCCACAAGTAGTTTAAGCCAGGACAACGCATATGGTTGTTCGATGCCAGGTTGAGATTATTTCCAGGGAAGCTACAAAGCAAATGGAAGGGACCCAATTTGGTTAGAAAGGTACACGACAATGGGAGTATTGATATATCTGAGTTGTCTTCTGAGAGTACCTTTCATGTTAACGGGCAGCGTCTCAAGCCATATCTAGATCATGAGCCGCTGGTCATCGATGTTGCCCCAATTCATTATGCTTGAGATGTGGTCTCTTGACTCATATCTATTGCATCTCACGCCTGATTATCACTGTTCTTCTTACTTGTATAGATCCAGTTGTCTATATCATACTATTCTTCAGTCCAACACTCCATTTGCATCTTCGATGTTGCAATACTTAGGGTGCACTTTACCCTAAGTATAGGGGGGAGTGAGACTTTTGAGTTCCTTTTGATTCATTTCTACCTCTACTTTGCTGCCTATACCTAGGGATATTTTACCCTAAGTATAGGGGAGGTAGACCCTGTACATTCTCACTCGGATTTCCCTTTGTGTACAGCCTGCTATACTTAGGCTTATTTGATCCTAAGTATAGGCGGAAACCCCGAGTTACTTCTTGCATTTCTATTCTTTCATTCATCTTTGTATATAGTCTTTCCTTTCACATCCTTATACTAAGCACGAGTTATGTCTTCTTCATCGCTCTTGACTATGAGGACATCGTTCGAGCTAAGTATAGGGGGTTTCGTATATATTTCATATATACTTTAGCCATAACTCGTACTTTGTGTGAGTGTGTTAATGAATAAAAATGGCTAAAACCCAAAAATCCATAAAAATTAAAAATATTTCCTTGTAAATAGAATTCTGTTATTGCACATACATAGCTAGTTGTACAAACTATTTTTGTAAAAATGTTTGTAAAAATCTTTTGTGTAAATAGCTTGTAAATATTTTCCATATCAAAATTATGTATATAGTACAAAATTTTTGTAAAATGTTTTGAAAATCAAAAGTTTGCAAAAACCTTGTGTAAATTTGTGTAACTATTTTGCAAAACTTGCATTCATGCATACATCCATGTTTTCAAAATATTTTTCAAAAATTTTGCACATGTGTAAATATTTTGTAAATTGCATCTTTGTAAATACTTGTATAGTTTTTCCTGGATCATAGTTGACATTTAAACTAGCCTGGAATTAAATTGGAAAATGGAGCTTGGAAGATCTTAATCCACCTAATTCTAAGAAGAACCTTATAGGGCTTAGGGTTGAGACTTTACAGGTCCATGATGACTTAATTCTTTGAGTCCACTAGGCTATGATCAAATGTCATCTCGATGAGCCTAAGTAGAGCACTTAGAAACACACTCATGACTCTTATAGATAATGACTTACTAGGACCAGCACTTTACACCGAGCTCTCTACGGATGAGGTGGTGAGGAGGCAATCCTCTTTGACTTGGGGTAGCATATGAGGGTAGTACTTCTAGGAGGAACCGCTCTTCTTCTTATAGTGAAGGAAGTGTGTCTCAACTTGGTCTGTCGCCATGAGGTCTAACGACAGGAGTTGTGGGTTGCAATAATGCTTCAAAAGAGGGATAGTCTACTGGCTCAAGAGGAAAAACTCCTAATGTATATATGATGCACTTTGTAGATATGTTGTATATATGCACATCAAAAAAATGCAAAAAGAAACGAATAACTCCAAAAAAGTGGTGGGTCTGATAGACAATGATAATCCCACCGGAGTGTATATAGTGCAATAAGCAAAGCTTGAGAGTCATGTTCCATCTTATGTAGCTTGCAGCATGGAGACTTAGCTACACTGGTTGAGCTCCCAGGGATACATGGCTATATTGGTCATGGTCCGTTCTCTTCTTCCCCCTTTTCTTGACCCGGTTGAACATGAACTTAGAAGGGAATACCCCGCTCCTCGAGGAAAGAGTGGCCAGACTAGGGTCTTAGAGTTTCCTTGTTGAGGAGGGTTGTCATTTTGCTACTTCTGAAGTGGAGAGCTAGACCTCACTTACACAGTACAAGGAAAGATTCATGGTCTTCAGGGTTTGGGTATGTAGACTTATTCTGATCTGGATTGTTGAGGAGTCTTGACTATAGATTAGTGGAACTTAGAGGCTGTTAAGTTTTAAACCTAATACCAAATAAGGTTCCGACACATTAATAATCCAAAGATCTGACTGAGCTCCATATTTCAACTAAATGAAGGCAAGTTTAATATTCAGCATTGACTCATACATTTTTTCCCCTCTTTTTCTTTTTCTTTCCTTTTTCACTTCTTTTTCAAATAAGTATTTTCTAAGGGACTAGCAAAGTTAAGTATAGGGGTGATGAATCCTCATTCATCACTCTTTATTCTTTTATTTTAGCTAAAAACGTTTGCAAAATACCATGTATATGTTTGTAAATATAATAATTTATCAAATAACATGCATTGTGTATTATTAATAATTAGCATGTATTTTGTGCAAAAATAAAAGAATAAAGAAATAAAGAAAAAGAGGGAAATATTTAGAATAAATATTGAGTGACGTGAACCCAAGAGAGGGCTCAATATGGGTCTGACCGCAAAAATAAAATAAGTAGAGAGAGATAGGATGACTCAACCTTGTACAAATACCCTCTTTGTGTAAATATTTTATTTTCTACAAATAAATTTATTTACGTGTTCTCTTTATTTTGTATATATTTATAAAAATAAGAAAAATAAAAATTCTCTCTCTCCTCTATGCATATATACATGTATATAAAATAAAAAAAAGTTTATTTCACCTTTGTAAAGAATTAATAAAAATCAAATAAAAATCTTTTTATATTCCAAATTTTATGATGTAAATAAATAAAATATAAAATTGGAATAATTATACATAAATAAAATAAAATAAAATAGAATTCAAAAGTACATAGGTATATATACCTATATATAATAATAATATAATGTAAAAACAGTATTTATTTTTCAAAAAAATAAATAAAAATCACTAAAAAATACTTTGAAAATAAATAAACATTTTTTATTTTGTAAATATTTTTAAATAAAGTCATTTTCTATTTTATTTTGATTTTCCAAATCTTTTTCCAATGGAAATTTTCAATTGGTCCACGGGGGATTATTGACCCCCGGTCAACTCTCCCCCTGGACCACAAGCCCCGGGGATCTTGGCGCCAACCCGATTTCTCCATGTATTCATGCCTCGATCCGCCAACTATTTCCTTAAACCCTGGGCCCCAATTATTCACGTTACATCCCTGATCCACACCCGACATTCTTCCTAGGGATCCGTAAACCACATTTGCTTGCCCGACTCCATTCTTGCCGGACCCCTACCATTATAAAGCCTTGCCTCCCTCCGCCATTTCACGCACCTTCGGCCACCATCTTCGATCCCTGTGACCTCCATCTTCTTCCTTGAGTGACAGCGAGTGCGGAGGGTATTGCAGAGAGTGATTGGAGGTGTGTACCCCAGGTCCGACGACCATCGTCGTCGAGCTCTGCCGTCGGCGTAGCCCGAGCCTCTGGTGGCGACGCTCCATCGAGGCGAAGACCGCCGGAGATCCAGCATCTCCCCCACAGTCGACTCCAACCATCAGGTACTTCCCTTATGTTCCATTTTGTCATTTAGATTCGATCTTTTCCACCCAGCTCTGCGAGCTCCACCCCAGTGGCCGGAGGCCTGTCACTTCACCTCATCAGTATCGATAGATCCCTCGACCGATCGTCACCTTCCTTCCACGACCTGATCACCTCAATCTTGGCTATCCGAGCCAAGATCGGGTCTGGTTCCTTCCGCCGCCTCCGCCGGATCCTCCTTCCACCTATCCACGCTGCTTCCCTTTATTGTTGGTTCAATAACCCGTGCCGGAGACTTCCTCTGGGCACGAGCTCTCTTCTGTAGGTGAATAAGTGGGAGATACCCCCCTAAGTTGCATTGTCCACTCTCCGCCGGAGCAGCCTAGGTCCCTCCTCCTTCGCCGGAGGATCTGACCATTGGGAGCTCCATCGGATGCCACCACCCGGCGTAGATCATCATAGCGAGGAGAACCCCCCCTCTACGATCCTCCATCGGACGCTCGGATCGCTCCCAGCTCGCCGAAGAAGCTCGCCCAGGAGGAGTTCTTCCAACCTATCTCTTTGCCATCGGATCGCCCCTCGCCTCCAGATATCATCCGAGCCATCCGTACCCTGCTCCTGTCAGGCCAGTTGGATACCATATCTAACGGCCAAGTGCACCCCATGTTTGGCTTCGTGTCAACACCGTTGGATCTTCCAGGAGGCGCCATCACAACCGTACGCCATCCGCCATTCACCACCCGACACCTGGCCCTCACGTGCCCCGTACGCGTTTTGGCTAGGTAACTTGCGCCCGACCCCCTGCAGTTTATTTTAGTTTTTATATAGTCTGTTAAATAAACTTGCACACTTGGATAATTTGCATATCTGGACCTGAAGTTTCTTATATTTTCATTTTAGTCCCTATTTTGTGGAGACGTGCTTCGACGCGTGATTTTGTGGGCAAATTGCATGTTTAGGGCTTGGATTTTCTGATTGTTTTGGAATGAATCTTTAGTTTAACTATTTGCATATATACCCCTGTACGTGCTGGAATTGGAATATGTGCGAATTTTGTATGAATTTTGTGGTTTAGCCCCTATACTTCTAGCACGTGTTTCAGTTTAGCCCCTGAAAGATTCTTTTCTTGCGTTTAGGTCCCTGTGTGTTGTGGCTTTTGTATTGGTTGAATAAAATATCAAAATAATTCCAAATCAAGTGAAATTTGGATACGTGGCTCCGACCACTGTGTAAAAATTTCACTAACTTTTTGGGACATTTTTTAATTGTTTTGATATTTGAAAAAACAAAAACACCCACTTTTGTCACTGTTTGAATTATAAAATCAATTAAAAATATAAAAACCCCTCTAAAAATTCTATAAAAATAGCTATAGTTTATCTTTGTGATTTCTTGCTTCTGTCCAATTTTGTCTTGTTTGGATTTATAAAACCCATAAAAATATAAAACCCTAAAACCCTATCAAAAATATTAAAAATTCTAAAAAATTCAATAAAAAATGCATTTTTGGTTTCTGTAGCTTAGTTTTTATTTTTATTTGTCATAAAAATTGCCTTCAGATTTTTAGAGGCAAATTAGATATTTTAAATTAGCCTTCCAAATCTGATTGCACATTGTTTCTGATTTTTAGCCTTTTTCTATTTTTATAAAATCAATAAAAATATAAAATTATGAAAAAATCAACAAAAACACTTAAAAATATATAAAACATAAAAATAATTTTATTTGAATTTTCTGAGTTATTTTGGAGTGTTTTATAAATTGTGCTTTGTGTGCTTTTTGTTTGCTCTTTACATTTTCTTCATAATTAAAAATCCAAAGAAAATTAAAAATTCATAAAATCCACCAAACATTCATTTCTTTATTTATTTTTATTTTTGACTACTTCGTAGGCCGATTCGACCAATCCGTTCTCCTTGAGTTCGAACCTGGTCGCTATACCAGGTTAAATAAATAGCGAGACCATTATTCAGATTTTTAATTATTTTATCTATTTTGGTGGTCTTATCTTCGTGTTGAGTCTGATTTGAGGGATTGAGGTCGCAACGACTCGTGATATTTATCTTCCTTAGTCTCTCGGCTTTTTTCGGCTCATCAGTTGCCTCGGATGCTTCTTACGAGGCTCGAAAGAAGTCTCAAAGACCAAGCCTTAGGAATGAAACGTTGCCTCGGGCGGGCAACGTGGCAAGATCCAAATCGTTGGATCTTGTCCAACTTGAAAAGATCGACGGCTACTGCTCCTCGCTTGTTCTTCCTCTCCTCCATCAACGGCGACGGTGATGAATCCTCATTCGTCACTCTTTATTCTTTTATTATAGCTAAAAACCTTTGCAAATCACCATATATTTGTTTGTAAATATAATAATTTACCAAATAGCATGCATTATGTAAATACTCATAATTAGCATGTATATTGTGCAAAAATAAAAGAATAAAGAAATAAAGAAAAAAAGGGAAATATTTAGAATAAATATTGAGTGACTTGAACCCAAGGGAGGGCTCAATATGGACCTGACCGCAAAAAAATAAGTAGAGAGAGATAGGGTAACTCAGCATTGTACATAAATCCCCCTCTCAGTGTATATATTTTATTTTCTAAAAATAAAAACCTTTATGTGTTCCCCATATTTTGTATATATTTATAAAAATAAAAAAATCTGAAAAATAAAAGAAAAATGAAAAATAAACAATTTCTCTCTTTTCAGAGTACATATACCATGTGTATAAAATAAAAGAACTATTTATTTTACCTTTGTAAATAATTAATAAAAATCAAATAAAAAATTATTTTATATTCCAAATTTTATGATGTAAATAAATAAATTATAAAATTGGATAATTGTAAATAAATAAAATAACTAAAAATAAAAATAAAAAATACATAGTTATTTATACCTATATATAATAATATATATTGTATATACATAATTTTTTTTTTAAAAAAAATAAATAAAAATCACTAAAAAATACTTTGTAAATAAATAAACATTTTTTTTATAAATATTCTGAAATAAAGCCTTTTCTATTTTAAAATGAATTATTAAATCTTTTTCCAATGGAATTTTCCCATGGGTCCACGGGGGATTGTTGACCCCTGGTCAACTCTCCCCCAGGACCACCTCCCCGCGGACCCAGTCTTCGGCCCGACTTTCTCTGATTTTTCCCGGATCAGTCCACCAACCATTTCCTTAAAACTCGGGCTCCGTTTGCAGCTCTCACATCCTAGATTCATGCCTGAGAATCATCTTAGGGATCCGAGCGTTGGATTGTGCGCATGATCTCCTTCTTTCTTGGACCCCTGCAGTATAAAGCCTCAGCTCCCACCGCACTTTCACGCACCTTTGTCTCCCGTTTTCATTCCCAGTGACGTCCACCTTCATCCTTGAGAGACAGCAAGCGATTAAGGGTGTCGCAAAGAGGATTTGGAGGTGTTTGCCCTAGGTCTGGCGACCATCGTCGTCGAGCTCGGCCGCCGGCGTATCCCAAGCCTCTGGAGGCGTCGCTCAATTGAGGCAAAGACCATAGGAGATGCAAGAGCTCCAGCCTAGATGCATCCAATCATCAGGTACCCCCATTAGCTCTTAGTTTGTCGAGTAGCTTTAATCCTTCATATCTCGCTCTTCCAGCTCCGCCCAGTGGCCGGAGCCTCGTCACCCCATCCCATCCGTACAGATCGACTTCTCGACTCATCGTCACCCTCCTTCCACGATCTGATCACCTCGATATTGGCTATCCGAGCCAAGATCGAGCTTGGTTCCTTCCGCCGCCTCTACCGAGACCCCCCTTCGCCAAACCACCCCGCTTCCCTTTACCGTTGGTTCAATAACCCATGCCGGAGACTTCCTCTGAGCACGAGCACTCTTTTGCAGGTGAATAAGCGTAAGATACCTCCCTTAGTCGCATCGTCCACCCCTCGCCGGAGTCGCCCAGGTCCCTCCTCCCTCTTTGGAGGATCTGACCGTTGGGAGTTTCATCGGCCACCACCACCAGACGCGAAGTGATGAGGCGCATCAAACCCCTCTTACCAATCATCCATCAGACGTGCACAACTGATGAGGCTAAAAAAATCGGTTTCGCAGCTTTTTATTGATGAAAGTGGTCGGTGTAGCAAAAGCCGCGAAACAAGTTTCGATTTTTAAACCTATCAAACAATTACGATTTTCTTTCGGAAAACCGTTCACTAATATTTTACCAGGCAAGTGTTCTTAGGTCGAACTCAAGGAGGCAGAATAAATTCCCTAGATTTTATATCTTCGTAATCTTATTTTTAATCTCTTCTCTAAGTGATCAAGTCAAAACACCTCTTTTTATTTATTTTTATTTTTATTATTTTTATTTGATTTTATTATTTTCAATTTTTTATTTAATTTTCAAAAAAAGAGTTTTTTTTTCAAAAAGATTTACTTATTATATAATAGGTGGATACTAGATAGGTGTTACTATATAGAATAGTGATCGGGGTCGAGCCGCGAGCTCGAACTACACAAAAAATCCAAACAAAAAAAGACGATCTTCGATAAAATCAAAACACATCGAAAACTCGTCAAAAATCCACGAAAACTTTATACTAAGTAGTTAGGGTAGTTGTGTAACTACCCTCAAGAAACCGTCCAAAAACAAGGTCACACGAAGTCGAAATAGCCCCTACAGCCCAGGGGCATAAGCGCAAGAAAAATCTAATTAAAATGTTTGCAAATGGGTCCTCAAGGACTGTTCTGTAGAAAGAGTATACAAATCTTTACATTTAGGTCCCTACGGAGGGACCTAAACGCAATTATGTAAAACCTGGGGGGCGGAGATATATTCTGGAGACCTACTGGGTTTATTATGCAAAATTTCCACCGATTCGTCTTCAACGGACTCGATTAGATTTGGCAGGAGTGGATCGGAAGGTCACGGGTGCGCCACGTGTCACGTACATGTGCTTCCCCTGTTCTTGGCCGGTTGAAGCAGCTGGCGAAGGGCTCGTCTTCTCCGAATTCTCACGACTGACCGACAATGACTTTGGCACGCCGGCGGGGCCAGAGGGGTGACGCCTCCACCCCTTGCGCTCGCCCGCGGAAGAGTAGTGGCGGAGGTTGCTCGGAGCGGTGGTGGAGAGTCGATGAAGACGGTGATCTAAGCTTCCTGGAGGTGGCTCTGTTCCGACGAAGCTCCTTGGAGATGGCGTTTCATGACGAACTAAGCCTCCCAGATCGGAAGAGCTGGATAGCGATGATCTTGAACCTGCAATTAACAAGATAGGATGCTCGATTCGTGTTGAATCGGCCAACAGATGAAATATCACAAGCTCAAAACATATAGTAAAAATCAGATGTCCAGAACATATATCCAAAGTGTGAAGGTGACGATGGAATGATGATCGATTTGAAAGCGAAATGGAACGATTCGAAAGGTGATTTTGAGTGGGTGTCTAAGCCTAATGATTAAGCTATCGAAAACAAGGATTAGCCACGCTAATCATGGCTCGCAAATCGAGAAGAAAATCGAATGAAATGAAGGAAGAGGTCTGGGAGTTCCAAGGTGTATTACCAGGAATGGCTGCTCGACGACGACCCTTGACCGGAGCTCCGACGCACGCTGGGCGGTGATGCAAGGCCGATCAAGCCCTGGAACGATCCTCCGACGTGCCCTCCTCCTTGCGAGCTCCTCCACGACGTTGTCACCACCACGATGCGGCTGGAACGAAGCTTGGAAGTAGGGGGGTCAGACAACTTGGAGCTGGAGCTCTGGGTAGCTGGAAAGTTAGGTATTAATGGTGACCTTGGAGGCTTTATATAAGAGAGATTTCGTGGGCTCCATGTTCGGATCGACGGCCGGCGATGGAGTAGGTTGTTGGAGGAAGAGGATCGACGGCTTAGGTTGGCTGGAGTGGTTAGAAATCACGCGGGAAAAATCAATGAAGTCGGCAGGTTGGTGCACCAGCGACTGAACAAACCTTGGGGAAGAAGGCCCCAGGTGCTGACAAGTGTCAGCACCTGGTTGGCCCAGATGTTAAAATACTTTATAAAATAGATAATAATTAGTAAATAAGGTTATTTTAATTAGGTATAAATACAAGAAAGTTAAATAAAATAATTATCTAATTTATGGAATAGTTATTTTTAATATATAATAAATATTATTTAAAATATAAATATTCTATTAATAAATATGTATTTATAAATAGGTTTTAGATTTTTAATTTAATAAATAAATAAGTAAAAATTAATTTTATAATTTCTTAATTTTTTGAATATTAAGTAAGGTTTATACAAATTTTTATGGATTTTAATGAATTAATTTACATATTTTAATAAATAAGATTAGTATCTAAGTAGGTCATTTATACCTATATTTTGGGATTTTTGATTTTATTAAAATAATAAATAGTCTCCAAAAATTATGAAATAAATTATGGTGAAACTACAAGATCATGAAATAATTAAAAAATTATAAAATTAAGAAAATTGTAAATAGTGTGTGTTACAGAAAATAAATAGCCCAGAAACCCCGTTGTCTTTTGGTCCCAAAACCGACTTTTTGCAAACGGACTCTGAATTCGATGAAACCACCTTTATTAATTAGAGAATATTATTTTATGAACTTTAAAGGTGAGTAGAGTGAAATTGGAGTTCGTATGAGGAAGTTAAGATGTTCGGAATTTGAGATTTTCACAATTTGTAGGCTGGGTTTCTTGGCATATATACAAGGTAATATTTTTAACTTATTTTTATATTTTTATATATATATTTTTAGAAATAATTAGGAGAAGAGTTTGGTGAAAAATATGTTCATATGAAATAATTAAAATCCTTTGAATTTTTGTATTTATTTTATAAATAATGAAGGGTGTATATGTGTGTAAAATTATTTTTGTCTGGTTTCTTTCCTTATCTCCCCCTACTTTTTGGTTTGTCGACCAATCCATGCTGACTTGGTCTCGGGGGTTGGGTTATAAAAATATCTTACAGCTATATTTATATTTTAAGTCATATTGTATATATATACATATATTCAATCTGCCTTTTTCTTTCTTTTCTTGTTCTTTATTTATTTACATGTCTTTAGTAGTTAAAAGTGAATATTTACACATGAATGGTGTTTTGTTAAAATATGAGAATTAATGGATATTTACATGTATTTGTTAAGGGTTTTAGGACAAAATGCGACAGAAAAGTTAATGAATCATGGATTCATCAACCCCCTATACTTAAACTTTGCTAGTCCCTTAACAAACACTTATTTTGAAAAAGTAAGTGAAAAAGAAAGAAAGTTTGAATGAATTTATTTTCCTAAACCAATTCATGAGAACAGACAAAGGAGAGAGCTCGATCGGTCCTGGAACAAGCATTTTGTCGAAACCTTAACTAGGATTAGGATTTTATCCTCAACAGTCCTCAAGTTCCATAATCCTTACTCAAGTTCACTTCATCGGCTAGTTCAGACTCACTTATTCATATCGCAAACTCTATCATCCTTGAAGTCAACTTGTACAGTGTGTGAATTGATTTAGCTCTTCCTGCTTAGAGAACCGAGGAAACCGTCCATCCCGGCTATACACTCCTATGGCTTCCTCATCTCACTACTCTTTCCTCGGGGAGGGAGGTATTCCCTTCTGAGTTCAGTTCTGCTATGTCCACAATCGAATATAGGGAGAAGTTAGAAGAATGAGAAAAGAAGTGGAGGGCGACCAGTGTAGACGCATCTCCTTGTGAAGCCCAACCGGTGTAGCTGAGTCTCCACTAAGATGTGCAGGCATATTTGGTGGAAGCTTGGACCATTGTGGTCTTTATTTGGTGTCTTCTGTATTGCATTGACTTTGTAATTTGCTTGCACTGCATTCATCTTTTGTGCCTCGACGGATATAGCATCTTTTTAGTCCGTCCATTTTTTGAGGTCTTAGAAAAATTGTGTCAGCATATCCTTCCCTCATCCGAAGCAACTATCGCAACCCCAACCTCTCCCGTCTTTAGATGTCAATGCCGCAAAGATAAGGATAGAAACATACTACCAAGGTGTACTGCCCTTCGGGATTCCATGCGAGTCGAGCTAAGTGCAGAGTGCATGTGTTCAAGAATGGTTCACTGGTGTAGAGTTGTACGAATGACTCCAAATGGTCTACTTAAGCTCAGATGACTTGATTTCCCGAATATGGTCTTGCGGAACCCAAAGATTTTAAGTCACCAGACCTGAAGAGTCTAAATTCCATTTCCTAATCAGGCTCCTTACAACGAGAGTTAAAGGCCGTAATCAAGCTCCATCCTTTAGACTAGACTCAGTCCTTAGTTCCAAAAATCAAACTTATTCTAAAAAATGCGAATGCAAATGCAACCATGTTTTTGTGAAGTATATTTTCTGAATTTCACTCATTTTTATGAATTTTAAGGATTTTGTAATTTTTATGAATTTTAGGACTTTGTATTTTTTATGGATTTTATGATTTTTATAAACAAGATTTTATTCATAAATTTTACAAGACATATTTTATTCGAGTTAAGTATCTAATGTATTTTACAAATTTTATCTACAAAGTATTTTACAAGGGTTGAATGGTTTTTACAAAAATTTTAATAAATAGGATTTTAAATAAGTATTATACAAATTTTAAGTACAAATTTTAAATACATATTTTAATTAAAAGTTTTAAATACAAGTTTTAATCATATTTTACTTATTTACAAGGATTTTATAAATAATATATAAATATAAGTGGATTTTGAATTAACCCTTACCCACTTTTTATAGATTTTATAGATATAGAAATACATAAAAGTACAAGTTATGGACGAAAGTATATATGCAATATATACACACCCCCCTATACTTAGCTTGAGCTATGTCCTCATAGCGTCAAAAGAGAAAAAGGGGGAAATAACCCGTGCTAAGTAAAAGTGGGTGAAAAAGAAGCGAATGTACAAGTCAGTCAACCCCCCCTATACTTATGATCAGGTCATCGTAAGTATCACGGAAGAGCAAAAACGGGATGACTGAATGAAAAGGTTAAATAACGAAAGTTCAAAAGGAAAGGAGTACGAAATCATCGAAATCACTCGGTCCCCCCTATACTTAGGATAAGGCATCCTAAGTAAAATAAAAGAGTGTAGCCAAAAATTGGGGACCAGTGATTCGTGAAAAAGAATGGCTATACAAAAGAATCAGTACAAAAAATAAAACGTAAATCAGCGAGCAATCGGTCCCCCCTATACTTAGGATCGGGTATCCTAAGAATAGAAGACGAGCAAAAACTGGGGACGATTGTGGTCTACGAAGAATATACAAGTGTTGTGAATCTCTAGAAAAGAATGGCTCAAAAGAATTTGTACAGGAAGAAGTGAAGGAATGATCATGATTCCTGTACAAAATAGATCACTTCAGTGCGGGCCAGATGATCAGTAGTTTTGATGAAGTACTTCAGCATCTACCCGTTAACCACGAACGGTTCTGCACCAGGTGACACATCTGATATCGCAATACTGCCATTGTCGTGCACCGTTCTGACTATGTACGGTCCTTCCCACTTGCTTTTCAATTTGCCTGGAAAAATTCTTAACCTTGTATTGAACAACCAGACTTTCTGCCCAGGGACAAAGCTCTTGTGCCGAATAAGTTTGTCATGCCATTTCTTCACTTTGTCCTTATAGATGAGTGTGTTCTCGTATGTTTGATTTCGAATTTCTACCAGCTCATTCAGATCTATCTTTCTCTTGGCTCCTACTTTCTGCATATCCATCAGTATCTCTCGAATTGCCCATTCAGATTTGTGCATGATCTCTACGGGCAAGTGGCACAGCTTTCCATAAACCAACTTGAATGGTGAAGTACCTAAGGGAGTCTTATACGCAGTACGATATGCCCAAAGAACCTGATCTAGTAGAAGTGACCAGTTCTTTCTATCCGGTCATACTAGTTTCTGGAGAATTGATTTCACCTCCCTATTCGAGACTTCAGCCATGCCATTCGTCTGCGAGTGGTAAGGAGAAGCTACTCTGTGATCGATGCTGTATTGTTTCACTAGCTTCTTCACCTCCTTATTAATGAAATGGCTACCCCATTAGAGATTAGAATACGTGGAATCCCGATCTGCGAAATGATATGTTCACTTAGGAACTTGCAAACGGTCTTGCTGTCAGCGGTTCGTGCGGGTATAGCCTCCACCCATCTGCTAACATAGTCTACAGAGAGAAGAATGTACTCAAAGCCGCTGCTAGAAGGGAACGGTCCCATAAAATCTATGCCCCATGCGTCAAAGATCTCGCAGATAATGACGGGTCGCATCAGCATTGCATCTGTGGCACTGACTGTCCCTATAGCTCTCTGACAATCTGGACAAATCTTCACGAATGTGCAGGCGTCTCTGGTAAGAGTTGGCCACCATAATCCGCTCTGTAGTACCTTCTGCGCTGTCCTCTTCCCTGAATGATGTCCTCCTGATTCTAGAGAATGACACAAAGTGAGGACACTATTATATTCCTCCTGAGGAATACGTCGCTTGTAAACACAATCCGGTCCTTCGCGAAAAAGAAGCATATCCTCCCAATGGTAATATCGTGCCTCAGAAACTAGTTTCTCAACTCTGTTCTTCGGCCAACCCTGAGGACTTTTCTGTGTGACCAGAAAGTTCACTACGTCTGCATACCACGGAAGTTCAGCAACTGCAAAGATGCTCTCGTCTGGAAATCTCTCTGCGATCTCTGGCGTGTATTCATCTGAAGGCTGATCTGGCTGTAAAGTAAAAACTCTCGTAAGAACTCAGTGAAAAGTACTCAGGAGATCTAGATGATGTATTGAGGCCAGGGTCTGCCTCAATAGTCTGGCCAGGAGGCGAGTGAGTTTGGGTATGACTCGCCTCGAGATCTGATGGGACCGGCTCGGGAAGAGGGTCATCTCGAACCTGTGAAGACATACGCTCGACGGTGGACGGTCGAAAGCTCACAGAGTCTGAGACGAATAGCCGTCGAGACGTCATCTTCGATTTCAAGAGAAATTTCGGGAGAGCACGTGTACGATTCAAATGAAGGAGAAATGCGAAAGCCGCGGAAACTCACGCCCCGCAAACAAACACAAAGCGAACCCTGTTTTCACCAACTCAACCCTGATGAAGACCGTAAGAGTTCGGTCTTTTTATCTTTTCAGTTTTAGGGTTGTGATTAGCGAACTTGTCGATTACACAAGCTGAGCAAGCCAATAGGTGCCCGATAGTTTCCCCGAAACATTGGCCTGAATCCTTACACGAGACCGCTCGCACTCAGCCAGTATGGGAGTAAGTACGGACCGTTTCCGGCTACCCGTATTACTTGAGGACGGAGCCTTGCGCAGTGTCCTCTAAACCTCCCACTCTGCTAAGTAAACTCGGACCGTTTCCGGCTACCCGAGCTTACCCACTGAGGAACATCGATCAAATGTATGGACCTAGTAGTATCCCGCGAGAAATACGGGGTTTGGGCTCTATCCTTAAGTGTCGTCTCTCGAGCTCGCGCACTCTGAGAAATGTGCGGGGGTTACTCTCCCCAAATCACTTGAATCGATTTACGGTTTTTTAGTCAGATAGATTTAGCAGTCCCGATTTTAGTTTTGCGTTTTTTATGGTTTTTTCAGGCAACATCTGTCGATTTAATTCTGTTTATTTAAAAACCCTAAAGCAAGCACCTAGGTTGTGAGTCCTAAGACTAGCTACGCGGCACAAGCAGATAGAGTAAAAACCTAAACAAGCACTTAGAAAAACCGCGGAAAACCAATGAGCGATAAAAAGCCACGGTGGGTGCCCTGATCCTCGGATACACGGTATCCGGCGAATCAGGCCCCAGAAAAATAGGGGGGTTTGTTTATTGTAATTACAGACTCTCTCTCCCTTTCTCTCTCTTTTACAAAAATACCCTAACTACTCTGCCCTCTGCAGCCGACTCGTGAAGAAGGAGCCGACCTCTGCCCTTTCAACTGATTCAACTTCCGAAGAAGCCGGCTGATCCTGCAGGCCTTGCAAAGTTAGCAAAAGATCGATCGAGAAAGACGCGAAACCGAGAAAGCCGTAAGAAAACAAAAGAGAGACTCAGAAAACAAAACACGAAAAAGCCGCACGAAAAACCGTACGAAAAATGAAACAAAGAGAGAAAAATAAAATAAAATCACGAAGAAATGAAAAATAAAAAAGAATCTAACGCCTCCCTGGCAACGGCGCCATTTTGATGAGGCTAAAAAAATCGGTTTTGCGGCTTTTTATTGATGAAAGTGGTCGGTGTAGCAAAAGCCGCGAAACAAGTTTCGATTTTTAAACCTATCAAACAATTACGGTTTTCTTTCGGAAAACCGTTCACTAATATTTTACCAGGCAAGTGTTCCTGGGTCGAACTCGAGGAGGCAGAATAAAATCCCTAGATTTTATATCTTCGTAATCTTAGTTTTAATCTCTTCTCTAAGTGATCAAGTCAAAACACCTCTTTTTATTGATTTTTATTATTATTATTATTTTTATTTGATTTTATTATTTTCAATTTTTTATTTAGTTTTCAAAAAAAAAAGAGATTTTTTTCAAAAAGATTTACTTATTATATAATAGGTGGATACTAGATAGGTGTTACTATATAGGATAGTGATCGGGGTCGAGCCGCGAGCTCGAACTACACAAAAAATCCAAACAAAACAAGACGATCTTCGATAAAATCAAAACACGTCGAAAACTCGTCAAAAATCCACGCAAACTTTATACTAAGTAGTTAGGGTAGTTTTGTAACTACCCTCAAGAAACCGTCAAAAAACAAGGTCACACGAAGTCGAAATAGCCCCTACAGCCCAGGGGCATAAGCGCAAGAAGAATCTAATTAAAATAATTGCAAATGGGTCCTCAAGGACTGTTCTATAGAAAAAGTATACAAATCTTTACATTTAGGTCCCTGCGGAGTGACCTAAACGCATTTATGTAAAACCTGGGGGGCGGAGATATATATTCTGGAGACCTGACGGGTTTATTATGCAAAATTTCCACCGATTCATCTTCAACGGACTCGATTAGATTTGGCTGGAGCGGATCGGAAGGTCACGGGTGTGCTACGTGTCGCGCACCGGTGCTTCCCCTGCTCTTGGCCGGTTGAAGCAGCTGGCGAAGGGCTCGTCTTCTCTGAATTCTCGCGACTGACTCACAACGACTTTGGCACGCCGGCGGGGCCAAGCTCGCCCGCGGAAGAGTAGTGGCGGAGGTTTCTCGGAGCGGTGGTGGAGAGTCGATGAAGACAGCGATCTAAGCTTCCTGGAGGTGGCCCTGTTCCGACGAAGCTCCTTGGAGATGGCGTTTCATGATGAACTAAGCCTCCCAGATCGGAAGAGCTAGATAGCGTCGATCTTGAACCTGCAATTAACAATATAGGATGCTCGATTCGTGTTGAATCGACCGACAGATGAAAGATCACAAGCTCAAAACATATAGAAAAAATCAGATGTCCAGAACATATATCCAACGTGTGAAGGTGACGATGGAACGATGATCGATTTGAAAGTGAAATGGAACGATTCGAAAGGTGATTTTGAGAGGGCGTCTAAGCCTAATGATTAAGCTATCGAAAACAAGGATTAGCCACGCTAATCGTGGCTCGCAAATCGAGAAGAAAATCGAATGAAATGAAGGAAGAGGTCTGGGAGTTCCAAGGTGTATTACCTGGAATGGCTGCTCGATGGTGACCCTTGACCGGAGCTCCTACGCGCGCTGGGCGGCGATGCAAGGCCGATGAAGCCCTGGAACGATCCTCCGACGTGCCCTCCTGGGGAAAAATCAATGAAGTCGACAGGTTGGTGAATAGGCGGCTGAACAACTCTTGGGGAAGAAGGCCCCAGGTGGGACAAGTGTTGGCACCTGATTGGCCCTGATGTTAAAATACTTTATAAAATAGATAATAATTAGTAAATAAGGTTATTTTAATTAGGTATAAATACAAGAAAGTTAAATAAAATAATTATCTAATTTATGGAATAGTTATTTTTAATAAATAATAAATATTATTTAAAATATAAATATTATATTAATAAATATGTATTTATAAATAGGTTTTAGATTTTTAATTTAATAAATAAATATGTAAAAATTAATTTTATAATTTCTTAATTTTAAAAATATTAAATAAGGTTTATAATAATTTTTATGGATTTTAATGAATTAATTTACATATTTTAATAAATAAGATTAGTATCTAAGTAGGTCATTTATACCTATATTTTGGAATTTTTGATTTTATTAAAATAATAAATAGTCTCCAAAAATTATGAAATAAATTATGGTGAAACTACAAGATCATGAAATAATTAAAAAATTATGAAATTAAGAAAATGATAAATAATGTGTGTTACAGAAAATAAATAGCCCAGAAACCCCGTTGTCTATTGGTCCCAAAACCGACTTTTTGCAAACGGACTCCGAATTCGATGAAACCACCTTTATTAATTAGAGAATATTATTTTATGAACTTTAAAGGTGAGTAGAATGAAATTGGAGTTCGTATGAGGAAGTTATGATGTTCGGAAGTTGAGATTTTGACAATTTGCAAGCTGGGTTTCTTGGCATATATACAAGGTAATATTTTTAACTTATTTTTATATTTTTATATATATTTTTAGAAATAATTAGGAGAAGAGTTTGGTGAAAAATATGTTCATATGAAATAATTAAAATTCTTTGAATTTTTGTATTTATTTTATAAATAATGAAAGGTGTATATGTGTGTGTGCTAAATTATTTTTCTCTGGTTTCTTTCCTTATCTCCCCCTACATTTTGGTTTGTCGACCAAGCCATGCTGACTTGGTCTCGGGGGTTGGGTTATAAATATATCTTACATCTATATTTATATTTTAAGTCATATTGTATATATATATACATATATTCAATCTGCCTTTTTCTTTCTTTTCTTGTTCTTTATTTATTTACATGTCTTTAGTGGTTAAAAGTGAATATTTACACATGAATGGTGTTTTGTTAAAATATGAGAATTAATGGATATTTACATGTATTTGTTAAGGGTTTTAGGACAAAATGCGACAGAAAAGTTAATGAATCACGGATTCATCAACAGCCGCTCCAGCTTGCCAGTGAGGTTCATCCAGGAGGTGTTCTTCCAGGCACCTTCTCCACCGTTGGATCACGTCGCGTCTCCAGTTGACATCCAAGCCGTTCGAGGTGTGCCAGAGTCAGGCTGTTAGATCCATGATCTGACGGCCACGTGTTCCCCACGTTCGTCTCTCCTCGTCCGGCCCGTCAGATTTGCCAGGAGACGCCATAAGAGCCGCACACGAGCCGTCACTCACCGTCTGACACGTCACCCTGACGTGACCCACAAGCACTTTGGCTGGGTAACTTACGCCTGACACCCTGCATTTTATTTTAGTTTTTGTTTAGTCTATTAAATAAAGTAGCACACTTGGAACATTTACATAGTAGGACCTGTAGCTTTCAGATATTGCACTTTAGTCCTTACTGTGTGGATTCATGTGCTTCGTCACGTGAGGTTTGGGTTATTTGCATGTTTAGGGCTTGGGTTTTTCTGATTGTTGTTGATTGAACTTTATGTTTTGAATATTACAGAAATGCCCCTGTGCATACTGTATTTGAACATGTGAGCAAATTGATGTGAATTTTACACTGATGCACTTATAGTTCCTGCTCGTGTTTTATTTTAGCCCTGAAACTTAGTTTTTCTTGCGTTTAAGTCCCTATGTGCTGTAGCTTTTATATTGGTTGAATAAAATAGTAAATCAAATCCAAATTTGGTGAAATTTGGACACGTGGCCCCTGCCACTGTGTAAAAATTTCACCAATTTTTTGGTGCATTTCTGAGTTGTTTTGATATTTTTAAAAAATTAAAAACCTTTGTTTTTGTTACTGTTTGATTAAAAAATCAATTAAAAATATAAAACTCATTTAAAAATTACAAAAAATTAGGTAGTATTTGTTTTGGTGTCCTTTAGCTTCAATCCAATTTTCATCTTATTTGGATTTATAAAACTCCAAAAAAATATAAAACCCTAAAAACTTTATAAAATTATTAAAATTTCTAAAAAACTCAAAAAAATTGCAATTTTTATTTCTGTAGCTTAGTTTTTATTTATAGTTTTCATAAAAATTGCCTACAGATTTTTAGAGGCTAATTATATATTTTTAATTAGCCTTTCAAATCTGGCTGCACATTAGTTCCTTATTTCTGCCTTTTTCTATTTTTACAAAATCAACTAAAAATTATAAAATTCTGAAAAAATTATCAGAAACACATAAAAATATATAAAATAAAAAAATAATTTTATTTGAATTTTTTGAATTGTTTTGGAGCGTTTAATAAATTGTTGTTTGTGTGCTTTTTGCCATCTTTTTTTATTTTCTTCATATTAAAAATACCAAAAAAATACAAACAAAAATTTAAAATTTATAAAATCCACCAATAATATTTTTCTTTATTTTATTTCTTTTTCGACTACTTCGTATGCCTCTTTGGCCAACCCGTGCTCCTTGAATTTGACCCTAGTCACTATACCAGGTTAAATAAATAGCGAGACCGCTCTTTGGATTTTTGATTGTTTGATTTCTTTTGTTGGTCTGATTTTTCTTGTTGAGTCTGAGCCGTGAGATCCGGGTCGCAATAACCCTTGATTGATTTTACCTTCACCCAGATTTTGTGGGATTTTTCGGCTCTTCAGAATGGCGTCGTTGCTGGACAGCACGGCTTAGCAGTCGTTTTTATTCAGTTTTTCGTTCGCGGCTTTTTCCGTCGCTTTTTGACTTCTTTTTATTTTTCTTTTGTTTTCTTTTTCTTTTATTTTATTTTTATTTTTGTTTGTCTTTGTTTTTGTATTTATCTTTGTTTTTATTTTCATTTTTGCATATAGTTGTCATTTTATTTTATTTCCTCTTGCATATTTTTATAATAATCTGGTTTGATGCACCTCTTTTTGTTTTCTTGCGAGGGCCTGAGGACCGAGGCAGCTTTTCTCGAAAAGCTGAAGCAACCGCGGAAGCCGGAGGCGGCTCTCTTCTCTACAGAGCCGCAGGAGAGCGCAAGGAGGCGAGTAGGAGTGCGGGAGCCGTAGTTTAGATTAGATTAGCTTTATTTTCTCTACAGACCATTACATTGTAGTAATATAGGGACAAAGACTCACTTGGACTTTGGTGATATCGGGGTTTGTTTCGTCGAGCATCGGTGTACTCGTGGGACCTCACCGCGTTTTCGTCAGTTTTGAGTTTTATCGCCTTTTACTGCTTATCTGATTTCCGAGGATTTAGCCTTAGCCGCAGGATTTTCATTGCTTGCGACATAATTAATTAGGACCCCAGCCTAATTAGATTGCATGCTCCTATAGACCGTCTAATTGGACCTGATTAATAATTAATAAAGAAAAATCTAACCTGGTCACTCGAGGGGTCACATGCCGCTAGAGGCCGTATACAGTGCTGGCAGGATCTGTTGTGGCAGACACCGATCGGCATCAGAGACCGAACCCCGACTCCTCCCATTTACCCGTTAGCTACAGTTCTCCCCGTGTAGAAATTGCTTCGTCTAAGGCCGTTTTCCTCGTGCATCAAATAGGTAATTCACTTTCTGTCTTATTTTTATACGTGGATCACTCTGCATGTAGACTGCTGAAGTCAGGTACACATCTCTTACTCTACATGCATCATTGATTTCTTCGCGCTTCAGCTTTTTCGTCTTCTCCCTCTGTTTTTGGACTTAAATAAAATCAGGAGAACCTGAAAAATTCGTTAGGCGTTTGTTTGCTTGAAAAAATACTTAAAAAGAAAAATCATAAAATTTGGTACTTCTAAAGCAAATTGGACTTAAAACTCACATCACCAAAAATTTACATTGGTACAGTAACCCCCACCTTGTATGGTTTGATTGAGCGAGAGAGTGACCCACACACTAGGTAGAGCCATATCCAGCCCTTCATCAGACTACTTCTTCTCCGCGATATCCTTAACAGAGCGAGCCGGTCGGGTAGCCAGTAAACGGTCTGCAGCTTGTATTGGTTGGGCCTCAAGGACTAGAATATTTAAATGGTGGTTTTTGAGACAAGGAATAAATTCCACAAAAGTTCTCTTTTATTCTTGATTTTACAAGGAAAGAAATTGAAAACAAATTCAACTCAAAACAAACTCAAGAAAACAAAAATCAAAACCACAAAATAAAGTGACGAAAAATACTGGAACAATATTCGAAAAATAGCTTGGATAGTTATCGAGCTACCCTAGAAAAATCGCGAGAAAATTGTGAAAAATACGAGGTCCAAATGGCGCCCACAAGCCAGGGGTCTAACTGCAAGAAAAATACTTAGTTTTTTCTTACAGAATGGTCTCTGTAGGGACTAAACTAAAAAGTCTAGGTCGGTTCGTGACAGTCGAGACCCGCTCTCCGATCCCCCATCAACTTTCTTCTGACAGTCAAGAGGTGCCCGATCAGATAGCAGCAGACAGATTACATTTCGGCACCTGAGCATGGGTCTTTTACCTTTGCAGAGACCATGGCCAGCAGCAGTGATGACCACACCGCAGGCCCGAGACCAGAGCAGACATATGTACTGGACTAGGGTGCGATCAACAACACCTTGATAGCTTCCCTCGAGATGATGCAGCAGCAGATCAGGGATCAGGGAGCTTTCATGATGGAGATGAGGAGAGAGATGGAGAGGATGAGAGCCGATCGCGAGCAGCGCAGACCCACAGGAGACGGACCTGAGATTCCAGATCAACCTGACGAGCCAGTCCAGCTGGCAGCAGCAGCAGCCACACCGATGCGGGAGTTGCACAACCTCGGATCGATGCTTACACACTGGTGGATCATGCTTCCAACGATCGTGGGGGACTTCAAGTCCCCCCGCAAACGATTCAGCTTCTCCCCCGTTTCCACGGGCTCGCGACTGAGGAGCCCCATATGCATCTCCAGGAATTCGAGATGATCTGCAGCACTGTCTACGATCGGGAGGTCGATGAGGATACCATTCGGATGATTGCCTTCCCCTTCTCCCTTGTAGACCGAGCAGCCAACTAGCTGAAGCATTTAGGGAGATTCGTCACTACCTGGGAGCAGCTCCGCACTGAGTACTTGAACAAGTACTATCTACTCGGGCAGACCAATGCAGCAAGGGCCCTGATCAGCAACTTCTCCATGCTCCCCAACGAACAGTTCCATGAGGCATGGGAGAGGTTAAGAGAGCGTACCGACAGATTCTCGCACCACGACATCTCGAAGCTGAACCTAGTTCAGAGCTTCTTTTGTGGGCTGACACCAGAGTTGCAAGGCTTGGTGAATGCTTCTTGCGGCGGTTCCTACTTCGCCAAGGATGAGGATCAGGTCTGGGACATCTACAAGGGGATGGCCAAGAACTATGCCATGATGTCCCAGACCCGACTTTACACTCAGGGACGCCCCCATCCATAGGCCGTGCAGTTTCAGAGGATAGCACGGGTCGATATCGGTCCTTCCACTTCATCGACGGCAACAGCACATGCCGAGTCGATGGCCACCGACATGGGCATCATCAGCGAGAAGCTGGACCAGATCGAGCTGATAGAGAAGAAGCAGTGGCAGGGCATGACGCAGATCGACCAGATGGCAGAGACGCTGAGTGACCTGAAGACACAGATCATGTGTCTCCAGGAGGCACATACGGCATCTCTGCCCCGTCTCAGGTCACGAGGAGATCCTAGCAGCAGTGGTAGCTCGTCCCAGTACTCCAGTCAGCCTAGACAGGTTCACCTTGTACAGGTAGAGTTGTACGAGCAGCCACCACAATTTTACCAGCCACCACAATCCCAGGACACCCAGATGGTGGTGTACCAGGTGGATCAGCCCCTGGCAGTACTTCCCTCGTCCTCGTACGAGCAGGCACCGTTGATGAATGTCAATGGGATTCGGTACGACTGACACCAGCCCGGTATCCGACGAGACCATCCCGGATTCCGCTGGTCGACCGGAGGCACCAATTCCCAGCAGCAGCCTCCAGTTCAGGGTGGCCAGTATGGCCAGCAACGTGAGCAGCACCAGCAGCCCCAGCCCCTAGTTCAGCAGCAACAGTCATCCCACTACCAGTAATATGGTCCTCGTCCCTATCAGAAGGGACAGCCTTGGAGGCGAGAGCAGCCTCAACAGCAGTATCCTTCTCACCCTCACCAGCAGCAGCAGCCTCACTACCAGAAAGGCCACCGATCAGTTTCTCATGGGCCGACCTATGAGAACCCCACCTTAGATGACTTAGCCCGCCTCATGTCCGAGCAGCAGGCTACCTTTCGACGGGAGATGGATGAGTTCCGTCAGGAGATGAGGGAGATTATGAGAGGGAAGGCTGCCATACCTTCCCAGATCGAGCTGAACCTGAACAACCTGAAGAGGAAGTCTGAGCAGGTAGAGTTCACAGAGATTACCAATCCTAATGCTTCACTTGGTGATGTTGCTGCATATATGTTTGATGCTGACTTTGTTACACTTAGGAGCGGTAGGATGCAAACAAGCGGGGCCTCATCTGAGCGACAACTCGATGCTACTTCAGGAGCGCCAGGCAAGGAGCAGAGCGGTGCTGAGGTCGCTAGAGATGATGACGGTGGTGCTGACGCCACCAAGGATGATGATCCAGCCGACAGTACTGAGGTCGTCGTTTCACCGGATGGAGGAGGTGGTACTGATGCCACCAGACCAGCTGCCGAGCCAGAGCACGGTACTGATGCCGCAGATCCAGATGCCAAGGGTGGTGCTGAGGCCACCATTTCTACTTATGTTCGTCATGTTGTCTTTCAGTCAGTTCTTGTACCTCAGGACATTTCTGTGAATAAAGGAAAGGGTTTGATTTTTTCTAATCCACCTGTGGTGATTAATGATGTATGTGTGGATTCTGCCGTGCTTGAGCATCCCAGACCCAATCCCAGTTCTTCATCTGAGAAGGACGTAGCCGTCCCCTTTCCCCAAGCACTCCGCTTAGATAAGGGGCATAAAAAAGAAAATCATAAAAAAAACCATCAGTTAGAGTTCAGCCAGTACATGATGGACATATTTCAGATACAGTTGACTCTACAGGAGGCCTTGGAGCACATACCTCTCTTCCAGAGAGCACTCAGAGATAGGACCATAGTTCAGAGGAAGAGGCGGAACCACCAGTCAGAGATTCATGTGCTCACTCGCGCCACATGTTTTATGATCCAGAACCGTCTGCCAGCCAAGAGGCCAGATGCAGAAGCCTCGTATGTCAGATGCCATATTCAGGAGCAGATATTCGATCGTACTCTATTAGACAGCAGGGTTTCGATCAACCTACTTCCGGCATCCCTCCTCGACCGTTTCGAGTTGGGCCCCCTACAACGAAGTAGGACGGTCCTTCACTTTGATGATTGATCTGTCAAGAGGCCGAAGGGGTTGGTGAAGGACGTTGTCGTCACGATTCAGGCCCTGAAATTCCCTATCGACTTCGTTGTGTTGGACATGGAGATCCCTGAGTCCGTGACTGATACCCCCATCATTTTAGGATGCCCGTTCTTGACCACATCCAAGGTAGTGTCCGATCATGATAGCGGGATGGTATACTTTTGCGTCGAGGATGAGAGTATACAAGTAGAGATGATCGAGGAAACTAGAGATAAAGATTCAACTTACTCCAAGCCGACATCAGATTCAAAGAAGATGACAGAGATAGGGCGAGACATCCACCAGGACTGCGACTTTGTGATCATAGATGATGAGGCAGTTTGGGCAGACCCAGTAGCACAAGCCATCCTCTCACCTTCAAAGTTCGCTGATGCACAGATGACAGCAGAGGAGAGCTTGGAGAGCACACCCCGTGTCAAGGATACATCTCAGGCAGCAGAGTCGTTTCTCGATCGTGAGGCAGATTTTGATTGTGATTCTGGTACAGATCCCTCGAAGTCAGATTTCGATTTGGCTGAGTTTGATGATTTGATACCATGTCTGACTTCTATAGAGCCTACGGCTAGGGAGGAGGCTGATTCCACACAGAGCAGAGACACACCGGCAAAGCAGCCTTCACCAGATTCAGATTGCAAGCGAGAGTTCTCATTCTCCCATGAATATTTGGTCGCATTCACTCAGACCTTTCAAAGGCCAGATCTGCCAGCACCGTATCTGAAGCCGCTTCCATCATCGCTGAAGTATAGGTTCCTTGTAGGTGAGCATGAGATGAACCCGATCATTATCTCAGCAGATTTGACTGGAGAGCAGGAATCCCGTCTGATGGGGGTTCTTGAAAAGAACTGCAAGGCGATTGGATGGAGTATAGCCGATCTCCAGGGGATAAGTCCGACGCCGTGCTCCCACCATATCTATCTCGAGGAGGATGCGAAGCCGTCGTGTGAGTTCCAGCGAAGACTGAACCCAAACCTTCGAGATGTTGTCATAAAGGAGATCTCGAAATCGTGGAGCACCGATTTTATCTACCCCATCTTCGACTGCAAGTGGGTCAGGCCATTGCATGTGGTACCCAAGAAGACGGGCATCACCACAGTTGTCACTGAGTCTGGAGTGGAGATCGCTACCCGGGTACTGATGAATACCCATTCATAACTCTTTATTCTTTTATTTTAGCTACAAAACCCATGAAAAACACATGTATATTCCTGTAAATATCAATAATTGTCAAAAAGCATGCATTGTGTAATTATGAATAATTAGCATGTTTTTGTGCATAAATAAAATAATAAATAAATAAAAGAAAAAGAGGGAGATATTTAGAATAAATATTGAGCAACCTAATCCCAAGGGAGGGCTCAGCATGGGCCTGACCGCATAAAAACTCAAGTAGAGAGAGATAAGGAAGCTCACACATGTGTACATATACCTATGTATAAATAAAAATATTTTCCTCTAAATAAAAATAAAAATGGGTTTGTATTTATATGTAAATGTTTGTAAATATAAAATTAAAATAAAAATGATAAAAATAAAAAGAAATAAAATTCATCCCTCGTTGTCTATATTCACCATGTATATAAAACCCTTTAACTATTTATTTTCCCTTATAAATATATAAAATTAAAATCCAATAAAATGTGTACATATTCTATACTTCATAATGTAAATAAATAAAATAAAAATTACAAAAATAAAAATAAAATAAAAAGAAATAAAAATAAAACCAAAACCTACATTGTAATTATACCATGTATATATGTGTACATAACTATTTATTCAACCCTTGTAAATAATTAATAAAAACATAATAAAAATACCTTCTTGTTCCAAATTTTATTTTATAAATAAATAAAATATAAAATTGGAATAAATTGTATAAAAATGAATAATTAAAAATAAAAAATAAAAAATGTATAGTGTATATAACTATATATAATATACTATATTGTAAATACCTAATTTTTATTTCAAAAAAATAAATAAAAATCATAAAGAAATAGTTTATAAATAAATAAACATTTTTTATGTTTTAACTTTTTCCAAAATCGGCAATTTACTATTTTATTTTGAATTTCCAAATATTTATGACGTGGTTGCACCAGATTGGTCCACGGGGGATGTTGACCCCCAGGTCAACTCCCCCCTTGGACCACCAACCCGTAGATCCTGTGCCCCGAACCGACTCCTCTGATTTTTCGCCACTCGATCCGATCGCCAATGCCCTTAATCCCGGGTCCTAATCCTTCCTAATGCATCCGTGATCCACGCCTGGGGTGGGTTCTCGGGGTCCGAGCTCCGATAAGCTCGCCCGACCATCATCTAGCCGGACCCCTAGCCATATAAAGCTCCTGCTCCGCCACACATTTCACTCTATCTTTGGCTCCGCCTTCCCATCCCAGGACCACCATTACCTTCCCTAGAGTGACAGCTAGCCGCGGGTAGTGTCGCAGTGAGGAGGAGGTGTCCCAGCCACTGATCCGGCAGCTCTTCGCCGCCGTGCGCTGCCAAGGAGCAACGCTCGAGCCTCGGGCATCGACGTCCCTTGAGGCGACGACCAGGAGATCCGGGAGCTCATTCCCAGTCGACATCAACCATCCAGTAAGCCTAGTTCTTTCTATCTTTCTCGAATTTTCATTTTCGCCCAATTTCATCTTTCGCCGTCGAACATCGATTCCGACCATCTCAGCCACTCTCTCGACCATCGGACTCGACCCTCACACCCACGAGACTCCTCCGCACCTTCTGCACCCACTCACACCCCCCGACTCACCCCAGAGCGGGGAATTCGATCTTCACCGCCGTCGCTTCGCCGGAGACCGACCATCTCGCCTCATCCGATCACCACGCCACCCCTAACCTGGTCGAGGCACTTTGCCCTCAACCCAGGAGCTTGTTGCACTGCTTTTCAGGTCAGAAGGGCCCCATCTGGGGGTCTTCACTTTCGAGCACAGGAGCTCCAGGCCACCGCCGTCGACGGAGAATCTCCGACATCTCCAGCCTCATCAGAGGCATCCACGTGCTGCGGGACGTCACGGCGGACTTGTTCCGCATTGTAGCAGCAGTAGAGGAGGCCGCGTGAGTTCTGGGCCGGCGAAGTTCGCCGGCCACCTGTTCTTGGAGGACATTCCTCAGCTGTCCATCCAGCCTCGTCGCTCTAGTTGTGATCCACGCCGTCCACTTGAGGAGCAGCCGAGCACCATTCGATCACCTGAGGTGGATCTGGACCGTTCATCCCTATGAAGGGTTAGCCACAGCACACAGTAGTCGTTTGATCCTCCACGTGGCGAGCACTCCACCGTCAGATCCGAGCGAGATTTACTCAAGGAGGCGCCCGCTACCCGCCGCCGTCAGATCAGCCACGTGGCGCCATCTCAGCCCTCGGATAAATAATAGGGGTAAATATCACTTAGGCCCCCTTCTATTTTGTTTTAGCATTTAGTCCTGTAAATAATTTCCGTAGTTTATTTTATTTGGAACATTTGCACGTAGGACCCTGTTGTTTATTTTAATTGCATTTCTACCCCTGTATATGGTGGACACGTGCTTCGTCACGTGAATTTTTGGTGAAATTGCATGATATGAGCCTGTAGATTTTACGTGTTATGGAATGAAATATATTTTTGGATATTTGCACATATGCCCCTGTGAGTGTTTTTATTGAACATGTGTTGAATATTGTTGGGATTTTTACAACTTAGCCCCTGGACTTTTAGCACCTATTGATAATAAGTCATGGGACTTAAGTTATTTACATTTAGGTCCTCCCGTGCCCAAAACACGTGCCGCGTACGTGGGTATCTGACATTTTTGCACGAGGAGCCCCTGAGCTTTTAATTGTGTTACTTTTTGGCCCCAGAAGATATTTTTATTACAAACAAGTCCCTGCGCATTGTGGCCTATTATTTGTTTTAAATAAAATATCAAATTTCATCCAAATTGAGTGAAAATTGAACATGTGGCTCCTGCCACTGTGTAGAATTTTCACCAATTTTTGGGAAAATTTTTAAGCCCTTTTATTATTTTTAATAATTCAAAAACCTACATTTTTCTGCATGTTCAGATTTCAAATTCACAAAAATAATATAAAAACTTCTTTAAAAATTATAAAAAATTCAAATTTTTTGTGTTTTTGTGTGATTGATTTTCTGTCAATTTTTGGTTATTTTTGGATTCCTAAAAACTATAAAAATTGAAAAAACTTGAAAAACTTATGAAAAATATAATAATAATAGAAAATCCTAAAAATATTAAACTCTTTCTCTAATTTTTCCATTTTGTTTATATTTTTCAAGGGAAATACCTTCAGGCCTTGAAAAGACCATTAGATATTTTTAAATGGTCTTTGAAGCCTAATTGGACAATTTTCATTTATTTTTGCCTTCTTTCATTTTTATAAAATTCTATAAAAATCATAAAATTATCAAAAATTGACCAAAAACAGTAAAAAATCCATAAAACCTAAACATATTTTTATTGGAATTTTTCGAGTATTTTTGAGTAATTAAATAATTTCTTGAAGTTGTTTATATTTGCCTTTTTATTATTTTCTTTATAATTAAAAATCCAAAAATATAAAAAATTTACTAAAAACCACCAAAAAATATTTGTTTTTTTTCTTTATTTTAGACTACTTCGTATGACGCATGGCCATCTCGTGCTCCTCAAGTTCGACCCTGGGTGCTATACCAGGTTAATATCATAGAGAGACCGCTATTTTGATTTTTATCGATTTTTATCTCTGATTGGTGGTCTTATTATTTTTCTTGATTGAGCTCTGAGTCCTGAGTGACTGAGGTCACAACGACCGTAGTGACACCTGATTTACCTTAGTCGTTCGGCGGCTCATCAGAATGGCGCCGTTGCCAGGGAGCACGGCTTAGTAGTTAGTTTCTTTTTCTATTTATTTTGTTTTGTTTTTCGTGACTTTCCGCGGCTTTTTCTTCGTCCGCGGCTTTTCACGGCTTTTTATTTTTCTTTTATTTTCATTTTCTTTTTTTTCTTTTCTTTCATTTTTGTTTAAGTTTGTTTTGCCTGTTTATTTTTATTTTATTTATATTTTTGCATATATACCATGTTTTATTTTATTTGGTTTATTTGCTTTATTTTTGTTTGGTTTGACACTTTGTTGTCTTCTTGCGAGGGCATGAGGAGCGAGGCAACGACTTTCGAGGAGCCGGCGCAACTGCGGCTATCGGAGGCGGCTCCCTTCTTTACGAAGCCGCAGGAGAGCACGAGGAAGCAACCGAGTGCAGGGGATTAGATTAGTTTAGTTTAGATTTTCTTTTCAGCATTATTTGAAGTGTTGTAATAATACAGGACAGCAGGACACTCAACCATACTTTTGAGACTTTCGGGGTCTGTTTCGCCGAGCACCGGTGTGCTCGGGGGACCCCTTGACTTTTTCGCGGCTTTACGTGGTTTTCTTCGCGGTTTTTATTTCTTTTCTGCCTATTCAATTTCTCGCAGTTTTGAGCCCCTAGCCTTAGGACTTTTACTTGACTGTGACGTAATAAATAGGATCCAAACACCCTAATAACTTTGCATGTACCTATAGATCGGTAATTGGACCAAGAATAAAAAGCTAATAAAATAGTCGATCCACTACCTTCGAGCCTACGCACCACAGCCCACCCTGCCAAGCGCTGCTCCTGAACTCGATTTGTCGAGAGGAAGAGGGGTGGGCCTAGACCGGACTCTTGAATTGGAGGCTGGTGGTCGACTAGATGTTCTTTCGAGTAGAACTGCTACTTAGGGCTCGGATTTCCGCCTGCACCATTTAGGTTGTTTTATTTCAGTCTTTAAATTCTGCGCGGATCATCTTGCATGTAGACTGCTGGAGTCAGGTACGCATCTCTTACTCTGTATACATCATTGATTTTCTTGCGCACTGCTTTTTCGACTTCTCCCCCCTAATTTTTGGACTTAATAACTAGGAGAACCGAAAAATTCGTTTGGCGATTTGTTTGATTATTTGAAAAATACCTAAAAATTTGAACTATAAAATTGGGACTGGTTAACTTACTTGACCCTAAAAGACATTGACCCTAAAAATTTGTCTTGGGGAGAGCAACCCCCTCCTTGTCTGGTTTGCTTGCGCGAGATAGTGACCTGCACCCTAGGCTAGAGCCATATCCGATTTTTCTCGACTGATTATTGGATCTTTGGTACGGGACAGTCGGTTGAGAAGGATTGGATTCCTAATAGGTCACGTTAATCGCTCTACTATCCTGACTGATCACCTAATAAAATTGACAAGATAACTGACCGAACCTTTACGGTCTTCAGCTCTCATTGAGTAGGTGAACTTGGGGTATTGCTTGCTGATCTTTGTTGTTACCAGATCTCATCCACCCAACTCGCCACATCAAGATGATGGGCAGAAGGTCTCTTAGGCAGCCTCTGGCTGCACCGCTTCCCAGTACTTCTGCCCGCTCATCTAGATTGGTTCGCGAGAGCCAAGACCCGCTCTCCAAACCCGAGTTCGACTCCACCCTGTTCCCCCTCGACCCCCCTTCTTTCAGTTCCAAGATACCAGTGCCAGAGGAGAGACCGTCAGATGATTTATCGGCACCTGAGTTTGGGTCTTTTGCTTTTGCAGAGACCATGGCTGACAGCAGTGATGATCACACCAGAGGTCCCCAGCATGAGCATACATTCATTTTGGACCAGGGTGCGATCAACTCCACCCTAATCGCCTCCCTCGAGATAGTTCAACAGCAGTTGAGGGATCAGGGAGCATTCATGATAGAGATGAGGCGTGAGATGGAGCAGTTGAGAGCCGCTCGCGACCAGCGTGAGCCCGGAGACGGGCTGAGGAGACACGATGAGGCAGCAGCAGCCGCCGCAGTAGGAGCAGTACCGGACCAGCCGAGACCGATGCGGGAGTTACACAACCCTGGATCGACACTGACGTATCGTTGGGTCATGCTTCCAGCCATCGTGGGGGACTTCAAGTTCCCCCCGAACACTTTGCAACTTCTCCCCCGGTTCCACGACCTCGCCACAGAGGAGCCCCATCTCCACCCACAGGATTAATTGATGATCTGCAGCAACGTCCATGACAGACAAGTGGACGAGGACACCATCCGCATGATCGCCTTCCCCTTCTCCTTAGCAGATAGAGCAGCCACCTGGCTGATGCACTTGGGTAAGTTTGTCTACACCTGGGAGCAGCTCCGTACCGAGTACTTGAACAAGTACTATCCACTCGGGTGGACAAATGCCGCGAGAGCCCTGATCAGCAACTTCTCTGTGCTCCCGAACGAGCAGTTCCATGAGGCATGGAAGAGGTTCCGTGAGCTGACTGACAGATGCCCGCACCATGAGATTTCCAAGCCGAACCTTGTTCAGAGTTTTTTTTGCGGGCTGACACCAGAGCTTTAGGGCTTGGTGAATGCTTCTTGTGGCGGGTCGTATTTCGCCAAGGATCGTGGTCAGGTCTGGGCCATATACGAGGAGATGGCCAATAACTATATGGTGATGTCCCAGACCCGACTCTACACACAGGGACCGCAGCCACAGACCGTGCAGTACCAGAGGATAGCACGGGTTGACGCCGGTCTTTTCAGTTCATCAGCGGTAGTAGCACAGGCCGAGTCCACAGCCGCCGACATGGGGATTATCAACGAGAAGCTGGACCGGATGGAGATCATTGAGAAGAAGCAGTGCTAGGGAATCACGTAGATGGAGCAGATGGCACAGACTCTAAGTGACCTGAAGACACAACTCATGTGTCTCCAGGAGGCACAGACGGCTTCCCAGATCCGTCTTCAGGAACGAGGCGATCCGATTAGCAGCAGCAACTCGTCCCAGCGCTCCAACCACCAGCAGCCTAGACAGGTTCACCTTGTACAGGCGGAGCCGTACCAGCAACCGCAGCCCACTTACCAGTCACCGCCATCTCCAGACACACAGATGGTGGTATACCAGCCGGATAAGCCTCTGGCAGTACTCCCGCCAGCCCCTTACAAGTCAGAGCCATTAATGGATGTCAACGGGATTTGGTACGACTGACCCCAGCCCGGTATCCGACGAGACCATCCCGAATTCCGTTGGTCGGCCAGAGGTTCTAGCTCCCAGCAACAGTCGTCAGGAAAGGGTGGCCAGTACAACCATCAGAGAGAGCACCTACAGCAGCAGCCCCCAGCGTACCAGCAGCAGCAGCAACAGTCACAGTCGTATGGTCCTCGTCCCTATCAGCAGGGACATTCTTGGAGGCGTGATCAGCCTCAACAGCAGCATCATCCATAGTCATACCCCTCTCACCCATAGCAGCAACAGCAGCAGCCTCACTACCAGTGAGGCTACCCATCAGATTCTCATGGGCCACCCTAGGAGAACCCCGCCTTAGATGACATAGCCCGCCTCCTTACCGATCAGCAGGCTACATTTCGATGGGAGATGGATGAGTTCTGCCAGGAGATGCGAGACATTGTGAGAGGGAAGGCCGCCATCCCTGCCCAGATAGAGCCCAATCTGAACAATCACAAGAGGAAGTCTGAACAGGTAGATTTCACAGAGCACGCCACTCCTAGTGATACATTTGGAGATATGTCTGCATATTTGTTTGATACTGATTTTGTCACACTTAGGAGCGGTAGGATGCCAGCAGGCGGCGCCTCATCTGATCGACACCCCAAGGCCACTTCCAGAGCGCCCGACGAGGAGGAGAGCGGTACTGAGGCCGCTAGAGATGATGATGGTGGTACTGATGCCACCACGGATGCTGATCCCACCGGTGGTACTGAGGCCGTCGTTTCACCAGATGGAGGAGGTGGTACAAAGGCCACCGATGTTGCTGAGCTAGAGCGCAGTACTGATGCCGCATGTCTACCAGCCGAGGTGGTGCTTATGCCACCATTTTCACTTCTGAGAATCCTGTAGTTTTTCCTTCTGTGCATGTATCTCAGAACACTTCTGGAAATAAAGGAAAGGGTTTGTTTTCTTATGGTCCACCTGTGGTGCTAGATGTATGTGTGGATCCTTCCGTCGAGCAGTCTAGACCCTCTCCTAGTCCCTCATCTGAGAAGGACCCTGTGATCCCCTTCCCTAGAGCTCTTCACATGGGAAAGGGGAAGAAAATAGAAAACCCCAAAAAGAGGCAGCAGGAAGAGTTCAGCCAATAGATGATAGATCGTTTTCACATTCAGCTGACTCTTCAGAGGCTTTGCAGCACATCCCTCTACTCCAGCGAGCACTCAGAGACAGGACCATAGTTCGAAGGAAGAGGAGGAACCACCAGTCAGAGATCCATGTGCTGACCAGAGATACTTGTTTCGCGATCCAGAACCGTCTGCCGGCCAAGAGGCCAGACTCAGGAGCCCCATATGTTAGATGCCATATCAGGGAACAGAGGTTCGACCGTACTCTATTAGACAGCGGTTCATCGATCAACCTACTTCCGGCAGCACTTCTTGACCGCTTCGAGTTGGGCACTCTTCGACAGAGCAGGACAGTCCTTCAGTTTGCTAATCGATCTGTCAAGAGGCCGAAGGGGTTGCTGAGAGACGTTGTCGTCACGATTCAGGGCCTGCAATTCCCCGTGGACTTTATAGTGTTGGACATGGAGATCCCTGAATCAGTGACCGATACCCCCATCATTTTTGGTCGCCCGTTCTTGGCCACAGCCAAGGCAACGACTGACCATGATAGCGGGAAGGTATACTTTCACGTCGAGGGCAAGAGTGTACAAATAGAGATGGTTGAGGACATCAGAGCCAGAGATACAACATGCTCAGAGACTACTTCCGATACAGAGCAGATGACAGATGCAGGGCCAGACATCCACCAGGACTGTGACTTCGTGATTACAAATGATGAGGCAGTTTGGGCAGATCCAGTTGGATAGGCCATCCTCTCACCTTCAGAGTCTGCTGATGCAGAGACGCCAGCAGAGGAGAGCTTGGAGAGCACATTCCTGGTCCAGGATACCTTTGAAGCAGTAGAGCCGGTTCGAGACCGTGAGACTGATTTGATCTTTTACGACGGTGGTACTCAAGCCACCTTGGATGATACAGATCCCTCGGAGTCAGATTTTGATTTGGCAGAGTTTGATGATTACATACGAGATCTGACTTCTACTGAGCCTACAGCTAGGGAGGAGGTAGATGCCGAGCAGAGTAGAGACAGTCCAGCAGGGCAGCCTTCTCCAGTTTCAGAGTGTGAGCGAGAGTTTCAATTCTCCCATGCGGATTTGGCAGCCTTCACGCAGAGTTTTCAGAGGCCAGATCCACCAGCACCCAGTTGTCCAGAGCTGAAGCCACTTCCTGCATCACTGAAGTATAGGTTCCTTACGGGTGAGCATTAGACGTACCCAGTCATTATCTCCACCGATTTTACTGGAGAGCAGGAATCCCGTCTAATGGGAGTTCTTGAAAAGAACCACAAGGCATTAGGATGGAGCGTAGCTGATCTCCAGGGGATAAGTCCGGCCCTATGCTCCCACCATATCTATCTCGAGGATGAGGCGAAGCCATCGCGTGAGTTCCAGCGGCGGCTGAACCAAATCTGAGAGAGGTTGTCATGAAGGAGATATCGAAATGGTGGAGCGTTGATTTTATCTACCTCATCTCCGACTCCAAGTGGGTAAATCCGTTGCATGTGGTTCCCAAGAAGATGGGCATCACTCCAGTTGTCAGCGAGTCTGGAGAGGAGATTGCTACCCGGGTACCCACTTCATGGCGGGTCTGCGTGGATTACAGACGACTCAACCAGGCCACCAAGAAGGATCATTTTCCCTTGCCCTTTATAGATCATATCATTGAGAGACTGGCAGGGAAGAGCCACTACTATTTTCTGGATGGGTACTCCGACTACAACTAGGAGGCCATCGCTCCTGAGGACCAGGACAAGACTACCTTTACCTGTCCCTTCGGTACATACGCCTTACGACGCATGCCATTTGGGCTATGCAATGCCCCTGCGACTTTTCAGAGATGCATGCTGTCGATCTTTTTGGACATGGTGGGGGAGTGCTTGGAGGTATTCATGGATGATTTCTCGGTTTAAGGTGATGGATTCGACTCCTGTCTTGACTGCCTATACCGAGTCCTTCAGCGATGCATTGAGGTTCACCTTGTGCTGTCTTGGGAGAAGAGTCACTTCATGGTGACTCAAGGGATGGTGCTTGGCCATATCATCTCCAACAGGGGCATGGAGGTTGATCCGGCCAAGGTAGATGTCATTAGAAAACTCGCACCGCCGTCCAATTTGCGGCAGTTACGGTCTATCCTGGGGCACGTCGGTTCCTACCGGCGATTCATTCATGATTTCAGTAGGATTGCCCGACCGTTGACTGACCTGCTAACGAAAGACACCGAGTTCCTTGTTGATGAAAAGTGTCTTTCGTCGTTTGAGACTCTCAAGCGATGTGTTGTTGAGGCTCCTGTTCTCCAGCCGCCTGATTGGTCTCTCCCATTCGAGATCATGACGGATGCCTCCGACTATGTCGTGGGGGCCGTGATGGGATAGAGGAGGGATGGAGTTCCATTTGCCATTCACTACGCTAGCCGCACATTGGATTTCGCGCAGCGACTACACAATCACTGAGAAGGAGATGCTAGCCGTAGTTTTTGCCCTAGATAAATTCATATCATACATTATTGGATCTAGAGTGACCTTGTACACTGACCATACCGCCATCAGGTACCTCATGGCAAAGAAGGATGCCGAGGGCAGATTGACTAGATAGATCCTTTTACTCCAGGAGTTCGACATAGAGATTAAGGATAAGCCTGGAGTCAAGAATGTGGTGGCGGATCATCTCTCCAGATTAGAGCATCTTGAGGATTCTGAGCAGACTGAGGCTATTTGTGAGACCTTCATAGATGAGGCGATCCTTGCTATCGCCTCTCTGCCATGGTATGCCGATATTGTGAACTTTCTTGTTGCTAAGAAAGTTCCACAAGATTGGCCCAGGCAGAGGATTGAGACCTTCCTCGCGAAGGCCAAGTCTTACCACTGGGAGGATCCCATCCTTTACCACGAAGGAGGGGATAGCGTATGGCGTAGGTGCATTCCTCAGGAGGAGCACCATAGCGTCCTCACTTACTGCCACAAGCTTGAGGCAGGAGGACATCACTCTGAGAGGAGAACGACACATAAAGTGCTTCAGTCCGACCTATGGTGGCCTACTCTCTTCAAGGACTCTGATGAGTTCGTGAAGAGGTGTACTGACTGTCAGAGGATGTGCACTTCTGGACAGCATGATATGATGACGATGCAGCCCATTCACTTATGTGAGGTTTTTAACGCATGGGGCATCGATTTCATGGGTCCATTCCCTAAGAGTCAGGGATTCGCGTACATTCTGTTTGCCGTTGATTATGTGAGTCGTTGGGTTGAGGCCATCCCCGCCCGAACCGCAGATGCTAGGACTGTTTGCAGATTTTTGAGGAAGCATATCATTACACGATTCGGGGTACCTCGAGTATTGATATCTGACGGGGGGTCTCATTTCGTCAACGACCAGGTGAAGGCCCTTGCTAGCGAGATCGGCATAGACCATCGAGTTGCCACTCCATACCACCCTTAGACGAATGGTCTAGCCGAAGTGTCGAACAGGGAGATCAAGACTATGTTGCAGAAAGTCGTCCGCCCTGACCGAAAGGATTGGTCACAGCTTTTGGACTCGGTCTTGTGGGCATATAGGACGTCTTTCAAGACACCTTTGGGCACATCTCCCTTTCGGCTTGTTTATGGAAAGCCATGCCATTTACCTATTGAGTTGAGACATAGGTCACTTTGGGCTGTCACAGATATACTTTTGGATCCAGATAGTGTAGGAGATCAGAGGAGGGCAGAGTTAGCAGCCTTGGAGGAGCTTCGTGATACCGCCTTCTGAAACAGCCTACAGTACAAGAAGAGAGTAAAGGAGTGGCATGATTCTCATATCAGCCACAAGCATTTTGAGCCTGGACAGAGATTATGGTTGTTTGATGCTAGGCATCGTCTATTTCCAGGGAAGCTACAAAGCAAGTGGAAGGGACTGTATCTAGTGAGGAAGGTACACGACAATGGGAGTATTGATATATCTGAGTTGTCTTCTGAGAGTACCTTTCGAGTGAACGGCCAGCAGCTCAAGCTATTTCTAGATCATGAGCCGCGGGTCGTTGATGTTGCCCCTATTCACTTTGCGTGAGATGTGGTCTCTTGACTCACATCTATTGCATCTCATGCCTGAGTATCACTGTTCTCCCTACTTGTATAGTTCCAGTTATCCATATCATTCTATTCTTTAGTTCCACATCCCTTTCCTCATCTTGTGATTATGCTATACTTAGGATGTACTTTACCCTAAGTATAGGGGGGATGTAGGACTCTCAGGTATGTCTTTTTATTCATTCTACTCTTGTTTTTGCTGCCTATATTTAGGGGTATTTTACCCTAAGTAGAGGGGGGGTAGACCCTGTACATTCTTCACTTGGTTTTCCCTTCGTGTACAGCCTGCTATACTTAGGATTATTTGATCCTAAGTATAGGGGGGAAAGCCGAGGTTCTCTTGATTTCTATTTTTTTCATTCGTCATTGTAAGTAGCCTTCCTTTTCACTTCCCTATACTAAGCACGAGTTATGTCTTCTTCATCGCTCTTGACTCTGAGGACATCGTTCGAGCTAATTATAGGGGGTGTGTGTATATATTTCATATATACTTTAGCCATAACTCGTACTTTGTGTGAGTGTGTAAATAAATAAAATGGCTAAAAATACAAAATCCATAATAATTAAAAAAATTTCTCTGTAAATAAGCAATCTTTTATTTGCACATACATAGCTATTGTACAAATTATTTTTGTAAAAATGTTTTCAAAAACTTTTTGTGTAAAGATTGAGTAAATATTTATATGTCAAAACTATGTATATAGTACAAAATTTTTCCAAAATGTTTTGAAAATCAAAAGTTTGCAAAAATCTTGTGTAAATTTGTGTAAATATTTTGCAAAACTTGCATTCATGCACACATCCATGATTTCAAAACATTTTTCAAAAATTTTGCATTTGTGTAAATATTGTGTAAATAGCGTCCTTGTATATATGTGTATAGTTTTTCCTTGATTATAGTTGACATTTAAACTAGCCTGGAATTAAATTGGGAAATAGAGCTCGATTAAGATCTTAATCCACCTAATTATAAGAGGAACCTTATAGGGCTTAGGGTTAAGGCTTTTCAGGTCCACGGTGACTTAATTCTTTGAGTCCACTAGGCTGTGATCACATGTCATCTCAATGAGCCTAAGTAGAGCACTTAACAACACACACATGACTCATATAGACAATGGCTTTACTTGGACCCGCACTTTACACCGAGCTCTCTACGGATGAGGTGGTGAGGAGGTAGTCTTCCTTGACTTGGGGTAGCATATGAGGGTAGTACTTCTATGCGGAACCTCACTTCCTCTTTTAGTGAAGGAAGTGCGTCTCAACTTGGTCTGGATGCCATGAGGTCTAATGACAGGAGTTGTGGGTTGCAATAATGCTTCAAAAGAGGGATAGTCTACTGGCTCAAGAGGAAAAACTCCTTATGTACATATGTTGCACATTGTATATGTTGTATAGATGCACTTTAAAAAAATGCAAAAAGAAAGTAACTCCAAAAAAGTGGTGGGTCTGATAGAAAATGATAACCCCACCGGAGTATGTATATAGTGCAAATAAGAAAAGCTTGAGACTTATGTTCCATCTTTTGTAGCTTGCAGCAGGGAGACTTAGCTACACTGGTTGAGCTCCCAAGGATACATGGCTACACTGGCCATGGTCCATTCTCTTCTTCCCCCTCTTCTTGAGCCGGTTGAACTTGAACTTAGAAGGGAATACCCCACTTCTCGAGGAAAGAGTGTCCAGACTAGGGTCATAGAGTTACCTTGTTGGGGAGGGTTGTCAAGTTGCAACTTCTGAGGTGGAGAGCTATACCTCACTTACACTGTACAAGGAAAGACTCATAGTCTTCAGGGTTTGTGTATGTAGACTTGTTCTGATCTGGATTGTTGAGGAGTCTTGATTATAGATTAGTGGATCTTAGAGGCTATTGAGTTTTAAACCTAAGTCTAAATAAGGTTCCAACACATCAATAATCTAAAGATCTGATCGAGCTCCATATTTCAATTAAATGAAGGCAAGTTTAATTATCAGCATTAATCCATGCATTTTCTCCTCTTTTTCTTTTTCTTTTTCTTTTTCTTTTTCTTTTTCTTTTTCACTTCCTTTTCAAATAAGTGTTTGCTAAGGGACTAGCAAAGTTAAGTATAGGGGGTGATGAATACCCATTCGTCACTCTTTATTCTTTTATTTTAGCTACAAAACACATGCAAAACACATGTATATTCCTGTAAATATCAATAATTGTCAAAAAGAATGCATTGTGTAATTATGAATAATTAGCATGTTTTTATGCATAAATAAAAGAATAAAGAAATAAAAGAAAAATAGGGAGATATTTAGAATAAATATTGAGCGATCTAATCCCAAGGGAGGGCTCAGCATGGGCCTGACCGCATAAAAATCCAAGTAGAGAGAGATAAGGAAGCTCACACATGTGTACATATACCTGTATATAAATAATAATATTTTCCTCTAAATAAAAAAAATGGGTTTGTATTTATATGTAAATGTTTGTAAATATAAAATTAAAATAAAAATGAGAAAAATAAAAAGAAATAAAATTCATCCTGCATTGTCTATATTCACCATGTATATAGAACCCTTTATCTATTTATTTTCCCTTATAAATAAATAAATTAAAATCTAATAAAAATGTGTACATATTCTATACTTCATAATGTAAATAAATAAAATAAAAATTAAAAAAATAAAAATAAAATAAAAAGAAATAAAAAAAAACCAAAACCTACATTGTATATATACCATGTATATATTTGTACATAACTATTTATTCAACCCTTGTAAGTAATTAATAAAAATATAATAAAAAACTTTCTTGTTCCAAATTTTATTCTATAAATAAATAAAATATAAAATTGGAATAAATTGTATAAAAATGAATAATTAAAAATAAAAAAATGTATAGTATATATACCTATATATAATATACTATATTGTAAATACATAATTTTTATTTTAAACAAATAAATAAAAATCACATAAAATAGTTTATAAATAAATAAACATTTTTTATGTTTTAACTTTTTCCAAAATCAGCCATTTACTATTTTATATTTAATTTCCAAATATTTATGACGTGGTCGCACCTGATTAGTCCACGGGGGATGTTGACCCCCCGGTCAACTCCCCCCCTTGGACCACCAACCTGCGGATCCTGTGCCCCGACCCGACTCCTCTGATTTTTCGCCACTCGATCCGATCGCCAATCCCCTTAACCCCAGGTCCTAATACTTCCTAATGCATCCGTGATCCACGCCCGGGGTGGGTTCTCGGGGTCCGAGCTCCGATATGCTCGCTCGACCATCATCTAGCCGGACCCCTAGCCATATAAAGCTCCTGCTCCGCCGCCCATTTCACTCTATCTTTGGCTCCACCTTCCCATCCCAAGAGCTCCATTACCTTCCCTAGAGTGACAGCTAGCCGCAGGTAGTGTCGCAGTGAGGAGGAGGTGTCCCAGCCACTGATCCAGCAGCTCTTTGCCGCTGTGCGCCGCCCAGGAGCAGCGCTCGAGCCTCGGGCATCGACGTCCCTTGTGGCGACAACCAGGAGCTCCAGAAGCTCATTCCCAGTTGACATCAACCATCCAGTAAGCCTAGTTCTTTCTTTCTTTCTCGAATTTCCATTTTCGTCGAATTTCATCTTTCGCCGTCGACCATCGATTCCGACCATCTCAGCCACTCTCTCGACCATCGGACTCGACCCTCACACCCACGAGACTCCTCCGCACCTTCTGCACCAACTCACACCCCCTGACTCTCCCCAAAGCGGGGACTTCGATCTTCACCGCCGTCGCTTCGCCGGAGACCGACCATCTCGCCTCATCCGATCACCACGCCACCCCTAACCGGGTCGAGGCACTTTGCCCTCGACCCATGAGCTTGTTGCACTGCTATTCAAGTCAGAAGGGCCCCATCTGGGGGTCTTCACTTTCGAGCACAAGAGCTCTAGGCCACCGTCGTCGTCGGAGCGTCTCCGACGTCTCCAACCTCATCGGAGGCATCTACGAGCTGCGGGACGTCACGGCGAACCTGTTCCGCATTGTAGCAGCAGCAGAGGAGGTCCACTGTGCGAGTTCTAGGCCGGCGAAGTTCGTCGGCCACCTGTTCTTGGAGGACCTTCCCCAGTCGTCCATCCAGCCTCGTCGCTCCAGTTGTGATCCACACCGTCCACTTGAGGAGCATCCGAGCACCGTTCGATCACTTGAGGTGGATCTGGACCGTTCATCCCTATGAATGGTTAGCCACAGCACACAGTAGCTGTTTGATCCTCCACGTGGCGAGCCCTCCACCGTCAGATCCGAGCGAGGTTTACTCGAGGAGGCGCCCGCTACCCGCCGCCATCAGATCAGCCACGTGGCGCCATCTCAGCCCTCAGATAAATAATAGGGATAAATATCACCTAGGCCCCCTTCTATTTTGTTTTAGAATTTAGTCCTGTAAATATTTTCTGTAGTTCATTTATTTTGGAACATTTGCACGTAAGACCCTGTTGTTTATTTTAATTGCATTTCTACCCCTGTATATGGTGGACCCGTGCTTCGTCACGTGAATTTTTGGTGAAATTGCATGATATGAGCCTGTAGTTTTTATGTATTATGGAATGAAATATATTTTTGGATATTTGCACTTATGCCCCTGTGAGTGTTTTTATTGAACATGTGCTGAATATTGTTGGGCTTTTTACAACTTAGCCCCTCGACTTTTAGCACATGTTGCTAATAAGTCCTGGGACATAAGTTATTTACATTTGGGTCCTCTTGTGCCCAGAACACGTGCCGCGCACGTGGGAATCTGGCATTTTTGCACGAGGACCCCCTGAGCTTTTGATTGTGTTACGTTTTGGCCCCAGAAGATAATTTTATTACAAACAGGTCCATGTGCACTATGGGCTATTGTTTATTTAAAATAAAATATCAAATTTCATCCAAATTGAGTGACAATTGGATACGTGGCTCCTGCCACTGTGTAGAATTTTCACCCATTTTTGGGAAAATTTTGGAGCCCTTTTATTATTTTTAAAAATTCAAAAACCTACATTTTTCTGCCTGTTCAGGTTTAAAATTCACAAAATAATATAAAAACTTCTTTAAAAATTACAAAAAAATCAGATTTTATGTGTTTTTGTGTGATTGATTTTCTATCAATTTTTGGTTATTTTGAATTCCTGAAAACTATAAAAATTGTATAAGCTTGAAAAAATTATAAAAATTCTAATAATTAAAAGAAAATCCCAAAAATTATAAACTCTTTCTCTGATTTTTCCTTTTTATTTATATTTTTCAAGAAAATACGTCCAGGCCTTGAAAAGACCATTAGATATTTTTAAATGGTCTTTGAATCCTGATTGGATAGTTTCCATTTATTTTTGCCTTTTTTCATTTTTAAAAAATTCTATAAACATCATAAAATTATCAAAAATTCACCAAAAACAGTAAAAAATCATAAAACCTAAAAATAGTTTTGTTGGAATTTTTCAAGTATTTTTGAGTAATTAAATAATTGCTTGAAATTGTTTATATTTGCCTTTTTATTGTTTTCTTTATAATTAAAAATCCAAAAAAATATAAAAAATTTACTAAAAACCACCAAAAAATATTTGTTTTTATTTTCTTTATTTTATACTACTTCGTAGGCCGCAAGGCCATCTCGTGCTCCTCGAGTTCGACCTTGGGTGCTATACCAGGTTAATATCATAGCGAGACTGCTATTTTGATTTTTATCGATTTTTATCTCTGATTGGTGGTCTTATTATTTTTCTTGATTGAGCTCTGAGTCCCGAGTGACTGAGGTCATAACGACCGTAGTGACACCTAATTTACCTTAGTCGTTCGGGCGGCTCATCAGGTACCCACTTCTTGGCGGGTCTGTGTGGACTATAGACGATTGAACCAGGCCACCAAGAAGGATCATTTCTCCCTGCCCTTTATTGATCGGATTATAGAGAGACTGGCATGGAAGATCCATTACTATTTCTTGGATGGGTACTTCGGATACAACCAGGTGGCCATTGCGCCAGAGGACTAGGACAAGACAACCTTTAGCTGTCGCTTCGGGACATATGCTTTTTGAAGGATGCCCTTTGGATTGTGCAATGCTCCGGCGACATTCCAGAGGTCCATGTTGTCCATCTTTTCGGACATGGTGGGGGAGTGCTTGGAGGTCTTCATGGATGACTTTTCGATCTTCGGTGATGGATTTGATTCTTATCTTGACTGCCTAGACTGCGTCCTCCAGTGATGTATTGAGGTGCACCTGGTGCTTTCTTGGGAGAAGAGTCACTTCATGGTGACTCAAGGGACGGTGCTTGGCCATATCATCTCCAACAGGGGCATGGAGGTTGATCCAACCAAGGTGGATATCATTAGGAAACTCAGTCCACCGTCCAACTTGCGGCAGTTACGATCTTTCTAGGGCATGTCGGTTTGTACCGAAGATTCATTCATTATTTCAGCCGGATTGCGTGACTGTTGACTGATCTGCTAACGAAAAACACCAAGTTCATTGTGGATGATAAGTGTCTAGCGTCATTTGAGACTCTCAAGAGTCTAGTTGTAGTGGCTCCTGTCATCCAGCCGCCTGATTGTTCTCTTCCATTCGAGATCATGACAGATGCCTCCAATTTTGCCGTAGGGGTCGTGTTGGGACAAAGGAGGGATGGAGTCCTGATGAGCCGACCCATGCGAACTAAGTTAAAGGTGTCACTAAGGTCGTTGTGACCTCAGTCCCTCAGGACTCAAAGTTCAACAAGAAAAATAAATCAGACCATCAAATAAAGATAGAAACACGAGAAAATCGAATAGCAGTCCTAGCTATGGTATTGACCTGGTATAGCTCCCAAGGTCGAACTCGAAGAGCACGAAATGGCCTTGTAGCCTACGAAGTAATCTAAAATAAAGAAAAATAAAAATCCCACTAACCACTCGCTAGGCACGTGGTCCAGGCCTAGAGGGACTAGAATGTAATTCCTATTTAGAAAAAAGCAAATATTAACACGCTAGGAATATAGGAGAAATAATGCAAAAAGTCCACTAAATCACGTGTCGATGCACGTGGCCAATACAAACAGGGACTAATACGCAAATAGAGGAAACATGAAGGTCCAATGTGCAAAATAACCAAAATAAAAAGAATTAGATAAAATATTTACAGGAGTAACTAATAAAAGCAATAAACATAGGGGCCTAAGAACAATTTACCCCTATTATTATCGGAGGGCTGAGAGGAGGCCAAGTGGCTGATCTGACGGTGTAGAGACACTGGCACCCCTTCGATGAACTCTAGCTCTGATCCAACGGATGGAGTCTTGCCACGTATATGATCGGACAGTGAAGAGCAGCTGGCACCTCTTTCTGATATCAACGCTCCAGATGAGCTCCTAATCGAAATCTGACGGTCGAGGGCGCCCGAAGAACGAAGGGTCGAGATCAAAACTGGGGAGTGGCTCGATCTGACGGTGATGGAGGGTCCTGTATAAACTAGCCGCCGGCGAACTTCGCGCGGCCGATATGCGCGGTAGGAACATCCTCCGACGCTGCTGAGAAGTAGAGAAGAAAGGCCGTGCCAGTCCGCAGCCGTTGAACTGCTCTGATGATGACAGGGAACTCCGGAGAGCTCCGGCGAAGGTGAAGAACTGGAGCGCCTGTGCTTTGTTGTTACGACCTCCAGATGAGGTCATTTTGACCTGCTGCCTGCACAGGAAGAAAGAGGGGTCGAGGGCAAAATTCCTCGACCCGGTAAGGAGCGAAATGGGTGGTTGGATGGATCGCAGCATGGTCCTCCGACGAGCGGCAGAGGAGGAGGACCGAAGTCCTTGCTCCAGGGAGAGCTGGGTTGAATGGATGGGTGAAGAAGATGGAGAGAGGTTCGGCGAAGGTGGTGGTGTGGTCGGGTGAACAAATGGACGGTCAGAGGTGGTGAATGGCGACGGCGGAGAAAAAGGGGCGAAAATCAAAAATCCTAAAATTACGCTAAACTACAGACTAAAGAAGCTACCTGGTGGAGGAGATCGACTGGGTTGGAGCTGCTGGAGCTCCGTGGGTCATGGCCTCGAGGGATCGTCGAGTCCCGAGGCTGAGCGCGCTCGCGGCGGCGCACGGCGGTGGAAATGCCGGATCAGAGGCTTCCTAGCATCCCGAGCCTCGCTGCTACTCCCTCTCGCTCCGCTGTCACTCAGGCGAGGTGGAGGAGGTCACAGGCGTCGAGGGGGAGGACCAAAGATGCCTGAATCGTGCGGCAGAGCTAAGGATTTATATGGATAGGGATCCGACTAAATGATGGTCGGGCGAGGAATTCGGAGCACGGACCCCGATGCGAACCGCCGGGCGTGGATCTCGAGTCTGCAGGGAAGGATTAGGACCCGAGATTTGCTGATTTGGAGCTCGGATCTAGTTTGGATAAATGGGCGAAGTCGAGTCAATAACTCAGATCCGCGGGCTGGTGGTCCAAGGGGGGAGTTGACCGGGGTTCAACATCCCCCGTGGACCAATCAGGTGCGGCCACGTGATAAAGATTTGGAAATTCAATATAAAATAGTAAATGAACGAACTTTGTAAAACTCAAAACATGAAAAATATTTCTTTTGTTTTAAACTATTTTTTGTGATTTTTATTTATTTTTTTGAAATAAAAATTAAGTATTTACAATATAGTATATTATATATAGGTATATACAACATACATTTTTAATTTTTAATTTTTAATTTTTGTACATTTTATTCCAATTTTATATTTTATTTATTTATAGAATAAAATTTGGAATAATTTGGTATTTGTATTTTATTTTTATTATATATTTACAAGGGTAAAATAATTACTTTTGTTTATATACATATGTGGTATATGTACAATGTTGGTTTTGATTTTATTTTTATTTCTTTTTATTTTATTTTTATTTTTGTAATTTTTATTTTATTTATTTACATTATGAAGTATAGAATATGTATATATTTTTATTAGATTTTATTTTATTTATTTATAGGTATAAATAAATAGGGAAGTGGTTTTGTGTACATGGTGAATATAGACAAGGGTGAATTTTATTTCTTTTTATTTTTCTCATTTTTATTTTAATTTTAAATTTACAAATATATACAAATAAATACACACCCATTTTTATTTGAAATAAGAGGAAAATATTTTTTATTTATTTGTAGGTATATGTACACAATGTGAGCATCCTTATCTCTCTCTACTTTGGTTTTTATGCGGTCAGGCCCATGCTGAGCCCTCCCTTGGGATTAGGTCGCTCAATATTTATTCTAAATATCTCCCTATTTTTCCTTTATTTCTTTATTCTTTTATTTATGCACAAAAACATGCTAATTATTCACTTTTACACAATGCATGGTGAATGCTAATTATTATTATTTACATATATCTACATGTGTTTGGCAAAGGTTTTGTAGCTAAAATAAAAGAATAAAGAGTGATGAATGGGTATTCATCAAGTCCCCTTTGCTTTTCACTACGCTCTCTGGATGTTGGATGCTGCTCAGCGGGACTACACTGTCACAGAGAAGGTGATGCTAGCTGTAGTGTTCGCCCTAGATGAGTTCAGATCTTACATCATTGGATCTAGAGTGACCATCTTCACTGATCATACCACCATAAGGTATTGATGAATCCTCATTCATCACTATTTATTATTTTATTTTAGCTAAAAACCTTTGCAAAAAACCATGTATATTTATGTAAATATAATAAATTGACAAAGAGCATGCATTGTGTAAATAACAATAATTAGCATGTTTTTGTACAAAAATGAAAGAATAAAGAAATAAAAGAAAAAGAGAGAAATATTTTGAATAAATATTGAGTGACCTAATCCCAAGGGAGGGCTCGGCATGTGCCGGACCACAAAAGAAACCAAGTAGAGGGAGATAGGGTCAATCATGCCTGTACATACACCTGTATATAAATAATTTTATTTTCCTATAAATAAAAATATTTTTTTAATGCCTTGAACATATTTATAAAAATAAAATAAAAATCAGAAAAATAAAAAGAAAAAAAATAATAAAATTCATTTCCCACATTGTATATAAACCATGTACATATGTATATAGATCTATTTATTTAACTAATATAAATAAATCATAAAAATAAAATAAAAATACCTTTATATTCCAAATTTTATGTTATAAATAAATAAAATATAAAATGGGAATAATTGTACAAAAATAAACAACTAAAAATAAAAATAAAAAATACATATGTGTATATACTTATATATATATAATAAAAATCAAATGTAAATACCTAATTTATTTTTCAAAAAAATAAATAAATATCACTAAAAAATTCTTTGAAAAGAAATAAATATTTTTTATTTAGTAAATATTTTTTTATTTTGTAAATATTTTGAAATAAGGTCATTAGCTATTTTATTTTGATTTTTCAAAATCATTTCCAATGGATTGTTCCCATTGGTCCACAGGGGATTGTTGAACCCCGGTCAACTCTCCCCCCAGGACCACTCAGTGGCCGATCGGGTTTTTGACCCGATTTATCAGAATTTTCGTGCCTCGATCCGCTCGCCAATCATCCAAACCCCGGGTCCTGATTACACTCAATCCATCCCTGATCCACACCCGGGGATTTGTTTAGGGTTCCGAGCTCCGAATCACTCGCCCGACCTCCATCTTGCTGGACCCCTACGAGTATATATCATCTTCTTCTCCCTCCATTAGTCGCATCTTTGGCCATCGTCTTCCTGTCCCAGGACCTTCATCCTTCTCCTTAGAGTGACAACTATCGAGTGAGGGTGTCGCAGCGAGGAGTAGAAGGCTGCAACCACTGATCCAGCGAGCATCGTCACCGTGCTCCGCCACCGAGCGAGCTGAGCCTCTAGCCTAGATGAGCCATCGAGGCAAAGACCCCAGGAGCTTCCTTAGCCCTATAACAGTCGACTACGTTCATCAGGTACCACCGATTCATCTTAGGTTAGCCAAATTTTAGACTTGCCCCATTTGCGCCGCCGGCCTCCGCCGGCCAACCCACTTCGCTCCGATCGCCCATTTGCTCAACTGACATTTGATTCACGTTCACGAGACTCCTCCCCATCTTCTACACCACTCCGATCAACCTGACTCGCCCCAGAGCAGGAACTCAGGTCCCCATCGTCGTCGCCTCACCGGAGACCTCCTCCCCACCTCATACGATCATTGATTCCACCTCTCACCGGGTCGAGGCACTTTGCCCTCGATCCAGGAGTCGTTCTGTGCAGCTTGCAGGTTGAAAGGGCCCCATCTGGGGGTCCAAACATTCAGGCACAGGAGCTTCGTGCCTCCTTCGTCGTAGGAGCTCTCCAGGGCTCCTTGGCTTCGTCGGAGCTACCAACCAGCTGCGGAAGACGACGAGCATTCTTTTCCCCATCTCAGCAGCACCAGAGGAGTCCTCCATCGCGCGTACTGGGCCGACGAAGTTCGCTGGCGTCGTGTTGATGATGGACCCTCCATCGCCGTCAGATAGAGCTCCTCGCTCCAGGTCTTCATCGAGCTGTCCATTTGTGGGGAGCTACCAGCCGACCGATCATTTGAGGAGTTCCATCAGAGGCGTCCATCGTTGAAGAGGCACCAACGCACCATAGCCGACAGATCTCCACGTGGCGCCCCTTCAGCCGTCGATCATTAATAAAGGGGTAATTTCCCTTAGGCCCCTATCTTTTTATTAATTTTAGTTAGTCCTGTAAATATTTTAGGAAGTTGTTTTTTATTTGGAACATTTGCATTTAATACCTTAGATTTTAGTTATTTGCAAACTATTCCCTGTTTATGTGAGACACGTGCATCGACACGTGAGTTGTGGGTTATTTGCACCTTTAGTCCCAAACTTTGTGCTTGTTACTGTTTGCATCTCTTTAAATAAGAATTACAGAAATGCCCCTGTGAATGCCAGTCATGTGTATTGCTCGTGTGTTTTTAGACTTTTTGCAGTAGCGGCCCCTAGACTTTTATTGTTGTTATTGTTTGACCCTGCAATTATGTTTTCTTACACTTAGGTCTTTGCTTGTTGTGTGCCTTGTTTTTATTGCATAAAATATCAATTGATCTCTAAATTAGGTGAAATTTGGACACTGGCTCCTGCCACTTTGTAAAACTTTCTCTAAATTTTTGGGACATTTTCGAGGCCTTTTGTTATTTTAAAAAAAAATCAAAAACACTGATTTTTGTTACTGTCTAACATAGAAAATCAAAGAAAAATATAAAAATTCTATTAAAAATTCCAAAAAAAAATTGTGTTTTTTTATTTTGTTGTTCTTAAGCTTCTGTGCAATTTTTGTGTCGTTTGGACTTATAAAACCCGAAAAAATTAAAAAACACTAAAAACCTTACAAAAATTCTAAAAAATTCTATAAAATTCAAAAAAATAAAAACTCTTTTTCTAGAGTTTAGTTTTTGTAATTACTTTTAACAGAAATTACCATGAGATTTTTATAGGCCAATTATATATTTTTAATTGGCCTTTCAAATCTGAATGTACATATTGTTATTGTTTTCCCCTTCTTGATTTTCATAAAATTAACTAAAAATTGAAAAATTCTGACAAATTCACCATAAACACTTGAAAAGATAAAAAAACACAAAAACAATTTTTATTTGATTTTTTGACCTTTTTTGGAGTGTTCTATAAATACTTGTTTGTTGCCTTTTCATTTGTTTTATATTTTCCCTTATAATTAAAATACAAAAAAATAAAAAGAATTAAAAATCCAACAAAAAGATTTTTGTTTATTTTATTTTATTTTTAGACTACTTCATAGGTCGTCTCGACCATCTCGTGCTCCTTATATTCGACCCTGGTAGCTATACCAGTTAAAATAAAATAGCGAGGACCGCTATTTGTTTGACTTGTTGATTTTTATATTTGGTGGTTCCTTGATTTTTCTTGATTGATCTGACTCTCGAGATACATGTCGCAATGACCCTTGATTGATTTCATACCTAATCCGGATCTGTGAGAGGATTTTTCGCTCATCAGAATGGCACTGTTGCCAGTGAGCACGTCTTAGTAGTCGTTGTTTTTCGATTTTTGTTCAGTTTTGTTTTTTAGGGCTTTTTCCGTGGCTTTTCGATTTTCCGCAGCTTTCCGCAGCTTTCTGATTTCCTCTGTTTTCTTTTTGTTTTTTATTTTTATTTTTGTTTTTTTATTTTATTTTGTTTTTGTATATAGTTTGTCTTAGTTTCTGTTATTGCTTTTCCTTTATTTTTATAATAACTTGGCTTGCCACTTCTCTCTGTTTTCTTGCGAGGGCCCGAGGACCGAGGCGGCTCTTCTCGAAGAGCCGACGCAACCGCGAGATTTAGAGGCAGTTCCCTTCTGTATGGAGCCGCAAGAGAGCGCGAGGAGACGAGAAGGAGTGCGGGAGTTTAGTTAGATTAGCTTAGTTTTCTTTTTAGCTCCATAATATTATTGTAATAATACAGGACCAGAGACTTGGACTTGGTGATTTACCCGGGGTTTATTTCGCCGAGCACCGGTGTGCTCGGGGGACCTCACCGAGTTTTTCGCCGGTTTCTCGCATTTTTCGATTTTTATTTTCTTTTTATCTGCTTAGATGATTTTTGCGGTTTTGGCCTTAGCTTAGGATTTTTGTTGATTGAGACGTAATAATTAGGATCCAAACACTTAATTATCTGCCTGTACCTATTAGAGTGTAATTGGACCTAATTAAAAATTAATAAAGAAAAGGCTAACCTGGTCGCTTGAGGGGTCACGCGTCGCTAGAGGTCGTATACAGCGCTGGTAGGACCCGTAGTGGCAGGCACCGATCGACATCCGAGACCGGACACCGACCCCTCCTGTTGACTAGTTAGTCAGCGGTTCTTAATGTGTAGAATTTCTTCGTCTAAGGCCAGACTCTTGTGCATCATATATGTAGTTTTATTACAGTCCTTACATTTCTACGAGGATCACTTTACATGTAGATTGTTGGAGTCAGGTACGCATCTCTTACTCTGTATGCATCATTGATTTTATCGTGCATCGGCTTTTTCATCTTCTCCCCCTATTTTCTGGACTTAAATAATCAAGAGAACCCGAAAAATTCGTTAGGCGTTGTATGCTAGAAAAATACCTAAAAAAAGAAAAACTATAAAATTGGGACTACTAAACACACTAGACCCTAAAAGACACCTCACATATAAAAATTTTCTTGGGGAGAGCAACCCCCTCATTATCTGGATTGTATGAGCGAGAGAGCGACCCACACCCTAGGCTAGAGCCACATCTGACTCCTTTTCAAACTACTGCTTCTGGGCTAGTCGTTCTCCAGTGAGGATTGCCCCGATCTCCAGTGAAGTGGGTCGCGATATCCTTAACAGAGCGAGCCGATCGGGTAGCCGGTAAACGGTCCGCGGCTTGTACTGGATGGGAATGATCTAGTTCGGGATCGAGACAGTCTCCTGAGGGTGTCGGATTCCTACCAGCTCTCTAACCGCTCTGATACCCTTACGGTCTTCAGCTCGTGTTGAGTAGGTGAATCTGGGGTTTTGATTGCTCATCTTGTGTGTTTCCAGATCTCATCCGCCTGACTCGCCAGATCAGGATGATGGGCATGAGGTATCTTAAGCAGCCTCTGCCTGCAACGCTTTTAAGCACTCCAGCCCATTCATCTAGGTTGGTTCGTGAGAGCCGAGACCAACTCTACGCACCCGAGTTCGATTCCGCCCTGTTCCCCCATGACCACCCTTCTACCAGTCCTGAGATACCAGTGCTAGATGATAGACAAAAAATAGATGATTTATCGGTACCTGAGTTTGGGTGTTTTGCCTTTGCAGCAACCATGGCCGGCAGTAGCGATGACCGCACTGGAGGTCCCCAACTAGAGCAGACTTACCTCCTGGACCAGGGTACGATCAACACCACCCTGATCGCCTCCCTCGAGATGATGCAGCAGCAGATTAGGGATTAGGGGGCGTTCATGATTGAGATGAGGAGAGAGATGGAGCGGATGAGAGCCAACCGCGAGCAGCGCGGGCCCAAGGGAGACAGACCAGAGATCCCCGATGAGCCAACCCAGCCAGCAGCAGCGGCAGCAGCAGCAACAGCAGGAGCTAGACCGATGTGGGAGTTGCACAACCCCGGATCGACACTTACGCATTGGTGGGTGGTGCTTCCGACGATTGTGGGGGACTTCAAGTTCCCCCCACAGACACTTCAGATCCTCCCCTACTTCCACGGGCTCTCCACTGAGGAGCCCTATCTACATCTCCAGGAGTTCGAGATGATATGCAGCAACATCCACGATCAGTAGTTGGACGAGGACACCATCCGTATGATTGCCTTCCCTTTCTCCCTCGCTGATAGAGCAGCCAACTAGCTGAAACATTTAGGGAGATTTGTGTACACCTGGGAGCAGCTCCGCACCGAGTACTTAAACAAGTACTATCCACTCGGGCAGACCAATGCAGCGAGGGCCCTGATCAGCAACTTCTCTGTGCTCCCCAACGAGCAGTTTCACAAGGTATGGGAGAGGTTTAGAGAGCTTACAGACAGATGCCCGCACCACGACATCACGAAGCTGAACCTAGTTCAAAGCTTCTTCTGCGGGTAGACACCAGAGCTGTAAGGCCTGGTGAATGCTTATTGTGGCAGTTCCTACTTCGTCAGAGATGAGGATCAGGTCTGGGCCATCTACGAGGAGATGGCCGAGAACTATACAGTGATGTCCCAGACCCGCCTTTACACACAGGGACGCCCCAAGCCATAGACCGTGCAGTACCAGACGATAGCATGGGATGATGTCGGTCCTTCTACTTCGTCTGCGGCAGCCGCACAAGCTGAGTCCTCAGCTGTAGACATGGGCATCATTTGCGAGAAGCTGGACCGGATCGAGTTGATAGAGAAGAAGCAGTGCTAGGGAATGACACAGATTGATCAGATCGCACAAACGCTGAGTGATCTGAAGACACATATCATGTGTCTCCAGGAGGCACACGCAGCTTCTCAACCCTGTCTCAGATCACGAGGAGATCCGAGCAGCAATGGTAGCTCATCCCAGCACTCCAGTCAGCCTCGACAGGTTCACCACGTCCAGGTGGAGTCGTACCAGCAGCCGCCACAGCCTTATCAGTCACCACCATCCCAGGACACCCAGATAATGGTTTACCAACCGGATCAGCCTCTAGTAGTACTTCCCCTGCCCTCGTACGAGCAGGAGCCGTTGATGGATGTCAACTGGATTTGGTACGAACGACCTCAGCCCGGTATCCGACGAGACCATCCCAGATTCCGTTGGTCGGTCGGCAGTTCTCAGCAGTAGCCTCCAGCCCAGGGTGTCCAGTACGACCAACAGCGTGAGCAGCACCAGCAGCAGCAGCCCTCAATACACCAGCAGTAGCAGTCATCCTATTATCAGCATTACGGTCCTCGTCCCTATCACCAAGGACAACCTTGGAGGCGAGAGCAGCCTCATCTATAGTAGTATCATCAGCCATAGTACCCCTCTCACTTTCAGCAGCAGCCTTACTACCAGCGAGGCTACCCGTCAGGTTCTCATGCGCCGACCTATGAGAACCCCGCATTGGATGAGTTAGCCCGCCTCATGACCGAGCAGCAGGCGACATATCGACGGGAGATGGATGAGTTCCACCAGGAGACGCAGGAGATCGTGAGAGGGAAGGCCGCCATCCTTGCTCAGATCGAGCCGAATCTGAACAACCTCAAGAGGAAGTCTGAGCAGGTAGAGTTCACTAAGATTACCACTCCTAGTGCTTCATTTGGTGATATGTCTGCATACATGTTTGATGGTGATTTTGTTACACTTAGGAGCGGTAGGATGCCAGCAGGCGGCACCTCATCTGAGCGACGACCAGAAGCCACTTCAGGAGTGCCAAGCGAGGAGAGGAGCGCCGCTGAGGCTGCTAGAAATGACGACGGTGGTACTGACGCCACTGCAGACGTTGATCCAGTCGACGGTATTGAGGCCGTCGTTTCACCTGATGGAGGAGGTGGTACTGATGCCACCAGACGTGATGCCGAGCCAGAGCGCGGTACTGATGCTGCACATCCAGATGCCGAGGGTGGTGCTGAGGCCACCAACACTTATATAGTTAGTCATGTTGTTTTTCCATATGTTCATGAACCTCAGGACGTTTCTGTGAATAAAGGAAAGGGTTTGTTTTATTCTGATCCACCTGTGGTGATTGATGATGTATGTGTGGATTCTGTAGTGTTTGAGCAGCCCAGACCCTCTCCTAGTCCTTCATCTGAGAAGGACCCTGTAGTCCCCTTCCCTAGAGCACTCAATTTGGCTAAGGGACATAAAAAAGAAAATCCTAAAAAGAACCATCAGATAGAGTTCAGCCAGCAGATGATAGATCGATTCCACATACAGCTGACTCTACAGGAGGCCTTGGAGCACATACCTCTACTCCATAGATCACTCAGAGACAGGACCATAGTTCGGAGGAAGAGGAGGAACCACTAGTCACAGATCGATGTGCTCACTCGCGCCACATGCTTCGCAATTCAAAATCGTCTGCAAGCCAAGAGGCCAGATGCAGGAGCCCCATATGTCAGATGCCATATTCAGGAGCAGAGGTTTGATCGCACTATATTAGACAACGGGTCTTCGATCAACCTACTTTCGACAGCCCTACTCGACCGCTTCAAGTTGGGCCCTCTACAATAGAGCAGGACGGTCCTTTAGTTTGCTGATCGATCTGTCAAGAGGACGAAGGGGTTGCTGAAGGACGTTGTTGCCACGATTCAAGGCCTGAAATTCCCCGTGGACATCATTGCGTTGGACATGGAGATCCCTGAATCTGTGACCGATACCCCCATCATTTTAGGATGCCCGTTCTTGGCCGCAGCCAAGGCAGTGTCCAATCATGATAGCGGGAAGGTATACTTTCGCATCGAGGGTGAGATTGTACAAATAGAGACGATCGAGGAGACTAGAGCCCGAGATTCAGCTTTCTCCGAGCAGACTTCAGATTCAGAGGAGATGACAGATACAGGGCGAGACATCCACCAGGTCTGCGACTTTGTGATCACAGCTGACGAGGCAGTTTGGGCAGACCCAGCAGCACAGGCCATCCTCTCAACTTCAGAGTTTACAGATGCACAAATGACAACAGAGGATCTTGGATAGCGCACCCCTGGTCCAGGATACATCTCAGGCAGCAGAGCCGGTCCCCGATCGTGAGGTAGAGTTTGTTAGTGATTCTGATACAGATCCCTCGGAGTAAGATTTTGACTGGGATGAGTTTGATGATTTGATATCGTGTCTGACCTCCACAGAGCTGACAGCTAGGTAGGAGGTTGATTCCACACAGATCAGAGAGATACAAGTAGAGCAGACTTCGCATGATTCAGATTGCGAGAGAAAGTTTCCATTCTCCCATACAGATTTTGCCGCATTCACTCAGACCTTTCAGAGGCCAAATCCACCAGCACAGTGTTGTCCAGAGCTGAAGCCGCTTCCTTCATCGCTGAAGTATAGGTTCCTTTCGGGCGAGCATGAGATGTACCCAGTCATTATCTCAACGGATTTGACTGGAGAGAAGGAATCCTGTCTGATGGGGGTTCTTGAAAAGAACTGCAAGGCGATAGGATGGAGTGTAGCCGATCTCTAGGGGATAAGTCCGGCCCTGTGCTCCCAACATATCTATCTTGAGGAGGACGCGAAGCCTTCGTGTGAGTTCTAGCGGCGTCTGAACCCGAACCTTCGAGGTGTTGTCATGAAGGATATCTCGAAATGGTGGAGCGCCGATTTTATCTACCCCATCTCCGACTCCAAGTGGGTCAGTCCATTGCATGTGGTGCCCAAGAAGACAGGCATCACCACAGTTGTCAGCGAGTCTGGAGAGGAGATCGCTACCCGGGTACCCACTTCATGGCGGGTCTGCGTAGATTACAGACGACTCAACCAGGCCACCAAGAAGGATTATTTCCCCCTGCCCTTTATTGACAAGATCATTGAGAGACTATCAGGGAAGAGCCATTACTGTTTCTTGGATGGGTATTCCGGATACAACTAGGTGGCAATTGCGCAAGAGGACCAGGACAAGACTACCTTTACCTGTCCCTTCGGGACAAATACTTTCAGACGAATGCCCTTTGGATTGTGCAATGCTCCAGCGACATTCCAGAGGTGCATGTTGTCCATCTTTTCGGACATGGTAGGGGAGTGCTTGGAGGTCTTCATGGACGAATTTTCGATCTATGGTGACGGATTCCACTCCTGTCTTGACTGCTTAGACCGCGTCCTCCAGCGATGTATTGAGGTGCAACTGGTACTTTCTTGGGAGAAGAGTCACTTCATGGTGACTCAAGGGACGGTGCTTGGCCATATCATCTCCAATAGGGGCATGGAGGTTGATCCGGCCAAGGTGGATATCATTAGGAAACTCAATTCACCGTCCAACTTGCGAAAGTTACGGTCTTTTCTAGGGCACGTCGATTTCTACCGACAATTCATTCATGATTTCAGCCAGATTTCCCGACCGTTGACTGATTTCTGACGAATGACACCGAGTTCATTATGGATGATAAGTGTCTAGCGTCATTTGAGTCTCTCAAGATTCTACTTGTCGAGGCTCCTGTCCTGCAGCCGCTTGATTGGTCTCTCCCATTCGAGATCATGATGGATGATGTCATAAGGGGCCGTGCTGGGACAGAGGAGGGATGGAGTCCCCTTTGCTATTCACTACGCTAGCCGGACTTTGGATGCAACTCAGAGGAACTACACAGTCACTGAGAAGGAGATGTTGGTTGTAGTGTTCGCCCTAGATAAGTTCAGATCGTACATCATTTAATCTAGTGACCATCTTCACTGATCACACCACCATCTGATACCTCATGACAAAGAAGGATGCCAAAGCCAGATTGACCAGATGGATCCTTCTACTCCAGGAGTTTGATATACAGATTAAGGACAAGCCTGGAGTCAAGAATGTGGTGGCGAATCATCTCTCTCGATTGGAGTATCTTGAGGATTCCGAGCAGATTGAGCCTATTTGTGAGACCTTCCCAGATGAGGCGATCCTTTCTATCGCCTCTCACCCATGGTACGCCGATATTGTGAACTTTCTTGTTGCCAAGAAAATCCCACAAGATTGGCCCAGGCAAAGACTTGAGACCTTCCTCGCGAAGGCCAAGTTCTACCACTAGGAGGATCCCGTCCTTTATCACGAAGGAGGGGATAGCGTCTGGCGTAGGTGCATTCCTCAGGAATAGTAACACAGCGTCCTCACTTACTGCCACAAGCTTGAGGCAGGAGGACATCACTCTCAGAGGAGGACGGCACAGAAAGTGCTCCAATCCGGCCTATGGTGGCCTACCCTCATCAAGGACTCCGATGAGTTCGTGAAGAGGTGTACTGACTGTCAGAGGATGGGTACTTGTGGACAGCGTGATATGATGCCAATGCATCCCATTCACTTCTGTGAGATTTTTGATGCATGGGGCATCGATTTCATGGGTCCATTCCCTAGGAGTTAGGGATTTGAGTACATTCTGTTGGTCGTTGATTATGTTAGTTGTTGGGTTGAGGCCATCCCCGCCCGAACCGCAGATGCTATGACTGTTTGCAGATTTTTAAGGAAGCATATCATTTCACGGTTCGGGGTACCTCGAGTGTTGATATCTGACGGGGGGTCTCATTTCGTCAACGACAAGGTAAAGGCCCTTGCTAGTGAGTTCAGCATAGACCATCGAGTGGCCACACCGTACCATCCTCAGACCAATGGTCTTGTTGAAGTGTCGAACAGGGAGATAAAGACTACATTGTAGAAGGTCGTCCGCCCTGACCGAAAGGATTGGTCATAGCTTTTGGACTCGGTCTTGTGGGCATATCGGACGTCCTTCAAGACATCATTGGGTACATCTCCCTTTCGCCTCGTTTATGGCAAGCCATGCCATTTGCCTGTTGAGCTAAGACATAGGTCACTCTGGGCAGTTACATACATCACCATGGATCCAGTGAGTGTAGGAGACCAGAGGAGGGTAGAGTTAGCAGCCCTGGAGGAGCTTCGTGATGCAACATTTTCGAGCATCCTACAGTACAAGGAGAGAGTGAAAGAGTGGAATGATTCTCATATCAGCCACAAGCAGTTTGAGCCAGGTCAGCAAGTATGGTTGTTCGATGCCAGGTTGAGATTATTCCCAGGGAAGCTACAGAGCAAATGGAAGGGACCCTACTTGGTTAGAAAGGTACACGACAACGGGAGTATTGATATATCTGAGTTGTCTTTTGAGAGTACCTTTCGTGTTAACGGGCAGCGGCTCAAGCCATATCTAGATCATGAGCCGATGGTCGTTGACGTTGCCCCGATTCATTTTGCGTGAGATGTGGTCTCTTGACTCACATCTATTGCATATCACGCGTGATTATTGTTGTCCTCCCGACTTATATAGATCTAGTTGTCCATATCACACCATTCTTTAGTCCAACACCCCAATTACATCTTCGACGTTGCTATACTTAGGGTGCACTTTACCCTCAGTATGGGGGGTGTGAGACTTTTTGAGTTTCTTTTGATTCATTTATACCTCTGTTTTGTTGCCTATACTTAGGGATATTTTACCCTAAGTATAGGGGAGGTAGACCCTGTACATTCTCACTCGGATTTCACTTCGTATACAACCTGCTATACTTAGGATTATTTGATCCTAAGTATAGGGGGAAAATCTGAGATCCTCTTACATTTCTATTCTTTCATTCGTCTTGGTATATAGCCTTCCTTTTCACTTCCCGATACTAAGCACGAGTTATGTCTTCTTCATCGCTCTTGACTCTGAGGACATCGTTCGAGCTAAGTATAGGGGTGATGATTCTCCATTTCATCACCTTTATTCTATCATTTTGGCCTCAAAAACCCCAGCAAATGCATGTAAATAGCATCAAATTGTTCATAATAGCATTCATGATTCATTGTATAATGTCACATTAAATAAGGTGTTTAATGCCAAAATTATAGAATAAAGAGAAGAAAAGAAAAAGGAGTAAAATATTGCAAATATTTTATGACCCTAACCCCGAGACCAAGGCCAGCATGAAATTGGTCGACAAGGAACAAAGTAGGGGGAGATAAGGGCTAGTATACAATAAATACCTCATTCATGCATTTATTTATGCATTTTTGACACCTATCTTGTACATAATTATTTATTCATCAAATAAAGAAACTTTGTTCATGAAAGTTGTAGATAATAATGTAAATAAAAATACAAAATTGAGTTTGTGTAAAAATAATACTCAGTGTACATTTTATACACAGAATAAAAAACCAAAATCTCAACTTCACAGACCCATATCTTGTAAATAAAAACTCCAAATCACCCAAACTCACCTTTAATTGTATATAGCTTCCCAAGAACTATTTAATAAAATTGATTTCATAATTTTTCGAGTCCATCTGCAAAAGTTAGGTTTTTGGCCTCCATTGTGCAGCCTGCCTGATTAAAATATTCAATTTATTCATTGTCCATTATTTTTATCCAATTATATTTTTAGAATTTTGTAAATAATGTCTATAATACATGTATTTACTGAAATTTGAATAAAACCAAAAAGGAGTAATAAAATAAAATGAGCCTATACAAGTTAATAGGCAAAATACCTATGATCAAGTATGTACATAAATAAAAGGGGAAAACATTCTTTAATTATCTTCTTCTTTTATATTTTTATAATAATGTAAATATTACATATAACTCATTAAAAATGTAAATCCAAAATAAAAATCAAGAAAATACATTAAACAAATAAAGTATGTACAATATATAGGTAAAAGACCTACAATTATGCCTACATATACCTACCCCTATTTATTTAAAAATTAAAATAAACTCATAAAATTAAATAAAAATACCTTTATACTCACAAAAATAAGTTATAAATTTATAAAATAATAAAAAATATAATAAAATAAAAATAAACAAAATAAAAATAAATACAAAAAAACAAACTAATAAATACATTATTAGAATAAACCCGTAATAAAACACTTCAAAAAAATAAATAAAATCGTAACTACATTAGTTAATAAAAAAATTTATTTTATAAATAAATTCTAATTAATTCATTTGCTACGTATAATAAATGGGTCAAGTTTGATCTGACGTGGGCCAATCAGAGGCCAGGGCCTGTTGACCTCTGGTCAACTCCCCCCTAATCCTCTGACTCCCGTTAGAACCATCAAGTCCCCTTTTTTCCTCCCTTTTTCCCGCTCGACTCGTCCATCGTTGGCCATGTCTTCTGACAAAATGATCTCCGATCATTGTACATCACCGCCACCAACCCAGATCGTCCCTCTAACCTACCGATTTTTCGTGGTGCCCCGGTCAATAAGGGTCCATACCCATGTCTATAAATAAATCCTTCGACCTCCTATCCCATTTTGGTCTCCCTTCGGTCGCTTTCCACCCTCAATTCCAGCCCGTGGAGGATCCTCGTGACAGGGGGTGCTCTGGCAGTCTCAGACGGTCGGAGGAGTCGAAGGAAGTGCCTACGGCCGCCGCTTGCCGGAGGTCCTGCTCCCTGGTCGACCACCAGGTATAAGAGCTGTTTTATCCCTTTTAGTAGCTTAGTTTTAGTTTTTAATCTTTAATCTAGCCTTTAGAGTAATTAGTAGGACCTTAGGTGTTCGATTAGAACCAGATCGAAGTTCGCCGGAGTTCAGCTCCGGCGAACCTCTCTACCCTGATCGATACATGAATCGACCCCCCGCTTCATCTCACTTCATTTCCCTACGCGTTCCTCGCTTAACCCACTCATCAGATCAACCAGAGCCTCGCCAGCTCTACGAATTGAGGTCCACCTCCTCCTCTTCGCCGGACCTCGCCACCCCCGGTCATTCCTTAGCCCTTTAGCATTAACCCCTGGTCGAGGAGAACCTCCTCGAGCCCCTCATTCTTTTGGTGCAGGTCTGAAGCTGAACGGAGCCCCCTGGGGCTCGATTCAATTCCCTGCGAGGTTCCAGGACCCCCCTTTCTTCTCAGAGCTCGTTCAACCGATCTAGGGGGCCATGGGCCTTCTGGAGTACCTCGGACGGTGCACGCAACCTCGCCGGACGTTTGGAACCCATCATCAGCAACCTGGAGCGCCTGGAGGCGGAGAAATCAACGATCGAAGCCAGGGAAGCCAGCTGTTCTTCCCTGTTCTTCGCGAGCAGCAGTCACCGTCGGATGAAGGAGACGGCCCCAGATCTAATCAGGGTCGTCCGTGTAGCAGATGCCTTGGCCGTGCGATCAGACTTCAGATGCCATCTCGGCCGCGGATCGTCAAAGGGGTATCGGGCTTCGAGAGCTCGACACGTGGATAAGTGGCGCACCCAACGCCATTGGATCGCGCGCCTTTGGGGGTAAATTTCAGACATCTCCCCCCGCTTTTTGTATTTATAGTTTAATTCCAAAAATAAAATACCACGTTGTAAATAAATTGTATAATTTGTAGTATGCCCCCTGGAGTTTATGTATTTGCATATTAGTCCATCCGCGCCTCACGTGCAGCACCCACGTGAGACGCGTGATTTTTGCACCTAATCCCTGCCGGGTTTTATTAATTGTAAAATGGCCCCGAAAATAAAAGTAAATGTTTATTTCTGTTGTAATTTTTGCATGGATGCCCTTGAGAAATATTTTAATTGCAAAAATGCCCCTGCCATGCCATATATTTATGTATGCTTTGTCCATTTATTTTATGCCTGATATTAACTTGAAAAATTTTGCAAAAATGGATATAAGCTCATGTTAATGTACCCTTGCACGCTATATTTTTAGTTTTTAATTTTGTTGCATTTTTGCATTTATTAAAAATCAAAAACATGCCTTTTAATTATTGTCTGACTGATAATATTCCAAAAAAATATTAAAAGACCTCGAAAAATTCCAAAAAAAATTCCCTAGTGTGCATTTTGATTATTTTAGTGTCAGTCCAAAAATCCCTAAAAACCTCAAAAGAAAAACCTTAAAATTTCAAAAATACACAAAAACTTCAAAAAAATATAAAAAATTCTAGAAAACCCAAAAAATGTAAACTCAACTCCTGTAGGTCCTATATTTTATTCTATTTGTCTTAAAAATGGCTGGCAAAATTTTTGTGGCTGTGTGATATTTTTAATTTCCATTTTTGCCCCAGTCAGTAGCTTAACCCCCTGTTTTCCCTTATTTTGATATTTCAAAATACCAAAAATATTTTGAAAAATACCTAAAATTCACAAAAACAGTAAAAAACAATGAAAATACCAAAAAGATTTTATTTCTATATTTTTGACTATTTTGGCATATTTTTATAAATATTGTAGCACTCCTCTCTCCCCTATATATATCCCCTATTAAAATATATATATATATACATTTACCTATCTATACATAAAAATATATATAAATTTATTAATGTCTAAATTCTAAAAAGAAAAAAAATGATATATATATACATAATGTATGTATTATATGCTATATACTCCCCCTCTATGGGTACATATATATATATTTATATATTTATATTCTACAAATTATATATATTACCTAATTATATTATTAAAATAAAAATTAAAAAAATATATAAAAAATATAGAAGATAAAAACCCACAAAAAGAGGCTTCACACATGGATGGCTCTGTGATAGATGCACATCATAAGCTTATGCGTTTTTGTATTGCTCTATGTGGTTCGACCTCTACATGCTTGTTCACTATACACTTTATGGTAGAGTAATAAATATTAATTCACATTTTTGGACTTAATTCATTCATTCTTTTATTGTGGGTTAATTGCTGATCAACGTGGGTATTCTGTGAGCGGTCGCCTCAGCGAGACCTTATATATACTATTCATGGTGACCCTTGTGGAATATGCGCGTTATTAGATGGCGCCGTTGCCGGGGAGCAATGAGCATAGCCTAATTTATTTTGTCATTCTTGTCTACATTTTTTATTCATCATTGATTTTGTGAGCAGCTATTTTTATTATCATTAATCGCCATGCCCTATTGATTGATTTATTTATTGTGATTATTTTATATCTGCTCTATTTTGATTGGTTGAGCTATACTAATTCAATCTTTTTTATGACTTTGATGCGAGGGCCTGCCACGCGAGGATGGCTTCTTAGGGAGCCAAGGCAGCCAAGCTTGGAGGAGGGTGGTCTTCACCTCATGACCACTTGGAGAGAGAGCATCAAGGAAGCAAGAAGATGGGGATTAGATAGGTTTAGAATATTTAGGATTATTTTTGTAATTTATGGTGAGAGAGAAAATTTTGGCATGTAATTAAACAGGACTCTACTCTTCACAATGAGGTCCAGTGCCCGGGTGATTGTTCACCTGGAGGCCTCATCGCGTCTTTTCGAGTTTTCATCGCTTTCTTTTCTTTGTTTTCCGGAGTTTTGAGCTTTCCGCCTTTCTTTTACTTTGTTTTGTGTGCTTGGAGCCCCTAGATATAGGTTGCTTAACTCGGTAGCTAGGTCCACACATTTATAAGAATGCATGTTCCTATAGTCTACTTCGTATGGATCTAGTCAAATTTAAACAAGCCGTTCATTTTCTCTTAGCCCTTGTGCCACAGCGAGCCCTGTAAAGCGCTTTCTCCTAAACTCAAGTGTGTTGAGCAGAGGAGGGGTGAGCCAAGACCGGACCTTTCGGGCTAGAGATGAATGAGCGAGTTATGGTTCTTCACGCTAATAGCAGCTAATGTTAGGGCGATTTTGTGCCTTGCATACCGACATGTAGATAGGTTTAAAAATTCTGTTTTGCATACTGTATGGGGAGAGCTGGGATGCACTGTAAGTCTTCTAACTCAGCATGCATCATTCGGTTCAATGGTGAGGATTCCATCATGGAACCACTTGCACGGCTTTTCTGCTATCTCCCTCTGATTTTGAGCACCTAGGACTTAAATGAGAATCTACAAAGACGTTAGGCGCTGGTATGAAAACAGACTCAAAAAAGTGAAAATCCAAAAATTAAAACAAGGGGACTGCTAAATAAACTTCGGCCTTAAATAATATCTGTAATGGACTACCATTGTACCGGGTTCGTAAAGCCCTCATTGTTTTCAGGTACCTTGGAGGGGGACCAAAACCCTACTCCCTTGAGCGAGTGCGACCCCCTAAGGATTAAAGCCAAAAACCCAGGCTACAACTGCCTTGTGTATCGCATGGATTTCCGAAGTAATGGCGATTCTATCGTACGTAGGCGAGTAGGGCTTGGTCACCAATGATGACTCTTTGTTGCGTAGAGCATCGACCCTATCCGAAGTATTGAGCAAAGGCCACGCCTTCACGGGGGTGTCTGTCTCATTGTCCTGCGTCCGAGTACGTTCTTGCACGTTCACGGGTGATTCCGTTGCGAGCGAGAACCGAAGTATTGGTTTCGCCTATCGGCTTCCTCTCTCTATTTCTTTGGCTGAGTAGGGATCCAGGAAGGGTTACAAGGACTCCAAAAAGTACAGACTACAGGTTACACAGGAGGAGGACAAGTACGGGATACTCTTCTGGCAGTACTCTCTCTCCTATAGGGTAGCGTACTAAGGACTTGTTACAAGATATGCCTGAAATCACAACTCTAAAAATAAAAAGATAATAAATAGCCGAGCTTTCACGGATTCACATGGCGTGAATTGGTGAACCCGATTTTGTATTGTGTTTGTATGGATCTAGATTAAGGTTCAAAGATCAAGTCCCGCGCCTTTGCGCACATTTTGTTGTTTCTTCCTTTGACCACTTCGCTCAACCGAGCCTCTCTACTGTTTTACACTCCGTTTATTCCTCGTTGACCATCGTATCTTTCATCCAACATCCGATCTTCTCTTGTACTTTGCGAAGTTGATCCATGGATGGTTTCCGTTGGGACCATGCCGACACCCACATCGATTCCATGGACTCAACTCCGCCAATAAGTTCGAGACGATTCCCGAGAACCCGATCCGAACTTTGCGGATCGATCTCCAGACTCCTCGTTTTCTACCTTTCTCTTGCCACCCAATAAACTGGGATCACTTTTGTCCCACTTTCGTCGTTGTGAATGGAAGTCGATTACAGTCTACATCCTTTTCCATTCACAACATGCTAGGGTTGACCTGAATTCCAGCTTCATCACGGCAGCTGAACATTAATTGCAAGCGGTCTGATCAGGACTATCTCATTATGCAGATAGAAGACAGTGCGAGCCTTGGAGACTACACCGGAGCTCATCTCGTCCGACTCAGACCCTGACATGGCTCCAGGAGGAAAGGGCAGGGGTCAGCAGCCACCCACAACTAGAGGGACAGGTGCCAGATCAGAACCAAGTCAATGCACAGTTACTGGCATCTATCCAGGCCATCCAGCAGCAGCTGACCGAGCAGGCCCTCACACAGACAGCCTTCTAGGACATGTTGAATGATATGATGAACCGAGACAGAGGCAGAGGAGGTAGGGGAGGAGGAGGTGGAGGTGGAGGTGGTGGTGCATATGATGATGTAGAATTTCCACCACCACCAAAGCCAACCCTTAAAGAAACATACAATCTGGGAGACAGCCAGATGACCGAGTGGATACTCATTCCACCGGTACACGCTCACTTTGAGCTGAAGCCCCAATTCATTGCTCTTCTCCTTGCATTTCATGGAAACACCAGCGAGGAGCCGTACATTCACCTGCAACAATTCTCCCGCATTTGCAGTACTACTCACTATCCCAATGTCCCTTTGGACATTGTCAAGATGATGGCTTTCCCCTTCAGCCTACAGGACAAGGCTCTCTATTGGGTCAATCATCTGGGGAAGGTTGTGACGACCTGGGAGGAGCTGAAGTCCGCCTTTCTGCACAAATATTACCCTCTAGGTCGGCTCAACCAGATGCGAGCCCGAATCAGTAATTTCTCCCAAGGACCCCATGAGTCGATACATGTAGCATGGGAGAGATTCACTGACCTGTAGGAGAAGTTTCCCCATCATGATATTCCGAAGACCAGCTTGGTCCAGCATTTCTTTGGGGGACTGAACATTGAAAGCCAAAGGCTCGTTGACGCAGCATGTGGGGGCTCACATTTTTGCAAGGATGAAGACGTAGTCTGGCAGATATTTGAAGAAATGGACGAAGGAGAGGCCGCCCTCTCTTCATCCAAGGCGTATCAGAAGCAGCCCCAGATCCTCCAAAAGCAAGTACACATGGCATCGTCCAAGGAGGCAGAGAGAGATGAGAGCTCCAACCTCAGTATCATCGGGGGTCATCTCTCTAAAGTTGACATCATTGAGAAGCGATCACAGGACCTCGAGAAACTCGTTGTGATCGAGAAGAGGACCCAGAATTTAGACAAGCTTGATCAGATCAATAAGTACCTTGAAATGTTGGTGGGCACCATCAACTCTGTTCAGTTGGCTACACCATCGGAAGCTCCCGCTGAGAAGAAGGACGAGCAGCAACCGCAGCATCAGCCTCAGTTGAGCCAGCACCCACCGGCAGTCCAGCACATGTACTACGTGCAGGCGCCCGACCAGGGCCAGTCGCAGTAGCAGATGGTCGTGTACCAGCCAGAGTTCCTTTCCGGACCTGATCCAGTCTTCCCACCACCCCTGATTTAGGAAGTGAACGGGGTATGGAGCAATGATGCACAGCCGACCCGTCCTCAGGGACAACCCCAGGTTCAGCAATTTGCCAATCGGCAATACCACCAGCCTCAGGGTGGTCGTTTTGGACAATCCTCTCAGCAGCACCAGCAGTATCAACAGCCTCCCTAGTTTGCAAACCAATGGACAGAATTTTCCATACCAACAGCAGCCGCAGTACCGTCATCCACAGTCGTTTCACCAGTATGCGGCTGCCCCGCCTCAACAATATCAGCAGTATCCTCCTTCCTCGTACCAACAACTTCAACTCCATGCACCACCGCAACACCACCAGCAACAACCTCCACACCCATACAACCAACAGCAACGTGGTCTACACGCTGAACCTACTGAAGCACCCCCTATGAACCCCACCATGGATTGTCTGGCCCAACTTGTCAAAGGGCTTGCGGATATGACCAAGCGGCTTGATGACCTGACCGCCACCCGAACTACCATTCCGGCTCAGGTCGAAGCCAACGCCAATAATTTTAAAAAGAAAGAGCAGGTAGGATGTGATGTCCTGTCCGTGTCTGGTAATGATATGACTGTTTATTCTAACGCTGTTACTCTCAGGAGCGGTAGGGCCTTGCCTCCGCCTGCTACCAGAAGTGGGGTGAATAAAGAAACAGGTGGATCGTCATCTTCCGCATCAGCCGTGCCAGCTCCAGGGGTGGGTGAGGAGGAGGAAGAAGGAGAAGCCAATCCAGCCGTCGTGCATTTCCAGCAGCAGCCTCAGCCAAAATTACAAAAAAAATCAGCAAAAGCAAAAACAACAAAAAGAAGCTTGTAGCCGAAGCAAAGCCGCGCCAGCATTGGAGAAGCCGCCAGCAGTAGTCGATCCCTCGCCAGCCGATGGAGCAGACACTACTCTTTTTGATCGCCCTGCAGCACCAGCATGTTCAGAAACTGTTTGTACTCCTTTTTGTAGTCCGGATGTACAACATTCTGTGGGCGATGATTTTGATGTAAATAAGAACTCTGATTTTCCTGCTAGTGATGTACATATTCCTTTTCCTCATGCAATACAAAAATCCAAAAAAATTACAAAACGGAAAAAGGCATTGTCTGATCCAGGTGTTGTGGAAATATTAGATAAGCTGACTGTTGAGATTCCTTTGTAGAAAGCCGTGGAGTACATGCCAACTGTAAAGAAAGGACTAAAGGAGGTATGTACCAGCAGGCGTCTCCCATCAAGAAAGAACAGACGCCAGCAAGTTGAGAAGAATGTCCTCACCTTGGCCACGGTAGCAGCTATCAGTAACCTCGCGTAGGAAAAACAAGACACAGGAGCACCTCTGATCAGTTGTGAGATTTTTGACCAGGTCTTCGAGTGCACTCTCCTTGACAGTGGATCTTCCATCAACCTTCTGCCCTCATCCATAATGTAAGAATTCAGGCTGGGTCCGCTCAAGCAGACACGCATGATCCTTCAGTTCGCTGACCGATCCATCAAGCGGCCCCGAGGTCTTTTGGAAGATGTGGTAGTTAAGTGCAGGAAATGAAATTCCCAGCTGACTTTGTAGTCCTTGATATGGACTCGCCTGCACCCCTGCTCCAGACCCCTATCATCCTTGGCAGACCATTCCTTCGTACTCCAGGCGCCGTGGTTGATTACGGGTCTGGCAAGATTACTTTCAGCTCGAACACCCAGCAGATCATGATAAACATGAACAGAGAGTCGAATGCCACGACTGATGAGAGCCAGGCAATATCCGAAGCAGACTGTGATTTTATTGCAGAGATCAGAGACTCAGCCTTATCATTAGACGATCCATGGACCCAAGAAACCCTCACTCTTGAGTTTGACCTGGAAAGCGCAGTCAGCTTATGCTCCGACGATCCTTGGGAGACAGATTCTCAGATGCAGGCGCATCTACTTGAGCAACATCCCACCACCAGCATAGTCTCTGAAGTGACAGATAAAGTGGACAGGTCAAAACCAGAACTCAAGCCACTTCCTGCAGGCCTGAAGTATGCTTTCCTTGCGGGTGAAGAACAAATGTATCCGGTCATCATCAGAAGCAGGCTGAATCCAGATCAGGAATCTCGTCTTCTCGAGGTTCTAGAAAAGAACCGCAAGGCACTTGGTTGGAGCGTATCAGATCTCCGAGGGATAAATTCAGCCTTGTGTTCACACCACATCCATCTAGAAGAAGATGCCAAGCCGTCCCGCGAATTCCAACGAAGGCTGAACCCTAACCTTCGGGACGTCGTCATGAAGGAGATAACAAAATGATGTGACGCAGGCTTCATCTATCCCATCTCCGACTCGAAATGGGTAAGCCCACTGCATTTAGTTCCAAAGAAATCCGGGCTTACCGTGGTTACAAATGACAAAGGAGAGGAAATTTCCACTCGAGTACCAACATCCTGGCGGGTGTGTATTGACTACCACCGTCTCAATGCAGCAACTAAGAAGGACCACTTTCCCTTGCCCTTCATTGATCAAGTTTTGGAAATATTAGCAGGCAAGGAGTTCTTCGGCTTTCTGGATGGGTATTTCGGGTACAACCAAGTGGCGATTGCCCCTGAGGATCAAGAGAAGACTACCTTCACTTGCCCGTTCGGCACCTATGCCTTTAAGAGAATGCCCTTTGGATTATGCAATGCACCTGCAACCTTCCAAAGATGCATGTTAGCAGTCTTCGCCGAGATGGTAGGCAGTTTTCTCGAGGTGTTCATGGATGACTTCTCTATCTATGGTGATAGTTTTGATTCTTGCCTTGAGCACCTAGACAGAGTGCTTCAGAAATGCCGAGAAGTCAATTTAGTGCTTTCATGGGAAAAGAGCCACTTTATGGTCACTGAAGGCATTGTGCTGGGCCACGTCGTTTCCAAACGTGGCATGGAAGTCGACCCGGCAAAGGTGGATGTTATTTCAAATCTCCAGCCACCTCAGTCAGTGAAGAATGTGAGGTCTTCCTGGGGCATGTGGGATTCTACAGGCGATTCATCAAGGATTTCAGCCGCATTGCCCGACCTCTGACAGAACTTTTGTGCAAGGAGACTGAGTTCATTGTTGATCAGCAGGTTCTCCTTACTTTCAATCAGTTGAAGGAGCTCATCACGCAGGCTCCAATCTTACAGCCGCCCGACTGGACTCTTCCCTTTGAGATAATGACCGATGCGTCAGACTTTGCAGTCGGGGCGGTTCTTGGGCAAAGGAAAGACAAAGCGCCCTATGCCATTCACTATGCCAGCAGAACATTAGATGAAGCACAGAGGAATTATACAGTGACAGAGAAAGAGTTGCTGGCTGTGGTTTTCGCCATTGAGAAGTTCAGATCCTATTTGTTAGGATCGAAAGTCACAATTTTCACAGACCACTCTGATTTCCGGTACCTACAGCAGAAGAAGGATGCCAAGGCAAGACTGATTCGTTGGATCCTTCTCCTCCAGGAATTCGATTTGGAAATTAAGGACAAGCCTGGAGTTCAAAATGTGGTAGCAGACCATCTCTCTAGAATAGAGCAGCATGAATCTCCTCTGAACAGTGCATCCATCACAGAAACCTTCCCTGATGAAGCCATCTTAGTAGTGGATTCTCTTCCTTGGTATGCAGATATAGTCAACTATCTCGCCTCTGGGGTAACACCAGCGGATTGGACGAAAAATCAGAAGAACAAATTCATGTCGACCATCTGATTCTACCAATGGGAGGATCCTCTTCTATTCAGGGAAGGAGCGGATTGCATTTGGCGCAGGTGCATTCCTCGGACAGAGCAATTTAGTGTCCTCGAGCATTGTCACTCGCTCGAATCTGGTGGACATCACTCTGGAGATCGTACGGCAGCCAAAGTACTTCAGTGTGGCTTCTGGTGGCCCACTTTATTCAAGGATGCTGCAGAGTTTGTCAAAAGATGTATTAACTATTCGGAGATTGAAAGGTACACTTACTGCCAAAGATTCAATGCCCCTGAAAATCATTCAGATAGCAGATGTTTTCGATGCGTGGGGCATTGACTTTGTGGGACCTTTTCCTAACAGTCAAGGCTTTGAGCACATCCTTCTTGCCATCGATTACGTGAGTTGTTGGGTTGAAGCTATCCCCGCTCGAGCCGCTGACAGCCGAACAGTATGCCAGTTCCTGAAGAAGAAAATCATTTTGCGGTTCGGGATAACGAAAATTCTCATATCAGACGGGGGTAGCCATTTCATTAACAAAGAGGTCAAGAAGTTAACGAAGGACATCGGCATCGATCATCGTGTCGTGTCTCCTTACCATCCTCATACCAATGGCATGGCGGAGCTATCAAACAGAGAAATCAAGACTATCCTGCAGAAACTTGTTAGGCCAAACAGAAAGGACTGGTCTCAACTCTTGGACTCGGTCCTATGGGCTTACCAAACAGCCTACAAGTCTCCTTGGGCATGTCACCCTGTCATCTTGTATATGGAAAACCGTACCATCTGCCCGTGGAATTAATTCACAAGTCTTTATGAGCAATCAACAATTGTAATTTGGACTCACGCAAAAGTGGTCAGAAAAGAAAAGATGATCTGAACAGGCTCTTGGAATTCCGAGACTATGCATACGATAACACATTGATGTACAAGGCGAAGGTGAAACGCTGGCATGACCGGCACATCAGACTAAAGACTTTCGATGTTGGACAGAAAGTGTGGTTATTTGATGCAATGTTGCGGATATTCCCGGGTAAATTAAAGAGTAAGTGGACAGGGCCATTTCGAGTTTGTGAAGTGCGTGACAATGGAAGTATTGCAATATCAGAATTGTCCCCTGACGCACAGCCCTTCGTCATCAACGGTCAACTCCTGAAGCCTTACTTAGAACCAGATGCATTCTTGGCCGTTCTTGACTCTATCCAGCTCGTGCAACATGATGACATCTCCACAACTACTGCAGCATCAGAAGATTCAGACGATGTACTCTAGTCACTGTTTATCTGATTTTCTTCTTTTCTTCTTTTCCTTTTCTATTTTCCTTTTCTATCTAAAAGGTGCCGCCCTTGTAGACAGTTTTCTATACTTAGGACGTACTTTGTCCTAAGTATAGAGGGTATGTGCACCTAGAGTTTTTCATTTCAGTCTGATCCTCTCCATTGTCTCCTCTTCTTATTTATACTTAGGAGTATCATACCCTAAGTATAGGGGGAGACAATCTGAGTACGTTCTGTGTATTCCCACCCTTGACCCTCCCTGCTTTTTGTACAGTCTGCTATACTTAGGATTACTTTATCGTAAGTATAGGGGGGACGGTCAACTTCTCATTCATTCCTCTCATTCATATAGATTCTTTAGATCTGTCTATACTCAGTACGAGTTATGTCTTTGCTTTTCCTTTCGACCTATGAGGACATAGCTCAAGCTAAGTATAGGGGGGTCGTATATACCATGTATATACTATAAACCATAACTCATACTGAATAATAAAATATATCACCCCAATATAAAATATAATGTGAAAAGTAGTCCTATAGTAATAAAAGATGATTGTGAGCTCCCCAGGCTCTTTATACTTGTACTGATTATTAAGTCAGGAAAAATGTTTTGTGAAAGAAAGTTTTCTTTGAAGAAACATGTGAAAATTGTTTGAAAATAGTGTGTACAAGTATTCAACCTTTGAAAAATCAGTTTTGTGTGTAAAATTTATTTTCTCTGAGTGAAATCAAAATGTGTGAAAACAAGTGTGCAAATGATTGTAAAAATTTAATTATCAAAATTGTTTTGAAAAACCTATCTATGCTGCGTAAAACCTTGGTAAAATCATTTTCAAAGACGTGTACATGTTTGCAAAATTATTTTGGACTAGAGTTCTCAAAAATCTTTTGAAAAGGATTCTCGAATTAAGTCTGAGGAGTCTAAACAAAAATCTCTCATTCGCAAATAAGGAATAATCACAAATAAAACTTATAAAAACCATATTGTATAACAAATACAGTTTTTCTTCTTTTGTATATACTGATTAGTAAATCAGGCTAGATACCTATGCAGTATGGAAAATAGTGTGACCTATTTTGAAAAATTTGCTGTGAAATGTTTTCAACCTGTGTGAAACTGTTTCGTTTGCAAAAACTTTTCTTTGTGTGAGAGAAAGGATTTGAAAAACCTATGTGCAAATGTTTTGAAAATTGTTTGTCAAAATTATTGTGAAAAATGTATATATAATGTGAAAAAGCTTTGAAAAAATAGTTTTCAAATGTGTGTAAATGATTGCAAAAATTATCGTGTACTATAGTGTGCAAAAATTATTTTCAAACCAGATCTAAGAAATAAAATCATTATTACAATACTTGTAACTAGTAAATAAAACACATAAAATTCTTTCTGGACATCCTAAATAAACTATTTCATTAAAACCTGTAAAGTCTTTGCAAAGCCAGACATTTTATAAATAAAGCGGCCCGTCCGTGTAAATAATTGTGTATACCTTTGTATGTGTCAAGCTTTCTATTTGCAAAAATTCTTTGTGTAAAAAGATTCTTTGATTCTTGTAAAATCTTGGTGAAAAATTGCATCATTCATTGTGCATAGCATAAGCATACCATTCATATTCTTTGCTTGATGATTAAATCAGTCCAATAAAGTCTCAAATTGGAGCTTGGTCAGACCTTACCGCACCTAACTGCACTGGAACCTTACGGGAACGAGGTTTAAGGTACTTCAAGTCTATGCAGACTTAATTCTGTGAGAAATCAGGGCTGGGTTCAAGTCACCTCAACTGACTAACTAGAACTTTTCGAGACACACGCATGACTCTTACCGACCGTGACCTAACTTGGACACTTGCAACTTCCACCTGGCTCAATTTAGTTGGAGTGGTGAGGGGGTTGGATTTGCCAGTCTGAGACGCACACGGGTGGAAACATTCGTCCTCATCTAGGGAGGGAAGTGCACCCCAACCTGGTCCAATAGCAATGAGGTCTAAAGATAGGAGATTGTGGGTTGCGATAAAGCTTCAAAAGAGGGATAGTCTACTGGCTCAAGAGGAAAAACTCCTTATGTAAATGCTGCTATGAATAGTATGTTGAAAAAAAAATGTGTTCAGGCCCGTACAAAATTAAAATGCCTGCAAAGTATGTACAAAGCCAATAAGCAAGCTTGAGTTCCAAAAGTCAAATATGTGAGCCTGCAGCTGGATGACTTGACTACACTGGTCTTGCATCCCAGGATAGGTAGCTACACTGGCTACTGTCCATTCTTCTCTTCACCCCCTCCTCTTGAGCTGGTTGCCACTTGAACTTAGAAGGGAATACCCTGCTCCTCGAGGAAAGAGTTGTTGGACTGGGGAATCATTGGGTTGTCATTCTGGAGAAGTCAGTTCCTTTATCATTTCAGTTGGGGAGAGCCACTATCACTTACACTGTACAAGTCAGCTTCATAGTTATAAGGGTTTGCGTATGATGTAGACTAGTTCTGACCAGGCTATGGAGGTGGGTTGAACCAGGTTCTGTGACTATTGAAGGCTGTTGTACTTTAGAGCTGGTTCCCGACTAGGTTCCACACACATCTACACCCAAGGACTGAAAGGAGCTCCAAATTCAGATTTTATACAGACATGCATTGCACTGAAAGCACCCTTATTCACTCTATCCTTCTTTAATTGTCCTTTTTCTTTTCTTTATTCTTTTTGTACTTATTGCATAAGTGTTTGCTAGGGACTAGCAAAGGCAAGTATAGGGGTGGTGTTGAATCTCCATTTCATCACCTTTATTCTATCATTTTGGCCTCAAAAACCCCAGCAAATGCATGTAAATAGCATCAAATTGTACATAATAGCATTCATGATTCATTGTATTAATGACACATTAAATAAGGTGTTTAATGCCAAAATTATAGAATAAAGAGAAGAAAAGAAAAAGGAGTAAAATATTGCAAATATTTTATGACCCTAACCCCGAGACCAAGGCCAGCATGGAATTGGTCGACAAGGAATAAAGTAGGGGGAGATAAGGTCTAGTATACAATAAATACCTCATTCATGCATTTATTTATGCATTTTTGACACCTATCTTGTACATAATTATTTATTCATCAAATAAAGAAACTTTGTTCATGAAAGTTGTAGATAATAATGTAAATAAAAATACAAAATCGAGTTTGTGTAAAAATAATACTCAGTGTACATTTTATACACAGAATAAAAAGTCAAAATCTCAACTTCACAGACCCATATCTTGCAAATAAAAACTCCAAATCACCCAAACTCACCTTTAATTGTATATAGCTTCCCAAGAACTATTTAATAAAATTGGTTTCATAATTTTTGGAGTCCATCTGCAAAAGTTAGGTTTTTGGCCTTCATTGTGCAGCCTGCCTGATTAAAATATTCAATATAATCATTGTCCATTTTTTTATCCAATTATATTTAGAATTTTGTAAATAATGTCTATAATACATGTATATGCTGAAATTTGAAAAAACTAAAAAGGATTAATAAAATAAAATAAGCCTATGCAAGTTAATAGGCAAAATACCTATGATCAAGTATGTACATAAATAAAAGGGGAAAACATTCTTTAATTATCTTCTTCTTTTATATTTTTATAATAATGTAAATATTACATATAACTCATTAAAAATGTAAATCCAAAATAAAAATAAAGAAAATACATTAAACAAATAAAGTATGTACAAATATATAGGTAAAAGACCTACAATTATGCCTACATATACCTACCCCTATTTATTTCAAAATGAAAATAAACTCATAAAAATTAAATAAAAATACCTTTATACTCACAAAAATAAGTTATAAATTTATAAAATAATAAAATAAAATAATAAAATAAAAAATAAACAAAATAAAAATAAATACATAAAAACATACTTATAAATACATTATTAAAATAAACACATAATAAAACACTTCAAAAAATTAAATAAAAATCGTAAATAAATACTACAATAGTTAATAAACATTTTTTATTTTATAAATAAATTCTAATTAATTCATTTGCTATGTGTAATAAATAGGTCAAGTTTGGTCTGACGTGGGCCAATCAGAGGCCAGGGACTGTTGACCTCTGGTCAACTCCCCCCTGCGCCTCTAACTCCCGTCAGAACCATCAAGTCCCCTATTTTCCTCCCTTTTTCCCACTCGACTCGTCCATCGTTGGCCGTCGATCTCTTCTGACAAATGATCTCCGATCATTGTACATCACCGCCACCAACCCAGATCGGCCCTCTAACCTACCGATTTTTCGTGGTGCCCCGGTCAATAAGGGTCCATACCCATGTCTATAAATAAATCCTTCGACCTCCTATCCCATTTTTCTCTCCCTTCGATCGCTTTCCACCCTCAATTCCAGCCCGTGGAGGATCCTCGTGATAGGGGGGTGCTCCTGGCAGTCTCAGACGGTCGGAGGAGTCGAAGGAAGTGCCCACGGCCGCCGCTCGCTGGAGGTCCTGCTCCCTGGTCAACCACCAGGTATAAGAGATGTTTTATCCCTTTTAGTAGCTTAGTTTTAGTTTTTAATCTTTAGTCTAGCCTTTAGAGTAATTAGTAGGACCTTAGGTGTTCGATTAGAACCAGATCGAAGTTTGCCGGAGTTCAGCTCCGGCGAACCTCTCTACCCTGATCGATACACGAATCGACCCCCCTCTTCATCTCATTTCATTTCCCTACGCGTTCCTCGCTTAACCCACTCATCAGATCAACCAGAGCCTCGCCAGCTCTGCGAATCAAGGTCCACCTCCTCCGCTTCGCCGGACCTCGCCACCCTCGGTCATTCCTTAGCCCTTTAGCCTTAACCCCTGGTCGAGGAGAACCTCCTCGAGCCCCTCATTCTTTTGGTGCAGGTTTGAAGCTGAACGGAGCCCCCTGGGGCTCGATTCAATTCCCTGCGAGGTTCCAGGACCCCCTTTCTTTGCCGAGCTTGTTCAACCGATCTAGGGGGTCCTGGGCCTTCTGGAGTACCTCGGACGGTGCGCGCCACCTCGTCGGACGTTTGGAACCCATCTTCAGCAACCTGGAGCGCCTGGAGGCAGAGAAATCAACGATCGAAGCCACGGAAGCCAGCTGTTCTTCCCTGTTTTCGCGAGCAGCAGTCACCGTCGGATGAAGGAGACGGCCCCAGATCTAATCAGGGTGGTCTGTGTAGCAGATGCCTTGGCCATGCGATCAGACTTCAGATGCAATCTCGACCGTAGATCGTCGAAGGGGTATCGGGCTTCGAGGGCTCGACACGTGGATAAGTGGCGCGCCCAACGCCGTTGGATCGCACGCCTTTAGGGGTAAATTTCAGACATCTCCCGCCGCTTTTTGTATTTATAGTTTAATTCCAAAAATAAAATACCACGTTGTAAATAAATTGTATAATTTGTAGTACGCCCCCTAGAGTTTATGTATTTGCATATTAGTCCCTTCGTGCCTCACGTGCAGCACCCACGTGAAGCGCGTGATTTTTGCACCTAAACCCTGCTGGGTTTTATTAATTGTAAAATGGCCCCGAAAATAAAAGTAAATGTTTATTTCTGTTGTAATTTTTGCATGGATGCCCCTGAGAAATATTTTAATTGCAAAAATGCCCATGTCAGGCCATATATTTTTGTATGCTTTGTCCATTTAGTTTGTGCCTGATATTAACTTGAAAACTTTTGCAAAAATGGATATAAGCTCCTGTTAGTGTACCCTTGCACGCTATATTTTTGTTTTTAATTTTGTTGCATTTTTGCATTTATTAAAAATAAAAAACATGCCTTTTAATTACTGTCTAACTGATAAAATTCCAAAAAAATATTAAAAGACCTCGAAAAATTCCAAAAAAAGTCCCTAGTGTGCATTTTGACCTATTTTAATGTCAATCCAAAAATCCCTAAAAATCTCAAAAGAAAACCCTTAAAAATTCAAAAATACACAAAAACTTCAAAAAAATATAAAAAATACTAGAAAACCCAAAAAAATGTAAACTCAACTCCTATAGGTCCTATATTTTATTCTATTTATCTTAAAAATGGTTGGGAAAATTTTTGTGGCTGTGTGCTATTTTTAATTTCCATTTTTGCCCCAGCCTATAGCTTAAACCCCTGTTTTCCCTTATTTTGATATTTCAAAATACCAAAAATATTTTGAAAAATACCCAAAATTCACAAAAAGAGTAAAAAACTATGAAAATACCAAAAAGATTTTATTTCTATCTTTTTGACTATTTTGGCATATTTTTATAAATATTGTAGCACTCCTCTCTCCCCTATATATATATATCCCCTATTAAATATATATATATATTTACCTATCTATACATAAAAATATATATAAATTTATTAATGTCTAAATTCTAAAAAGAAAAAAAATGATATATATATATATACATAATGTATGTATTATATGATATATACGCCCCCTCTATGGGTACATATATATATTTATATATTTATATTCTACAAATTATATATATTACCTAATTATATTATTAAAATAAAAATTAAAAAAAATATAAAAAAATATAAAAGATAAAAACCCACAAAAATAGGCTTCACACATGGATGACTCTGTGATACATGCACATCATAGGCTTATGCGTTGTTGTATTGCTCTCTGTGGTTCGACCTCTACATGCTTGTTCACTATATACTTTATGGTAGAGTAATAAAAATTAATTCACATTTTTGGACTTAATTCATTCATTCTTTTATTGTGTGTTAATTGCTGATCAACGTGGGTATTCTGCGAGCGGTCGCCTCAGCACCACCTTATATATACTATTCATGGTGACCCTTGCGGAATATGCGCGTTATCAAGGGGGGTGTGTATATATTCCATATATACTTTAGCCATAACTCGTACTTTGTGTGAGTGTGTTAATAAATAAAAATGGCCTAAACCCAAAAATCCATAAAATTAAAATTTTTCCTTGTAAATAAAAATTCTTTTATTGCACATACATAGCTAGTTGTGCAAATTATTTTTGTAAAAATGTTTATAGAAGTCTTTTGTGTGAATATATTGTAAATATTTTCATATCAAAATTATGTATATAGTACAAAATTTTTATAAAATGTTTTGAAAATCAAAAGTTTGCAAAAACCTTGTGTAAATTTGTGTATATACTTTGCAAAACTTGCATTCATGCAAACATCCATGTTATCAAAACTTTTTTCAAAAATTTTGCACATGTGTAAATAGTTTGTAAATAGCATCTTTGTAAATATTTGTACAGTTTTTCCTAGATCATAGTTGACAGTTAAACTAGCCTAGAATTAAATTGGAAAATGGAGCATTATTAAGATCTTAATCCACCTAATTATAAGAGGAACCTTATAGGGCTTAGGGTGGAGAATTTTCAGGTCCATAGTGACTTAATTCTTTGAGTCCACTAGGATATGATCATATGTCATCTCAATGAGCCTTAGTAGAGCACTTAACAACACACACATGACTCATTTAGACAATGGCTTGACTTGGACCCACACATTACACCAAGCTCTCTACGAATGAGGTGGTGAGGAGGCAGTCTTCCTTGACTTGGGGTAGCATATGAGGTTAGTACTTCTAGGCGGAACCTCTCTTCTTCTTATAGTGAAGGAAGTGCATCTCAACTTGGTCTGGTTGCCATGAGGTCTAATGACAGGAGTTGTGGGTTGCAATAATGCTTCAAAAGAGGGAAAGTCTACTGGCTCAAGAGGAAAAACTCCTCATGAATATATGCTGCACTTTGTAGATATGTTGTATATATACACATCGAAAAAAAATGCAAAAAAAAGAAACTCCAAAAAAGTGGTGGGTCTGAGAGAAAATGATAATACCACCGTAGTGTATATAGTGCAATAAGCAAAGCTTGAGACTTATGTTCCATCTTATGAAGCTTGCAGCGGGAGACTTAGCTACACTAATTGTGCTCCCAGGGATACATGGCTACACTGGCCATGATCGATTCTCTTCTACCCCACTTCTTGAGCCGGTTGAACTTGAACTTAGAAGGGAATACCCCGCTCCTCGAGGAAAGAGTGGCCAGACTAGGGTCATAGAGTTACCTTGTTGGGGAGGGTTGTCATTTTGCCACTTCTGAGGTGGAGAGTTATACCTCACGTACATTGTACAAGGAAAGATTCATGGTCTTCAGGGTTTGTGTATGTAGACTTGTTCTGATCTGGATTATTGAGGAGTCTTGACTAAAGATTAGTGGATCTTAGAGGTTGTTAAGTTTTAAACCTAAGTCCAAATAAGGTCCCGACACATTAATAATCCAAAGATCTGATCGAGCTCCACGTTTCAATTTAATGAAGGCAAGTTTAATAATCAGCATTGATCCATGCATTTCTCCTCTTTTTATTTTTCTTTTCTTTTGCACTTCTTTTTCAAATAAGTGTTTAATAAGGGACTAGCAAAGTTAAGTATAGGGGGGTAATGAATCCTCATTCATCACTCTTTATTCTTTTATTTTAGCTAAAAACCTTTGCAAAACACCATGTATATTTGTGTAAATATAATAAATTGACAAAGAGCATGCTTTGTGTAAATAACAATAATTAGCATGTTTTTGTGCAAAAAGAAAAGAATAAAGAAATAAAAGAAAGAGAGGGAAATATTTAGAATAAATATTGAGTGACCTAATCCCAAGGGAGGGCTCAGCATGGGCCGGACCGCAAAAGAAACCAAGTAGAGGGAGATAGGGTCAATCATGCCTGTACATACACCTGTATATAAATAATTTTATTTTCCTCTAAATAAAAATATGTTTTTAATGCCTTGTACATATTTACAAAAATAAAATAAAAATCTAAAAAATAAAAAGAAAAAATAATAAAATTCATTTCCCACATTATATATACCATGTACATATGTATATAGATGTATTTATTTAACTAATGTAAATAAATCATAAAAATAAAATAAAAATACCTTTATATTCCAACTTTTATGTTATAAATAAATAAAATATAAAATGGGAATAATTGAACAAAAATAAACAATTAAAAATAAAAATCAAAAATACATATGTGTATATACCTATATATATAATAATAATCTAATATAAATACCTAATTTATTTTTCAAAAAAATAAATAAAAATCACTAAAAAAATTCTTTGAAAATAAAAAAAATATTTTTTTTGTAAATATTTTGAAATAAGGCCTTTAGCTATTTTATTTTGATTTTTCAAAATCATTTCCAATGGATTTTCCCATTGTTCCACGGGGGATTGTTGACCCCCGGTCAACTCTCCCCCTAGGACCACTCCGTGGCGGATCGGGTTTTTGACCCTATTTCTCAGAATTTTCGTGCCTCGATCCTCCCACCAATCATCCAAACCCCGGGTCCTGATTACACTCAATCCATCTGTGATCCACGCCCGGGGATTTGTTTAGGGATCCGCGCTCTGAATCACTCGCCCGACCTCCATCTTGTCGGACCCCTACGAGTATATATCATCTTCTTCCCCCTCCATTATCTGCATATTTGGCCATCGTCTTCCAATCCCAGGACCTTCATCCTTCTCCACAGAGTGACATCTATCGAGTGTGGGTGTCGCAGCGAGGAGTAGAAGGCTGTAGCCAATGATCCGGCGAGCATCGCCACCGTGCTCCGCCACCGAGCGAGTTGAGCCTCTGGCCTAGACGAGCCATCGAGGCAAAAACCCCAGGAGCTTCCTTAGCCCCAGCACAGTCGACTACATTCATCAGGTACCCCCGATTCATCTTAGGTTAGCCAAATTTTAGATTTGCCCCATTTGCGCCGCTGGCCTCCGCCGGCCAACCCACTTCGCTCTGATCGCCCATTTGCTCATCCGACCTTCGATTCACATTCACGAGACTCCTTCCCATCTTCTACACCCCTCCGATCAACCTAACTCGCCCCGGAGTAGGAACTCAGACCCCCATAATTGTCGCCTCGCCGGAGACCTCCACCCCACCTCATACGATCATCGATTCCACGTCTCACCAGGTCGAGGCACTTTGACCTTGACCCAGGAGTAGTTCTGAGCAGCTTGCAGGTTGAAAGGGCCCAATCTGGGGGTCTAAACATTCAGGCACAGGAGCTTCGTGCCTCCTTCGTCGCCGGAGCTCTCCAGGGCTCCTTGGCTTCGTCGGAGCTACCCACCAGCTACGGAAGACAACAGGCATTCTTTTCCCCATCTCAGCAGCACCGGAGGAGTCCTCTACCTCGCGTACTGGGCCGACGAAGTTCACCGGTGTCGTGTTCTTGTTGGACCCTCCATCCCATTAGATAGAGCGCCTCGCTCCAGGTCTTCATCGAGCCATCCATTTGTGGGGAGCTACCAGTCGTCCGATCATTTGAGGAGTTCCAACAGAGGCATCCATCGCTGAAGAGGCACCAGCGCACCATAGCCGACCGATCTCCACGTGGCACCCCTTCAGCCGTCGGTCGTTAATAAAGGGGTAATTTCCCTTAGGCCCCTGTCTTTTTATTAATTCTAGTTAGCCCTATAAATATTTTATTTAGAACATTTGCATTTAGGACCTTAGATTTTAGTAATTTGCAAACTAGTCTTTGTTTATGTGAGACACGTGCATCGACACGTGAGTTGTGGGCTATTTGCACCTTTAGTCCCAAATTTTGTGCTTGTTACTGTTTGCATCTCTTTAAATAAGAATTACATAAATGCCCCTGTGAATGCCAGTCACGTGTATTGCTTGTGTGTTTTTTGGACTTTTTGCAGTAGCGTCCCCTAGAATTTTATAGTTGTTATTGTCTGGCCCTGGAATTTTGTTATCTTACACTTAGGTCCTTGCTTGCTGTGTGCCTTGTTTTTATTGAATAAAATATCAATTGAACTCTAAATTAGGTGAAATTTGGATACTTGGCTCTCGCCACTGTGTAAAAATTTACCTAAATTTTTGGGAAATTTTCGAGGCCTTTTGTTATTTTTAGAAAATCAAAAACATTGATTTTTGTTATCGTCTAAAATAGAAAATCAAAGAAAAATATAAAAATTCCTTTAAAATTTCTAAAAAAATTATGTTTGTTTATTTTGTTGTTCTTAAGCTTCTATGCAATTTTTATGCCCTTTGGACTTATAAAACCCAAAAAAAACTAAAAAACACTAAAAAGCTTACAAAAATTCTATAAAATTCAAAAAAATACAAACTCTTTTTCTGGAGTTTAGTTTTTATAATTATTTTTCAAAGAAATTACCATCTGATTTCTATAGGCCAATTATATATTTTTAATTGGCCTTTGAAGTCTTACTATACATATTATTACTGTTATCCCCTTTCTTGATTTTTATAAAATTAACTTAAAATTGAAAAATTCTGAAAAATTCAACAAAAACACTTGAAAAGATAAAAAAATTAAAAAGAATTAAAAATCCACCAAAAAGATTTTTGTTTATTTTATTTTATTTTTAGACTACCTTGTATGTCGTCTCGGCCATCTCGTGCTCCTTGTATTTGACCCTGGTAGCTATATCAGGTAAAATAAAATAGCGAGGACCGCTATTTATTTGACTTGTTTATTTTTATATTTGGTGGTTCCTTGATTTTTCTTGATTGAGCTGAGTCTTGAGATCCGGGTCGCAACGACCCTTGATTGATTTCATACTTGATCCGGATTTGTGAGAGGATTTTTCTCTCATCTGGTACCTCATGGCAAAGAAGGATGCCAAAGCCAGATTGACCAGATGGATCCTTCTACTCCATGAGTTTGACACAGAGATTAAGGATAAGCCTGTAGTCAAGATTGTGGTGGCGGATCATCTCTCCCGATTGGAGTATCGTGAGGATTCTGAGAAGAACGAACCTATTTGTGAGACCTTCCCAGACAAGGTGATCCTTCCTATCGCTTCTCTCCCGTGGTACGCCGATATCGTGAATTTTCTTGTTGCCAAGAAGTTTCCACAAGATTGGCCCAGGCAGCGACTTGAGAACTTCCTTGCGAAGGCCAAGTTCTACCATTGGGAGGATCCCGTCCTTTATCATGAAGGAGGGGAAAGTGTCTGGCGTAGGTGCATTCCTCAGGAGGAGCACCACAGCATCCTCACATACTTCCACAAGCTTGAGGCAGGAGGACATCACTCTGGGAGGAGAACGGCAAAGAAAGTGCTCCAATCCGGCCTATGGTAGCCTACTCTCTTCAAGGACTTTGATGAGTTTGTGAAGAAGTGTACTAACTGTCAGAGGATGGGCACTTGTGGACAGCGTGATATGATGCAAATGCATCCCATTCACTTCTGTGAGGTTTTTGACGCACGGGGCATCGATTTCACGGGTCCATTCCCTATGAGTCAGGGATTCGAGTACATTCTATTGGTCCTGGATTATGTTAGTCGTTGGGTTGAGGCCATCCCCTCCCGAACCGCAGATGCTAGGACTGTTTGTAGATTTTTGAGGAAGAATATCATTTCACTGTTCGGGGTGCCTAGAGTTTTGATATCTGACGGGGGGTCTCATTTCGTCAACGACAAGGTAAAGGCCCTTGCTAGCGAGTTCAGCATAGACCATCGAGTAGCCACAACGTATCATCCTCAGAAAAATGGTCTTGCTGAAGTGTCGAACACGGAGATCAAGACTATATTATAGAAGGTCGTCCGCCCTGACCGAAAGGATCGGTCACAGCTTTTGGACTCGGCCTTGTGGGCATATCGGACGTCCTTCAAGACGCCTTTGGGTACATCTCCCTTTCGCCTCTTTATTGCAAGCCCTGTCATTTACCTGTTGAGCTTAGACATAGGTCACTCTGGGCAGTCAAAGACATTATTATGGATCCAGTGAGTCTAGGAGATCAGAGGAGGGCAGAGTTAGCATCCCTGGAGGAGCTTTGTGATGCAGCCTTTTCAAGCAACCTACAGTACAAGGAGAGAGTGAAGGAGTGGTATGATTCTCATATCAGCCACAAATAGTTTGAGCCAAGACAGCGAGTATGGTTGTTCGATGCCAGGTTGAGATTATTTCCAGGGAAGCTACAGAGCAAATGCAAGGGACCCTATCTGGTTAGAAAGGTACACGACAATGGGAGTATTGATATATCTGAGTTGTCTTCTGAGAGTACCTTTCGTGTTAACGGGCAGCAGCTGAAGCCATATCTATATCATGAGCCGATAGTCGTTGACATTGCCCCGATTCATTTTGCGTGGGATGTGGTCTCTTGACCCACATCTATTGCATCTCACACCTAATTATCAATGTTCTCCCGACTTGTATAGATCCAGTTGTCCATATCCCACTATTCTTAAGTCCATCACCCCATTTGCATCTTCAACGTTGCTATACTTAGGGTGCACTTTACCCCAAGTATGAGGGGTGTGAGACTTTTGAGTTCTTTTGATTCATTTCTACTTCTGTTTTGATGCATATACTTACGGATATTTTACCCTAGGTATAGGGGAGGTAGACCCTGTACATTCTCCACTCAGATTTCCCTTTATGTACAACCTGCTATACTTAGGATTATTTGATCCTAAGTATAGGGAGAAACCCTGAGATCCTCTTGCATTTTTATTCCTTCATTCGTCCTTGTATATTTCCTTCTTTTTCACTTCCTTATACTAAGCACGAGTTATGTCTTCTTCAACGCTCTTGACTCTGAGGACATCGTTCGAGCTAAGTATGGGGGTGTCGTATATATTTCATATATACTTTAGCCATAACTCGTACTTTGTGTGAGTGTGTTAATAAATAAAAAGGGCTAAAATCCATAAAAATCCAAAAAATTAAAAAATTTCCTTGTAAATAAAACTCTTTTATTGCACATACATAGCTAGTTGTACAAATAATTTTTGTAAAAATGTTTCTAAAAATCTTTTGTAAATAGTTTGTAAATATTTTCATATCAAAATTATGTGTATTATACAAAATTTCTGTAAAATGTTTTGAAAAACAAAAATCTTGCAAAAACCATGTGTAAATTTGTGTAAATATTTTGCAAAACTTGCATTCATGCATACATCCATGTTTTCAAAACTTTTTTTCAAAAACCTTACACATGCGAAAATATTTTGTAAATTGCATCTTTGTAAATATTTGTGAAGTTTTTCTTGAATCATAGTTGACATTTAAACTAGCCTGGAATTAAATTGAAAAATGGTGCTTGGTTAAGATCTTAATCCACCTAATTCTAAGAGGAACATTATAGGGCTTAGGGTTGAGACTTTTCAAGTCCATGGTGACTTAATTCTTTGAGTCCACTAGGCTATGATCATATGTCATCTCGATGAGCCTAAGTAGAACACTTAACAACACACACATGACTCTTACAGACAATGGCTTTACTTGGACTAGCACTTTACACCAAGCTCTCTACAGATGAGGTGTTGAGGAGGCAGCCTTCCTTGACTTGGGGTAGCATATGAGGGTAGTACTTCTAGGCGGAACCTTTCTTCTTCTTATAGTGAAGGAAGTGCGTCTCAACTTGGTCTGATCTCCATGATGTCTAACAACATGAGTTGTGAGTTTCAATAATGCTTCAAAAGAGGGATAGTCTATTGGCTCAAGAGGAATAACTCCTTATGTACATATGTTGCACTTTGTAGATATGTTGTAAATATGCACATAAAAAATTGCAAAAAGAAAGAAAACTCCAAAAAAATGGTGGGTCTGAGAGAAAATGATAATCCCACCGGAGTGTATATAGTGCAATAAGCAAAGCTTGGTATTCATGTTCCATCTCATGAAACTTGCAGTAGAGAGACTTAGCTACACTAATTGAGCTCCCAGGGATACATGGCTACATTAGCCATGGTCCATTCTCTTCTTCCCCCTCTTCTTGAGCATGTTGAACTTGAACTTAGAAGGGAATACCCCACTCCTCGAGGAATGAGTGGCCAGACTAGGGCATTAGAGTTACCTTGTTGGGGATGTTTGTCATTTTGCTACTTCTGAGGTGGAGAGCTAGACCTCACTTACACAATAGAAGAAAAGATTCATGGTCTTCAGGGTTTGTTTATGTATACTTGTTCTGATCTGGATTGTTGAGGAGTCTTGACTACAGATTAGTGGAACTTAAAGGCTGTTAAGTTTTAAACCTAAGTCCAAATAAGGTTATGACAAATTAATTATCCAAAGATCTGACTGAGCTCCATACTTCAATTTAATGAAGGCAAGTTTAATAATCAGCATTGATTCATTCTTTTCCCCTCTTTTTCTTTTTCTTTTCTCTTTTTCACTTCGTTTTAAATTAGTGTTTGCTAAGGAACTAGCAAAGTTAAGTACAGGGGGTGATGAATCCTCATTCATCACTCTTTATTCTTTTATTTTAGCTAAAAACCTTTGCAAAACACCATGTATATGTTTGTAAATACAATAATTTACCAAATAGCATGCATTGTGTATATACCCATAATTAGCATGTATTTTGTGCAAAAATAAAAGAATAAAGAAATAAAGAAAAAGAGGGAAATATTTAGAATAAATATTGAGTGACCTGAACCTAAGGGAGGGCTCAATTATGGCCTGACCGCAAAATAAATTAAGTAGAGAGATAGGGTAACTCAGCCTTGTACATAAATCCCCCTCTTAGTGTATATATTTTATTTTTTAAAAATAAAAATATTTATGTGTTCCTCATATTTTGTATATATTTATAAAAAAAATAAAATTGGGAAAAATAAAAGAAAAATAAAAATAAATAATTTCTCTCTTTTCAGTGTACATATACCATGTATATAAAATAAAAGAACTATTTATTTCACCCTTGTAAATAATTACTAAAAATAAAATAAAAATTATTTTATATTCCAAATTTTATGGTGTAAATAAATAAAATATAAAATTGGGAAAATTGTACAAAAATAAAATAATTAAAAATAAAAATAAAAAATACATCGGTATTTATACCAATATATAATATATATTGTATATACATAATTTATTTTTCAAAAAAATAAATAAAAATCACTAAAAAATACTTTGTAAATGAATAAACATATTTTATTTTGTAAATATTCTAAAATAAAGCCTTTTTCTATTTTAAAATGAATTTTTAAATCTTTTTCCAATGGAATTTTCTCATTGGTCCACGGGGGATTGTTGACCCTCGGTCAACTCTCCCCCCAAGACCACCTTCTCGCGGACCCGTTCTTCGACCCGACTTTCTCTGATTTTTCCCGGATCGGTCCGCCAACCATTTCCTTAAACCTCGGGCTCCATTTGCAACTCTCACATCCGAGATTCACGCTCGGGAATCATCTTAGGGATCCGAGCTTTGGATTGCGCAATCGATCTCCTTCTTTTTCGGATCCCTGCAGTATAAAGCCTCAGCTCCCGTCACACTTTCATGCACCTTTGGCTCCCGTTTTCTTTCCCAGTGACGCCCACCTTCGTCCTTGAGTGACAGCGAGTGATTGAGGGTGTCGCAGCGAGGATTTGGAGGCGTTTGCCCTAGGTCCGACAACCATCGTCATCGAGCTCCACCTCGGCATAGCCCAAGCCTCTGGAGGCGTCGCTCCATTGAGGCGAAGACCATAGGAGACACACGAGCTCCAGCCTAGACGCATCCGATCATCAGGTACTCCCATTAGTTCTTAGTTCGTCGAGTAGCTTTAATCCTTCATATCTCGCTCCGCCAGCTCTGCCCCAGTAGCCGGAGGCCCGTCACCCCATCCCATCCGTACAGATCGACTTCCCGACTCATCGTCACCCTCCTACCACGATCTTATCACCTCAACCTTGGCTACCCGAGCCAAGATCGAGCTTGGTCCCTTCTGCCGCCTCCGTTGGGACCCCCCTTCACCAAACCACCCCACTTCCCTTTACCGTTGGTTCAATAACCCATGCCGGAGACTTCCTTTGAGCACGAGCTCTCTTTTGCAAGTGAATAAGCGCAAGATACCTCCCTTAGTCGCTTCGTTCACCCCTCGCCAGAGTCGCCCAGGTCCCTCCTCCCTCGCCGGAGTCGCCCAGGTCCCTCCTCCCTTGCCGGAGGATCTGACCATTGGGAGCTTCATCGGCCACCACCACCAGACGCGGAGCGACGAGGCTCATCGAACCCCTCTTACCGATCATCCATCAGACACGCACAGCCGCTCCAGCTTGCTGGCGAAGTTCATCGAGGAGGTGTTCTTCCAGGCACCTTCTCCATCGTTGGATCACGCCGCGTCTCCAGTTGTCATCCGAGCCGTTCGAGGTCTGCCATAGTCAGGTCGTTAGATCCATGATCTGACGGCCACGTGCTGATGAATCATCATTCATCACTCTTTATTCTTTTATTTTAGCTAAAAACCTGTGCAAAACACCATGTATATTTATGTAAATAAAATAAATTACCAAAATGCATGCATTATGTTAATAGCAATAATTAGCATGTTTTTATGCAAAAATAAAGGAATAAAGAAATAAAAGGAAAAGAGGGAAATATTCAGAATAAATATTGAGTGACCTAATCCCAAGGGAGGCTCAGCATGGGCCTGGCCGCAAAAGAAACCAAGTAGAGTGAGATAAGGTCAATCATGCTTGCACATACACCTATGTATATATATAATTTTACTTTCCTCAAAATAAAAATAAAAAGATGTTTCTCATATTTTGTACATATTTATAAAAATAAAATAAAAGGCAGAAAAATAAAAATAAAAATAATAAAATTCATTTCCTACCTTGTATTTATACCATGTATATATTTATATAGATCTATTTATTTAACTAATATAAATAAATCATAAAAATAAAATAAAATTACATTTTTATTCCATATTTTATGTTATAAATAAAAAAATATAAAATCGGAATAATTATACAAAAATAACTAATTAAAAATAAAAATAAAAAGTCCATTAGTAAATATACATATATATAATAATAATATAATGTAAATACATAATTAATATTTCAAAAAAAAATAAAAATCACTAAAAAATTCTTTGAAAATAAATAAATATGTTTTATTTTGTAAATATTTTGAATTAAGGCCATTATCTATTTTATTTCGATTTTTCAAAATCTTTTCCAATGGAATTATCCCATTGGTCAACGAGGGATTGTTGACCCCCGGTCAACTCTCCCCCCAGGACCACCCAGTGACGGATCCTTGTCCCCGACCCGACTTCGCCTATTTTTCCAAGCATGATCCGATCACTAATCATCCAAACCACGGGTCCTGATTACACTAGATCCATCCCTGATCCACGCCTGGGGATTTGCCTAGGGATCCGGGCTCCGAATCACTCGCCCGACCTCCATCTTGCTGGATGATGAATATCCATTCATCACTCTTTATTATTTTATTTTATCAACAAAATCTATGCAAAACACATGTAGATATGTGTAAATAGAATAAAATACCATAAGGCATGCGTTGTGTAAATTACAATAATTAGCATGTTTTTGTGCATAAATAAAAGAATAAAGAAATAAAAGAAAATGAGGGAAATATTTAGAATAAATATTGTGCGACCTAATCACAAGGGAGGGCTCAACATGGGCCTGAACGCAAAAGAATCCAAGTAGACGGAGATAGGGTCAATCTTTTGCGTACATATACCTATGTAAATAAATAAAAAATATTTTCCTCTTAATAAAAATAAAAATGGGTGTTTATTAATTTGTACATATTTGTAAATATAAAACTATAATAAACATGGGGAAAATAAAATAAAAATAAAAGGAATTAAAATTCTATCACAAGTGTATATGGACCATGTATATAGAATCACCCATCTATTTATTTTCTTTTTGTAAATAAATAAATAAAATACAACGAAAATATTTTTATATTCCATATTTCATGATCTAAATAAATAAAATAAAAATTAGAAAAATAAAAATAAAATAAAAAGAAATAAAATCAAAATACACCTTGTATATATACCATGTAAATATGTATATAAAGCAATTTATTTAACCTATGTAAATAAATAATAAAAATAAAATATAAACACACTTTTATTCTAATTTTTATGCTATAAATAAATAAAATATAAAATTGGAATAAATATATAAAAATAAATCATTACATATTTAAAAATCAAAATTCCTTTTATGTATATACATACATATAATAATAATATAATGTAAATACCTTATTTGTATTTCAAAAAATTAAATAAAAACCACTAAAAATTAATTTGAAAAAAAATAAACATTTTTTATGTTTTAAGTTTTTGGAAATAAATCCATTTAATATTTTATATTGAATTTCCAAGTATTTAATAAAAGCCAGCCTGTGATTGGTCCACGGTGGATTGTTGACCCCCGGTCAACTCTCCCCCGCGGACCTCTTTCCCCGCGGATCTAGCAACCGACCCGATTTCTCGAAATTATCGTGGCTTAATCTGATCTTCTTTTGCCTAAACCCCGGGTCCTGATTAGAGATGCATCATCCGAGACCTTCGCCCGGTGGTTTATCCTTGGGATCCGAGCTCCGACAACTCACCCGACCTCCTTCTTCTCGGACCCCTAGTTGTATATAGCCTCGCCTCCGGCCAACTTTTCACACCATCTTTGGTGATGTTCCTTCGTCAAAGGACCTCCACTGTTCTCCCCATAGTGACAGCTGAGTGAGGAGAGTGTCGAAGAGAGGAGAGGAAGCCTCTTGCCACTAATCTGGAGACCCTCGTCACCGTGCGCTGCCGCGAGGTGCGCCAGAGCCTCGGGACCCGACGACCCTTCGAGGCGAAGACCCAGAGCTCTGTGAGCTCATCCCCAGTCGACTCCCTGCATCAGGTAGACCCAATAGCCTTCCTTTCATGGTCCATTTCGATTTTTGCTTTTTAGCTCCGCCAGCTCCGCCCTAGTGGCCGGAGCTCCGCCAGCCCATCCTACCCGTAACGATACCCTCGCCGACTCATCGCCACCCTTCCCTCAGGATCTGATCATCTCGACTTTAACCACCAGTGCCAGGATCGAGTAGGGCTCCCTCTGCCGCCTTCGTTGGAGCCTTCATCCGCCCACCACGTCGCTTCTTTTATCCTTTTTGCGAATAACCCCCGTCGGAGCACTCCTCCGAGCGAGCCCTTTGTTTTGCAGGTAAATAAAGAGCAGGTACCCCCCTTGGCCGTGCTTTCACCCCTTCGCCAAAGCTCCTCCAGGTCGTTCGTCCCTCGCCGGACGATCCGACCGTTGGAAGCTTCATCAGAGGTGACCACCCGACGCGGAGAGTCACCGCGAGGACGACCCTCTTCCCCGATCGTTCATCGGCCTGCTGGATCGTCTCCGGCGAGCCAGGGAACCACACCTCGGAGGAGTTCTTCCTCATCCATCGCCAGCCGTCGGATCGCCCCACCGCTCCAGATCGCATCCCCATCGTCCGTTCTCTGCGATGTCAGACCGTCAGATCATGGTTTGACGGGCACGCACCACCCACGTTCGCCACGCGCCTCCACCGTTGGATCGTCCAGGCGGCTGCACCAGGACCGCACGTCAGCAGCCAACCACCTCACGTGCACCATCGCGCGCCTCAGCTGGGTAATTGCACCCATACCCCTTCAGCTTTCCGTTGTTATAGTTTAGTTTATTAAATAAATTTTCTCTCTTGGACATATTGCACTTAGGACCTTAATGTTTATGTTATTTGCATTTTCGTCCCTACCTGTGTGAGACACGTGCTTCGTCACGTGATATTTGGACAAATTGCATTGTATGGGCTTGGAGTTTCTATGTGTTATGGAATGAAATTAAATTTCTGGTATTTGCATTGATGCCCTTGTGAATGGTTTTATTCGACATGTGCTGATTTATCTGGACATTTTACGCTTTTTCCCCTAGACTTTTAGCACGTGTTGCTACTAATGCCCTGAAACTATCTTTCCTTACAGTTAGGTCCCTCTATGCTTGATTCACGTGCGTTGCACGTGAATGGTTGGACTTTTTGCACGAGGGACCCTACACCTTCTTTATTTGTTATTGTTTAGCCCCTGGACTTACTTTTTCTTACATTTAGGTCCCTGTGCACTCTGAGCCTTTTTTTTATTTAAATAAAATAGCAAATTAAATCCATATTTCGTGAAATTTGGGTACGTGGCTCCTGCCACTATGTAAAAATTTCCATAAAAAATTGGTACAATTTTAAGGCCTTTTGAAATTTTTAAAAATTCAAAAACTATTGTTTTTTCTTCTGTCTGATTTAGAAAATCATAAAAAAATATAAAAACTATTTTAAAAATTCTCAAAAAATTAGGATTTATTTATTTTAGTGTGTTTTATTTTCTATCCAATTTTGGTTATTTTTGTATATATAAAAACCTTAAAAATTAAAAACCATAAAAATCTTATTAAAATTCTAAAAAATTATAGAAAAATAAAAAATATAAACTCTTTTTCTGAATTTTAGTTTTTGTTTATACTTTTCATAAAAATTGCTTCCAGGTTGTTATTGACATTTTTATGGGTTTAATAGATCTGGTTGTATAGTAGCACCCTGTTTTAGCCCTTTTTGATTTTTAGAAAATTACATAAAGATTGGAAAAATCTGAAAAATTCACCAAAAACACGAAAAAACCTAAAAAGTATAAAAAAAAATTGTTTGAATTTTTTTAAATTTTTTTAGTTTTAAATAATTTATTTAGTGTGCTTGTTTTTATCTTTTCTTATTTTTCACCTTTATTAAAAATCCAAAAAAATATAAAAATAATTAAAAACAACCAAAAATGTTAATGTTTATTTTATTTCATTTCTCGACTAATTCGTAGGCCGCGAGGCCAATTCGTGCTCCCTGAGTCCGACCCTGGGTGCAATACCAGGCTAATCTCATAGCCAGGACTGCTATATCTATTTTGTTTGTTTTATATTATTGATTGGTGGTCTGATTTCACATTTTTTCTTGATCGAGCTGATTCCCTTGAGATCCGAGTCGCAACGACCCTTGTCTTATTATCTTTACCTGGGTCTTGGGTATTTTTTCGGCTCACCAGAATGGCGCCGTTGCCGGAGAGCACGGCTTAGTAGTTGTTTTTATTTCTCTTTTTGTTTTCTTTTGTTTTTCACGATTTTTCGCGGCTTTTCTTCGTCCGCAATTTTTTGCGGCTTTTTGTTTTTCTTTTATTTTCATTTTCTTTCATTTTCTTTTATTTTTTTGTTTATTTTGCGTGTTTATTTTTATTCGTATTTTTGTGCATATACCATGTTCTAGTTTATTTGCTTTGCTTATCTGGTCTGACACATCTACTTGTTTACTTGTGAGGGCCTGAGGACCGAGGCGGCTCTTTTCGAAGAGTCGGCACAACCACGAGATTCGTAGGTGGCTCCCTTCTACACGGAGCCGCAGGAGAGCGCGAGGAGACTAGCAGGAGTGCAGGAGTAGCTAGATTAGTTTAGTTTACATTTTTAGCATACTTATATAATTGTAATAATAAAGGGACCAGAGACAGAGACTTGGACATTCGGGGTCTATTTCGCCGAGCAACTGTGTGCTCGGGGGACCCCATCGGATGTTTCGCAGCTTTTCGTGGTTTTCTTTCGTTTATTTACTGCCTATTCGGTTTTCACGGTTTTAGCCTTAGCTTAGGATTTTCTCTGATTGCGCAGTAATAACTAGGGTCCACACACCTAATAACTTGTATGTTCCTATTAGACCGTAATTGGACCAACAATAAAATTAATAAGAAAAGACTATTTGGTCACGTGAGGGGTCCCGCGCTGCTAGAGGTCATATACAGCGCTGGCTGGACCCGTTGTGGCAGGTACCGATCGGCATCCGAGACCGGACACCGACCCCTCCTGTTGAACACTTAGCCATTGGTTCTTTCATGTAGAAATTGCTCTGCTTAAGGCCGATTCTAGTGCATCATATAGGTAGTTTATTTTCTATATTTTATTTATACACGGATCACTTTGCATGTAGACTGCTGGAGTCAGGTATGCATTTCTTACTCTGCATGCATCATTGATTTCTCGTGCATCTGCTTTTTTGTCTTCTCCCCTTGATTTTTGGACTTAAAATAACCAGGAGAACCGAAAAATTCGTTAGGCGTTGTTTGTTTTGAAAAATACCTAAAAAACAAAAACCATAAAATTGGGACTGCTAAACAAACTTGACCCTAAAAGGCACTCACCATAAAAATTTGTCTTGGGGAGAGAAACCCCCTCATTGTATGGTTTGCATGTGCGAGAGAGTGACCCGCACCCTAGGATAGAGCCATATCTGAACCTCCTTCTGACTACTGCTTCTGGGCTAGTCGTTCTCTAGTGAGGATCGCTCCGGTATCCGGTAAAGCGGGTCACGATATCCTTAACAGAGCGAGCCGATCGAGTAGCCGGTAAATGGTCTGCGGCTTGTACTGGCTGGGAAAGATCTAGTTCGGGATCGGGACAGTCTCCTGGGGGAATAGGATTCCCAACAGGTCACGTAATCGCTCTTCTATCTTGACTTGATCACCTAATAAAAACTGACAAGATAATTGACCGAACTCTTACGGTCTTGAGCTCGCGTTGAGTAGGTGAACTCAGGGTTTTGTCATCATAGTTGTTTCCAGATCCCAGCTGCCCGGCTCGCGTCTGGAGAGGAGATCGCTACCCGGTGATGAATACCCATTCATCACTCTTTATTCTTATATTTTAGCTACAAAAACCTATGCAAATGCATGTAGATATGTGTAAATAGGAAAAGTTAGCAAAAGCATGCATTTTTGTAAATATAGATAATTAGCATGTTTTTGTGCAAAAATAAAAGAATAAAGATGAAAAAGAAAAAGAGGGAAATATTTGGAATAAATATTGAGCAACCTAACCCAAGGGAGGGCTCAGCATGGGCCTGACCGCATAAAAGCCAAGTAGAGGGAGATAGGGGCTCACACATGTATATATTTGTAAATAAATAAAATTATATATTTTCCTCAACCAAAAATATGTTGTAAATATTTGTAAATATTTATGAAGTATAAAAACAAAACAAAAAGATAAAAATCAAAAATTCAAAAAGAACCCTTCACCTTGTACATAGACCATCATCCTCATCTATTTCACCTTGTAAATATATTTTTCAAAACTTTTTGTACATATTCTATGTATATATTGTAAATAAAATAAAATAAAAAGAAACAAAACAAAAATCAAATAAAAATTACAAAATTAAAAATGCAAAAACATGTGTACATATACCATGTATATAGTTGTATATAACTAATTATTTCACCTATGTATATAAATAATAAAAATAAAATAAAAATAGCCTTTTATTCCTCATTTTATCCTATAAATAAATAAAATATAAAATAGGAATAAAAATGTATAAAAATAACTAATTAAAAATCAAAATTAAAAATCATATATTGTATATATACCTATGTATAGCTATATATTGTATATACTTTATTTTTATTTCCAAAAATTAATTAAAAATCACAAAAAAATAGAAAAAATTAAAACAAATATTTTTTATGTTTTGAGTTTTTGAAAATTCGGCCATTTAAGGCCCCAAAAAAATCAAATAAAAAAACAAGCCTTGGCGGGCTCTGATTGGTCCACGGGGGACTGTTGACCCCCGGTCAACACCTCCCCCAGGACCACCAGAGCCCGGGTCTGTTCACCCGACCCCTCTTCTCGGATTTTTCTTTTGATGACCCGAATCCCTTTCGCCCCAAATCCGGGTCCGCATTGATCACGTCACATCCGAGAAGCTCGCCGGAGCTTTCGCCTCGGGATCCGCGCATCAGCTCGCCCTACCCGCAACCTTCTTGCCGGACCCTCCACACTATATAGTCTGAGCTCAGCCGCCTCCTCTCGCCATCTTTGGCTCCCTACCTTCACTCTCGTGACCTCCATCGTAACCACTGAGGTGACAGCTCGCGTTGGCCCTTGTCGCAGCGAGGAGGAGGTGGCCGGTCACTGATCCGGCAGCTTCACGCCGCCGTGCTCCGCCACTCGACCGGAGCTCGAGCCTCAGGCAGTGACGACCTTCGAGGCGACGACCAGGAGCTAGCTAAGCTCCAGCATAGTCTCCCGCATCACCCAGGTATCCATTTAGCTCGCCCATTTAGTGTAATTTTCCATTTCCCCCAAATCGCATCTCCGGCGTGTTTAGCTGATTCCGGCCATATCGAGCACCATTTCGATCATCGGGACACACCATCATCTTCGCCATCCACCCACGCACATTCTTCGCCCACTCATTCAACCCAGCTCGCCCCGGAGCTGGGAGTCGAGCTCCCCCATCCTTCGCTCGCCGGAGCTCATTCGCCCCGACGCCCCGTTCATCTTCACGCCGCTTCCTTGGGTCGAGGCACTTTGCCCTCGACCCGCGGAGCTTCTGGTTTGCTTTGCAGGTACCAAGGAGGCCATCTGAGGCTTCCCAACTTCGGTCCAGGAGCTCACCGCCGCCGAGCTCGCCGGAGCCCCTTCAGGGCTCGGGTGGGCCATCGGAGGCTATCACCAGCCGCGGGGCATCACCGCGGATCTTCTCCGATCATCCGGAGCAGCTGAGGAGGTCTACAGCTCACGCACGAGGCCGGCGAAGCTCGCCGGCTGGGTGTTCTTCCACCATCCTTCAGCACCGTCCGATTAGCCTCCGCTCCCAGTTTTGATCTTGATCGTCCGTTCTTCGAGGAGCAGCAGCCGTTGATTGATTCGAGGCGTGATCAGGACCGTTAGCAGCAGAGAGAGGAACCTTCAGCACCAGAACCGCCCGATCTCCCACGTGTCCTCTCCTGCACCGTCGATCCAGCTCGAGGGCAAACGAAGAGGAGCGCCAGCCATCCAGAACCGCCCGATCTTCCACGTGGCGCGCATCCAGCCGTCGACGAATAAAGGGGTAAATTACTTAGGGCCCCCTCTTAGTTTGTCTTTTTCGTCTCAGTCCTGTAAATATTTTAGTTATTTTATTTACGTAGGGTAATTTGCACTGAGGACCTTGTGCTTGTTTTTATTTGCATTTATACCCCTGTGTATGTGATCTCACGTGCTTCGCCACGTGCTTGTTTGGGATATTTGCGTCTTTTATCCTGCAGTTCTGTTGGGTTAATGAATGAATGATAACTTTTTGGTAATTGCATTTATGCCCCTGTGAGCATTTTATTCACGCATGTGCGGATTTTAGTGGGATTTTTGCATCCAAGCCCCTGGACTTTTGGTACGAGTTACCAAAAGGTCCAGGAACTTGGTTTTTATTACCAAAAGGCCCCTGAGTGCCCCAGGCACGCGCCGCGCGCGTGTTTAGCTGGGATTTTTGCACCTTGGCCCCCAGGACTTTGGGTATTTGCACTTACGTCCCTGTGCACAGTGCCCCCTCTTTGATTTTTGAATAAATATCAAACCACCTCCAAATTCGATGAAAATTTGACACATGGCTCCTGCCATGTTGTTGGATTTTTGAGAACTTTTGAGGACATTTTTGATTCCATTTAGTATTTTTAAAAATTCAAAAACATCATTTTTAGCTACTGTCTAGGTTTAAAAATACCAAAAAAATATAAAAACACCTTCAAAAATTCCAAAAAAATTAGTTACTGTTTCTTGTGTGTTGTTTGATTTTCTAGCCAATTTTGGTTATTTTTCATCACTTAAAAACCCTAAAAATCTAAAAACCCCTAAAAACTCATAAAAATTATAATAAATAATATAAAAATCCAAAAACCATAATTTAGGTGCCCAAATTTTCCTTATTCTTTCTAGATTACAGGAAAATTACCTCCAGGGCTTGTTGAGATCCATAAATATTTTATTTTTGGGTTTCAAGCCTTGCTGGACAGTACCTAGGCCTTTGAGCACTGTTTGATTTTTATAAAATAAAATATACATTAGAAAAATACCAAAAATTCACCAAAAACACTTAAAAACCTAAAAAACATAAAAACAATTTTTCTTTAATTTTTGCTTGCTTTTTGGTGTGTTAAATAAACTGTGCAAGTGTGCTTGATTTTGCCTTCTTTCATTTTCTTCATATATTAAAAATCCAAAAAAAAATATAAAAATTATTAAAAACCATTAAAAATCCTTGTTTTTCCTTTTATTTTCTTTTTACTACTTCGTAGGCCCTAGGCCAACCCGTGCTCCTTGTGTTCGACCCTGGGAGCTATACCAGGTTAATCCCATAGCTAGGACCGCACTTCGTGTTTTGATTTCTGATTTCTTTCGCGGTTCGATATTTTTCTTGATATTCTCCGTCTGAGTGATTGAGGTCGCAACGACCACTTCCAGACCTTTGCCTTGGTCATTCATCTCGGGTTATCAGAATGGCGCCGTTGCCGGGGAGCACGGCTTAGTAGTTATTTTTGTTTTTCTTTTCGTTTTTATTTTCGCGGCTTTTCGCGGCTCTTCGGAGCTCGCGGCTTTTCCGCTGCTTTTGTATTTAGTTTCTTTTTGTTTTATTTTTGTTTTATTTTGATTTTCTTTTATTTTTATTTTGTTTTCTATTGAGTGTTTATTTTATTTCCATTTTTGCACATATACCCCTGCTTTTATTTTCATTCATTATTTGATTATTTTATTGGTCTGACCACTCTCTTCTCTGTTTCTTGCGAGGGCCCGAGGACCGCGGAGGCGACTTTCGAGGAGCCGGTGCAGCCGCGGAGTTCGGAGGCGGCTTCTTTCTCTACGAAGCCGCAGGAGAGAGCGAGAGAGAGAGAGTTGAGTGGGTGAGGTATTAGGGTAGTTTCTTGCATCCATTCATTATTATTGTAATAATACAGGGACAGGACTTCTGAGACTGTTTGGACTTGACTACCGTAGCGGGTCTGTTTCGCCGAGCACCGGCGTGCTCGGGGGACCCAGTAGGACCTGCGGCTTTTTCGCGGCTTTTCACGCGGCTTTATTTTTCTTTTCTTACTGTCATTTTCCGGATTTTTCGCGGTTTTTGCTCGAGCCCCTAGACTTAGGACTTTCTGGTGACTGTGACGTAACTGAGTAGGATCCACACACCTAAGGCTTATCTGTTCCTATAGACCGTATTGGACCTACTTAAAATAAATAATAAAAATAACCGACTCGCTAGCCTCCGTAGCCTACGTGCCGTAGCTCGTCCTGTAAAGCGCTTACTCCTACCCCCGATTTGTCGGGCAGGGGAGGGACGAGCCAAGACCGGACCCTTTGGCTTGGAGGTCGGTGACCGGTTAGACGGTTCTTCGCTAGAAGTTGCTCGTCTAGGACTCGGCTTTTTCATCGTTGCATCATATAGCTTAGTTTACATTTCTGTCTTTATTTTATGCGCGGATCATTTTGCATGTAGAGAGCTGGAGGCAGGTACGCATTTCTGACTTTGCATGCATCATTGATTTTTCGTGCATCGGCTTTTTCGACTTCTCCCCCCTGTTTTTGACTTAATAACCAGGAGAATCGAAAAATTCGTTAGGCGATTTTGTTTGATTTGAAAAATACATAAAAAGTGCAATCATAAAATTGGGACTGCTAAGACTATTGACCTTAAAACTCGCTCACCCTAAAATTCTGTCTTGGGGAGAGCAACCCCCTCATTGCTTGGTTTGTATGCGCGAGAGAGTGACTCCGAACACTAGGTAGAGCCCCCCGTTGCTAAACTCGACTGACTACCGACTCTTCCGTGCGGGACAGTCGGTTGGGGTTAGCAGCGGATATCCCAACAGGTCACGTAAGCGCTCTGATATTTGTGTGTTCACCAAAATAAAATCGACAAGATAATTTGACCGAACTTTCACGGTCTTCAGCTCGCGTTGCGTTGGTGAACCGGGGGTTTGTTTTCAGATCATAGTTTTTCCAGATCTCATCCGCCCTACTCGCCAGATCGAGATGATGGGTAGACGATCTCTTAGGCAGCCTCTGGCTGCACCGCTTTCGGGCGCGTCTACCTCATCATCTAGGTTGGCTCGCGAGAGCTCAGACCAGCTCTCCGAGCCCGAGTACGACTCCACCTTGTTCCCCCTCGATCCCCTTTCTGACCTTCCTGAGAGACATGAGCCCGAGGAGAGACTGATTCATTTGACGGCACCTGAGTTGGGCTCATTTGGTTTTGCAGACGTCGAGATGGCAGGCGCAGGCAGTTCAGATGATCACTCCCGTAGACCAGAGCACATCGTACTAGACCAGGGAGCGATCAACTCCACCCTGATCGCATCGCTTGATACAGTTCAGCAGCAGCTCCGCGATCAGGGAGCTTTCATGATGGAGATGAGGCGCGAGTTGGAGAGGCTCAGAGCAGAGAGAGACCAGCAGAGCGAGCCCGAGGAGATCCCGGATGCAGATGCACAGGCACGAGCCGCAGCAGCAGCAGCAGCAGCCGCGGCCGCCGCCGCAGCGGCAGCAGCCGCAGGAGGAGTAGGACCACCTAGACCGATGCGGGATTTACACAATCCCGGATCTACTCTGATGCACCACTGGGTGGTGGTTCCAGCCATCGTGGGGGACTTCAAGTTCCCCCCGAACACTTTGCAGATGCTCCCGCGGTTCCATGGACTTGCTACAGAGGAGCCCCACCTCCACCTCCAGGAGTTTCTTATGATATGCAGCACTGTCCACGACAGACATGTGGACCAGGACACGATCAGGATGATCGCATTCCCCTTCTCACTAGCAGACAGAGCAGCCACATGGCTGAAGCATTTGGGGAGATTTGTCTATACCTGGGAGCAGCTCCGCACCGAGTACTTGAACAAGTACTACCCACTCGGGCAGACGAATGCAGTGAGGGCCCTGATTAGTAACTTCTCCATGTTTCCCAACGAGCAGTTCCACGAGGCTTGGGAGAGGTTCAGAGAGCTCCTGGACAGATGCCCGCACCATGATATCACGAAGCCGAACCTAGTTCAGAGCTTCTTCAGCAGACTGTCACCAGAGCTACAGGGCCTGGTGAATGCTTCTTGTGGCGGGTCCTACTTCGCCAAGGACCACGACCAGGTCTGGGCTATTTTTGAGGAGATGGCAGAGAACTACATGGTCATGTCCCAGACCCGGCTCTATACCCAGAAGACCCAGCCACATCAGCCAGGACCCGTGCAGTACCAGAGGATAGCACGGGTATATGCAGGTCCTTCCACTTCGTCCGTAGCCACAGCAGCAGCACAGTTAGAGTCGTCAGCTGCGGACATGGGCATCATCAGCGAGAAGTTGGACCGCATGGAGCTGATAGAGAAGAAGCAGTGCCAGAGCATAGCACAGATGGATCAGATGGCACAGGTCTTGAGCGACCTGAAGACACAGCTCATGTGTCTCCATGAGACACAGACGGCTTCTCAACCACGTCTTCAGTCGCGAGGCGACGCCGGCAGCAGCAGCAGCTCGTCCCAGCGCTCCAGCACCCCAGTGCAACCTAGACAGGTTCACCTTGTACAGGCGGAGCCGTACCAGCAGCCGCAGCCCACCTACCCGTCTCCACCATCTCCAGAGATGCAGATGGTGGTTTACCAGCCGGACCAGCCTCTGGCAGTACTCCTGCCTGCCCCCTTGGATGCAGAGCCATTGATGGATGTCAACGGGATCTGGTACGACCGTCCCCAGCCTGGGATCCGACGAGACCATCCCGGATTCAGGTGGGGGAGTGGTGGTGCCCAGCCCCAGCAGCAGCCGTCAGGTCAGGGAGGGCAGTACTCCCAGCAGAGAGACCATCACCAGCCGCAGCAGCAGCCCCCAACGTATCAGCAGCAGTCAGCCTACGGTCCTCGTCCCTATCAGCAGCAGGGACAGCCTTGGAGACGTGAGCAGCAGGCTCACCAGGGATACCAGCACCAGCAGCACCCTCTGTCCTACCCCTCTTACCCTTACCAGCAGCCACAGCCTCATCCACAGAGAGGCCACCCGTCGGGCTCCAACGAGAGCCCCGCTTTGGATGATATCGCCCGCCTCCTCACGGACCAGCAGGCTACATTCCGACGGGAGATGGACGAGTTCCGCCAGGAGATGCGGGACCTGGTGAGAGGGAAGGCCGCCATACCAGCCCAGATAGAGCCCAATCCGAACAGCCTCAAGCGGAAGTCTGAGCAGGTAGTACCTACTGAGTCAGCCACTCCTAGTGACCCATTTGATGATACATCTTCGGATTTATTTGATGCTGATTTTGTCACACTTAGGAGCGGTAGGACCCCAGCAGGCGGTGGCGCCTCATCTGAGCACCATCCCGAGGCGCCACAGGAGGAGGAGGAGAGCGGTACTGAGGCCGCTCCATATGATGACGGTGGTACTGAGGCCACCAAGGATGCTGATCCCACCGGCGGTACTGAGGCCGCCACTTCACCAGATCTAGGAGGTGGTACTGATGCCACCCATGCAGCCGAGCCAGCCCGCGGTACTGATGCCGCGCGACGTCTTCCTTCAGCAGCAGCAGAGCAGCCAGCCCGTGGTGGTACTGAGGCCACCGGTGTTTGTAGAGAGAGATCTGATGTTTTTCCTCGTGTCCATGTATCTCAGAATTCTGCTATGAATAAAGGAAAAGGTTTACTTTCTTCTGGTCCCACTGTGGTGCATGATGTATGTGTGGATCCGGTCCTTGAACCGTTTAGACCTTTTCCTAGTCCTTCATTTGAGAAGGACCCAGTGATCCCCTTCCCTAGAGCCCTTCAGATGGGGAAGGGGAAGAAAAATGATCCAAAAAAGAGAGAGCTTGAGGAGTTCAGCCAGAGCATGATAGATCGGTTTCACATTCAGCTGACCCTCCAGGAGGCTTTGCAGCACATCCCCCTTCTCCAGAGATCTTTGAGAGAGAGGACTACAGTCAGGAGGAGGAGGAGGAACCACACTTCAGAGATCCATGTGCTGACCAAAGCTACGTGCTTTGCGATCCAGAACCGACTGCCAGCCAAGAGGCCAGATTCAGGGGCCCCGTATGTCAGATGCCAGATTAGTGAGCAGTGGTTCGACCGTACTCTTCTAGATAGCGGATCGTCGATTAACCTTCTTCCGGCATCCCTTCTCGACCGCTTCGAGTTGGGCACTCTTCGATAGAGCAGGACAGTCCTTCAGTTCGCTGATCGATCTGTCAAGAGGCCGAAGGGGTTATTACGAGACGTTATCATCACGATTCAGGGTCTGCAATTCCCCGTGGACTTCGTAGTGTTGGACATGGAGATCCCTGAGTCAGTGACCGATACCCCCATCATCCTTGGTCGTCCGTTCTTGGCCACAGCCAAGGCGGTGACTGATCATGATAGTGGGAAGGTGTACTTTCGTGTCCAGGGCGAGAGTATACAAATAGAGACGGTCGAGGACTATAGAGCCAGATTCAGATCCCGCTCAGATGCGAGTACCGATTCAGAGCAGCTGACAGACGCAGAGCCAGACATCCACCAAGACTGTGATTTTGTGATCACAGATGATGAGGCAGCTTGGGCAGACCTTGAGGCACAGACCACCCTCTCACTTTCAGACACAGCTGAGGCAGAGATGATAGCAGAGGAGAGTCTGGAGAGCACAGACCTGGTTCAGGATACCATTGCGGCAGCAGAGCCGGTCCTCGATCGCAGCACGATGACTAGTGGTGGTGGTGCTGATGCCACCTTATTTCCCGGTGGTACTGATGCCACCGTTTCTGATGCAGATCCCTCGGATTCAGAGTCTGATTGGGCCGATTGCTATGATCATATGCCAGACTTGAGTCCAGTTGAGCCTATAGATGGGGAGGAGGTAGAGGCAGAGCAGATCAGAGACAGTGCAGTAGAGCCGCCTTCTCCCGATCCAGTTTGCGAGAGTACACTTTCACTTTCCCAGGCAGATTTGGCCGACCTTGCAGCGTTCACTCAGTTTCTTCCACAGCCAGATTTGCCGGCACCCAGCATTCCAGAGCTGAAGCCGCTCCCTACTTCGCTGAAGTATCGATTCCTTGCGGGCGATCCAGAGATGTACCCAGTCATCATCTCCGCCGAGTTGACTGGAGAGCAGGAATCCCATTTGATGGGGGTTCTTGAAAAGAACCGCAAGGCTATCGGATGGAGCGTAGCAGATCTCCATGGGATTAGTCCATCAGTGTGCTCCCACCACATCTATCTCGAGGATGGGGCGAAGCCGTCGCGTGAGTTCCAACGGCGTCTGAACCCCAACCTGAGAGAGGTTGTCATGAAGGAAATATCGAAGTGGTGGGGTGCAAGTTTTATTTATCCCATTTCCGACTCCAAGTGGGTTAGCCCCTTGCATGTGGTGCCCAAGAAGACGGGCATCACGACTGTGATCAGTGAGTCGGGAGAGGAGATTGCTACACGAGTACCCACCTCTTGGAGGGTTTGTGTTGACTACAGGAGACTCAACCAAGCCACCAAGAAGGACCATTTCCCCCTGCCTTTTATTGACCAGATCATTGAGAGACTGGCAGGGAAGAGCCATTATTGCTTCCTGGATGGGTACTCGGGCTACAACCAAGTGGCCATCGCTCCTGAGGATCAGGAGAAGACCACCTTTACCTGTCCCTTCGGCACATATGCTTTTCGACGCATGCCATTTGGGCTATGCAATGCCCCTGCAACTTTTCAGAGATGCATGCTGTCGATCTTCTCGGACATGGTAGGGGAGTGCCTAGAGGTCTTCATGGATGATTTCTCGATCTACGGCGACGGATTTGATTCTTGTCTTGACTGCCTAGATCGAGTACTTCAGCGATGTATTGAGTATCACTTGGTGCTATCTTGGGAGAAGAGTCACTTCATGGTGACTCAAGGGACGGTGCTTGGCCACATCATCTCCAACAGGGGCATGGAGGTTGATCCGGCCAAGGTTGATGTCATTAGGAAACTCACACCGCTGTCCAATCTGAGACAGTTACGGTCATTTCTGGGGCACGTTGGATTTTATAGGAGATTCATTCATGATTTTAGCAGGATTGCCCGACCGTTGACCGACCTCTTGACGAAAGACACCGAGTTCCTTGTCGATGACAAGTGTCTTTCGTCATTTGCTACTCTCCAGCAGTGCGTGATTGAGGCTCCTGTCCTCCAGCCACCTGATTGGTCTCTCCCCTTCGAGATCATGACGGACGCCTCCGATTTTACCGTAGGGGCAGTGCTGGGACAGAGGAGGGATGGAGTGCCATTTGCTATACACTATGCTAGCCTCACATTGGATTCCGCCCAGCGGAATTATACAGTCACAGAGAAGGAGATGCTAGCAGTAGTGTTTGCCCTGGATAAGTTTAGATCATATATCATTGGATCTAGAGTGACTCTGTTTACAGATCATACCGCCATCAGGTACCTCAAGGCAAAGAAGGATGCCAAGGCCAGACTGACTAGATGGATCCTTCTACTCCAGGAGTTCGACATTGAGATTAAGGACAAGCCTGGAGTCAAGAATGTGGTGGCGGATCATCTCTCCCGATTAGAGCAGCCTGAGGATTCCGAGCAGATTGATCCTATCAGAGATACCTTCCCAGATGAGGCGATCCTTGCTATCGCCTCACTCCCATGGTACGCCGATATTGTGAACTTTCTCGTTGCTGGGAAAGTCCCACAAAATTGGCCCAGGCAGAGGCTTGAGACCTTCCTAGCGAAGGCCAAGTCTTACCATTGGGAGGATCCCATCCTTTACCACGAAGGAGGGGATAGCGTCTGGCGTCGGTGTATTCCTCAGGAGGAACACCATAGCGTCCTCACTTACTGCCACAAGATTGAGGCAGGAGGACATCATGCTGGGAGGAGAACGGCACAGAAAGTGCTCCAATCCGGTTTGTGGTGGCCTACACTCTTCAAGGACTCAGATGAGTTCGTGAAGAGGTGTACTGACTGTCAGAGGATGGGCACTTGTGGACAGCGTGATATGATGCCGATGCAGCCCATTCACTTCTGTGAGGTTTTTGACGCATGGGGCATCGATTTCATGGGTCCATTCCCTAAGAGTCAGGGATTTGAGTACATTCTGTTGGCCGTGGATTATGTGAGTCGTTGGGTGGAGGCTATCCCCGCCCGATCCGCTGATGCGAGGACAGTTTGTAGATTCTTGAGGAAGCATATCATCACGCGGTTCGGGGTTCCACGAGTTCTTATTTCTGATGGGGGATCTCACTTCATCAACGACCAGGTGAAGGCACTTGTTAGCGAGTTCGGCATAGACCATCGTGTTGCTACACCATACCATCCACAGACGAATGGTCTAGCCGAAGTGTCGAATAGGGAGATCAAGACTATTCTGCAGAAAGTCGTCCGCCCTGACCGAAAGGATTGGTCACAGCTATTGGACTCGGTCTTGTGGGCATATAGGACGTCTTTCAAGACACCTTTGGGCACATCTCCCTTTCGCCTCGTATATGGCAAGCCCTGTCACCTACCAGTTGAGCTAAGGCACAAGTCACTCTGGGCAGTTACAGACATACTTATGGATCCAGATGGTATAGGAGACCAGAGGAAGGCAGAGCTAGCTGCCCTGGAGGAGCTTAGAGATTCAGCTTTCTCAAGCAGCCTACATTATAAGGAGAGAGTCAAAGAGTGGCATGATTCCCATATCAGCCACAAGCATTTTGAGATTGGACAGAGAGTATGGCTGTTTGATGCGAGGCTTAAGATTATTTCCAGGGAAGCTACAGAGCAAATGGAAAGGACCTTATCTGGTTCGGAAGGTACACGACAACGGTAGCATCGACATATCTGAGTTGTCTTCTGAGAGTACCTTCCGAGTGAACGGCCAGCGGCTCAAGCCATTTCTAGATCATGAGCCGCGGGTCGTTGATATTGCCCCTATTCATTTTGCGTGAGATGTGGTCTTTGACTCACATCTAATGCATCTCACGCCTGAGTTTCACTGATCTTCCGCTGTACATAGATCCAGATGTCCATATCACCACATTCCTTAGTCCCACATCCCTTTCTTCATCTTATGATTATGCTATACTTTGGGTGCACTTTACCCTAAGTATAGGGGGGATGCGAGACACTTCGGGTATTTCTTTTGTTTCTGTCTACCCCTGTTTTGCTGCCTATACTTAGGGATATCTTACCCTAAGTATAGGGGGGGTAGACCCTGTACATTCTCCACTCGGTTTTCCCTTAGTATTCAGCCTGCTATACTTAGGATTACTTGATCCTAAGTATAGGGGGAAGACCCGAGTCCCTCTTGATTTTTCATTCTCCTTTTGTATAGCCTTCCTTTTCACTTTCCTATACAAAGCACGAATTATGTCTTCTTCATCGCTCTTGACTCTGAGGACATCGTTCGAGCTAAGTATAGGGGGGTGTGTATATATTTCATATATACTTTAGCCATAACTCGTACTTTGTGTGAGTGTGTTAATAAATAAAAATGGCTAAAAACCACAAAAATTAAAAATTTTTCATGTACATAATCTTCTTTTATTTGCACATACATAGCTAGTGTACAAATTATTTTTGTAAAAATGATTTCAAAAATCTTTTGTGTAAAGCTTGTGTAAATATTTTCTGTATCAAAATTATGTATATAGTACAAAATTTTTCCAAAATGTTTTGAAAATTCAAAAGTTTGCAAAAATCTTGTGTAAATGTGTGTAAATATCTTTTTGCAAAACTTGCACTTCATGCATCATCATTCATTATTTCAAAACATTTTTCAAAAATTTTGCATGATTGTAAAATTTGTGTAAATATGCATCTTTTTGTACATATGTATATAGTTTTTCTGGATGATAGTTGACATTTAAACTAGCCTAGAATCAAATTGAGAAATGGAGATTGATTAAGATCTTAATCCACCTAATTTCTAAGAGGAACCTTATAGGGCTTAGGTTTAAGGCTTTTCAGGTCCATGGAGACTTAATTCTTTGAGTCCACTAGGCTATGATCACATGTCATCTCAATGAGCCTAAGTAGAGCACTTAACAACAACACATGACTCATATAGATTATGGCTTTACTTGGACAACCGCACTATGCACCGAGCTCTCTACGGATGAGGTGGCGAGGAGGCAGTCTTCCTTGGCTTGGGGTAGCATATGAGGGTAGTACTTCTAGGCGGAACCTCTCTTCTTCATTTAGTGAAGGAAGTGCGTCTCAACTTGGTCTGGTTGCCATGAGGTCTAACGACGGGAGTTGTGGGTTGCAATAAAGCTTCAAAAGAGGGATAGTCTACTGGCTCAAGAGGAAAAACTCCTTGTATATATGCTGCACATGTACATGTTGTATAGATGCACTCGAAAAAAAAAATGCAAAAAGAAAAGAACTCCAAAAAAGTGGTGGGTCTGAGAGAAAATGATAATCCCACCGGAGTATGTATATAAGTGCAATAAGCAAAGCTTGGTTTCATGATCCACCTGTTGTAGCTTGCAGCAGGGAGACTTGGCTACACTGGTCAAGCTCCCAAGGGTACTTGGCTACACTGGCCTTGACCCATTCTCTTCTTCCCCCTCTTCTTGAGCCGGTTGTACTTGAACTTAGAAGGGAATACCCCGCTCCTCGAGGAAAGAGTGGCCAGATTGAGGTCATAGAGTTACCTTGTTAGGGAGGGTTGTCAAGTTGCCATTTCTGAGGTGGAGAGCTTAGACCTCACTTTCACAGGACAAGAAAGGATTCATGGTCTTCAGGGTTTGTGATTGATGACTTGTTCTGATCTGGAGCATTGAGGAGTCTTGGTTATAGAATAGTGGAACTTAGAGGCTGTTAGGTTTTAAGCTTAAGTCTAGATAAGGTTCCGACACATTAATAATCCAAAGATCTGATTGAGCTCCATACCTCAATTTAATGAAGGCAAGTTTAATAATCAACCTTGATCCATGTACATTCTCTTTTTCTTTTTCTTTCTTTCTTTTTCGCTTCTTTTTCAAATAAGTGTTTGCTAAGGGACTAGCAAAGTATAGTATAGGGGGGTGATGAATACCCATTCATCACTCTTTATTCTTATATTTTAGCTACAAAAACCTATGCAAATGCATGTAGATATGTGTAAATAGGAAAAGTTAGCAAAAGCATGCATTTTTGTAAATATAGATAATTAGCATGTTTTTGTGCAAAAATAAAAGAATAAAGATGAAAAAGAAAAAGAGGGAAATATTTAGAATAAATATTGAGCAACCTAACCCAAGGGAGGGCTCAGCATGGGCCTGACCGCATAAAAGCCAAGTTGAGGGAGATAGGGGCTCACACATGTATATATTTGTAAATAAATAAAATTATATATTTTCCTCAACCAAAAATATGTTGTAAATATTTGTAAATATTTATGATGTATAAAAACAAAACAAAAAGATAAAAATCAAAAATTCAAAAAGAACCCTTCACCTTGTACATAGACCATCATCCTCATCTATTTCACCTTGTAAATATATTTTTCAAAACTTTTTGTACATATTCTATGTATATATTGTAAATAAAATAAAATAAAAAGAAACAAAACAAAAATCAAATAAAAATTACAAAATTAAAAATGCAAAAACATGTGTACATATACCATGTATATAGTTGTATATAACTAATTATTTCACCTATGTATATAAATAATAAAAATAAAATAAAAATATCCTTTTATTCCTCATTTTATCCTATAAATAAATAAAATATAAAATAGGAATAAAAATGTATAAAAATAACTAATTAAAAATCAAAATTAAAAATCATATATTGTATATATACCTATGTATAGCTATATATTGTATATACTTTATTTTTATTTCCAAAAATTAATTAAAAATCACAAAAAAATAGAAAAAATTAAAACAAATATTTTTTATGTTTTGAGTTTTTGAAAATTCGGCCATTTAAGGCCCCAAAAAAATCAAATAAAAAAACAAGCCTTGGCGGGCTCTGATTGGTCCACGGGGGACTGTTGACCCCCGGTCAACACCTCCCCCAGGACCACCAGAGCCCGGGTCTGTTCACCCGACCCCTCTTCTCGGATTTTTCTTTTGATGACCCGAATCCCTTTCGCCCCAAATCCGGGTCCGCATTGATCACGTCACATCCGAGAAGCTCGCCGGAGCTTTCGCCTCGGGATCCGCGCATCAGCTCGCCCTACCCGCAACCTTCTTGCCGGACCCTCCACACTATATAGTATGAGCTCAGCTGCCTCCTCTCGCCATCTTTGGCTCCCTACCTTCACTCCCGTGACCTCCATCGTAACCACCGAGGTGACAGCTCGCGTTGGCCCTTGTCGCAGCGAGGAGGAGGTGGCCGGTCACTGATCCGGCAGCTTCACGCCGCCGTGCTCCGCCACTCGACCGGAGCTCGAGCCTCAGGCAGTGACGACCTTCGAGGCGACGACCAGGAGCTAGCTAAGCTCCAGCATAGTCTCCCGCATCACCCAGGTATCCATTTAGCTCGCCCATTTAGTGTAATTTTCCATTTCCCCCAAATGGCATCTCCGGCGTGTTCAGCTGATTCTGGCCATATCGAGCACCATTTCGATCATCGGGACACACCATCATCTTCGCCATCCACCCACGCACATTCTTCGCCCACTCATTCAACCCAGCTCGCCCCGGAGCTGGGAGTCGAGCTCCCCCATCCTCCGCTCGCCGGAGCTCATTCGCCCCGACGCCCCGTTCATCTTCACGCCGCTTCCTTGGGTCGAGGCACTTTGCCCTCGACCCGCGGAGCTTCTGGTTTGCTTTGCAGGTACCAAGGAGGCCATCTGAGGCTTCCCAACTTCGGTCCAGGAGCTCACCGCCGCCGAGCTCGCCGGAGCCCCTTCAGGGCTCGGGTGGGCCATCGGAGGCTATCACCAGCCGCGGGGCATCACCGCGGATCTTCTCCGATCATCCGGAGCAGCTGAGGAGGTCTACAGCTCACGCACGAGGCCGGCGAAGCTCGCCGGCTGGGTGTTCTTCCACCATCCTTCAGCACCGTCCGATTAGCCTCCGCTCCCAGTTTTGATCTTGATCGTCCGTTCTTCGAGGAGCAGCAGCCGTTGATTGATTCGAGGCGTGATCAGGACCGTTAGCAGCAGAGAGAGGAACCTTCAGCACCAGAACCGCCCGATCTCCCACGTGTCCTCTCCTGCACCGTCGATCCAGCTCGAGGGCAAACGAAGAGGAGCGCCAGCCATCCAGAACCGCCCGATCTTCCACGTGGCGCGCATCCAGCCGTCGACGAATAAAGGGGTAAATTACTTAGGGCCCCCTCTTAGTTTGTCTTTTTCGTCTCAGTCCTGTAAATATTTTAGTTATTTTATTTACGTAGGGTAATTTGCACTGAGGACCTTGTGCTTGTTTTTATTTGCATTTATACCCCTGTGTATGTGATCTCACGTGCTTCGCCACGTGCTTGTTTGGGATATTTGCGTCTTTTATCCTGCAGTTCTGTTGGGTTAATGAATGAATGATAACTTTTTGGTAATTGCATTTATGCCCCTGTGAGCATTTTATTCACGCATGTGCGGATTTTAGTGGGATTTTTGCATCCAAGCCCCTGGACTTTTGGTACGAGTTACCAAAAGGTCCAGGAACTTGGTTTTTATTACCAAAAGGCCCCTGAGTGCCCCAAGCACGCGCCGCGCGCGTGTTTAGCTGGGATTTTTGCACCTTGGCCCCCAGGACTTTGGGTATTTGCACTTACGTCCCTGTGCACAGTGCCCCCTCTTTGATTTTTGAATAAATATCAAACCACCTCCAAATTCGATGAAAATTTGACACATGGCTCCTGCCATGTTGTTGGATTTTTGAGAATTTTTGAGGACATTTTTGATTCCATTTAGTATTTTTAAAAATTCAAAAACATCCTTTTTAGCTATTGTCTAGGTTTAAAAATACCAAAAAAATATAAAAACACCTTCAAAAATTCCAAAAAAATTAGTTACTGTTTCTTGTGTGTTGTTTGATTTTCTAGCCAATTTTGGCTATTTTTCATCACTTAAAAACCCTAAAAATCTAAAAACCCCTAAAAACTCATAAAAATTATAATAAATAATATAAAAATCCAAAAACCATAATTTAGGTGCCCAAATTTTCCTTATTCTTTCTAGATTACAGGAAAATTACTACCAGGGCTTGTTGAGATCCATAAATATTTTATTTTTGGGTTTCAAGCCTTGCTGGACAGTACCTAGGCCTTTGAGCACTGTTTGATTTTTATAAAATAAAATATACATTAGAAAAATACCAAAAATTCACCAAAAACACTTAAAAACTAAAAAACATAAAAACAATTTTTCTTTAATTTTTGCTTGCTTTTTGGTGTGTTAAATAAATTGTGCAATTGTGCTTGATTTTGCCTTCTTTCATTTTCTTCATATATTAAAAATCCAAAAAAAATATAAAAATTATTAAAAACCATTAAAAATCCTTGTTTTTCCTTTTATTTTCTTTTTACTACTTCGTAGGCCCTAGGCCAACCCGTGCTCCTTGTGTTCGACCCTGGGAGCTATACCAGGTTAATCCCATAGCTAGGACCGCACTTCGTGTTTTGATTTCTGATTTCTTTCGCGGTTCGATATTTTTCTTGATATTCTCCGTCTGAGTGATTGAGGTCGCAACGACCACTTCCAGACCTTTGCCTTGGTCATTCATCTCGGGTTATCACCCGAGTACCCACTTCTTGGCGGGTCTGCGTAGATTACAGACGAATCAACCAGGCTACCAAGAAGTTTCATATCCCCCTGCCCTTTATTGATCAGATCATTGAGAGACTGGCAGGGAAGAGCCACTATTGCTTCTTGGATGGGTACTCCAGCTACAATCAGGTGGCCATCGTGCCCGAGGACCAGGACAAGACCACCTTCACCTGTCCCTTCGGGATATACCTTCAGACGCATACCATTTGGGCTATGCAACGCCCCCTCGACTTTTCAGAGATGCATGATGTCGATCTTTTCGGACATGGTGGGGGAGTTCCTGGAGGTCTTCATGGATGACTTCTCGGCCTACGACGACGGATTCGACCCCTATCTTGACTGCCTAGACTGAGTCCTTCAACGATGCATTGAGTTTCACCTAGTGTTGTCTTGGGAGAAGAGTTACTTTATGGTGACTCAGGGGACGGTGCTTGGCCATATCATCTCCAACAGGGGCATGGAGGTTGATCCCGCCAAGGTGGATGTCATTAGAAAACTCGCTCCACCATCCAACCTGCGGCAGTTACGGTCTTTTCTGAGGCACGTCGGTTTCTACCGACGCTTCATTCATGATTTCAGTAGGATTGCCTGACCGTTGACTAATCTGCTGACGAAAGACACCGAGTTCCTTGTCGATGACAAGTGTCTATCGTCGTTCGAGACTCTCAAGAGCTGTGTTGTAGAGGCTCCTGTTCTCCAGTCGCCTGATTGGTCTCTCCCATTCGAGATCATGACGGATGCCTCTGATTTTGCTGTAGGGGCCGTGCTGGGATCGAAGAGGGTTGGAGTCCCATTTTCTATTCACTACGCTAGCCGTACATTGGATGTCGCGCAACAAAACTACACAGTCACTGAGAAGGAGATGCTAGTCATAGTTTTTGCCCTAGATAAGTTCAGATCTTACATCATTGGATCTAGAGTGACCATCTGTACTGATTATACCGCCATCAGGTACCTCATGGAAAAGAAGGATGCCAAAGCCAGATTGACCAGATGGATCCTTCTACACCAGAAGTTTGACATAGAGATTAAGGATAAGCCTGGAGTCAAGAATGTGGTGGCAGATCATCTCTCCTGATTAGAGCATCTTGAGGAGTCTGAGCAGACTGAGCCTATTTGTGAGACCTTCCCAGATGAGGCGATCCTTGCTATCGCCTCTCTCCCGTGGTACGTCGATATTGTGATCTTTCTTGTTGCTAAGAAAGTCCTACAAGATTGGCCCAGGCAGAGACTTGAGACCTTTTTCCCGAAGGCCAAGTTCTACTACTGGGAGGATCCCATCCTTTACCATAAAGGAGGGGATAGCGTCTGGCTCAGGTGCATTCCTCAGGAGGAGCACCATAGCGTCCTCACTTACTGCCACAAGCTTGAGGTAGGAGGACATCACTCTGGGAGGATGACGGCACAGAAAGTGCTCCAATCTGGCCTATGGTGGCCTACCCTCTTCAAGGACTCTGATGAGTTCGTGAAGAGGTGTACTGACTGTTAGAGGATGGGCACTTGTGGACAGCGTGATATGATGCCGATGTAGCCCATTCACTTCTGTGAGGTTTTCGACGCATGGGTCATCGATTTCATGGGTCCATTCCCTAGGAGTTAGGGATTCGAGTACATTCTGTTGGCCGTGGATTATGTTAGTCGTTGGGTTGAGGCCATCCCCGCCCGAACCGCAGATGCTAGGACTGTTTGCATATTTTTGAGGAAGCATATCATTTCACGATTTGGGGTACCTTGAGTGTTGATATCTGACGGGGGGTCTCATTTCGTCAACGACAAGGTAAAGGCCCTTGCTAGCGAGTTCGGCATAGACCATCGAGTTGCCACTCCATACCACCCTCAAACGAATGATCTTGCCGAAGTGTCGAACAGGGAGATCAAGACTATATTGCAGAAAGTCGTCCGCCCAGACCGAAAGGATTGGTCACAGCTTTTGGACTCGGTCTTGTGAGCATATAGGACGTCTTTCAAGACTCCTTTGGGTACATCTCCCTTTCGTCTCGTTTATGGCAAGTTGTGCCTTTTACCTGTTGAGCTGAGACATAGGTCACTTTGGGCTGTCACTGATATACTTTTGGATCCAGATAGTGTAGGAGATCAGAGGAGGGCAGAGTTAGCAGCCTTAGAGGAGCTTCGTGATACCGCCTTTTCAAACAGCCTACAGTACAAGGAGAGAGTGAAGGAGTGGCATGATTCTCATATCAGCCGCAAGCATTTTGAGACTTGACAGAGAGTATGTCTGTTTGATGCTAGGCTTCGTCTATTTCCAGGAAAGCTACAGAGCAAGTGGAAGGGACCGTATTTGGTGAGAAAGGTACACGACAATGGGAGTATCGACATATCTGAGTTGTCTTCTGAGAGTACCTTTCGAGTGAACGGCCAGTGGCTCAAGCCATATCTAGATCATGAGTCGCGGGTCGTTGATGTTGCCCCGATTCACTTTGCGTGAGATGTGGTCTATTGACTCACATCTATTGCCTCTCACGCCTGATTATCACTATTCTTCCGACTTGGATAGATCCAGATGTCCATATCACTCTATTCTTTAGTCCCACATCCCTTTTCTCATCTTATGATTATGCTATACTTAGGGTGTACTTTACCCTAAGTATAGGGGGGATGTAGGACTCTCGGGTATCCTTTTGATTCCTTCTACCTCTGTTTTGTTGCCTATACTTAGGGATATTTTAACCTAAGTATAGGGGGTAGACCCGGTACATTCTTCACTCGGCTTCCCCTTTGTATACATCCTGCTATACTTTGGATTATTTGATCCTAAGTATAGGGAGAAAAGCCGAGACCCTCTTGGATTTCTATTCTTTCATTCATCTTTGTATATAGCCCTCCTTTTCACTTCCCTATACTAAGCACGAGTTATGTCTTCTTCATCGCTCTTGACTCTGAGGACATCGTTCGAGCTAAGTATAAGGGGGTGTGTATATATTTCATAAATACTTTAGCCATAACTCGTACTTTGTGTGAGTGTGTTAATAAATAAAAATGGGTAAAAACCCAAAAATCCACAAAAATTAAAAAATTTTCCTTGTAAATAAACATTCTTTTATTGCACAAACATAGCTATTGTACAAAATTATTTTTGTAAAAATGTTGTAAAAACTTTTTGTGTAAATAGTGTGTAAATATTTTCTTATCAAAATTATGTATATAGTACAAATTTTTTCCAAAATGTTTTGAAAATCAAAAGTTTGCAAAAACCTTGTGTAAATTTGTGTACATATTTTGTAAAACTTGCATTCATGCATACATTCATGGTTTCAAAACATTTTTCAAAAATTTGTATAAATTTGTGTACATATTTTGTAAAACTTTCATTCATGCATACATTCATGGTTTCAAAACATTTTTCAAAAATTTTGCACATGTGTAAATATTTGTAAAATTGCATGTTTGTAAATACTTGTATAGTTTTTCCTGGATTATAGTTGATATTTAAACTAACCTAGAATTAAATTGGAAAATGGAGCTTGATTAAGATCTTAGTCCACCTAATTATAAGAGGAACCTTATAGGGATTAGGGTTAAGACTTTTAAGGTCCATGGTGACTTGATTCTTTCAATCCACTAGGCTATGATCACATGTCATCTCGATAAGCCTAAGTAGAGCACTTTACAACACACACATGACTCATATAGACAATGGCCTTACTTGGACCCGCACTTTACACTGAGCTCTCTACGGATGAGGTGGTGAGGAGGCAGTCTTCCTTGACTTGGGGTAGCATATGAGGGTAGTACTTCTAGGCGCAACCTCTCTTCTTCTTATAGTGAAGGAAGTGCATCTCAACTTGGTCTGGTTGCCATGAGGTCTAACGACATGAGTTGTGGGTTGCAATAATGCTTCAAAAGAGGGATAGTCTACTGGCTCAAGAGGAAAAACTCCTTCTGTACATATGCTGCACCTTGTAAATATGTTGTACAGATGCACTTGAAAAAAAAATGCAAAAAGAAAATAACTCCAAAAAAGTGATGGGTCTGATAGAAAATGATTATCCCACCGGAGTATGTCTATAGTGCAATAAACAAAGCTTGAGACTCATCTTCCATCTTATGTAGCTTGCAGCAGGGAGACTTAGCTACACTGGTTGAGCTCCCAAGGATACATGGCTACACTGTCCATGGTCCATTCTCTTCTTCCCCCTCTTCTTGAGCCGGTTGAACTTGAACTTAGAAGGGAATACCCCTCTCCTCGAGGAAAGGGTGTTCATATTAGGGTCATAGAGTTACCTTGTTGGGGAGGGTTGTCATTTTGCTACTTCTGAGGTGGAGAGCTATACCTCACATACACTGTACAAGGAAAGATTCATGGTCTTTAGGGTTTGTGTATGTAGACTTGTTCTGATCTGGATTATTGAGGAGTCTTGACTATAGATTATTGGATCTTAGAGGCTGTTAATTTTTAGAACCTAAGTCCAAATAAGGTTCCGAAACATTAATAATCGAAAGATCTGACCGAGCTCCATATTTCAATTTAATGAAGGCAAGTTTAATAATCAACATTGATCCATGCATTTCTCCTCTTTTTCTTTTTTCTTTTCTTTTTCACTTCTTTTTCAAATAAGTGTTTGCTAAGGGACTAGCAAAGTTAAGTATGGGGGGGGTGATGAATATCCATTCATCACTCTTTATTCTTTTATTTTAGCTACAAAACCTATGCAAAACACATGTAGATATGTGTAAATAGAATAAAATACCATAAGGCATGCATTGTGTAAATTACAATAATTAGCATGTTTTTGTGCATAGATAAAAGAATAAAGAAATAAAAGAAAAAGAGGGAAATATTTAGAATAAATAATGAGCGACCAAATCCCAAGGGAGGGCTCGGCATGGGCATGACCGCAAAAGAATCCTAGTAGAGGGAGATAGGATCAATCTTTTGTGTACATATACCTATGTAAATAAATAAAAATTATTTTCCTCTTAATAAAAATAAAAATGGATGTTTATTAATTTGTACATATTTGTAAATATAAAACTAAAATAAACATGGTAAAAATAAAAGAAAAATAAAAAGAATTAATATTCTATCACCAATGTATATGGACCATGTATATAGAATCACCCATCTATTTATTTTCTTTTTTGTAAATAAATAATTAAAATACAACAAAAATATTTTTATATTCCATATTTCATGATGTAAATAAGTAAAATAAAAATTAGAAAAGTAAAAATAAAATAAAAAGAAAAAGAAATAAAATCAAAATACACTTTGTATATATACCATGTAAATATGTATATAAAGCTATTTATTTAACCTATGTAAATAAATAATAAAAATTAAATAAAAATACACTTTTATTCCAAATTTTATGCTATAAATAAATAAAATTCAAAGATGGAATAAATGTATAAAAAAAGATCATTAGAAAATTAAAAATCAAAATTCATTTTATGTATATACCTATATATAATAGTAATATATTGTAAATACCTTTTTTTATTTCAAAAAAATAAATGAAAATCACTAAAAATAAATTTGAAAATAAATAAACATTTTTTATGTTTTAAGTTTTTTGAAATAAAGCCATTGATTATTTTATATTGAATTTCCAAGTATTTAATAAAAGCCAGCCTGTGATTGGTCCCCGTGGGATTGTTGACCCCTGGTCAACTCTCCCCCGCAGACATCTTTCCCTGCAGATCTAGCAACCGACCCGATTTCTCGAAATTATTCTGGCTTGATCCAATCTTCTTTTGCCTAAACCTCGGGTCTTGATTAGAGATGCATCATCCGAGACCCTCGCCCGGTGGTTAATCCTCGGGATCCGAGCTCCGACAACTCGCCCGACCTCCTTCTTCTCGGACCCCTAGCTGTATATAGCCTCGCCTCCTGCCAACTTTTCACGCCATCTTTGGCGTTGCTCCTTCATCCTAGGACCTCCACTATTCTCCCCAGAGTGACAGTTGAGTGAGGAGAGTGTCGAAGAGAGGAGAGGAAGCCTCCTGCCACTGATCTGGCGACCCTCGTCGCCGTGCACCGTCGCGAGATGCGCCAGAGCCTCGGGACCCGACGACCCTTTGAGGCGAAGACCCAGAGCTCTGTGAGCTCATCCCTAGTCGTCTCCCTGCATCAGGTAGACTCGATAGCCTTCCTTTCATCGTCCATTTCTATTTTTGCTTTTTAGCTCCGCCAGCTCCGCCCTAGTGGCCGGAGCTCCGCCAGCCCATCCTACCCGTAATGATACCCTTGCTGACTCATCTCCACCCTTCTCTCATGATCTGATCATCTCGACTTTTGCCACCAGTGCCAGGATCTAGCTGGGCTCCCTTCGTCGCCTTCGTCGGAGCCTTCATCCGCCCACCACGTATCCTTTTTGCGAATAACCCCCGCCGGAGCACTGCTCCAAGCGAGCCCTTTGTTTTGCAGGTAAATAAAGAGCAGGTACCCCCCTTGGTCGTGCTTTCACCCCTTCGCCAGAGCTCCTCCAGGTCGCTCGTCCCTCGCCGGACGATCCAACCGTTGGAATATTCATCGGAGGTGACCACCCGACGCGGAGAGTCACCGTGAGGACGACCCTCTTCCCCGATCATTCATCGGCCTGCTGGATTATCTTCGGCGAGCTGGGGAACCTCACCTGGGAGGAGTTCTTCCTCATCCATCGCCAGCCATTGGATCGCCATGCCGCTACAGATCGCATCCCCACCGTCCGTTCTCTGCGATGTCCTACCGTCAGATCATGGTCTAACGGGCACGCGCCACCCATGTTCGCCACACGCCTCCACTGTTGGATCGTCCAGGCGGCTGCACCAGGACTGCACATCAGCAACCAACCACGCCTCGACACCTAGCACCTCACGTACGCCATCACGCGCCTCGGCTGCGTAATTGCACCCATACCCCTTCAGCTTTCCGTTGTTATAATTTAGTTTATTTAATAAATTTTCTCTCTTGGACATATTGCACTTAGGACCTTAATGTTTATGTTATTTGCATTTTCGTCCCTGTCTGTGTGAGACACGTGCTTCGTCACATGATATTTGGACAAATTGCATTGTATGGGCTTGGAGTTTCTATGTGTTATGGAATGAAATTAACTTTCTGATATTTGCATTGATGCCCCTGTGAATGGTTTTATTCGACATGTGCTGATTTATCTAGACATTTTGTGTTTTTCCCCTGGACTTTTAGCACGTGTTGCTATTAGCCCCTGAAACTATGTGCCCTTACATTTAGGTCCCTCCGTGCCTGATTCACATGCATTGCACGTGACTGGTTGGACTTTTTGCACGAGGGACCCTGCACCTTCTTGATTTGTTATTATTTAGCCTCTAGAATTACTTTTTCTTACATTTAGGTCCCTGTGCACTATGAGCCTTTATTTTATTTAAATAAAATAGCAAATTAAATCCAAATTTCGTAAAATTTGGACAAGTGGCTCCTACCACTGTATAAAAATTTCCATAAAACTTTGGTACAATTTTATGGCCTATTGATATTTTAAAATTCAAAAATAGTTGTTTTTTCATCTCTCTGATTTAGAAATCATAAAAATATAAAAAACTATTTAAAAATTCTCAAAAAATTAGGATTTGTTTATTTTAGTTGGTTTTATTTTCTATCCAATTTTGGTTGTTTTTGGATATAAAAAACCTTAAAAATTAAAAAACCATAAACATCCTATAAAAATTCTAAAAAATTATAAAAAAATACAAACTCTTTTTCTGAATTTTAGTTTTTGTTTATACTTTTCATAAAAATTGCTTCCAGGATGTTATAGATCCATTTGACATTTTTTATGGGTCTTACAGCTCTGGCTGTACAGTAGCACCTTGTTTTAGCCTTTTTTGATTTTTAGAAAATTACATAAAAATTGGAAAAATCTAAAAAATTCACCAAAAACACTAAAAAACCTAAAAAGTATAAAAACATTTTTGTTTGAATTTTTGTAGCATTTTTGAGTGTTTAATTAATTTGTTGAGTGTGCTAGTTTTTATCTTTTCTTATTTTTCACCTTTATTAAAAATCCAAAAAAAATATAAAAATAATTAAATACCACCAAAAATATTTGTGTTTATTTTATTTCATTTCCCGACTACTTCGTAGGCTGCGAGGCCAATTCGTGCTCCCTGACTCCGACCCTGGGTGCTATATCAGGCTAATCTCATAGCCTGGACCGCTATATCTGTTTTGCTTGTTTTATATTTTTGATTGGTGGTCTGATTTCACATTTTTTCTTGATCGAGCTGATTCCCTTGAGATCCGGGTCGCAACGACCCTTGTCTTATTATCTTCACCCCGGTCTTGGGGATTTTTTTCGGCTCATCACCAGACCCCTACGAGTATATATTATCTTCTTCCCCCTCCATTAGCCGCTTCTCTGGCCATCGTCTTCCAGTCCCAAGACCTCCATCCTTCGCCCTAGAGTGACATCTATCGAGTTTGGGTGTCGTAGTGAGGAGTAGAGGGCTGCAGCAACTGATCCGACGAGCATCGCCGCCGAGCTCCGCCACCGATCGAGCAGAGCCTCTGGCCTCGACGAGCCATCAAGGCAAAGACCCCAGGAGCTTCCTTAGCCCCAGCACAGTCGACTACGTTCATCAGGTACCCCCGATACCCCTTAGGTTAGGTTAATTTCAGATTTCTCCAATTTGCACCGCTAGCCTTCGTCGGTCGATTCACTCCGATCAGTTCACCCATTCGATCATCTGACCCTGGATTCACCTTCGCGAGACTTCGTTCCATCTTCTTTGCACCTCCGATCACCTTGGTTTGCCCCAGAACCAAGGCTCGGGTCTCCATCACCGTCGCTTCGTTAGAGACCCCCGCTCTGCCTCATTCCGACCACCCCTTCGCCCGCTAACGGGTCGAGGCACTTTGCCCTCGACCCAAGTTTCTATCTGTGCAGCTTGCAGGACAAATCGACCTCATATGGAGGTCGGGTCATTCGAGCACAGCAGCTCCGAGCGGACCTTCATCACCGGAGCTCTCTGGAACTCCTTAGCTTCATCCGAGCTATCCACCAGCTACGGAACAGCGTAGGCCTTCTTCTCCATATCTCAACAGCTCCGGAGGACCTTTCCACCGCACACATTGGGCCGGCGAAGTGTTCTTGGAGTACCTCCAGTTACCGTCCGATTGAGCCTCCTTTGCCAGTTTAGATAGCCGCCGTCCATCTACGGGAGGGCTCCAGCCGTAGATCCATCTGAGGATCAGATCGGGAGCGTCGATTCAGCGAAGAGGCGTGCACATTTCTCCACCGTCAGATCTCCATGTGGCGCGCCTCCAGCTGTCGATCGTTCATATTAGGGGTAATTTCACTTAGGCCCCTTCTCTTTTAGCATTTAGAGAATAGTCCTGTAAATATTTTAGTGCGTTGTTTTTAATTAGGATAAATTGCACTTTGGACCTCGCTGTTTATTTCATTTGCATTTTGGTCCCTGTTTGTGTAAGTCACGTGCTTTGACACGTGATATTTTGGACAAATTGCATGTATGGGCTTGGGTTTTCTGCTATGTTATGAAATGAAGTTTTAGTTTCCATATTTGCAGTTATACCCCTGTGCTTGAATTATTTGAACATGTGTTGATTGTCTGTGAAATTTACTATTTAAACCCTAAGGCTTTTGCACATGTTACAGTTTGGCCCTCCAAACTTTGTTTTCTTGCAAATAGGTCCTTGTATGCTGTATCTCTTTTATTGGTTGAATAAAATGGCAAATAAAATCCAAATCTAGTGAAATTTGGACATGTAGCTCCTGCCACTATGTAAAAATTTTTCTATTTTTGGGACATTTTCCATACTTTTTACTTTTTTGTAAAAAATCAAAAACATTGATTTTTGTCACTGTCCAGCATAGAAAATAAAAGAAAAATATAAATATTCCTTTAAAAATTCCAAAAAAAAAATTGTGTTTGTTTATTTTGTTGCTTTTAAGGCTTTGTGCAATTTTTGTGCGATTTGGACTTATAAAATCCAAAAAAATAAAAAAAAAACAAAAACCTTACAAAAATTTTAAAAAAATCTATAAAATTCAAAAAAATACAAACTCTATTTCTTGAGTTTAGTTTTTGTAATTACTTTTCATAAAAATTACCATCAGATTTTTATAGGCAAATTATATATTTTTAATTGGCCTTTCAAATCTGACTGTACATATTATTACTGTTTTCCCCTTTCTTGATTTTTATAAAATTAACTAAAAATTGAAAAATTCTGAAAAATTCACCAAAAACACTTAAAAAGATAAAAAACATTTGTTGCCTTTTTCATTTGTTTTATATTTTCCCTTATAATTAAAAACATAAAAAAATAAAAACTTTTTAAAAAATCCACCAATAATCCACCAAAAAGATTTTTGTTTATTTTATTTTATTTTTAGACTACTTCGTAGGCCATCTCGGCCATCTCGTGCTCCTTGTGTTCGACCCTAGTAGCTATAGCAGGTAAAATAAAATAGCGAGGACCGCTATTTGTTTGACTTGTCTGATTTTATATTTGGTGGTTCCTTGATTTTCTTGATTAAGTCCCGGCCTGAGAGGTTGAGGTTGCAACGACCATGACAACTATCTTGCCTTAGTCGCTCGGGCTGCTCATCACGTCACCCCATGTTCGTCTCCTCATCCAGTTTGCCAGATCTGCCAGGATGCACCATCAGAGCCATACGCGAGCCACCACTCACCGTCTGACACTTCACCCCACGTGACCTGCACACACTTTGGCTGGGTAAGTTGCGCCCTACCCCCTACATTTTATTTTAGTTTTTGTTTAATATGTTAAATAAAGTAACACACTTGGAACATTTACATAGTAGGACCTGTAGCTTTCAGATATTGCACTTTAGTCCTTACTGTGTGGGATTCACGTGCTTTGTGACGTGAGGTTTGGGTTATTTGCATGTTTCAGGCTTGGGTTTTTCTGACTGTTGTTGATTGAACTTTATGTTTTGAATATTATAGAAATGCCCCTGTGCATACTGTATTTGAACATGTGTAGAAATTGATGCGAATTTTACACTAATACCCTTATAGTTCCTGCATGTGTTTTATTTTAGCCCCTGAAACTAAGTTTTTCTCGCGCTTAAGTCCACGTGTGTTGTAGCTTTTTATATTGGTTGAATAAAATAGTAAATCAAATCCAAATTAGGTTAAATTTGGACGTGGCCCTTGCCACTGTGTAAAATTTCACCAGTTTTTCGTACATTTATGAGTTGTTTTGATATTTTTAAAAATTCAAAACCTTAGTTTTTGTTACTGCTTGAATTAAAAAATCAAATAAAAATATAAAAACTCATTTAAGAATTACAAAAAATTTAGGTAGTGTTTGTTTTGGTGTCCTTTAGCTTCAGTCCAATTTTCATTCTATTTGGATTTATAAAACCTCAAAAAAATATAAAACCCTAAAAACCTTATAAAAAATATTAAAAATTCTAAAAACTCAAAAATTACAATTTTTTCTGTGGCTTAGTTTTTATTTCTAGTTTTCATAAAAATTGCCTTCCAGATTTTTAGAGGCTAATTATATATTTTTAATTAGCCATTCAATTCTGGGTTGCACATTAGTTCCCTTATTTCTGCCTTTTTCAATTTTTACAAATCAACTAAAAATTATAAAATTATGAAAAAATTTCAAAAACACTTAAAATATATAAAAACAAAAATATTTTTATTTGAATATTTTGAGTTGTTTTGGAGTGTTTAATAAATTGTTGTTTGGTGCTTTTGCCTTCTTTTTATATTTTCTTCATAATTAAAAATACAAAAAAATCCAAAAAAATTAAAAATTTATATAATCCATCAAAAATATTTTTCTTTATTTTATTTCTTTTTCGACTACTTCGTAGGCCTCTTTGGCCAATCCGTGCTCCTTGAGTTCGACCCTGGTCGCTATACCAGGTTAAATAAATAGTGAGACCACTCTTCGGATTTTTGATTGTTTGATTCTTTTGGTGGTCTGATTTTTCTTGTGAGTCCGAGCTACGAGATCCGGGTCGTAACGACCCTTGATTGATTTTACCTTCACCTAGATTTTGTGGGATTTTTCGGATCTTCACTAGGGCGGGGCTCCGACGAATGCTAAGATGCTCCTCCTTGCTCCTCGAAAGATTTTAAAGGTCATGTAACCTTCCTGATGTTGCCGCAAAGTCAATCGTGGACTAAAGACAATAAGAGATGCCTCATTTTTCTCTGTTGATGAATCTTGCCAGAAAAGAAAGTAGAGATCGGGGCTCTGCTTCATTCTTTGACCAATGAAACCATTCAAACGAACAATGTTAGTCCAAAAAACAAAAGTGTATGAAGATGGTCTGATGGGATTATGAAGCAAAATGGAGGGTTCAAATGAGATGGAGGAATTAAACACTTGACGGGTTCTAGGTCAACGATGATGAATGGAATGGATCTATGTGAACATACGCATGGAGAAATGGATTCAACACTGAGATAGGAATGTTTGTATAATGTAGGTATTGCGATGAAATCCAAGTCTTTAGATCATAATTTAGAGATGAAAATCATATGAAATAAATGGTAAAAGCTAGAGAAAATGAAGATAGAGAATCTCACCTAGAAATGGAAGGATGAATTCGATGGAATTGAAGAATCCCACATGCTTGATTGAACCTAAAGAGCTTCAGGTCTTCGCATTCTTTGCTAGAGAACGGAGCTCGAGCAGATCCCAAGAAGTCCTACAACTTGGCTAAGAAACCAAGGATCTTGCTAGTGAAAGGTCTCTGTCATCGCACTTGAATCTGTTATCCCACTGTCACTGGAAGATGAATAAGGCTAGGCAGGCTTCTCCCAGAGTGGCGGATGACGGTTGATGAAGACAGAGGAAGAGTTTTGACGGGTTGGTAATTCGATGATTGATGAAGAAAAGTGGTGTTTCAACCACCGTCACCGATTAAGGAATTTAGAGATAATGGTCATTATGGAGTTAGCGTGTAGAAGGGACAATGGGGGAAAGGAATGGAGGCGGTGGTTGGAGCGGGTGTTTCTGGTAGTGGTTGCTAGAAATAGAAGTTGGTGTTTGTGAAGGATTACGTTGTTTGAAGAAGGAGCAACTAGAGGTTGACGACAAAATCTAGGCCATTGGATTAAGATTCAACAGTCCAGGTGGACGACGATCTGGGTGCTGAGGGCGACAATGTGGGTGGCTATGAAATTGCCATGTGGCCCAATAGGAATTAAGAGAATTGAAGAAATAAGAAATAAATCAAAAATAGTTAGTTAGAGAAAGAATTGGGAAAAAACTCAAAACATGAAAGTTTTAGATCTCGATGAGATCTACAACTTTCATGTAGAAGTCAAAGAGATCAGATGTCATATATACATAGATAAAAATTAAGTACGATTTTAAAAGTTGTAAAACATTTTTCTTTAAATTTTTCTTTTGTTATTTTTTTGGGTTTTTAATTTATTTTATGTTAATTTTTTTGTTTCCAATATTATACAAAATTTTATTTGAATTTTATAAATAAATACATAAAATATTAGCAAATTAACAGGTTTATATAATATAGTGTAATTACTGTCAATTATATACAACACAAAATTTGTTTATAACTGTTAGTTGTCAATGAATCTTGTTGAATTACTTAAATAAATATATATATATATATATATATATATTTTAAATTCTGTTGGTAAATATGGAATTTATAAGTGCTCCAGCCATTGTCCCAACCGTTCCAGCTCATGTTTCGATCCACCAACACCTCGCACACATTCCCCTTCACATTCTCCGTGAAACCGCCATCAGATCAACCTCGATTCTGCACAAATCGAGGTCCGGCGAAGCTTCTCCGCCACCCATCACCAGATCTTCTCCACCTCATTCCATCTTGTGTTCTTTTTCCCAGATTTGCGCTTGGGAGATTCGCTCCCATATCCCTATGCCAACCATGTAGGTCTTGAACCAAATGGACCCCATCTAAGCCTGAATCGAACCAGGAGACCAATCTCTAGGTCACTAGAGTACACCGAGACACTAAGACCCCATCGTTAGGTCCTAGACCTTTTTGAGACCTCTAATAGACGCGGAAGGTTCCAGGAATCTTCTTGGCCTGATGGCGTAGAGAATAGTGACTAGAGTCACCACGGAGGACAAATCAAAGCTTGCTAGAGAGCTGTTCTTGGAGTGTTCTTCCAAACACAACTAGAACTGTTCGATCTAGATCAGTTCATCTGGGACAACAACGTTCGTTGGATCAAAGCTCCCTCAACCGTTAGATCTCAGCTGGAAATCTAATCCCAGCCATCGACGTGAACTGTCATCGTGTACCCTGAGCTCGACGCATGGCAAGTGACTTGATCCATGTCGTCCACACGTGCACATAGGGGTAATTTTTCCTGTATACCCCTTCCTTTTTTATTTATTTTTTAGCCCATAAAATTTCTTTTGAAGCTTAATATTTTTGTATTATTTGCAAGTTGAACCTTATATTTCTTTTATTTGCACTTAGGTCCTCTTCCACGTCACCTCACATGCGTATACACATGAGGCGGATGGGCATTTTGTAGAGGACCCCCTTCTTTGTCTGTGTATTTTTTTAGTCATGTAACTTTTATATTAAGTGTTATGTTTTGTAAAAAATTATGTCGAGGACCTGGAAGTTTGTAATATTAAGAAAATACCTCTGTTAGTATTGTATTTTCTTTTTGTTGCTTTATCTTTATTAAATGTCTCAAATGCTCTAAAATTTCTAAAAAATTGGGGTAGACTCATGATATTTAACTTTATCACATATATTTTCATGGAGGCTTTTTAGTCTATTTTCTCATATATGAAAAATAAAAAACAGATAATTTATTCCTATTCGCTTATAAAAATACAAAAAATTACAAAACAAATTATAAAAATTCTAAAAAACTAGAGTATCATTATTACTATATTTTGTAACTCTAGACCAAAATCATTAAAATTGCAAAAGAAAAATACTAAAAATTAAAAACCCCAAAACCTTATAAAAATAGTGAAATTAAATAAAATCCAAAAATATTTATTTTTATCTCTGATTTTTATTTCTATTATATACTATATAATAAAAATAGTTTTTTTAAATTTTAAGATATTTATCTATTTTGAAATTCCAAAATGATCCGACCTATTTTTTAAGTCCCTATTTTGACATTTTTAATCATTTAAAAATACCTTAAATAAAAAAAATACTAAAAAATCACAATAATAGAGAAAATATAAAAAGGAAAACCATTATATTTTGTAAATTTTTAGCATGTATAGCAATATTTACACATATAATACCTTATATAGCCTATATATTATATTACTTAATAATACTTATAAATATGATTATAATTTATAAATATTTAAAACCCCTTAAAAATAAAAAATTAATGTTCCTATTTTTATTTTCATAATTTTTTTATTTCATCATTTATATATAACATATATAGTGCTTATATTATATCCTTTATTATTTATATAATAATATTATTATACCTTTATATGTTAAAAAGAAATTAAAAATTAGAAAAAAATCAAATAAAGTATGTAAAATTAAAAACAACAATAGAAAACAAAAATTCTAAAAATATAAAAGATAAAAAACCCACAAAAATTAGAAATTTGATTTTCTCAATACTTTGTCAATTTTTGTAACTATCCTCGTTGCTCCTTTGTGGTTCGACTCCTACACTTGCGCAATATATATGCTTATTTGTAGGTTATAATAAATTTCATCTCACTTATAATCATCGTTCATTTATTATGTAGGTTGATTGTTGATTGACATGCTTAAATTGAATGTCGAGAGTTGAGAGAGGCACCAATATAACGATTGTCAAATCCGATTGGTCGAACACCGCAGGCCCTCCAAGATCGGGCATTAGACATCTCGCTCATTCACACTGATTAGGAGGTCCTCGAATCGGACTCGTGATTTGATGGACCGCGTGCACCGATCAAGGCACAAACGTGGGAATTTTGTGTATCGGTAATGGATCCTGAACTTTCTCTTATCTTGCGATATTAGAGAGTGATGATTTGGGGTTTCTTATTCGATTCTGATCCTGCCTGGGAGTGTCTTTTTTGTTGTTGGTGGTCGTGACTACTCCCTTTAAATCAACATGCTACGGTCATATATTGATGTATTGGCATGATATGTTGCTCCTGTTAGATGTCATAAATCAAGTGATATAAGTTTGATGTTAAAAAAATACATGGGATAAGATCTCATATATTGATGCTCTTCCCACTATTGATGTTAAGATATAGATAGATATGAAAGTTTTGTCCAACCATGATAATCTTGTCAATGGATTTACATTAAAAAATACTATAGCATTCATAAATCATGTGGGATGTTGCATAGTATTAATGCGTGATATGTTTTGTAACATGAATGTAATGAAAAAGTTACAAAGCTTCGCATAAATCAAGGTTGCATCTTATATTATTATCTAATGTTGTTAATCAAAGATTTATGGTATTAAACCTTGGATTAGATGGTGTTGTTCAATCACATTTAAGATTTTAAGTAAATACCAATTATCGTATACTATTATCTTTAGCAAGATCGTTATTCTATTTTTGAAAGGCATTGTCTATGTATTAAGAATGTGTCTTCTGAATTACCTTTACCACAATTAGTTCCTATATTTTTTTATTCTATAATACGGGCTATATATAGTGAAAGACCTCTTAGTTCATAAATATAGTATTACTTGTGTACATAAATAGTTGTTGCGTTGATCATGTGGGTTATATATATATATATATATGTATATGCAAATTTACAGGTATATATAAAGACATCGTGTAGTCTTTCTTGCAACCTTGACATGGTTGTTTATATACAATATAACTCACATGATACATGGTAGCTGCTAATTAATGATTGTGTAAATATAATGTTTTCTATGGTTGGTTGAAACAAGACTCTTCATTTAAATATATATATATAGGGTTTCTTTCAATTAGGACTTGGTCATTCCCAAGTTCAGGAAGGCCAACCCCTTTTTTTCGTAGAAAACATGACGACTTTGGTAGAATACGTATACAGATTATATTACAATGTGCAGTTTTAATGTTTGTATTATAATATGTAGTTTTGTATGCTGTTTTGTATTTATAATGTGCAGTTATAATACAAAGTGTATACACATTCAACTAAAGTACTCGTATTTTCTAAAAAAAGATGATGGCCTTTAAGTCAGGAATGATGCATCCTATTTGAAAGCCACCACATTGTTTTCGGCATTTTTTTATTTTATTTTTGAAAAATATCGTCATGTATATTCATCCCTATATCCCTCCTACATGCTATCCGAATTTCGTCAGAAACAGAGACTCCAACGGCCTCCATCGAGATAGTGTTGATTTAACAAATCTTGTTACCGTTAAAAAAGATTTGTTAAATCGACACTATCTCGATGGAGGTCGTAGGAGTCTCTGTTTCTGACGAAACTGGGATGACATATAAGAGGGATATGGGGATGAATATACATGATGATATTTTCCAAAAAAAATAAAAAATGTCAAAAAGGGGGGCGGGGCAGCCCCATTACATCATATATATATAGGGTTAAATGGGGCTGCCCCCTTAGGGAGCTAACTTGGCTCCCCCCGTGCCATTTCACCTGCATTTTTTATTTTATTTTTTAAATTCCTTCAGTGAATATTCATCACGGTATCCCTATATTATGATATTAGGATTTCGTGCGAAACAGAGACTCGTACAGCCTCCATCCAGACAGTCATTTTTTAATGGTAACAGAATTGCAAAAAACGACCCTTCTGGATGGAGGCCGTAGGAGTCTCTGTTTCGCGTGAAATTTGAATGACATAATAGTGATATATTGATGAAAATCCACGGAAGAAATTTCAAAAAAAAATAAAAGAGGGCGAAATGGCACAGGGGGGAGCCAAGTTAGCTCTCCCATGGGGGCAGCCCCATTTTACCCATATATATATATATATATATATATATATATATATATATATATATTGGGTTAAATGGGGCTGCCACCGAGGGGAGCTAAGTTGGCTCCCCCCACCCCATTTTGCCCGATTTTTTTATTTTTTTTGAAAATTTCTTCTGTGGATTTTCATAACTATATCTCTATATTATGTCATTAAAATTTCGTGCGAAACAGAGACTCCTACGACCTCCATCCAGACAGTCATTTTTTAACGGTAACAGAATTGCTAAAAACGACCCGTCTGGATGGAGGTCGTAAAAGTCTTTGTTTTGCATGGAATTTTAATGATATAATATAGGGATATATTGATAAAAATCCATGGAAGAAATTTAAAAAAAACCGAGCGAAACGGGACAGGGGTGGGGGCAGCCCCATTTTACCCATATACACACACACACACACATATATATATACACACACACACACACACATATATATATATATATATACATATGTGTACATAGGGAATTGATCATATGCGCCCATCCAACCGTGCGCTCTGTGCGCCTCCCTCGCAATCCCTCGCAACATGCACGGTAATATCTATATTTAATTGCTGCATACGTCCCACAAATATACTTGGGCGTCAATCTCTCTCTTCAATCTCCTGTCCACGATTCTATCTCACTTTAGTAGGTAATATTTAATCGATGCAAAAGAGATGCTAATTATTAGATAGGACGTACACATCAATTAAATATAGATAATTCACGTGCACTACGAATCTACGATTCCATCTCACTTTGATAGGTAATGTTTAATTTATTCAAAAGAGACGCTAATTATGAGATAGGACGTATGCAGTAATTAAATATAGATATTCCCGTGCATGTTGCGAGGGATTGCGAGGGAGGCGCGCAGAGCGCACGGTTGGACGGGCGCATATGATCAATTCCCTGTGTACATATATATATATATGTATTTATATACATATATAGAGTGATACTATGAGATGAGATTTGGTGAGATGGGAGATTCTATACCATTAATTTCAACCTTCTCTCTCCTGGTTTCTCTCTCATTGCTGAAACTAGTGGTCCAGAATCTCCCACCTCACCATTTCACAAAAATCTCATCTCATAGGATCGGTCCTCTATACATATATATGTATATATATGTATGTATGTATGTATATATATGTATATATATACATATATATGATATATACATATATATATAGGGTTAAATGAGGCCGCCCCCTGGGGGAGCTAACTTGGCTCCCCTCGCGGTATTTCACCCGCTTTTTTTTTTGAAAATTTCTTCCGTGAATAGTCATCACTATATCCCTATAATATGTCATCATGCGAATCAGAGACTCCTATGGCCTCCATCCAGACATGCATTTTTTAACAGTAATAGAATTGCTAAAAAGGACCCTTTCGGATGGAGGTCGTATGAGTCTCTGTTTCGCACGAAATTTGAATGACATAATATAGGTATATATTCATGAAAATCCACATAAGAAATTTTCCAAAAAAAATAAAAGTGGGAGAAATGGCGCGGGGGAGCAAAGTTAGCTCCCCCCAGTGGAGCTGCCCCCATTTTACCCATATATATATATAGGGGTCCTTTCAAATAGGACGCAGTCCTTCCTGAGTTTAGGAAGGCCGGTCCTTTTTTGTATAAATCACGAACACTTTAGTAGAATACGTATACAATTTGTATTATAGGTAGACGTTATAAATACAAAGCCGCATACAAAACTGCGCAATATAATACAAACAATAAAACTTCACATTATAATACAAAACTGTATGTGTATTCTACTAAAGTCATCTTGTTTAATACAAAAAAGAGGCTGGCCTTCCTTAGGGATGGAAGAACCAAGTCCTATTTGAAATAAATCCTATATTTATATATATATATATATATGGCCCTTCCAATGACATGCACCTTTCTTGGGTGCATGGAAAGCCACTCATAATGACCGTATGATGTAGATCTAATGGATGAGATCAAAACCACCATAAAAAAGCTAAGAGTGGTTTTCAAAATAACTACTTAACTAAATTTAAGGAAGTGATTGAGCGTTTGGAATTCAAACAGTAAACATTAAAGAATTTTGAATTCTTTTCAAAAAATATTTCCAAAATTGATATAATTTATTCAAATTACTATTAAAATATATTCTAAATTTGGATTATAATCTCACGTATACCTATGTATTTGCAAATGAGAAGGTCGATGTGTTTTAGAAAAAGTTACTAAGATTTAGAAAAAAATGGAATACAATACAAAACAATGGCAAAGAAATACAAAATAAATCCTTTCGTACGTGTAAATGTTATCAAGTGTTTTATTTTCAACAGTGACATGAAATTTAACATGACATTTTACTATATATATGTATAAAAACACAATATCCAAAAAATACAATATATGACCTACAAATTACCAATATAAATCAATCTCGAAAAGAGCATATGTATTTACAAATGAAAAGGTCGGTGTGTTTAATTTAGATTACTAATATTTACAATAAAATTAAGTACAATACAAAACAATGGTAAAGGAATACAAAATAAATCCATTCTTTCATGTAATTGTTGTCAAGTATATTACAATTGAATCAGTTAAATGAAATATAACTTGGCATATTACTATATAAGGGAACATAACAATATCAAAATAACACAATATCCGAATAAAGGTTACCAATATAAATCAAACTCGAAGAGATCATATGACTTTGCAAATGATAAGGTCAGTGTGTTTACTTTAAGTTACTAAGATTTACAAGAAAAACTAGTACAATACAAAACATTTGTAAATGAATACAAAATAACTCCATTTGTACATGTAAATATTATCACGTATATTACAAAATATACCATTTACATACAAAATTACTCCGTATGTTACAATATACATGTAACATAATACAATATACAAATAGATATTTTCAAAATATGTAGCTTTAAATAATTTGAGTATTACTTTTACTATATAAAAAAGAATAGAAATAAAAAATAATTGTATTACATTATAAAATTTTAATACATATTATACAAAGAAATTTTTCTAATTGAAAGTGAATCGAGCACTTAACAGGTACACCATTTATAAATAAAGTGACATGAATTTAGAAATTGTATTGCTGTGATACAAAACAATTATATAATATTACAAAACATCTACGTTATTAGTTAGAAATAATGATAAATATTTTACAATTTGTTATGACCAATTACAAAGTTAATAATAATAATACTGAACAACTTAAATAAACACAATACCTAAAAGAACTACTTATATATGATAAAAAATGTTAAGGGATACTAGCATATATAAAACATAACATGACTATAAAAAAATAATAATTCATCACAAATTTTTATAATCTCATTACGTATTAATTAAAATTTAATATATATTTTATTATAAAAACATTGCAATTAGAATGATAGAATACAAATTTATAAAACGAAATTGAACAAATAAAATGTTTTTGATGAAATCGATCTATATTATATTATGATAAAGAGAAAAATAGTACTAAATAACTTATTGAATGTTAAAAAAATTTGTCTTCCAAAAATAAAATTAAAACACAATGTAACGAACGATGTATAAAATGAAAGATCTATTCAATTTTAATTTAAATTTGCATTGAAAAATTATAAGAATGATGAAAGTATTCAAACCTGGAGATGTGATGATGCTTCAAGCATTGTCGAAAGAAGAATGACGAAAAAATTTGAAATTTGAGATTTTAGGGATATGTAGGAATAATATGTTACTTTTTTTAGCTAATAAAAGTTCCTTTTAAAGCTTGATTAAACATCTATATAATTATATTGACTAAAATTACTTAAAGTAATAAAATGGTAGACTTTAACTCCGAGACTTTCACCTTCGGTTACAAAATAAAGAAAAAAAACATAATTCCATGCCCCTTGCGGAAGGCGACTGCGATTCAAGAACCTTAGAGCGTTTATCGTCTTTGATCAATGGCGGCAAAGGTGCGCTGTAACGACGAAAATAGTGCGCGATACTGAGAAGAATACAACCAGGTCAGACATACATCTCGGTTGATTTTTTGTTTATATTTGTTAGTCTTTGGTTTCATAATAAATTGTCGTCGACCTCGATCATGTATAAGAACAATGTAGATATTTTTGCAATATGTTACTCTTTGTTAAATATACATGATGGATTTTTAAATAATCGTATTTTTCTGTGTTTGTTACAATATATTATGAAAAAGTATTACAGTGTAACATATTCCTGAAAATATTATAACTTAAGTATAATCATGCGCGAATACAACTACAATATGGTAAATTAGGAAGACCAATTTTCTTGTCTGATGAAGAAACTTATAATTTAAAAAGTAATTCTTTATCATTATAATAATATACCAATTCAATTTATAATGATATAACAGATTATTTTTTTAGAAAATTTTAAAAGAGATGAGCTGTAGCGATTCGGACTTCGATGAAATAAGGAGAAAAGGGAAAATGAATGAAGATTTAACCAAAAATTCTTCTGAAGAGGATAGAATGAAAGAAGTTGCTGCATCGAACAAATCAATTTCATTTGGGATGAAAGGTACCTGATTATAGTTTAAAACTTATTCTTTACGTGTCTTATACTAATATAATCTCTTTATTAATTGTAAATTACAGTAAAGTGTAAAGGCCAAAGTAAAGTAACTGAAATGGCAGATGAGTCTATTGATGAATGCATTACTGAGAACTATGGGAGTGAGTTGAAGATATCTATCCTTTTTGAATTTTTTACTATTTATTATTTGTTCTTTTTTGCATTTTTATATAAAATTTATTAAAACAAGATGTTTAATTTTTAAAGGTAAGGGCTACATCCAGCATAGATGTTTTGTAGAGCATTTTTGCAATTCATAGATGCACATAGGCCAACACCGAAGCAACAAACTCTGATTAATAAGACAGCATTTTCCAAATTAATAAACATTGGAAAGGTTGATATACAAAGGAGAAATCTGCAGTGGATCGTGGAACAATATTAAGAAGGATGATAATTTAAATTTGGAAACAGGGTGCTAAACTTCACTGACGAAGACGTTGGAGCTATACTGGGAATACCAAGAACAGGTTTTGCGGTGACTGTAAGAGGTCGATGCCTACAATGGAAGAGATTCATTTCAGAAGAAATATTTGATTCTGGAATGGTTTTTAATAGGAAGAAATTAATCAGAATTTTAATAGATTTCTACGAAAGAGATGATGATGACTAATGAGCCGAAAAAGGACCAAGACCCAGGTGAAGGTATAAGAACAAGGGTCGTTGCGACCCGGATCTCGATACTCAGCTCAACAAGAAAAATATAGAACCACAAAAATTAAAGATAAAATCAAAAAAATCAAAAAGCGGTCCTCGCCTGTTTATTAACCTGGTATAGCGACCAAGGTCCAACTCAGGGAGCACGAGATGGCCGAGATGACCTACGAAGTAGTCTAAAAAAATAAAATAAACAAAATTCTTTTTGGTGGATTTTTAAATATTTTTAATTTTTTGGGATTTTTAATTATAAAGGAATTATAAAAATCGTGGAAAAGGCCAACAAACAAATATTTATAAAACACTCAAAATAAAGTAAAAAATTCAAATAAAAAATGTTTTTATGTCTTTTATATCTTTAAGTGTTTTTAATGAATTTTTCAGAATTTTTCAATTTTTAGTTAATTTTATAAAAATAAAGAAAGGGGAAAACATGAGCAATACATACAGTCAGATTTGAAAGGCCACTTAAAAATACATAATTGGACTATAAAAATCTGATGGTATTTTTTATGCAAAAAAATGAAAAAAAAACTAAATTACAAAAAAAGAGTTTGCAATTTTTTGAATTTTATAGAATTTTTTAGAATTTTTTTATAAAGTTTTTAATGTTTTTTAATTTGTTTGGTTTTTATAAATCCAAAAGGCACAAAAATTGGATTGAAGCTAACAAACAACAAAATCAGCAAACCTTAATTTTTTTAGAATTTTTAAAGGAATTTTTATATTTTTCATTGATTTTCTAAAAATAACAAAAGCCTCAAAAATGTCCCAAAAATTTAGGGACATTTTTACACATTGGCAGGAGCCAGTGTCCAAATTTCACCTAATTTGGACTTGATTTGATATTTTTATTCAATAAAAACAAGGGACGCAGTATGCAAGGACCTATTTGCAAAGAAACATACTTTATGGGCCAAACAGTAACAAATAAAGAAATCCAGGGACCCTTATGCAAAAGCCCACAATTACAGGTACATAGCACGTGATCTAGACACAGAAGGGCAAAAATGTAATTCTTATTTAAAAAGATGCAAACATTAACAACCAACAAGTTCGAGGATAATAATGCAATTTAACCACACCCTCACGTGTCGATGCACGTGTCTCACATAAATAGGGACTATTTTGCAAATATTAAAAGCCTAAGGTCCTAGATGCAAATGTTCCTAAATAAAAATAACTACTAAAACTATTTACAGGGCTACATGACAAATAAGAAAATGACAGGGTCCTAAGTGAAATTACCCCTGTTATTAATGATCGATGGTTGGAGACACGCCACGTAGAGATCTGACGGTAGGGGTGCGTGCACACCTCTTCGATGGATCGACGCTCCTGATCTGATCCTCAATCGGATCAACGGCTAGGGACGCTCCGCAGATGAATGGCTATGATCTGATCTGGCAGAGGAGGCGCGATCGGACGGTAATTGGAGCTCCTCCAAGAACAGGTCGCCGGTGAAGTTTGCTGGTCCAATTCGCGCGGTAGATGGCTCCTCCTGAGCTGTTGAGATGGGGAAAAGATCGCCTCTGATGGTCCGCAGCTCCTGGGATGTTCCGATGAGGTTGAGGAGCTCTGAAGAGCTCCGGCGACGAAGATGGCTCAGAGCTCCTGTTCTTTAACTGTTGTACCCCCAGACGGGGTCCTTCTTTGACGCTACCTGCACAAGAAGAATGCTGGGTCGAGGGCAAAGTGCCTCGACCCGGTGAGAGGTGAAATGGGTGAAGGAATGAGGTGGGATGTCGCCCTCCGACGAGGCGACGACGGAGGAAGGCGATGGACCTGCTCCGCGTCGAGTAAGGATGAATAGAAGGGTGGAGAAGGTGGTGGGAAGTCTGACGGAGGTGGTAGGGTGGTCGGAAGGGCAAATGGGTGGTCGAAGATGGCGGGCGACGGCGGTGGAGCTAACTGAACCGAAATCGAAAAACTTAAATGTAACCTAACCTAGAAGTTATCTACGCTACCTGGTGAAGGAGGGTGTCTGTGCTGGAGGTCAGGGACCTCCGGGGGTCGTCGCCTCGATGGATCGACGTTCCAGAGGCTCTAGCTCACCTCGCGGCGGAGCACGACGGTGTAGCTGCCGGATCAGTGGTTCCCAGCTTCCCGTGCCTCGCTTCGACCCTCTCTCGCACGACTGTCACTCAGGCGAGGGAGAGGAGCTCACTAGAGACAAGGGGGAAGGCCAAAGATGGCGTGAAATGTCGGCCGAAGGAGAGGTCTTATACTCGTAGGGGTCTGGAAAGATAGGGGTCGGGTGAGTGTATCGGAGCTCGGATCCCTAGAAAAGAGCTCGGGCGTGGATCATGGATGTGAACATGGTAATCGGGGCCCGGGGTTTGGATGAGAGGTGATCGGAGCGACTCGAGAAAAATGGGCGAAGTCGGATCGAGAGTCGGGTCCGGGTAAAAAGTGGTCCGGGGGGGAGTTGACCGGGGGTCAACATCCCCCGTGGACCAAACAGATAATTACGATTATTAATTATTTGTAAATTTAATTAAAAACAGAAAATTACCTTATTTTAAAATATTTACACAATGGAAAAAATTTCTTTATTTTTAAAGAATTTTTTAGTGATTATTATTTAATTTTTTGAAAAATAAATTAGGTATTTACATTATATTATTATTATATATAGGTATATTTACAAATGGATTTTTTATTCTTAATTGTTTATTTTTATACAATTTTCCAATTTTATATTTTATTTATTTATAACGTAAAATTTGTAATAAAAAGGTATTGTTATTTTATTTTTATGATTTATTTACATTAGTTAAATAAATAGATCTATATACATATGTACATGGTATATATACAAGGTGTGGATTTTATTTTTTGTATTTTTATTTTTCTAATTTTTATTTTATTTTTATAAATATATATAAGGTGCTAAAAATATATTTTCATTTTCTTTTGAGGAAAATAAAATTATTTATATACAGGTGTATGTACAAGCATGATTGACCCTATCTCCCTCTACTTGGTTTCTTTTGCGGTCAGGCCCATGCTGAGCCATCCCTTGGGATTAGGTCACTCAATATTTATTCTAAATATTTCCCTCCTTTTCCATATTTCTTTATTCTTTTATTTTTGTACAAAAACATGATAATTATTGATATTTACACAATGCATGCATTTTGGTAATTTATTCTATTTACACATATCTACATGGTGTTTTGCACAGGTTTTTAGCTAAAATAAAAGAATAAATAGTGATGAATGAGGATTCATCACCCCCCTATACTTAACTTTGCTAGTCCCTTAGCAAACACTTATTTGAAGAAGAAGTGAAAAAGAAAAGGAAAAGAAAAGGAGAGGAAATGCAAGGATCAATGCTGATTATTAAACCTGCCTTCATTAAATTGAAATATGGAGCTCGATCATATCTTTGGATTATTAATGTGTAGGAACCTTATTTAAACATAGGTTTAAAACTTAACAGCCTCTAAGATCCACTAATCTATAGTCAAGACTCCTCAATAATCCAGATCAGAACAAGTCTACATACACAAACCCTTAAGACAATGAATCTTTCCTTGCACAATGTAAGTGAGGTATAGCTCTCCACCTCAGAAGTAGCAAAATGACAAACCTCCCCAACAATGTAACTCTATGACCCTAGTCTGGCCACTCACGAGGAGCGGGGTATTCCCTTCTAAGTTCAAGTTCAACCGGCTCAAGAAGAGGGGGGAGAAGAGAATGGACCATGGCCACTGTATCCATGTATCCTTGGGAGCTCAACCAGTGTAGCTGTCTCCCTGCTGCAAGCTACATAAGATGGAACATGAGTCTCAAACTTTGCTTATTGCGCTATATACACTCCGGTGGGATTATCATTTTCTCTCAGACCCACCACTTTTTTGGAGTTATTTTCTTTTTGCATTTTTCTGATGTGCGAATATACTACATATCTACAAAGTGCAGCATATATACATAAGGAGTTTTTCCTTTTGAGCCAGTAGACTATCCCTCTTTTGAAGCATTATTGCAACCCACAACTCCTGTCGTTAGACCTCATGGCAACCGGACCAAGTTGAGACACACTTCCTTCACTATAAGAAGAAGAGAGGTTCCGCCTTGAAGTACTACCCTCATATGATACCCCAAGTCAAAGAAGACTACCTCATCACCACCTCATCCGTAGAGAGCTCGGTGTAAAGTGTGGGTCCAAGTCAAGCCATTCTCTATATGAGTCATGTGTGAGTTGTTAAGTGCTCTACTTAGGCTCATCTAGACGACATATGATCATAGCCTAGTGGACTCAAAGAATTAAGTCACCATGGACCTGAAAAGTCTCAACCCTAAGCCCTATAAGGTTCCTCTTATAATTAGGTGGATTAAGATCTTAACCAAGCTCCATTTTACAATTTAATTCCAGGCTAGTTTAAATGTCAACTATGATCTATGAAAAACTATACAAGTATGTAAAAAGATGCTATTTACAATATATTTACACATGTGCAAAATTTTTGAAATTTTTTTTGAAAACGTGGATGTATCCATGAATGCAAGTTTTGCAAAATAAGTTATATTTACAAGGAAAAAATTTTAATTTTTATGGATTTTTGGATCTTAGCCATTTTTATTTATTAACACACTCACACAAAGTACGAGTTATGGCTAAAGTATATATGGAATATATACACACCCCCCTATACTTAGCTCGAACGATGTCCTCAGAGTCAAGAGGATGAAGAAGACATAACACGTGCTTAGTATTGGGAAGTGAAAAGGAAGGCTATATACAAATACAAATGAAAGAATTGAAATGCAAGCGGATCTCGGGGTTTTCCCCTATACTTTGGATCAAATAATCCTAAGTATAGCAGGTTGTACATGAAGGGAAAGCCGAGTGAGAATGTACAGGTATACCTCCCCTATACTTAGGGTAAAATATCCCTAAGTATAGGCATCAAAATAGAGGTAGAAAATGAGACGGAATAATAGAAATACAGACAAAAATCTACAAGATAGAGGGGCATCACTCCCCCTATACTTGAGGTGAAGAATCCTTAAGTATAGGCAACGACATGAGTAATGAAACAGAACGGAAGAATAACTTGGTGTTTCCACCCCCTACACTTAAGATGAGGTATATCCTAAGTATAGCAAAGATAATCCTATACGACTCCTGGGGTGAAAACAAAAAATGAAAGAAAGAACGATCAAACCAAGACGAAACACGTATATACAAAAGGATACAATGTTGAGGTGCCTCTCAACAAGCGCTTGGTTTTACGCCCCTTGGTGGGCGCAAAGGCTAGGACAAAGCTGTGTCAAGGTTCAAGACGACATCTGTAAGGCAAATGTCGTACTATCGTCGCAATCTCAGTACTAGAACTACGACGAAATCAATAGTGTAAAGAATGACACCTAGGTATGCAATTAGGCGGGCGTCTACTAATGGCTAAGGATATGGGAATAAGTGATCGGGATCCAGTAGCACAAAAGAATTCGTTAGCACAGGATCAGACTGGTGTGGAAGTGTAGAACCGAAGAAATCAAACGCGGAGAAGGATGGATCAGTCATAGAATCCTCCAGGTCAATCAGTGTCTCAAAGAGATATGGAAACTGAAGATCAGGAGACTCTCTAAGAATATTGATATCCGATGCATACAATAAAGACAAATCGGGCAGATCATCAAATATCTCAAGGATCGGCTCATCCTTACGAGGGTCGTCGAGGTGAGATGACTCAGAATCAGAATGCTCAGAAGACTCGGTTTCGTGATCTGCTAGATCAGATACATTCTCAGAAGTTGAAACCAAGTACATACCGTGCGAAATCCTCTCGCATATAACCCTCGGGGAGGAATGCAAGATCAGAGGTGAGAAATAGAGGATCAGGATCTATCAGGGCATCTACGCTGCTGTCAAGCACCCACTCTGTGCACCAGGCTGCATCATCATCTGAAGTCTGGGCCTCGACAATTTGGAAGTAGTAGAAGGTACTGGTCAAAACCGCAGAGGCTGGCAATGCATTTGAGGCTGATCCTCGTCTGTGGCAATGCTGGTTGTCATCAGGTCCTCAGCAAAGGTATCTGTCTCAAAAAAATGGAGAATAAAGGCTCGAATATGGGACTATCTATGTCTGGTCTCTCAGAGTGGTATCCCATATCAAGCTGTGGCTGTTGGGCTAAGTCGTGCTATCTGTCGGACTTCGAGAAGTGTCTCTGAAGAAAAGAAGCTGACTCCTCTGGGACTGGACACTGAAGTGGCTAAATCAATGGCTGTAAAAGCGGGGGCTCCTTCGTCTCCTGGAGTATTAGAAGATTGGATATCCAAGAATCATCGATTGAAAACTCTAGGGCTAACTCGAACTCCAGCTGGAAAACCAACGGTAACTCGAATAGACTCTGGGTCAGAACCTCCATTGTATCAGTCATCTCCTCTGTCATCTGTGGTGCTGCATAATCCAAGTCCTCGGGCTGGTGTGTAGAAACTGTATCCTCATGTCGTGCGACACTCCCAACTGGTACTGCAACATCCTCATGTGCTGTCCCTACTACGACATCTCGTGAAGACGGTCTCTGTGAAAGTAACCTCGCGATGGTATCTAGTAATTCAATGTCGGAACTACGGTCTGAACCTCCACATGAGGTAATCACCAGTGCTAACTGCTCCGCGGTCATCCCCTGCATGGAGATCTCAATAAGATCTGTCAGTGGATGTCCGTGCTCAGGAAATCTCCTCAAGTGGTCAAGAAACCTCGGCCATGCCTCATGTAGTGGCTCCTGGGGGTCTACTGAAAACTCTGTGATCAAGGACCGCATCATCTCTGCTCTACGCTGGGGAAAGTATCTCTGTAGAAACTCTCGGCGTAGCTCTCCCCACGTAGCGAATCTCCTTCCCAATCGGCATTGCCAACTCATGGCTCTATCCTGAAGTGTGAATGGGAAGGTCTTCAGCATCATCTCCTCTGCAGTGATATCTGAATAGATCTGTGCCCTGCAAAGCTTCTCGAACTCAGACATGTGAAGATAGGGCTTGATGAAGCCAAAAATGATCCTAAGACCCGAGTGAATAATAAGACAGGGGTTACTGCTACTCGAATATCAGAATATTAGCTCGATCAAGAAAAATAAAGAAGCAGACCACCAAACAAATTGATAAAACAATAAAATCCAACTATAGCGGTCCTGGCTATGGGATTAGCTTGGTGTAGCACCCAGGGTCAGACTGAGGGAGAATGAGTTGGCCTCGCAGCCTACGAAGTAGTCTGAAAATAAAATAAAGCAAAAACAAGTATTTTTGGTTGATTTTAATTATTTTTTTGGATTTTTAATAATAATGGAAAATAGATAAAAAGGCAAAATCAAGCACACACAACAATTTATTTAATCATCCAAAAATGATACAAAAATTCAAACAAAAATATTTTTAAGTTTTTTAGATTTTTTTACTGTTTTTGGTGAATTTTTCAGATTTTTATAATGTTTATAGAATTTTCAAAAATCGAATAAGGCAAAAACAAGAACTCACTATCCATCCAGGCTTGGAAGATCAATTTAAAATATCAAACTGATCTGTAAAAGCCTGGAGGTAGTTTTTATGAAAAATAGAAACAACAAAGACAATTCAGAAAAAGAGTTTAGTATTTTTTGGTTTTTCTACACTTTTTTAGAATTTTTATAATTTTTAATTGTTTTTTTAATTTTTAAGGTTTTTGTATATCCAAAAATAGCCAAAAATGCATAGAAAATCAAACACACCAAAAATAACAAATACTATTTTTTTAGAATTTTTCAAATAGTTTTTTTATTTTTTTATGGTTTTTTAATCTGGACAAAAGCAAAGACGACTGTTTTTGAATTTTTAAAAATATTAAAAATCCTAAAAAATGTACCCGAAAATTAGGGAAATTTTTACACAGTGGCAGGAGCCACGTATCCACCTTTCACACGATTTGGGTTAAATTTGATATTTTATTTAAATCAAACAAAGGCTCACAGTTCACAGGGACCTAAATGTAATAAAAACTAAGTCCAGGGGCCCAAACAATAACACAGCATGCAAAAAGCTCAAGAAATCAATGCAAGGCACGTGGTCTAGACACAGAGGTGTATAGACGTAATTCCTAATTATATAAATGCAAACATTAACACCCAAGAACTACATGATGAAATATGCAAATTCACCACAACCTCACGTGTCGATGCATGTGGACCACATATATAGGACTAAAATGCAAATGTCTGAAACATAAAGGTCCCCAATGCAAAATTACCAAAACAAAAACAACTATATTCAATATTTACAGGACTAAGTATGAAATGCAAAAATAGGAGGGGCCTAAGAGTAGATTACCCTTTAATTATTAGACGCCCGAAGAGACGCCACGTGGATGATCGGAAGGCTGAGATGCGTAGCTAACCCTTCACTGTATCAATGGTCCTGATCAACCCCAGGAAGATCTAACGATGGTTGGCGCTCCTCAAATGGACGGTTGTGATCACGTCTAGAGCTTCGGGGTTGATCGAACGGTGGAGGAGGATTCTCCAAGAACTCGATGCTAGCGAGATTCGTTGGCCTAATGTGCATGCTGAGGTTCTCCTCTGCTGCTGCTGAGATAGGTAAAAGCTCTGCCAAGGCGTTCTGCAGCTGATGAGCCCCTCCGATGAGGCCGGGAAGCTCTGAGGAGCTCCGGTGATGAAGGCGGAGCTGAGCCTCTGTGCTCGAACCTTGGACCTCCAGATGAGGTCCTTTTGACCTACAAAATTGCACGAGAAGGCTCCTGGGTCGAGGGAAAACTGCCTCGACTCAGTTAGGGGTGGATTAGGGGTCGAGCGAGTCGAGATGGACGACCTCCGGCGAGGCGACGGTGATGAAGGTTGAGCTCTTGGTTCTTGGGCGAACCAAGGTGAGTGCTTGGGTGCAGAAGGTGGAGAGGGGTCTCACAAAGATGACGGTCGGGTCGGATGAGTGGAACGATGACCAGAGCGGGCGGAATCGATCGACGGAGGTGATGGTTCGATTTGGGCGAAAGAGGAAATTAAAGGAAACGAGAGGGACTAGGGTCTACCTGAGGGATGGAATCGACTGGGGACGAGCTCACGGAGCTCTGGGTCATAGCCTCGAAGGGACGTTGGGGCCCGAGGCTCGGGCGCACCTCTCGGCGGTGCACGGCAGCAGAAGTTACCAGATCAGTGACAGGAAGCTTCCTCTCCTCTCTTCAACACTCGCCTCTCTTAGCTGTCACTCTGGGGAGTCTAGTGGAGGTCCTAGGATGAAGGAGCAGCGCCAAATATGAGTGAAAAGGTGCGGCGGAGGTGGCTTATGTACTATTAGGGGTCCGAGAAGAAGGAGGTCGAGCGAGTCGGTCGGAGCTCGGATCCCTAGATAGATGATCGGGCGAGGGTCTCGGATATGTCTAATGTAATTCGGACTCTGGGTTTAGGCGAATGGAGGTCGGGTTAGATGGGGAAAATGGGAGAAGTTGGGTCGGTCGCGAGATCCGCGGGGGAAGAGGTCCATGGGGGAGAGTTGACTGGGGGTCAACAATCCCCCGTGGACCAATGGGAGGCCTCCATTGGAAATTATTTTGAAAATAAAAAAATAAAATAGTAAATGTGATTATTTCGAAAAACTTAAAACATGAATTTTTTTTATTTTCAAATTATTTTTTTGTGATTTTCATTTATTTTTTTGAAATATAATTTATGTATTTACAAAATATTATTATTATATACAAGTATATACATATTTTATTTATTTATATAATAAAATTTGGAATAAAAGGGTATTTTTATTATTTTTTCACATAGGTTAAATAAATATGTATATTTACAAGTGTACATGGTATATATAAAAGGAAGGAATTAATTTTATTTCTTTTTCTTTTTATTTTATTTTTATTTTTCTAATTTGTATTCTATTTATTTACACCATGAAATGTGGAATTTGAAAATATCTTTGTTAGATTTTTATTAATTTTTTACAAGGGGAAAATAAATAGATGTGTGGTCCTATGTACATTATATATATATACAACGATGAAGGAATTTTATTTCTTTTTATTTTTCTTTTAATTTTCCCATTTTTACTTTAATTTTATATTTATAAATATATACAAATAAATACAAACCCATTTTTATTTTTATTTTTATTAAGAGGAAAATAATTTTATTTATACATAGGTGTATGTACAAACACATGAGCTTCCCTATCTCTCTACTTGGATTCTTTTGCGGTCAGGCCCATTCTGAGCCCTCCCTTGGGATTAGGTCGCTCAATATTTATTCTAAATATCTCCCTCTTTTTCTTTTTTTCTCTATTCTTTTATTTATGCACAAAAACATGCTAGTTATCATATTTACACAATGCATGCTTATTGGTAATTTATGCTATTTACATGAATATACATGTGTTTTGCATAGGTTTTGTAGCTAAAATAAAATAATAAAGAGTGATGAATGGGTATTCATCACCCCCCTATACTTAACTTTGCTAGTCCCTTAGCAAACACTTATTTGAAAAAGAAGTGAAAAAGAAAAAGAAAAGGAGGAGAAAATGCATGGATTAATGCTGAGTATTAAACTTGCCTTCATTAAATTGAAATATGGAGCTCGGTCAGATCTTTGGATTATTAATGTGTCGGAACCTTATTTAGACTTAGGTTTAAAACTCAACAGCCTCTAAGATCCACTAATCTATAGTCAAGACTCCTAAACAATCCAGATCAGAACTAGTCTACATACACAAACCCTAAAGACCATGAATCTTACCTTGTACAGTGTATGTGATGTATAGCTCTCCACCTCAGAAGTAGCAACTTGACAACCCTCCCCAACAAGGTAACTCTATGACCCCAATCTGGCCACTCTTTCCTCGAGGAGCGGGGTATTCCCTTCTAAGTTTAAGTTCAACCGGCTCAAGAAGAGGGGGAAGAAGAGAATAGACCATGGCCAGTGTAGCCATGTATCCTTGGGAGCTCAACCAGTGTAGCTAAGTCTCCCTGCTGCAAGCTACATAAGATGGAACATGGGTCTCAAGCTTTGCTTATTGCACTATATACATACTCTGGTGGGATTATCATTTTCTATCAGACCCACCACTTTTTTGGAGTTATTTTGTTTTTGCATTTTTTTCAAGTGCATCTGTACAACATATTTACATGGTGCAGCATATGTACATAAGGAGTTTTTCCTCTTGAGCCAGTAGACTATCCCTCTTTTGAAGCATTATTGCAACCCACAACTCCTGTCGTTAGACCTCATGGCAACCAGACCAAGTTGAGATGCACTTCCTTCACTAAAAGAAGAAGAGAGGTTTTTCCTAGAAGTACTACCCTCATATGCTACCCCAAGTCAAGAAAGACTGCCTCCTCACCACCTCATCCGTAGAGAGCTCGGTGTAAAGTGCGGGTCCAAGTCAAGCCATTGTCTATATGAGTCATGTGTGTGTTGTTAAGTGTTCTACTTAGGCTCATTGAGATGACATGTGATCATAGCCTAGTGGACTCAAAGAATTAAGTCTCTATGGACCTGAAAAGCCTTAACCCTAAGCCCTATAAGGTTCCACTTAGAATTAGGTGGATTAAGATCTTAATCAAGCTCCATTTTCCAATTTAATTCCAGGTTAGTTTAAATGTCAACTATAATCCAAGAAAAACTACACAAGTAATTACAAAGATGTTATTTACACAAAATTTACACATGTGCAAAATTTTTGAAAAATGTTTTGAAATCATGAATGTATGCATGAATGCAAGTTTTGCAAAATATTTACACAAATTTACACAAGGTTTTTGCAAACTTTTGATTTTCAAAATATTTTGAAAAATTTTTGTACTTTATACATAGTTTTGATATGCACATATTTACACACTTATTTACACAAAAAGTTTTTAAAAACATTTTTACAAAAATAATTTTGTAAAATGCTATGTATGTGCAATAAAAGAATGTGTATTTACAAGGAAAAATTTTTAATTTTTATGGATTTTTGGGCTTTTAACGTTTTTAGCCATTTTTATTTATTAACACACTCACACAAAGTACGAGTTATGGCTAAAGTATATATGAAATATATAAAAACCCCCTATACTTAGCTCGAACGATGTCCTCAGAGTCAAGAGCGATGAAGAAGACATAACTCATGCTTAGTATAGGGAAGTGAAAAGGAAGGCTATATACAAAGACGAATGAAAGAATAGAAAAACAAGAGGGTCTCGACCTTTCCCCCTATACTTAGGATCAACTAATCCAAAGTATAGCAGGTTGTACACAAAGGGAAAGCCGAGTGAAGAATGTACAGGGTCTACCCCCCTATTCTTAGGGTAAAATAACCATAAGTATAGGCAGCAAAAACAGGGTAAAAAGAATCAAAAGGATACCCGAGAGTCCAACATACCCCTAAACTTAGGGTAAAGTACACCCTAAGTATAGCATGATCATAGGATGAGAAGAGGGATATGGGACTAAAGAATAGAGTGATATGGACAACTGGATCTATACAAGTCGGGAGAACAGTGATAATCAGGCGTGAGATGCAATAGATGTGAGTCAAGAGACCACATCTCACACAAAGTGAATAGGGGCAACATCAACGACCCACAGCTCATGATCTAGATATGGCTTGAGCCGCTGACCGTTCACTCGAAAGGTACTCTCAGAAGACAACTCAGATATGGCGATACTCCCATTATCGTGTACCTTTCTCACCAAATACGGTCCCTTCCATTTGCTCTGTAGCTTCCCTAAAAATAGATGAAGCCTAGCATCAAACAACCATACTCTCTGTCTAGGCTCAAAATGCTTGTGGCTGATATGAGAATCATGCCACTCCTTCACTCTCTCCTTGTACTGTAGGCTGTTTGAGAAGGCGGTATCGTGAGGCTCCTCCAAGGCTGCTAACTCTACCCTCCTCTGATCTCCTACACTATCTGGATCCAAAAGTATATCAGTGACAACCCAAAGTGACCTATGTCTTAGCTCAACAGGTAAATGGCATGGCTTGCCATAAATGAGGCAAAAGGGAGATGTGCCCAACAGAGTCTTGAAAGACGTCCTATATGCCCACAAGACCGAGTGCAAAAGCTGTGACCATTCCTTTCGGTCAGGGCGGACGACTTTCTGCAATATAGTCTTGATCTCCCTGTTCGACACTTCAGCAAGACCATTCGTCTGAGGGTGGTATGGAGTGGCAACTCGATGGTCTATGCCGAACTCGCTAGCAAGGGCCTTTACCTTGTCGTTGACGAAATGAGACCCCCCGTCAGTATCAACACTCAAGGTACCCCAAATCGTGAAATGATATGCTTCCTCAAAAATATGCAAACAGTCCTAGCATCTGCGGTCGGGCGGGGATGGACTCGACCAAACGACTTACATAATCCACGGCCAACAGAATGTACTCGAATCCCTAACTCCTAGGGAATGGACCCATGATTACGCCCCATGCATCAAAAACTTCACAGAAGTGAATGGGCTGCATCGGCATCATATCACGCTATCCACAAGTGCCCATCCTCTGACAGTCAGTACACCTCTTCACGAACTCATCAGAGTCCTTGAAGAGGGTAGGCCACCATAGGCCGGATTGGAGCACTTTCTGTGCCATTCTCCTCCCAGATTGATGTCCTCTTGCCTCAAGCTTGTGGCAGTAAGTGTGCACGCTATGGTGCTCCTCCTGAGGAATGCACCTATGCCAGACGCTATCCCCTCCTTCATGGTATAGGATGGGATCCTCTCAGTGGTAGAACTTGGCCTTCGCGAGGAAGGTCTCAAGTCTCTGCCTAGGCCAATCTTGTGTAACTTTAATAGCAACAAGAAAGTTCACAATATCGACGTACCACGGGAGAGAGGCGATAGTAAGGATCGCCTCATCTGGGAAGGTCTCACAAATAGGCTCGGTCTGCTCAGAATCCTCAAGATGCTCTAATCAGGAGAGATGATCCGCCACAAAATTCTTGACTCCAGGATTATCCTCAATCTCTATGTCAAACTCCTGGAGTAGAAGGATCCATCTGGTTAATCTAGCTTTGGCATCCTTCTTTTCCATGAGGTACCTGATGGCGGTATTGTCAGTGTATATGGTCACTCTAGATCCGATAATGTAAGATCTGAACTTATCTAGGGCAAAAACTACGGCTAGCATCTCCTTCTCAGTGATTGTGTAGTTCTGCTACGCGGCATCCAATGTACGACTAGCGTAGTGAATAGCAAATGGGACTCCATCCCTCCTCTGTCCCAGCACGACCCCCTACGGCAAAATCGGAGGCATCCGTCATGATATAGAATGGGAGAGACCAATCGGGCGGCTGGAGAACAGGAGCCTCTACAACACATCTCTCGAGAGTCTCAAACGACGAAAGACACTTGTCATCGACAAGGAACTCGGTGTCTTTCATCAGCAGATAAGACAATGGTCGGGCAATCCTACTGAAATCATGAATGAAGCATCGGTAGAAACCGACGTGCCCTAGAAAAGACCGTAACTGCCGCAAGTTGGATGGTGGTGCGAGTTTTCTAATGACATCTACCTTGGCCGGATCAACCTCCATGCCCCTGTTGGAGATGATATGGCCAAGCACCGTCCCTTGGGTCACCATGAAGTGACTCTTCTCCCAATACAACACAAGGTGAACCTTAATGCATCGCTGAAGGACTCGGTCTAGGCAGTCAAGACAGGAGTCGAATCCGTAGCTGTAGACTGAGAAATCATCCATGAAGAGCTCCAAGCACCCCCCCACCATGTTCGAAAAGATAGATAGCATGCATCTCTGAAAAGTCGCAGGGGCGTTGCATATCCCAAATGGCATGCGTCTGAAGGCATCTGTGCCGAAGGGACAGGTGAAGGTGGTCTTGTCCTGGTCCTCGGGCACGATGATCACCTGATTGTAGCCGGAGTACTGATGAATACCCATTCATCACTCTTTATTCTTTTATTTTAGAAACAAAACCTATGCAAAACACATATAGATAGGTGTAAATAGAATAAATTACCATTTAGCATGCATTGTGTAAAATACAATAATTAGCATGTTTTTATGCATAAATAAAAGAATAAAGAAATAAAAGAAAAAGATGGAGATATTTAGAATAAATATTGAGTGACCTAATCCCAAGGGAAGGCTCAACATGGGCCTGACTGCAAAAGAATCAAAGTAGAGAGAGATAGGGAAACTCAATTGTGTACATATACCTGTATATAAATAAAATATTTTCCTCTTAATAAAAATAAAAATGGGTGTTTATTTATTTGTACATATTTGTAAATAAAATATTAAAATAAAAATGAAAAAAATAAAAGAAAAATAAAATAAATAAAATTCCTTTTTCATTGTACATAGACCATGTGTATAAAACCACATATCTATTTATTTTCCTCTTGTAAATAAATAATTAAAATCCCATAAAAATATTTTTCATATTCCACATTTCACGGCGTAAATAAAAAAAATAAAAAAATAGAAAACAAAAATAAAATAAAAAGAAATAAAATAAAAATCAAAATCCACATTGTATATATACCATGTACATATTTGTATATAACTATTTATTGCACCTATGTAAATAAATAATAAAAATAAAATAAAAATACCCTTTATTCCAAATTTTATCTTATAAATAAAAAAATATAAAATTGGAATAAATGTACAAAAATAAACAATTAAAAATTAAAATAAAAAATAAATACATGTATATACTTATATATAATAATACTATATTGTAAATACCTAATTTTTATTTCAAAAAAATAAATAAAAATCACTAAAAAATAATTTCAAAATAAAGAAACATTTTTCATGTTTTGAGTTTTTCGAAAATAAGTTATTTATTCTTTTAAAATGAATTTCAAAATAATTATTACATGGCGTGTCCGGATTGGCCCACAGGGAATGTTGACCTTCGGTAAAATTCACCCCTGGGTCACTTTTCCCCACGGATCTCGCATTTGACCCGACTTCGCCTAATTTTCGAGCGATGATCCGAGCTCTATTTACCCAAACCCCAGGTCCTAATCATCCTTGATACATCCGAGATCCACGCCGAAGCATCCGCCTAGGGATCCGTGCTTCACGGAACCCTGCCTGACCCCATCTTCTTGGACCTGCAGTGGTATATAGCTGAACCTCCGCCGCACATTCTCACTCATCCTTGGCACTGCTCCTTCGTCCCAGGACCTCACTAGACTCCCCAGATTGACAGCTGAGTGAGGCGAGTGTCGAAGAGAGGAGAGGATGCTTCCCGTCGCTGATCCGGCGACTTCTGCCACCGGGCGCCGTCGCGAGGTGCGCCCGAGCCTCGGGCCCCGACATCCCTTCGAGGCTACGACCCAGAGCTTCCTGAGCTCATCCCCAGTCGGCTCCCATCATCAGGTAGACTCGATACCCTTCTGTTCATCGTCCATTTCGATTTTCGTCTTTTCGCTCCGCCAGCTCCGCCCTAGTGGTCGGAGCTCCGCCAGTCCCCCCAACCCCTACCGATACCCCCGCCGAGTCATCGCCATCCCTCCTCCATGATCTGATCATCTCGGTCTTGACCACGCGAGTCAGGATCGAGCTGAGCTCCTTCCACCGCCTTCGCCGGAGCTTGCATCCGCCCCCCACATCGCTTCTTTCGTCCATTTTGCGAATAACCCCCGCCGGAGCACTCCTCCGAGCGAGACCTATCTTCTGCAGGTGAATAAAGAGCAATACCCCCTTGGCCGAGCTTTTACGCCTTTGCTGGAGCTCCTCTAGGTTGCTCGTCCCTCGCTGGACGATCTGACCATTGGATGCTTCATCAGAGGTGACCACCCGACGCGGACCGCCATCGCGAGCAGGACCACCCTCCCCGATCGTTCATCAGCTTGCTGGATCTCCTACGACGAGCCGGAGAACCTCATCTGGGAGGAGTTCTTCCTCATCCACTGCCAGCCGTCGGATTCACATGCTGCTCCATATATCATCCTCGCCGTCCATCCTCTACGGTGTCAGACCGTCAGATCGTGGTCTGACGGACACGCGCCACCCATGTTCTCCCGATCGCCTCCACCGCTGGATCGTCCAAGCGGCTGCACCAGAGCCGCACATCCGCAGCCAACCACGCCTCGACATCTGGCACCTCACGTGCACCGTCACACGCCTCGGCTGGGTAATTGCACCCACACCCCTGCAGTTTCTTGTTGTTCTAGTTTAGTTTAATTAATAAACTTTAGCTCTTGGACATATTGCACTTAGGACCTTAATATTTCTGGTATTTACATTTTCGTCCATGCCTGTGTGATACACGTGCGTCGTCACGTGCTTTTTGGACAATTTGCATTGTATGGGCTCGTACTTTCTAGATGTTATGGAATAGAAGTATACTTTCTGATATTTGCATCCATGCCCTTATGAATGTTTGTATTCGACATGTGTTGATTTGTTTGGGTAATTTGCACTTTGTTCCCTAGGATTTAGCACCTGTTGCTAATAAGCCCCTGGAACTAAGTTTTCTTACATATAGGTCCATTTGTGCTCTGTACACATGCGCCGCACGTGAGAACTTGGAGTTTTGCACGAGGGACCCCCAAACTTTCTGGATTTGTTAAGAATAAGGCCCTGCAAATACTTTTTATTACATATAGGTCCCTATGCACTGTGAGACCATGTGCTATTTAAATAAAATATCAAACTAAGTCCAAATCGCGTGAAAATTGGATACGTGGCTCCTGCCACTGTGTAAAATTTTCACCAAAAATTTTGTACATTTTTGAGGTGTTTGCTATTTTTAGAAATTCAAAAATTGTTGTTTTTGTGACTGTCCATATTAAAAATTAATAAAAAATATTAAAACTGTGTTAAAAATTCCAAAAAAAATAGTATTTGTTAGTTTTTGTGTGTTTTAATTTCTATGCATGTTTAGCTATTTCTGGATATATAAAAATCTTAAAAATTTAAAAACCATTAAAAACTTATAAAAATTCTAAAAAAATATAGAAAACTCTAAAAATAATAAACTCTTCTTCTGAATTTTCTTTGTTATTTCTATTTCTCATAAAAATTACCTCCAGGCCATTATAGACCATTTGATATTTTTCATGGCCCTTTGAAGTCTGGCTGGACAATTTGCTACTATTTTTGACTTGTTTGATTTTGGAAAATTTTATAAAAATTATAAAAATCTCAAGAATTCACCAAAAATAGTAAAAAACCTAAAAACATAAAAATATTTTTGTTTGAATTTTTGGAGCTTTTTAGAGTGTTTAAATAATTTGTTGATTATGCTTATTTTTGTCTTTTTATTATTTTCCTCCAATAATAAAAATCCAAAAAATATAAAATTAATTAAAAAACACCAAAAATATTTGTTTTTCTTTTATTTTGCTTTCAGACTACTTCGTAGGTTGCGAGGCCAACTCGTGCTCCCTGAGTTTGACCCTGGGTGCTACACAAGGCTAATCTCAGAGCCAGGGCCACTATTTTTTCTTTTATTGATTTATATCTCTAATTGGTGGTCTGCTCTTTATTTTCTTGATCGAGCCTGATTTCTCGAGCGACTGAGGTCGTAACGACCTTAGCTATGTTTTATTCACCTTAGTCCATTCGGTGATTTGGCTCGCATCAGAATGGCGCCTTTGCCGGGGAGCACGTCTTAGTAGTCGATTTTATTTTCATTTTTTTCTTTTCTTTTTCGCGGCTTTTCGCAACTTTTTGTTTGTCTTTTATTTTCATTTTCTCTTGTTTTTTTATTTTATTTTTGGTTGTTTTGAGTGTTTATTTTTATTTCACATTTTTGCACATATACCGTATTTTGTTCACTTGCTTTATTTATCTGGTTTGTGACACACTTATTGTTTACTTGCGAGGGCCCGAGGACCGAGACAGCTCCTCTCGAGGAGCCTACGCAACCGCGAGAATCGGAGGCGGCTCCCTTCTCCACGGAACTGCAGGAGAGCACGAGGAAGCAGCAGGAGTGCAGGATTAGTTTATATTAGTTTAGTTTAATTTTCAGTACTTATTTGAACTGTTGTAATAATACAGGGATAGGACAAACAACCACTTAGGCTCTCGGGGTCTATTTCGCCGAGCACCAGTGTGCTATGGGGACCCCATCGGCTTTTTCGCGGCTTTTTACGCGGTTTTTATCGTTTATTTCCTGCCATATTGATTCTCGCGGATTTCAGCCTTAGCTTAGGATTTTTGCTTGATTGCATCATAATTAGTAGGGTCCATACACCTAATAACTTTGTCTGTACCAATAGACCATTAATTGGACTAAAATAAAAACTTAATAAAAAGACTACTTGGTCACTTGAGGGGTCCCGCGTCGCTAGAGGTTGTATACAACGCTGGCAGGACTCGTTCTAGCGGGCACCGATTGGCATCCGAGACCGGACACCGACCCCTCCTGTTGACCATTTAGCCATTGTTCTTTCGAGTAGAACTGCTTGTTAGTGCCCGGATTTCCGCTTGCATCATTTAGGTAGTTTTAATTCTATTTTTCAATTATGCGCGGATCATATTGCATGTAGACTGCTGGAGTCAGGTACGTCTTCTATCTCGTTTATGCATCGGTGATTTCACGTGCATCAACTTTTTCAACTTATCCACCAGTTTTTGGACTTAAATAACCAGGAGAACCGAAAAATTCGTTAGGCGATTGTTTTAATTGAAAAATACCTAAAAATCAAAACCATAAAATTGGGACTGCTAACTCAACTTGACCCTAAAAGACACTCATCAGAAAAATTTGTCTTGGGGAGAGCAACCCCCTCCTTGTCTGGTTTGCATGTGCGAGAGAGTGACCTGCACCCTAGGATAGAGCCACATCTGGACCCCTTTCAGACTAATGCTTCTGGGCTAGTCGTTCTCCAGTGAGGATCGCTCCGGTCTCTGGTAAAGCACGCCGCGATATCCTTAACAGAGCGAGCCGATTGGGTAGACGGTAAATGGTCCGCAGCTTGTACTGGCTGGGAAAGATCTAGTTCAGGATCGGGACAGTGTCTTGGGGGAATCGAATTCCCAACAGGTCACGTAATCGCTATGCTATCTTGACTTGATCACCTAATACAAACTGGCAAGGTAATTGACAGAACTCTTGCGGTCTTCAGCTCGCGTTGAGTAGGTGAATCAGGGGTTTTGTTTGCTCATCATAGTTGTTACCAGATCCCATCTGCCCACTCGCCAGATCAAGATGATGGACAGGAGGTCCCTTAGGCAGCCTCTGGCTGCACCGCTTTTCAGCACTCCCGTCCATTCATCTAGGTTGGTCCGCGAGAGCCGAGACCCGCTCTCCGAACCCAAGTTCGATTCCGCCCTGTTCCCCCTCAACCACCCTTCTACCAGTCCAGAGATACCAGTGCCAGATGAGAGACCACAGTCAGATTTATCGGCACTTGAGTTTGGGTCTTTTGCCTTTGCAGAGACCATGGCTGGCAGTAGCGACGACTGCACCGGAGGTCCCCAAGCCGAGCAGACATTCATCATGGACTAGGATGCGATCAACTCCACCCTGATTGCCTCCCTAGAGACAGTGCAGCATCAGTTGAGGGATCAGGGTGCCTTTATGATAGAGATGAGGAGAGAGATGGAGCAGATGCGAGCCGACTGTGACCAGCACGGGCCCGGAGATGGATCAAGGATACCTGACGATGCGGCGGCAGCAGCCATTGTAGACACGACAGCAGCCGCAGCAGCAATAGCACCAGACCAGCCGAGACCGATGCGGGAGTTACATAACCCCGGATCGACTTTGACACACCATTGGGTAGTTCTACCAGCTATCGTGGGGGGACTTCAAGTTTCCTCTGAACACCCTTCAGCTCCTCCCCTAGTTCAATGGGCTCACCACTGAGGAGCCCCATCTTCACCTCCATGAGTTTCTGATGATCTGCAGCACTGTCCACGACCGTCAGGTGGATGAGGATACTATCAGGATGATTGCCTTCCCCTTTTCACTGGCAGATAGAGCAGCCACCTGGCTGAAGCATCTAGGGATGTTCGTGTACACCTGGGAGCAGCTCCTTACCGAAAACTTCAACAAGTATTATCCACTCGGGCAGACGAACGCAACTAAGGCCATGATCAGCAACTTCTCCATGCTCCCCAATGAGCAATTCCAAGAGGCATGGGAGAGGTTCAGAGAGTTAACAGACAGATGCCCGCACCATGAGATCTCGAAGCTGAACTTAGTTCAGAGCTTCTTCTGCGGGTTGACACCAGAGCTGCAAGGCCTGGTGAACGCTTCATGTGGCGGGTCCTACTTTGCCAGAGATGAGGATCAGGTCTGGGCCATCTATGAGGAGATGGTCGAGAACTACACTGTGATGTCCCAGACCCGACTATACACTCAGGGACGCCCCCAGCCACAAACCGTGCAGTACCAGAGGATCGCACGAGTCGACGCCGGTCCTTCCACTTCGTCAGCGGCAGCCGCACATGCCAAGTCCACAGCCACCGACATGGGCATTATTAGCGAGAAGCTGGACCGGATGGAGATTATAGAGAAGAAGCAGTGCAGGGGTATATCGCAGATGGATCAGATGGCACAGACGTTGAGTGACTTGAAGACACAGCTCATGTGTCTCCAGGAGGCACAGGCGGCTTCTCAGCCCCGTCTTCAGTCATGAGGAGATCCGAGTGGTACTGGCAGCTCGTCCCAGCGATCCAGCTCCAGCCATCCTAGACAGGTACACCTTGTACAGGCGGAGCCGTACCAACAGTCGCAGCCCTACTACCAGTCACCTCCATCCCCAGACACTCAGATGGTGGTCTACCAGCCGGATCAGCCTCTGGTCGTATTCCCGCCACCCTCCTACGAGCCCGAGTTGTTGATGGATGTCAACGGGATTTGGTAGGACCTACCCCAGCTCGGTATCCGACGTGACAATCCTGGATTCCGTTGGTCAACAGGAGGTGCCAGTTCCCAACAGTAGCCTCCAGTTCAGGGTGGCCAGTACGTCCATCAGCGAGATCACCAGCAACAGCAGCCCCCAATAAAGCAGCAGCAGCAGCAGTCATTCCAGCCCCACCCACAGCAGTATGGTCCTCGTCCCTTGATGAATACTCATTCATCACTCTTTATTCTTATATTTTAGCTACAAAAACCTTTGCAAATGCATGTATATAGTTGTAAATAGAAATAATTACCAAAAGCATGCATTGTGTAAAAACCTATAATTAGCACGTTTTTGTGCAAAAATAAAGGAATAAAGACTAAAAAGAAAAAAAGGGAAATATTTACAATAAATATTGAGCAACTTAACCCAAGGGAGGGCTCAGCATGGGCCTGACCGCATAAAAGCCAAAATAGAGGGAGATAGGGGCTCATGTGTGTAAATATTTATGTAAATAAAATAAAAATATTTTCCTTCCAAAAAGAGACTAAAATAGGCTTGTAAATACTTGTATATATTTATAAAGATAAAAACAAGATAAAAATAGAAAAATTAAAAAGAAAACAAAAACATCACTTTCACCATGTATATAGTCCACTCATATTTATTTATTTAGCCTTATAAATAAAATTAATTCCCAAAAGTTTTGTAAATATTCTATATTATACAGTGTAAATAAATAAAATAAATTAAAACAAAAACAAAATAAAAATAACAAATTAAAAATCAAAATTAAAAACCCTATATTGTATATATACCTATATATAGCTATATAATGTAAGTACCTTATTTTTATATTGAAAAAGTAATTAAAAATCACAAAAAAATAGAAAATATTAAAACAAAAATATTTCATGTTTTGAGTTTTAATTAAATAAGCCATTTTCTATTTTTAATCGAATTTCAATTATTTTCCAGGTGGCAGCTTCCTATTGGCCTTGGGGATTGTTGACCGCCCGGTCAACTGCCCCCCCCAGGACCACTTCCCACGGGTTAGGTGGCCGACCTGACTTCTCCCTAATTTTGCACCTAAACCCGATTCTCTCTTGCCTAAACCTCGGGTCCGATTCATTCATGATACATCCGAGACCCTCGCCGGGGTATCCGCCTCGAGATCCGCGCGCTCCATTGCCCTACCCGCGCTCATCTTCCCGGACCCTCCAACGTATATAGCTCGAGCTCCGCCACCTTCATTCGCATCTTTGGCTCATTCGCTCCACCCCCAGTGACCTCCAGCGCGTGAGTGAGAGTGACAGCTCGCTCCAGGTGCTGTCGCAGCGAGGAGAGGGGCAGTGTCCCACTGATCCGGCGAGATACACCGCCGTGCTCCGCCCAGAGCCGGAGTTTGAGCCTCGGAGACCGACGCTCCTCGAGGCAAGGACCAGGAGCTGCGCAAGCTTCTTCCCGGTCGATTCGTCCACCCAGGTATACCCATCTCCCTTTCTTTTTCTTTAATTTTCGATTATCCCCAATTCGCTCCGCCGTCGTCTTCCTTCGATTCCGACCACCTCATCGTTCCGTTCGATCATCGGAATCCACCTTCGCCTCCGCCTTCCTCCCGCGCACGTTCTGCACCCATCCACTCAACCCAGCTCGCACAGGAGCTGGGGTTCGAGCTCCTCCGTCCACACTCTCGCCAGAGCTAGCCCATATCGATCCCCCGACCACTGTCACCACGCCTAACAGCGTCGAGGCACTTTGCCATCGACCCGCGAGTCTTCTGGACCCATTTTGCAGGTACATCGAGGGCCATCTGAGGTCCTCTGACTCAGGTCCAGTAGCTCCACCTCTGCCGACCTCGCCGGAGCTCTCCAGAGCTCGTTTGGGTCATCGGAGGGCACCATAAGCTGCGGAGCTTCACGGCGGAGCTTTTTCGATCTTCAGGAGCAGCAGGGGAGGATCCCAGCGCGTGTGTCGGGCCGGCGAAGCTCGCCGGCTAACTGTTCTTCCAGCATCTTCCCCGACCGTCCGATCGCCTTCGACCTCCAGTTCGCATCTCGACCGTCCACCTGAGGAGGTTCCGTCACCGTCAGATCCTTGGAGAGGCGATCTGGACCGCCCGATGCACGTGGTTTAGCCATCGACGCTCTCCACCATTCGATCCTCCACGTGGCTACGCATCCGTGATGAATACTCATTCATCACTCTTTATTCTTATATTTTAGCTACAAAAACCTTTGCAAATGCATGTAGATATGCGTAAATAGAAATAATTACCAAAAGCAGGCATTGTGTAAAAACCTATAATTAGCATGTTTTTGTGCAAAAATAAAAGAATAAAGATTAAAAAGAAAAAGAGGGAAATATTTAGAATAAATATTGAGCAACATAACCCAAGGGAGGGCTCAGCATGGGCCTGACCGCATAAAAGCCAAAGTAGAGGGAGATAGGGGCTCATATGTGTAAATATTTATGTAAATAAATAAAAATATTTTCCTCAAAAAAATAGATGCAAATGGGTTTGTAAACACTTGTACATATTTAGAAATATAAAAACAAGATGAAAATATAAAAATTAAAAAGAAGACAAAAATATCATTCATGTGCATGATCACCTTGTATATAGTTCCATCATCCCTATTTATTCAGCCTTATAAATAAATAAAATTAATTTCCAAAATTTTTGTAAAGATTCTTTATTATATAATGTAAATATATAAAATAAAAACAATTAAAACAAAAACAAAATGAAAAAAACAAAATTTAAAAACACAAAAATATATTGTAAATATACCATGTATATAAATGTACATATGTATTTATTTCACCTATGTATATAAATAATAAAAAAAATAAAAATGTCTTTTTATTCCTTATTTTATAGTAAAAATAAATAAAATATAAAATGGGAATAAAATTGTACAAAAATAAGAAATTAAAAATCAAAAATCAAAATCCTATATATTGTATATATACCTATATATGAACCTACTATGTAAATACACTCTTTTTACTTTGAAAAATTAATTAAAAATCACTAAAAAATAGAAAAAAAATATTTCATGTTTTAAGTTTTCACTAATCCGGCCATTTGCTACCTTTAAATTCATTTTCAAAATCCAGCCACGTGGCCTTCTCTCATTGGTCCTGGGGATTGTTGACCGCCCGGTCAACTTCCCCCCCAGGACCACATCACACGGGTTCTTAGCGGGTAACCCATCTTCTCGGATTTTTAGCGCTTAAACCCGATTCACCCCCACTCAAACCCCAGTTCCGATTTGATCTTGATATACCCGAGACCCTCGCCGGAGCTCCTGCATCGGGATCCGCACGCTTCCACGCCCTACCCGCGCCTTTTTTCCCGGACTCTCCTGCATATAAAGCTCCAGCTCCGCCTCCTCATTTCTCATCTTTGGTCATTCGATTCCACCCCCTATGAGCTCCAGCGTGCTCGTGAGAGTGACAGCTCACGTCCTGTGCTGTTGAAGCGAGGAGAGGGAGCGTGACCACTGATCCGGCGAAGCTTCGCCGCCTTGCTCCGCCACCAGCTGGAGCTCGAGCCTCGGAGGGAGACGCTCCTCGAGGCGAAGACCCAGAGCACCCTTAGCTCATCCCCAGTCTCCTCGTCCACCCAGGTAGTCCCTTAGAACTTTCTTTTTCTTTGATTTTCCATTTCCCCCAAATCGTCGCTCCGCCGTGTTACGCCGATTCCGACCACTCCATAGCTCTATTCGATCATCGGGATCCACATTCACCATTGCCTCCTTCCCGCGTACCTTCTCCATATCCCCATCCACCCCAGCTTGCACAGGAGCTGGGATTCGAGCTCCACCGTCCCCCCCTTCGCCGGAGCTCGCCCATATCGCCTCACCGTTCACCGTCACCCCGCCTAACCGGGTCGAGGCAGTTTGCCCTCGACTCGCGAGTCTTCTGGTCGTCTTTGCAGGTACTACCCAGCCCATCTGAGGGCTTGGGTCATTCGGGCCAGGAGCCTCGCCTCCGCCGACCTTGCCGGAGCTCCCCAGAGCTCGGCTGGACCATCAGAGGCCACCAACAGCTGCAGAGCACCACGCCGAAGCTTCTCCGATCTTCAGGCGCAACAGAGGAGGTCAGGAGCGCACGCACGAGGCCGGCGTACTTCGCCGGCCACCTATTCTTCCTCGACCTTCAGACGCCGTCCGATCAGCCCTCCCGCTCCAGTTGTCATCTGGACCGTCCGTTCCAGGAGCCGCCTTCAACGTTTGATCTGAGGAGGATAGATCTGGACAGCCCAATGCTCGAGGGTTAGCCACAGAGAGCCACGACCGTCCGATGCACCACGTGGCTTACCCCCAGCCGTCGGATCACTTCGAGGACCCCAGCCTTTGAGCGCCAGCCGATCCCCACCGTCGATCACTCCACGTGGCCTCCATCCTACGGTCCGCATTAATAAAGGGTAATTTACCCTTAGGCCCCCTCTGTTATTTTATTTAGTTTTTAGTCTTGTAAATACGTAGTTTAGGTTTTTAGTTTCTGTAACTTTTGCATAGAGACCCTTGTGCTTGTTTTCAATTGCTAATATGCCCCTGTGTATGGTCTGACACGTGCTTCGACACGTGAGTCTCTGGGCTTCTTACGTTATCTACCCTGTAGTTCTGAATGTTAATGATTGAATGAAAGTTTGTGTTTATTTGCATTTATAACCCTGTGCGTGAAACATTTGAGCATGTGCGTGATTTTTTGGGTTATTTGCAGATAAGCCCCTGGGCTTTTGGTACCTGTTACCAAATAGCCCTCGGGACTTATTTTCATTACATTTGGGTCCTTGAGTGCCCCAGGCACGCGCGTAGCACGTGTTTTGCTGGGTTAATTGCACCAGACCCCCCAGACTTCCGGGTATTTGCACTTTGGTCCCTGTGCACTCTGCCCCTTCTTTATTTTTGAATAAACTAGTAAACAACCTCCAAATCCAACGAAAATTGGACACATGGCTCCTGCCATAGTGTAAAATTTTCGAGGATTTTTGGAGACATTTTTGTTTTCATTTGATATTTTTAGAAATTAAAAAACCTCCATTTTTGCCACTGTCTAACTTTAAAAACCCCCAAAAAATATTAAATAGTGTCTAAAAATTATAAAAACATTGTCTACTGTTTGTTTTGTCAAGTTTGATTTTCTAGCCAATTTTGGCTATTTTTCATCATTGAAAACCACTAAAAATTGAAAAACACTTAAAAACTTATAAAAATTCTAATAATTAAACCAAGAATCAAAAAATAATAATATAGGTGCCTAATTTTTCCTTGTTTTATTCCCTTTACAGGAAAATTACCTCCAAGCTAATTTGGGGCCTTTAGATATTTTATCTAGGCCCTTTTAGCTCGGCTGGACAGTACCCCCCATTTCAGTCCTTGTTTGATTTTTAATTAATTAAATAAATATCAGAAAAATCCCAAAAATTCACCAAAAACACTAAAAATTATAAAACACATAAAATATTTTTGTTAGAATTTTTGGTTGATTTTTAGTGCATTTAATAATTTGTTGAAGTGTGTAGTTCCTTAGCTTTTATTATTTTCTTAATTAACTAAAAATCCAAAAAAAATATAAAATAATTAAAAACCACCAAAAATATTTTCTTCTTTTATTTTAATTTCCTTTTTGACTACTTCGTAGGCCGCAAGGCCAACCCGTGCTCCTTGTGTTCGACCCTGGTCGCTATACCAGGTTAAATTAATAGCAGGACCGCTATCTTGTTTTTGATTGATTTTCATCTATCTTGGTGGTCTATTTTTCTTGATTGACCTAGCTGAGTGATTGAGGTCGCGACGACCGATTGATACCTTTACCTTGGTCGTTCAGCTTCGTGTCATAAGAATGGCGTCGTTGCCGGGGAGCACGGCTTAGTAGTTTTTATTTTATTTTTGTTTTTGTTTTCGCGGCTTTTCGTGGCTCTTTTAGAGCTCGCGGCTTTTTCGCGGCTTTTGTTTACATTTCATTTTTGCTTTATTTTGTTTTATTTTCTTTTCTTTTGTTTTTGTTTTTATTTTACTTTGAGTATTTATTTTATTTTGCATTTTTGCATATATACCCTCATTTTATTTCAATTTATTTTTCTTATCATTATTTGATTATTTTGGTCTGACCACTTGTCTCTGTTTCTTGCGAGGGCCCGAGGACCGCAGAGGCAACTTTCGAGGAGCCGACGCAACCGCAAGACTTGGTGGCAGCTCCCTTTTGTACGGAGCCGCAGGAGAGAGCGAGAGGCGAGTTGAGTGGGAGAGGTTTTATTTTTCTTTTATTTGATCATTATTGTAATAATACAGGTACTCAGACTTGGACTCTTTGGACTCTTTGACTTAGCGAGTCTGTTTCGCCAAGCACCGGTGTGCTCGGGGGACCCTTAGGTGTTTTCGCGGCTTTTTCACGGCTTTGTTTTCTTTTCTTTTTTATTGTCTTTTCCGGTGTTTACGCGGTTTTTATCGAGCCCCTAGACTTAGGATCTTCTGCTTGCTTGTGCCGTAATTAGTAGGGTCCCCACACCTAATTATCTGCCTGTTCCTATAGTGCGCTTAATTGGACCTACTAATAATCAATTAATAAAAATAACTGATTCATCTCCTTCGTAGCCTACGTGCCGCAACTTGCCCCGTAAAGCGCTTTCTCCTACCCCCGATTTGTCGGGCAGAGGAGGGGTGGGCCAAGACCGGACCCTTTGGCTTGGAGGTTGGTGACTAGTTAGACGGTTCTGCGAGTAGACTTGCTCATCTAGGACTCGGTTTTTATCGCTGCATCATTTAGGGTAGTTTATTTTCAGTCTTTAAATTCTGCGCGGATCACTTGCATGTAGAGTGTTGGAGGCAAGGTACGCATTTCTATCTCAGCATGCATCATTGATTTCATCGCGCATCGGCTTTTTCGTCTTCTCCCCCTATTTCGGATTAAATAACCAGGAGAACCGAAAAATTCATTAGGCCTTTGTTTTTATTGAAAAAAATTAAAAAGAAAAACAATAAAATTGGGACTGCTAAGACTATTGACCCTAAAAGACACTCACCTTAATAAATTGTCTTGGGGAGAGCAACCCCCTCATTGTTTGGTTTGCTTGCACGAGAGAGTGACCCGCACACTAGGTAGAGCCCTCCGGTGCTATTTCTAACTGACTACCGACTCTTCCGTGCGGGCCAGTTGGTTGGAGTAGCATCGGGTATCCCAACAGGTCACGTAAGCGCTCTGATAGACTGTTTGTTCACCTAATAAAAACTGACAAGATAATTTGACCGAGCCTTCACGGTCTTCAGCTCATGTTGCGTTGGTGAACAGAGGGGTTTGCATTTTGATCATAGTTTTTCCAGATCTCATCCGCCCTACTCGACCAGATCACGATGATGGGTAGATGATGACACGGCCGAATGATCAAGGCAAAGGTGTCTAGATGGTCGTTGCGACCTAGATCACCTGGCTATGTCAATCAAGAAAAATGAACCACTCGCGAAGAATAAAATCAATCAAAACAAAGAAGCGGTCCTGCTATGTGATTAACCTGGTATAGCACCCAGGGTCGAACTCAAGGAGCACGGATTGGCCGAAGGCCTACGAAGTAGTAAAAACAAATAAAATAAAAGAGGAAAATATTTTTAGTGGTTTTTAATTATTTTTATATTTTTTTTATTTTTAAATGATTAAGAAATTAAGAAAAGTAAATACAAGCACACTTTCAACAATTTATTTAAAGCAACAAAAATCAACCAAAAATTAAAACAAAAAAATTTTTATGTGTTTTATAATTTTTTATGTTTTTGGTGAATTTTTTATAATTTTCTGATGTTTATTTTATTTTCTAAAAATCAAACAGTGGCGAAAATAAGGGGTACTGTCCAGCAAAGCCAAAAAGCCCTAGATAAAGTACCTAAGGGCCTCTAAATGGCCTGGAGGTAATTTTACTGTAAAATAGCTAAAATAAGGAAAATTTAGGTACCAATTTTTATTATTTTTGGGTTTTTATTTTATTTATTAGAATTTTTATGGGTTTTCGAGTGTTTTTAGATTTTTAGTGTTTTTAAGCAATGAAAAATAGCCAAAATTGGCTAGAAAATCAAACAAACTAAACTAAACAGTAGACAATTTTTATAGAATTTTTAGGGAAGTTTTTATATTTTTTTGTGATTTTCCAAACTAGACAGTAACAAAAATAAAGGTTTTTGAATTTTTAAAAATAGCAAACAAAATCAGAAATGTCCTAAAATGCAAATACCCAAAGTTCTGGGGGTCCCGGTGCAAAATACCCAGCAAAACACGCGCCACGACGTGCCTGGGGCACTCAGGGACCTAAATGTAACAAAAATAAGTCCCGAGGACTTATTGGTAACACGTACCAAAAGTCCAGGGGCCTTAGTTGCAAATAACCCAAAAAATATTGCACATGCGGAAATAAACCACGCACAAGGGTATAAATGCAATTAACTAAAAACTTTCATTCATTTCATAACAACCAGAACTACAAGGGCATATGCTGCAAATAACCCAAAATATCACGTGGCGAAGCACGTGGCTCACAACAGGTAGGGGTATACATGCAAATATCTAAAGCTCAGGGTCCTCTATGCAATTAAACCTAAAACTAAACAACGTACTTAAATATTTGCAGGACTAATGCGAAATAAAACAAAGATAAGGGCCTAAGGGTAAATTACCCTTTATTAACCGGAACGGCTGGATGACTGCCACGTGGAGATCGGACGGTCCAAACGGGGGCGGCTCTCAGCGCTGGAACTGCTCTGGTTGATCCAACGGTCTAGGCCAGGACATGTGTGGATCTGACGGTCCGGATCAGTCGCCTCAGATCTGACGTCGAGGGGCGCTCCAGGAACCAACGGTCAGGATGGCGTCTGGAGCTGGGGGTTGATCCAACGACGCTGGAGGGTGCTGGAAGAACTGGGCCCCGGCGAGCTTTGCCGGGCTCGTGCTGGCGCTGGCCTCCTCCTCGGAGCACTCTGATGATCGGAGAAGAAAGATGGTGCGCTCCTGCGTCAGCTGCGGCGCTCCGATGATCGACCCGAGCTCGGAAGCGCTCAGGGGCGGTCGGCGGAGCTGGTCTTCTGGCCGAATGACGGAGAGCCTCAGATGGCCCTCGTTCTGACCTGCAAAGTGAACCAAAAGACTCACGGGTCGAGGGAAAATTGCCTCGACCCGGTTAGGCGATGTGAAGGTGGCTGGTGCGTCGGGGTGGCGGGCTCCGGCGAAGGTGGTGGACGGAGGAGCCCGGTTCCCAGCTCCTGTGCGAGCTGGGTTGCGTGTGGGTGGAGAACGTGCGGCGGAGGAAGGCGAACGTGAAGGTCTGGTCCGATGGTCGGATGGTGGTCGGAACCGGGGTGAATCGAAGAAAGACGACGGTGGCGCAAATTGGGGGTAAACGAAAATCGAACGAAATGGCAGAGCTACGGGACTACCTGGATGAACGGTGAGACTGGGGAAGAGCAGAGGGTGCTCCTGGTCATCGCCTCAAGGGTCGTCTCGGCCCGAGGCTCGAAGCTCGAAGCTCGCTCAGGTGGCGGAGTTACGGCGGCTACGTCGCCGGATCAATGGATTCGCCGGCTCTCCTCGCTACAACAGATCGGGGATGCGAGCTGTCACCTCACTCTCTCTCTGGAGCTCACTGGAGAACGAAGCAAATGGCCAAAGATGGAAAGAGAAGGTGGCAGAGCTGCAGCTAAATACGATTAGGGGTCCGAGAAGGAAGGGTCCGGGCAAGCTCAGGAGCGCGCGAATCCCGAGGGAGCGGCTCCGGCGAGGATGTCGGATGCAAGGGGAATGATTCGGACCCGGGGTTCAAGGAGATGGGTGTCGGGTTGAGCGGGTAATAATTGTAGAAATCGGGTCCGCTGCTCAGACCCGTGGGAAGTGGTCCTGGGGGGGCTAGTTGATCGGGCGGTCAACATCCCCAGGACCCAATGGGGTTCGGCCACGTGGCTGGATCTTGAGGTGACAAATCGAGGTAGCTAGGGGCCGAATCTGCAAAAACTCCAAACATGAAATATTTTTATTTTATTTTTTTTTATTTTTTGGTGATTTTTAATTAATTTTTGGAAATAAAGATAGGCTATATACATAATATGTACTAGATATAGGTATATACAATATATAGGGTTTTGATTTTTGATTTTTATATATTATTTTTATACAATTTTATCCTCATTTTATATTTTATTTATTTATAGAATAAAATAAGGAGTAAAAAGGTATTTTTATTTTATTTTTATTATTTATATACATAGGTAAAATAAATAGATATGTACATCTATATACATGGTATATGTACAAGGTATTTTTTGCATTTTTAATTTTTCTATTTTTATTTTGTTTTGATTTTAATTGTTTTTATTTTATTTATTTACAACATATAATATAGAATATTTACAAAAAGTTTGGAAAATAATTTACATAATTAAATAAATACCTAGATGTGATGTATGCACATGATGAAAGGGATATTTTTTATTCTTTTTAATTTTTAATTTTTTTAATTTTTTTTATTTTGTTTTAATATTTTTATAAAAATATCTACAAGAATATTTTTGAGTGAGGAAAATATAGTTTTATTTATTTACACAAATATTTACACAAGAGCCCCTATCTCCCTCTACTTTGGCTTTTATGCGGTCAGGCCCATGCTGAGCCCTCCCTTGGGTTAGGTTGCTCAATATTTATTCTAAATATTTCCCTCTTTTTCTTTTTAATCTTTATTCTTTTATTTTTGCACAAAAACATGCTAATTATAGGTTTTTACACAATGCATGCTTTTGGTAATTATTCCTATTTACACATATCTACATGCATTTGCAAAGGCTTTTGTAGCTAAAATATAAGAATAAAGAGTGATGAATGGGTATTCATCACCCCCCTATACTTAACTTTGCTAGTCCCTTAGCAAACACTTATTTGAAAAAGAAGTGAAAAAGAAAGAAAGAGAAAGAAAAAGAGGATGTACATGGATCAAGGTTGATTATTAAACTTGCCTTCATTAAATTGGGGTATGGAGATCGATCAGATCTTTGGATTATTAGTGTGTCGGAACCTTATTTAGACTTAAGCTTAAAGCCTAACAGCCTCTAAGTTCCACTAATATATAACCAAGACTCCTCAATGCTCCAGATCAGAACAAGTCATCAATCACAAACCCTGAAGACCATGAATCTTTTCTTGTCCTGTGAATGTGAAGTCTAAGCTCTCTACCTCAGAAATGGCAACTTGACAACCCTCCCTAACAAGGTAACTCTATGACCTCAATCTGGCCACTCTTTCCTCGAGGAGCGGGGTATTCCCTTCTAAGTTCAAGTTCAACCGGCTCAAGAAGAGGGGGAAGAAGAGAATGGGTCAAGGCCAGTGTAGCCAAGTACCCTTGGGAGCTTGACCAGTGTAGCCAAGTCTCCCTGCTGCAAGCTACAACAGGTGGATCATGAAACCAAGCTTTGCTTATTGCACTCTATATACATACTCCGGTGGGATTATCATTTTCTATCAGACCCACCAATTTTTTGGAGTTCTTTTCTTTTTGCACATTTTTTTTCAGGTGCATCTGTACAACATATACATGTGCAGCATATATACAAGGAGTTTTTCCTCTTGAGCCAGTAGACTATCCCTCTTTTGAAGCTTTATTGCAACCCACAACTCCCGTCGTTAGACCTCATGGCAACCAGACCAAGTTGAGACGCACTTCCTTCACTATAAGAAGAAGAGAGGTTCCGCCTAGAAGTACTACCCTCATATGCTACCCCAAGTCAAGGAAGACTGCCTCCTCACAACCTCATCCGTAGAGAGCTCGGTGCATAGTGCTGGTGTCCAAGTAAAGCCATAATCTATACGAGTCATGTGTTGTTGTTAAGTGCTCTACATAGGCTCATTAAGATGACATGTGATCATAGCCTAGTGGACTCAAAGAATTAAGTCACCGTGGACCTGAAAAGCCTTAAACCTAAGTCCTATAAGGTTCCTCTTAAAATTAGGTGGATTAAGATTTTAATCAAGCTCCATTTCTCAATTTGATTCCAGGCGAGTTTAAATGTCAACTATCATCCAGAAAAACTATATACATATGTACAAAAAGATGCTTATTTACACAAAGTTTACAATCATGCAAAATTTTTGAAAAATGTTTTAAAATCATGAATGGATGATGCATGAAGTGCAAATTTTGCAAAAAGATATTTACACACATTTACACAAGATTTCTGCAAACTTTTGATTTTCAAAACATTTTGGAAAAATTTTGTACTATATACATAATTTTGATACGAAAATATTTACACAAGCTTTACACAAAAGATTTTTGAAATCATTTTTACAAAAATAATTTGTACACTAGCTATGTATGTGCAAATAAAAGAAGATTATGTACATGAAAATTTTTAATTTTTGTGGTTTTTAGCCATTTTATTTATTAACACACTCACACAAAGTACGAGTTATGGATAAAGTATATATGAATATATACACACCCCCCTATACTTAGCTCGAACGATGTCCTCAGAGTCAAGAGCGATGGAGAAGACATAACTCGTGCTAGGTATAGGGAAGTGAAAAGAAAGGCTATACACAAAGAAATGAAAAGTCAAGAGGGACTTAGGTCTCCCCCCTATACTTAGGATCAAGTAATCCTAAGTATAGCAGGCTGTATACTAAGGGAAAACCTGAGTGCAGAATGTACAGGGTCTACCCCCCCTATACATAGGGTGAAATATCCCTAAGTATAGGCAACAAAAGCAGGGGTAAACAGAAACAAAAGAAATACTCAAAAGGTCTCACATCCCCCCTATACTTAGGGTAAAGTGCACCCTAAGTATAGCATAATCACAAGATGAAGGAAGGGATGTGGGACTAAAGAATGTAGTGATATGGACATCTGGATCTATACAAAGCGGAAGATCAGTGTAACTCAGGCGTGAGATGCATTAGATGTGAGTCAAAGACCACATCTCACGCGAAATGAATAGGGGCAAGATCAACGATCCGCGGCTCATGATTTAGAAATGGCTTGAGCCGCTGGCCGTTCACTCGAAAGGTACTCTCAGAAGACAACTCAGATATGTCAATGCTACCATTGTCGTGTACCTTTCTAACCAGATAAGGTCCCTTCCATTTGCTCTGTAGCTTCCTGGAAATAATCGTAGCCTCGCATCAAACAGCCATACTCTCTGTCCAATCTCAAAATGCTTGTGGCTGATATGAGAATCATGCCACTCCTTGACCTTCTCCTTATAATGTAGGCTGCTTGAGAAAGCTGCATCTCTAAGCTCCTCCAGGGCAGCTAGCTCTGCCCTCCTCTGGTCTCTCATACCATCTGGATCCATCAAAATATCTGTAACTGCCCAAAGTGACTTGTGCCTCAGCTCAACAGGTAAATGGCATGCTTGCCATACACGAGGCGAAAGGGAGATGTGCCCAAAGGTGTCTTGTAAGACGTCCTATATGCCCACAAGACCGAGTCCAAAAGCTGTGACCAATCCTTTCGGTCAGGGCAGACGACTTTCTGCAGAATGGTCTTGATCTCCCTATTCGACACTTCGGCTAGACCATTCATCTGTGGATGGTAAGGTGTAGCAACACGATGGTCTATGCCGAACTCGCTAGCAAGTGCCTTCACCTGGTTGTTGATGAAGTGAGATCCCCCATCAGAAATCAGAACTCGTGGAACCCCGAACCGCGTGATGATATGCTTCCTCAAAAATCTGCAAACTGTCCTCGCATCAGCGGCTCGGGTGGGGGTAGCCTCCACCCAACGACTCACATAATCAACGGCCAACAGAATGTACTCAAATCCCTGACTCTTAGGGAATGGACCCATGAAATCGATGCCCCATGCGTCAAAAACCTCACAGAAGTGAATGGGCTGCATCGGCATCATATCACGTTGTCCACAAGTGCCCATCCTCTGACAGTCAGTACACCTCTTCACGAACTCATCTGAGTCCTTGAAGAGGGTAGGCCACCACAAGCCGGATTGGAAGCACTTTCTGTGCCGTTCTCCTCCCAGAATGATGTCCCCCTGCCTCAAGCTTGTGGCAGTAGGTGAGGACGCTATGGTGTTCCTCCTGAGGAATACACCGACGCCAGACGCTATCCCCTCCTTCGTGGTAAAGGATGGGATCCTCCCAATGGTAAGACTTGGCCTTCGCTAGGAAGGTCTCAAGCCTCTGCCTGGGCCAATCTTGTGGGACCTTCCCAGCAACGAGAAAGTTCACAATATCGGCGTACCATGGGAGTGAGGCGATAGCAAGGATCGCCTCATATGGGAAGGTATCTCTAATAGGGTCAATCTGCTCAGAATCCTCAGGCTGCTCTAGTCGGGAGAGATGATCCGCCACCACATTCTTGACTCCAGGCTTATCCTTGATCTCGATGTCAAACTCCTGGAGTAGAAGGATCCATCTAGTCAGTCTGGCCTTGGCATCCTTCTTTGCCATGAGGTACCTGATGGCAGTGTGATCTGTAAACAAAGTCACTCTAGATCCAATGATATACGATCTGAACTTATCTAGGGCGAACACTACGGCTAGCATCTCCTTCTCTGTGACCGTGTAATTCCGCTGGGCGGAATCCAATGTGCGGCTAGCGTAGTGTATGGCAAATGGAACTCCATCCCTCCTCTATCCCAGCACTGCCCCTACGGCAAAATCGGAGGCATCCGTCATGATCTCGAATGGGAGAGACCAATCAGGCGGCTGGAGGACAGGAGCCTCTATGACACACTGCTGGAGAGTCGCGAAGGATGAAAGACACTTGTCATCGACAAGGAACTCGGTGTCTTTCGTCAAGAGGTCAGTCAACGGTCGGGCAATCCTACTGAAATCTCGAATAAATCTCCTATAAAATCCAATGTGCCCCAGGAATGACCGTAGCTGCCTCAGATTGGACGGCGGTGTGAGTTTCCTAATGACATCAACCTTGGCCGGATCAACCTCCATGCCCCTGTTGGAGATGATGTGGCCGAGCACCGTCCCTTGAGTCACCATGAAGTGACTCTTCTCCCAAGATAAAACCAAATGATACTCAATACATCGCTGGAGTACCCGGTCTAGGCAGTCAAGACAGGAGTCGAATCCGTCGCCGTAGACCGAGAAGTCGTCCATGAAGACCTCTAAACACTCCCCTACCATGTCCCGAAAAGATCGACAACATGCACCTCTGAAATGTCGCAGGGGCATTGCATAGCCCAAATGGCATGCGTCGAAAAGCATATGTGCCGAAGGGACAGGTAAAGGTGGTCTTCTCATGATCCTCAGGAGCGATGGCCACTTGGTTGTAGCCCGAGTACCCATCCAGGAAGCAGTAATGGCTCTTCCTTGCCAGTCTCTCAATTATGTGGTCAATAAAAGGCAGGGGAAATGGTCCTTCTTGGTGTCCTGGTTGAGTCTCATGTAGTCAACACAGACCCTCCAAGAGGTGGGTACTCGTGTAGCAATCTCCTTTCGCGACTCACTGATCACAGTCGTGATGCACATCTTCTTGGGCACCACATGCAAGGGGCTGACCCACTTGGAGTCAGAAATGGGATAAATAAAATCTGCACTCCACCATTTCGATATTTCCTTCATCACGACCTCTCTCAGGTTGGGGTTCAGTCGCCATTGGAACTCATGCGACGGGCTTTGCCCCTTCTTCGAGATAGATATGGTGGGAGCACACTGATGGACTAATCCCATGGAGATCTGCTACGCTCCATCCGATCACCTTGCGGTTCTTTTCAAGAATCCCCATCATACGGGATTCCTGCTCTCTAGTCAACTCCGCGGAGATGATGACTGGGTACATCTCTGGCTCGCCCGCAAGGAACCGATACTTCAGCGAAGTAGGGAGCGGCTTCAGCTCTGGAATGCTCGGGGCTGGCAAATCTGGCTGCGGAAGAAAGTGAGTGAATGCTGCTAAGTCTGCCAAATCTGCCTGGGAGAAAGAAAGCGCACTCTCGCAAACTGGATCGGGGGAAGGCTGCTCAACTGCACTGTCTCTGGTCTTCTCTGCATCTGCCTCCTCCTCATCTGTAGCTCAGGTGACTCAGGTCTGGCATCTGATCATCACAATCGGCCCAATCAGACTCTGAATCCGAGGGATCTGTATCAACCGTGGTGGCATCAGTACCACCGTAAAGCAAGGTGGCCTCAGCACCACCATCACTGAAAATCGTGTCGTGATTAAGGACCGGCTCTGCTGCCTCTATGGTATCCTGAACCATGGCTGTGCTCTCCAGACTCTCCTCTGCTATCATCTCAGCATCAGCTGTATCTGAATATGAGAGGATGGTCTGTGCTGCAGGATCTGCCCAAGCTGCCTCATCGTTTGTGATCACAAAATCACAGTCCCGGTTGATGTCTGGCTCTGCGTCTGTCAGCTGCTCTGAATCTGTATTCGCAACTGAGCGGGCTCTCTCTCTAGCTCTGTAGTCCTCGACTGTCTCTATTTGTATACTCTCTCCCTCGACGCGAAAGTACACCTTCCGCTATAATGATCAGTCACCGCCTTGGCTGTGGCCAAAAACGGACGACCAAGGATGATGGGGGTATCGGCCACTGACTCAGGGATCTCCATGTCCAACACTATGAAGTCCACGGGGAATTTCAGGCCCTGAATCGTGACGATAACGTCTCGTAATAACCCCTTCGGCCTCTTGACATTTCGATCAGTGAACTGAAGGACTGTCCTGCTCTGTCGAAGAGTGCCCAACTCGAAGCGGTCGAGAAGGGCTACCGGAAGAAGGTTGATCGACGATCCGCTATCTAGTAGAGTACGGTCGAACCTCTGCTCACTGATCTGGCATCTGACATACGGGGCCCCTGAATCTGGCCTCTTGGCTGGCAGACGGTTCTGGATCGCAAAACACGTGGCTTTCGTCAGCACATGTATCTCTGAAGTGTGGTTCCTCCTCCTCCTCCAGACTGTGGTCCTGTCTCTCAAAGAACGCTGGAGGAGGGGGATGTGCTGCAAAGCCTCCTGGAGGGTCAGCTGGATGTGAAATCGGTCTATCATGCTCTGGCTGAACTCCTCAAGCTCTCTTTTTTTTTGGATCTTTTTCTTTTTTCTTCCCCCTTCCCCATCTGAAGGGCTCTAGGGAAGGGATCATAGGGTCCTTCTCAGATGAAGGACTAGGAAAAGGCCTAGACGGTTCGACGACCGGATCCACACATACATCATGCACCACAGTGGGACCAGAAGAAACTAAACCTTTTCCTTTATTCAAACCAAAGTTCTGAGATACATCAAGGCGTGGAAAGACAACATCTCTCTCAACACAAACACCGGTGGCCTCAGTACCACCACGGGCTGGCTTTGCTGCTGCTGCTGGTAGACGTCTCGCGGCATCAGTACCGCGGGCTGGCTCGGCTATCCTGGTGGCGTCAGTACCACCTCCTCGAACTGGTGAAGCGGCGGCCTCAGTACCGCCGGTGGGATCAGCATCCTTGGTGGCATCAGTGCCACAATCATCATCTGGAGCGGCCTCAGTACCGCTCTCCTCCTCCTCATGTGGCGCCTCTGAAGTATCCTCGTGGTGAAGCTTAGATGAGGCGCCGCCGCCTGCTGGGGTCCTACCGCTCCTAAGTGTGACAAAATCAGCATCAAATAGATCTGAAGATGTATCAACAAATGGGTCACTAGGAGTGGCAAACTCAGTGTGTACTACCTGCTCAGATTTCCTCTTGAGGTTATTCGGATTCGGCTCAATCTGAGCTGGAATGGCGGCCTTCCCTCTCACCAAGTCCCGCATCTCCTGGCGGAACTCATCCATCTCCCGTCTGAATGTGGCCTGCTGGTCCGTGAGGAGGCGGGCGATGTCATCCAAAGCGGGGCTCTCGTGGGAGCCCGACGGGTATCCTCTCTAGGGGTGAGGATGTTGGAACTGCTGGTGGTGGTAAGAGGGGTATGAGGAAGTTGCTGCTGCTGAACTGGGTGAGCCTGCTGCTCACGTCTCCACGACTGTCCCTGCTGCTGATAGGGATGAGGAACGAAGGATGATGGCTGGTGCTGCTGGTATGCTGGGGTTGCTGCTGCGACTGCTGGTGATTTCTCTGCTGGGAGTACTGCCCTCCCTGACCTGACGGTTGCTGCTGGGGCTGGGCACCACCACTCCCCCACCTGAATCCGGGATGGTCTCGTCGGATCCCAGGCTAGGGGCGGTCATACAAAATCCCGTTGACATCCATCAACGGCTCGGCATCGTAGGGGGCTGGTGGGAGTACTGCCAGAGGCTGGTCCGGCTGGTATACCACCATCTGCATGTCTGGAGATGGTGGGACTGGTAGGTGGGCTGCGGCTGCTGGTACGGCTCCGCCTGTACAAGGTGAACCTGTCTAGGCTGCACAAGGGTGCTGGAGCGTTGGGACGAGCTGTTGCTGCTGCCGGAGTCGCCTCGCGACTGAAGACGGGGCTGAGGAGCCGTCTGTGCCTCCTGGAGACACATGAGCTGTGTCTTCATGTCGCTCAGAACCTGTGCCATTTGTTCCATCTGAGTGATGCTCTGGCACTGCTTTTTCTCAATCAGCTCCATGCGGTCCAACTTCTCGCTGATGATACCCATGTCCGCAGCTGTCGACTCTGCCTGTGCTGCTGCGACTGCGGACGAACTAGATGGACCTGCATCTACCCGTGCTATCCGCTGGTACTGCATGGGTCCTGGCTGCTGTGGCTGGGGTCTTTGAGTATACAACCTGGTCTGGGACATCACCATGTAATTCTCAGCCATCTCCTCATAGATGGCACAGACCTGGTCTTGGTCCTTGGCAAAGTAGGACCCGCCGCAAGAAGCATTCACCAGACCCTGAAGCTCTGGCATCAACCCGCTGAAAAAGCTCTGAACTAGGTTCGGCTTGGAGATGTCGTGGTGCGGGCATCGGTCTAGGAGCTCTCGAAACCTCTCCCATGACTCGTGAAACTGCTCGTTGGGGAACATGGAGAAGTTGCTGATCAGGGCCCTCGCTGCATTCGTCCGCCCGAGTGGATAGTACTTGTTCAAGTACTCGGTGCGGAGCTGCTCCGAGGTGTACACAAACCTCCAAGATGCTTCAGCCAGGTGGCTGCTCTATCTGCCAGTGAAAACGGGAAGGCTATCATCCGGATCGTGTCCTGGTCCACGTGTCGGTCGTGGACAGTGCTGCAGATCATAAGAAACTCTTGGAGGTGGTGGTGGGGCTCCTCAGTGGCAAGTCCGTGGAAACGGGGCAGTAACTGCAAAGTGTTCGGGGGGAACTTGAAGTCCCCCATGATCGTCGGCACTACTACCCAATGATGCATGAGTGTCGATCCGGGGTTGTGCAACTCCCGCATCGGTCGTGGTGGTCCTCCTGCCGCGGCGCCTCCAGCTGCGGCGGCGGCGGCTGCTGCTGCCGCTGCGGCTGCTGCGGCTCGTGCCTATGCATCAGCTATCTCCTCAGGCTCGCTCTGCTGGTCTCGCTCTGCTCTGAGCCTCTCCAACTCTCGCCTCATCTCTATCATGAATGCCCCCTGGTCGCGTAACTGCTGCTGGACTGTCTCAAGTGATGCGATCAGGGTGGAGTTGATCGCTCCCTGGTCTAGTACAAAATGCTCGGGCTGACGGAGTGATCATCTGAACTGCCGGCTCTGGCCATGACGTCTGCAAAACCAAACGAGCCCAACTCAGGTGCTGTAAAATTAATCAATCTCTCCTCGGGCTCGTATCTCTCAGGTCGGACAGAAAGGGGGTCGAGGGGGAACAGGGCGGAATCGAACTCGGGCTCGGAGAGCTGGTCTCGGCTCTCGCGGGCCAACCTAGATGATGAGGTAGACGTGCCCGAAAGCGGTGCAGCCAGAGGCTGCCTAAGAGACCGTCTACCCATCATCTTGATCTGGCGAGTAGTGCGGATGAGATCTGGAGAAACTATGATCACAAACAAACCCCCGATTGACCAACGCAACGCGAGCTGAAGACCGTGAAAGTTCGGTCAATTTATCTTGTCAATTTTATTTGGTGAATACACAAAATATCAGAGCGCTTATGTGACCTGTTAGGATATCCGATGCTATCCCAACCGACTGGCCCGCACGGAAAAGTCGGTAATCAGTCGGGACTAGCACCGGGGGGCTCTACCTAGGGTGCGGGTCACTCTCTCGCGCATCCAAACCATACAATGAGGGGGTTGCTCTCCCCAAGACAAAATTTTTAGGGTGAGCGTGTTTTAAGATCAATAGAATTAACCAGTCCCAATTTTATGATTTCTCTTTTTAGTCTTCTTCAAATAAAAACAAACGTCCTAACGAATTTTCGGTTCTCCTGGTTATTAAGTCCAAACAGGGGGGAGAAGACGAAAAAGCCGATGCGCGATGAAATCAATGATGCATGCTGAGTAAGAAATGCGTACCTGTCTCCAGCACTCTACATGCAATATGATCCGCGCATAAATGTAAAGACAAAAAGGAAACTACCTATATGATGCAACGGGAAAGCTGAGTCCTAGATGAGCAATTCTAGCGAAGAACCGTCTAACCGGTCACCGACCTCCAAGCCAAAAAGTCCGGTCTTGGCCCGTCCCTCCTCTGTCCGACAAATCGGGGGTAGGAGAAAGCGCTTTACAGGACGGGCTGCGGCACGTAGGCTACGGAGGCAAATGAGTCGGTTATTTTTTTTAATGATTTTTAGTAGGTCCAATTAACGATCTATAGGAACAGATAAGCAGTTAGGTGTATGGATCCTACTAATTACGACACAATCACCAGAAATTCCTAAGTCTAGGGGCTCGAGCAAAAACCGCGTAAACACCGGAAAAGGCAGAAAGAAAATAAAATAAAACCACGAAAAACCGCAAAAAACCGCTAAGGTCCTAAGGGTCCCCCGAGCACACCGGTGCTCGGCGAAACAGACCCGCTACGGCAGTCCACAACTGTCCAAGTGTCCTGAGAATGTCCTGTATTATTACAATAATAATGAATAAAAATAAAAGTCTATCCTAATCCTCACCCACTCAACTCTCTCTCACTCTCTCCTACGGCTCCGTACAGAAGGGAGCCGCCTCCGAATCCCGCGGTTGCGTCGGCTTGTCGAGAGCAGCCACCTCGGTCCTCGGGCCTTCGCAAGAGAAAACAGAGTGGTCAGAACCAATAATCAAATAATAATAAGAGAAAAATAAAGGGAAATGAAAAATAAGGGTATATGTGCAAAAATGCAAAATAAAATAAACACACAAAATAAAAATAAAATCAAAAATAAAAGAAAAAGAAAGCAAAACAAAATAAAACAAAAAGAAAGTATGGACAAAAACCGCGAAAAGCCGCGAGCTCTAGAAGAGATGCGAAAAGCCGCGAAAATAAAAACGAAAAGAAAATCAACTACTAAGCCGTGCTCCCCGGCAACGGCGCCATTCTGATGACACGCCCGAATGATCAAGGCAAAGGTGTCTAGATGGTCGTTGAGACCTCAATCACTCAGACTCGGGTCAACAAGAAAAATGAACCACTCGCAAAGAATAAAATCAATCAAAACAAAGAAGCGGTCCTGCTATGTGATTAACCTGGTATAGCACCCAGGGTCGAACTCAAGGAGCACGGACTGGCCGAAGGCCTACGAAGTAGTAAAAACAAATAAAATAAAAGAGGAAAATATTTTTAGTGGTTTTTAATTATTTTATTTTTTTTGATTTTTAAATGATTAAGAAATTAAGAAAGGTAAATACAAGCACACTTTCAACAATTTATTTAAAACAACAAAAATCAACCAAAAATTAAAACAAAAATATTTTTATGTGTTTTATAATGTTTTATGTTTTTGGTGAATTTTTGATAATTTTCTGATGTTTATTTTATTTTCTAAAAATCAAACAGTGGCGAAAATAAGGGGTACTGTCCAGCCAAGACAAAAAGCCCTAGATAAAATACCTAATGGCCTCTAAATGGCCTGGAGGTAATTTTCCTGTAAAATAGCTAAAACAAGGAAAATTTAGGTACCAATTTTATTATTTTTTGGTTTTTAATTTATTTATTAGAATTTTTATGGGTTTTCGAGTGTTTTTAGATTTTTAGTGTTTTTAAGCAATGAAAAATAGCCAAAATTGGCTAGAAAATCAAACAAACTAAACTAAACAGTAGACAATTTTTATAGAATTTTTAGGGAAGTTTTTATATTTTTTTGTGATTTTCCAAACTAGACAGTAACAAAAATAAAGGTTTTTGAATTTTTAAAAATAGCAAACAAAATCAGAAATGTCCTCAAAAATCCGTGAAAATCCTACACCATGGCAAGAGCCATGTGTCAAATTCTCATTGGATTTGGAGGTGATTTGATATTTTATTCAAAAATACAAAGAGGGTATTGTGCACATGGACTGAAATGCAAATACCCAAAGTTATGGGTGTCCCGGTGCAAAATACACAGCAAAACACGCGCCACGCGCGTGCCTGAAGCACTCAGGAACCTAAATGTAACAAAAATAAGTCCCGAGGACTTATTGGTAAAACGTACCAAAAGTCCAGGGGCCTTAGTTGCAAATAACCCAAAAAATATCGCACATGCGGAAATAAACCACGCACAGGGGTATAAATGCAATTAACTAAAAACTTTCATTCATTTCATAACAACCAGAACTACAAGGGCATATGCTACAAATAACCCAAAATATCACGTGGCGAAGCATGTGGCTCACAACAGGCAGGGGTATAAATGCAAATATCTAAAGCTCAGGGTCCTCTATGCAATTAAACCTAAAACTAAACAACATACTTAAATATTTACAGGACTAATGCGAAATAAAACAAAGATAAGGGCCTAAGGGTAAATTACCCTTTATTAACCGGAGCGGCTGGATGACTGCCACGTGGAGATCGGACGGTCCAAACGGGGGCGGCTCTCAGCGCTGGAACTGCTCTGGTTGATCCAACGGTCTAGGCCAGGACATGTGTGGATCTGACGGTCCGGATCAGTCGCCTCAAATCTGACGTCGAGGGGCGCTCCAGGAACCAACGGTCAGGATGGCGTCTGGAGCTGGGGGCTGATCCAACGACGCTGGAGGGTGCTGGAAGAACTGGGCCCCGGCAAGCTTCGCCGGGCTCGTGCTGGCGCTGGCCTCCTCCTCGGAGCGCTCTGATGATCGGAGAAGAAAGCTGGTGCGCTCATGCGTCTGCTGCGGCGCTCCGATGATCGACCCGAGCTCGGAAGCGCTCAGGGGCGGTCGGCGGAGCTGGTCTTCTGGCCGAATGACGGAGAGCCTCAGATGGACCTCGTTCTGACCTGCAAAGTGAACCAAAAGACTCGCAGGTCGAGGGCAAATTGCCTCGACCCGGTTAGGCGATGTGAAGGTGGCTGGTGCGTCGGGGTGGCGGGCTCCGGCGAAGGTGGTGGACGGAGGAGCCTGGTTCCCAGCTCCTGTGCGAGCTGGGTTGCGTGTGGGTGGAGAACGTGCGGCGGAGGAAGGCGAACGTGAAGGTCTGGTCCGATGGTCGGATGGTGGTCGGAACCGGGGTGAATCGAAGAAAGACGACGGTGGCGCAAATTGGGGGTAAACGAAAATCGAACGAAATGGCGGAGCTACGGGACTACCTGGATGAACGGTGAGACTGGGGAAGAGCAGAGGGTGCTCCTGGTCGTCGCCTCAAGGGTCGTCTCGGCCCGAGGCTCGAAGCTCGAAGCTCGCTCAGGTGGCGGAGCTACGGCGGCTACGTCGCCGGATCAATGGATTCGCCGGCTCTCCTCGCTGCAACAGGTCAGGGATGCGAGCTGTCACCTCACTCTCTCTCTGGAGCTCACTGGAGAACGAAGCAAATGGCCAAAGATGGAAAGAGAAGGTGGCGGAGCTGCAGCTAAATACGATTAGGGGTCCGAGAAGGAAGGGTCCGGGCAAGCTCAGGAGCGCGCGGATCCCCAGGGAGCGGCTCCAGCGAGGATTTCGGATGCAAGGGGAATGATTCGGACCCGGGGTTCAAGGAGATGGGTGTCGGGTTGAGCGGGTAATAATTGGAGAAATCGGGTCCGCTGCTCAGACCCATGGGAAGTGGTCCTGGGGGGGCTAGTTGACCGGGCGGTCAACATCCCCAGGACCCAATGGGGTTCGGCCACGTGGCTGGATCTTGAGGTGACAAATCGAGGAAGCTAGGGGCCGAATCTGCAAAAACTCCAAACATGAATTATTTTTATTTTATTTTTTTTCTATTTTTTGGTGATTTTTAATTAATTTTTGGAAATAAAGATAGGCTATATAAATAATATGTACTAGATATAGGTATATACAATATATAGGGTTTTGATTTTTGATTTTTATATATTATTTTTATACAATGTTATCCTCATTTTATATTTTATTTATTTATAGAATAAAATAAGGAGTAAAAAGGTATTTTTATTTTATTTTTATTATTTATATACATAGGTAAAATAAATAGATATGTACATCTATATACATGGTATATATACAAGGTATTTTTTGTATTTTTAATTTTTCTATTTTTATTTTGTTATGATTTTAATTGTTTTTATTTTATTTATTTACAACATATAATATAAAATATTTACAAAAAGTTTGGAAAATAATTTACATAATTAAATAAATACCTAGATGTGATGTATGCACATGATGAAAGGGATATTTTTGATTCTTTTTAATTTTTAATTTTTTTAATTTTTTTATTTGTTTTTATATTTTTATAAAAATATCTACAAGCATATTTTTGTGTGACGAAAATATAGTTTTATTTATTTACACAAATATTTACACAAGAGCCCCTATCTCCCTCTACTTTGGCTTTTATGCGGTCAGGCCCATGCTGAGCCCTCCTTTGGGTTAGGTTGCTCAATATTTATTCTAAATATTTCCCTCTTTTTCTTTTTAATCTTTATTCTTTTATTTTTGCACAAAAACATGCTAATTATAGGTTTTTACACAATGCATGCTTTTGGTAATTATTCCTATTTACACATATCTACATGCATTTGCAAAGGTTTTTGTAGCTAAAATATAAGAATAAAGAGTGATGAATGGGTATTCATCAGTAGACGCTATCTTAGACAGCCTCTGGCTGCACCGCTTTCGGGCACGTCTACCCAATCATCTAGGTTGGCCCGTGAGAGCCGAGACCAGTTCTCCGAGCCCGAGTACGATTCCGCCCTGTTCCCCCTCGACCTCCTTTCTTTCGGTTCTGAGAGATATGAGCCAGAGGAGAGACTCAGAGATTTGTCAGCACCTGAATTTGGCTCGTTTGATTTTGCAGACGCCATGGCCGACAGTTCTGAGGATCGCTCCTGTTAGCCTAAGCACTTCGTATTGGATCAGGGAGCGATCAACTCCACCCTGATCGCCTCTTTAGAGACCGTCCAACAGCAGTTGAGAGATCAGGGAGCTTTCATGCTCGACATGAGGAGAGAGATGGAGAAGATGCGAGCAGAGCGCGAGGAGCGCAGAGAGGGACCGAGGATCCCAGAGGATGCAGATGCAGCAGCCACAGCAGCAGCCGCCGCAGCGGCAGCAGCCGCCGCAGCTGCGGCAGGAGGACCACCGAGACCGATGCGGGAGTTACACAACCCCGGATCGACGCTGACGCACCACTGGGTAGTACTTCCAGCCATCGTGGGGGACTTTAAGTTCCCCCCGAACACCTTGCAGCTTCTCCCCCGCTTCCACGGGCTCACGACCGAGCAACCCCATCTCCACCTCTAGGAGTTTCTGATGATTTGCAGCACTGTCCACGACCGTCAGGTGGAAAAGGATACGATCAGGATGATCGCCTTCCCCTTCTCCCTAGCAGACAGAGAAGCCACCTGGCAGAAGCATTTGGGGAAGTTTGTTTACACCTGGGAGCAGCTCCGCACCGAGTACTTGAACAAGTACTATCCACTCGGGCGGACCAATGCAGCGAGGGACCTGATCAGCAACTTCTCCATGCTCCCCAACGAGCAATTCCATGAGGCATGGGAGAGGTTCCGTGAGCTCACAGACCGATGCCCGCACCATGATATCTCGAAGCCGAACCTTGTGCAGAGCTTCTTCAGCGGGCTGACACCAGAGCTCCAGGGCTTGGTGAACGCTTCTTGTGGCGGGTCCTATTTCGCCAAGGATCACGACCAGGTCTGGGCCATCTACGAGGAGATGGCCGAGAACTATATGGTGATGTCCCAGACCCGGTTGTATACACAAGGCAGACCCCAGTAGCAGCCAGGACCCGTGCAGTACCAGAGGATAGCACAGGTCGATGCCGGTCCATCCAGTTCATCCGCAGTTGCATCAGCACAGACAGAGTCGTCTGCTGCGGATATGGGCATCATCACCGAGAAGTTGGACCGCATGAAGCTGATCGAGAAGAAGCAGTGCCAGGGCATCACTCAGATGGAGCAGATGGCACAGACTCTGAGCAACATGAAGACCCAGCTCACGTGTCTCCAGGAGGCATAGAGGGCTTCACAGCCCCGTCTTCAGTCGCGAGGCGATACCGGCGACAGCGGCAGCTCGTCCCAGCGCTCCAGCTCCTTTCAGCAGCCTAGACAGGTTCACCTTGTACAGGCGGAGCTGTACCAGCAGCAGCAGCCCTCTTACCAGTCCCCACCATCTCCAGACTTGCAGATGGTGGTATACCAGCCGGATCAGCCTCTGGCAGTACTCCCGCCAGCCCAGTATGACGCAGAGCCGTTGATGGATGTCAACAGGATTTGGTATGACCGTCCCCAGCCTGGGATCCGACGAGACCATCCCGGATTCAGGTGGGGGAGTGGAGGTACCCAGCCCCAGCAGCAGTCATCCGGTCAGGGAGGGCAGTATAGCCAGCAGAGAGATCACCAGCAGCAACAGCCCCCAGCCTACAAGCCACACCAGCAGTCGTCCTTCGTTCCTCGTCCCTATCAGTAGCAGGGATAGTCTTGGAGACGTGAGCAGCAGGCTCACCAGCCACACCAGCAGCAGCATCCTTCATCCTACCCCTCTCAGCAGCAGCAACACCAGTTCCAGCAGCCTCATTACCAGAGAGGCTACCCGTCGAGCTCCCATGAGAGCCCCGCCTTGGACGACATAGCCCGCCTCCTCACAGACCAGCAGGCTACCTTTAGACGGGAGATGGACGAGTTCCGCCAGGATATGCGGGACCTGATGAGAGGGAAGGCCGCCATCCCTGCACAGATAGAGCCGAATCCGAATAGCCTGAAGAGGAAATCTGAGCAGGTAGCTTACACTGAGCACGACACTCCTAGTGATCCATTTGTTGATACATCTTAGGATCTGTTTGACGCTGATTTTGTTGCACTTAGGAGCGGTAGGACACCAGCAGGCGGCGATGCCTCGTTTGAGCTACACCACGAGGACACATCCGGGGCGCCAGATCAGGAGGAGGAGAGCGGTACTGAGGCCGCCGCTTCACCAGTTCGAGGAGGTGGTACTGACGCCACCAGAGTAGCCGAGCCAGCACGCGGTACTGAGGCCGCGAGACGTCTAGCAGAGCCAGCCCGTGGTGGTACAGAGGCCACCGATGTTCATCTTGAGAAAGATGTTGTTTTTCCTTTTGTTGATGTATCTCAGAACACTGTTGTGAATAAAGGAAAAGGTTTAGTTTCTTCTGGTCCCACTGTGGTGATTGATGTATGTGCGGATCCGGCCGTCGAGCCGTCTAGACCTATTCCTAGTCCTTCATCTAAGAAGGACCCCATGATCCCCTTCCCTAGAGCCCTTCAGATGGGGAAGGGGAAGAAAAGAGAAAAAGACCCAAAAAAGAGAGCAGGAGGAGTTCAGCCAGAGCATGATCGACTGATTTCACATACAGCTGACCCTTCAGGAGGCTTTGCAGCACATCCCCCTTCTTCAGCGATCTTTGAGAGATAGGACTACAATCAGGAGGAGGAGGAGGAACCATCATTCAGAGATACATGTGCTGACGAAATCCACGTGCTTCACGATCCAGAACCGTCTGCCGGCCAAGAGGCCAGATTCAGGAGCCCAGTATGTCAGATGCCAGATTAGTGAGCAGAGGTTCGACCGTACTCTATTGGATAGCAGATCGTCTATCAACCTCCTTCCGGCAGCCCTTCTCGACCGCTTCGAGTTGGGCACTCTTCGATAGAGCAGGACAGTCCTTCAGTTTGCTGATCGATCTGTCAAGAGGCCGAAGGGGTTGTTGCGAGATGTTATCGTCACTATTCAGGGCCTGAAATTCCCTGTGGACTTCGTAGTGTTGGACTTGGAGATCCCTGATTCAGTGACCGATACCCCATCATCCTCGGTCGTCCGTTCTTGGCCACAGCCAAGGCGGTGACTGATCATGATAGCGGGAAGGTATACTTTCGCGTTGAGGGCGAGAGTGTACAAATAGAGACGGTCGAGGACTACAGAGCCAAAGAGAGAGCATGCTCAGAGACCAGCACAAATACAGAGCAGCTGACAGATGCCGGGTTAGACATCCACCAGGACTGTGATTTTGTGATCACAGATGATGAGGCAGCATGGGCAGACCCTTCAGCACAGGCCATCCTCTCATTTCCAGACACCACTGATGTAGAGATGACAACAGAGGAGAGCTTGGAGAGCACAGCCCTGGTCCAGGATACTACAGAGGCAGCAGAGCCGGTTCTTGACCGCAACACTGTTTCTAGTGATGGTGGTACTGAGGCCACCTTGTGTGATGGTGATACTGATGCCACCTTGTTTGATGCAGATCCCTCGGATTCAGAGTCTGATTGGGCAGATTGTGATGACCAGATGCCAGACCTGAGTCCACCTGAGCCTACAGATGAGGAGGAGGTCGATGCAGAGTAGATCAGAGACAGCACAGTTGAGCAGCCTCCTCCAGATCCAGTTTGCGAGAGCTCGTATTCTTTCTCCCAGGCAGATTTGGCAGATTTAGCAGCATTCACACATCTTCTTCCGAAGCCAGATTTGCCAGCACCCAGCTGTCCAGAGTTGAAGCCGCTCCCTACTTCGCTGAAGTATCGGTTCCTTGCGGGCGAACCTGAGATGTACCCAGTCATCATCTCCGTCGATCTGACTGGAGAGCAGGAATCCCGTTTGATGGGGGTTCTTGAAAAGAACCGCAAGGCAATCGGATGGAGCGTAGCAGATCTCCATGGGATTATTCCATCAGTGTGCTCCCACCATATTTATCACGAGGAGGGGGCGAAGCCATCGCGTGAGTTCCAGCGGCGGCTGAACCCCAACCTGAGAGAGGTCGTGATGAAGGAAATATCAAAATGATGGAGTGCAGATTTCATTTATCTCATTTCTGACTCCACGTGGGTCAGCCCCTTGCATGTGGTGCCCAAGAAGACGGGCATCACGACTGTGATCAGTGAGTCGGGAGAGGAGATTGCTACACGAGTACCCACCTCTTGGAGGGTCTGTGTTGACTACAGGAGACTCAACCAGGCCACCAAGAAGGACCATTTCCCCCTGCCTTTTATTGACCAGATCATTGAGAGACTGGCAGGGAAGAGCCATTATTGCTTCCTGGATGGGTACTCGGGCTACAACCAAGTGGCCATCGCTCCTGAGGATCAGGTGTAGACCACCTTTACCTGTCCCTTCGGTACATATGCCTTTCGACGCATGCCATTTGGGCTATGCAACGCCCCTGCGACTTTTCAGAGGTGCATGCTGTCGATCTTTTCGGACATGGTAGGGGAGTGTTTAGAGGTCTTCATGGACGATTTCTCGGTCTACAACGACGAATTCGATTCTTGTCTTGACTGCCTAGACCGAGTACTCCAGCGATGTATTGAGTACCATTTGGTTCTATCTTGGGAGAAGAGTCACTTCATGGTGACTCAAGGGACGATGCTTGGCCATATCATCTCCAACAGGGGCATGGAGGTTGATCCGTCCAAGGTGGATGTCATTAGAAAACTCGCACCGCCGTCCAATTTGAGGCAGTTACGGTCATTCCTGGGGCACGTTGGATTTTATAGGAGATTTATTCAAGATTTCAGCAGGATTGCCCGGCCGTTGACTGACCTCTTGACGAAAGACACCGAGTTCCTTGTCGATGACAAGTGTCTTTCGTCCTTTGCGACTCTCCAGCAGTGTGTTATTGAGGCTCCTGTCCTCCAGCCGCCCGATTGGTCTCTCCCATTTGAGATCATGACGGATGCCTCCGATTTTGCCGTAGGGGCAGTGCTGGGACAGAGGAGGGATGGAGTTCCATTTGCTATTCACTACGCTAGCTGCACATTGGATTCCGCCCAGCGGAATTATACGGTCACAGAGAAGGAGATGCTAGCCGTATTGTTCTCCCTAGATAAGTTTCGATCTTATATCATTGGATCTAGAGTGACCCTGTACACAGATCACACCGCCATCAGGTACCTCATGGCAAAGAAGGATGCCAAGGCCAGATTGACTAGATGGATCCTTCTACTCCAGGAGTTCGACATTGAGATCAAGGATAAGCCTGGAGTCAAGAATGTGGTGGTGGATCATCTCTCCCGTATAGAGCATCCTGAGGAGTCTGAGCAGATAGATCCCATTTGTGAGACCTTCCCAGATGAGGCGATCCTTGCTATCGCTTCACTCCCGTGGTATGCCGATATTGTGAACTTTCTCGTTGTTGGGAAAGTCCCACAAGATTGGCCCAGGCAGAGGCTTGAGACCTTCCTTGTGAAGGCCAAGTCCTACCACTGGGAGGATCCCATCCTTTACCACGAAGGAGGGGATAGCGTCTGGCGTCGGTGTATTCCTCAGGAGGTTTACCATAGCGTCCTCACTTACTGCCACAAGCTTGAGGCAGGAGGACATCATTCTGGGAGGAGAACGACACAGAAAGTGCTCAAATCCGGCTTGTGGTGGCCTACCCTCTTCAAGGACTCTGATGAGTTTGTGAAGAGGTGTACTGACTATCAGAGGATGGGCACTTGTGGACAGCGTGATATGATGCCGATGCAGCCCATTCACTTCTGTGAGGTTTTTGACGCATGGGGCATCGATTTCATGGGTTCATTCCCTAAGAGTCAAGGATTTGAGTACATTCTGTTGGCCGTAGATTATGTTAGTCGTTGGGTTGAGGCTATCCCCGCCCGAGCCGCTGATGCGAGGACAGTATGCAGATTTTTGAGGAAGCACATCATCACGCGGTTCGGGGTTCCACGAGTTATGATTTCTGATGGGGGGTCTCATTTCATCAACGACTAGGTGAAGGCCCTTGCTAGCGAGTTCGGTATAGACCATCGTGTTGCTACACCTTACCATCCACAGACGAATGGTCTAGCCGAGGTGTCGAATAGGGAGATCAAGACTATATTGCAGAAAGTCGTCCGCCCTGACCGAAAGGATTGGTCACAGCTTTTGGACTCAGTCTTGTGGGCATATAGGACGTCTTTCAAGACACCATTGGGCACATCTCCCTTTCGCCTCGTATATGGCAAACCGTGCCATTTTCCTGTTGAGTTGAGGCACAGGTCACTATGGGCAGTTACTGATATTCTGATGGATCCAGATGGTGTAGGAGACCAGAGGAGGGCAGAGCTAGCAGCCTTGGAGGAGCTTAGAGATACAACTTTCTCAAACATCCTACAGTATAAGGAGAGAGTGAAGGAGTGGCATGATTCTCATATCAACCACAAACATTTTGAGATTGGACAGAAAGTATGGCTGTTTGATGCAAGGCTACGTTTATTTCCAGGGAAGCTACAAAGCTAGTGGAAGGGACCCTACTTGGTCAGAAAGGTACACGACAACGGTAGCATTGACATATCTGAGTTGTCTTCTGACAGTACCTTTCGAGTGAACGGCCAGCGGCTCAAGCCATTTCTAGATCATGAGCCGCGGGTCGCTGATCTTGCCCCTATTCATTTTGCGTGAGATGTGGTCTTTGACTCACATCTAATGCATCTCACGCCTGATTTTCACTGATCTTTCGCCATGTATAGATCCAGATGTCCATATCATTACATTCTTTAGTCCCACATCCCTTTCTTCATCTTGTGATTATGCTATACTTAGGGTGTACTTTACCCTAAGTATAGGGGGGATGTGAGACCTTCGGGTATTTCTTTTGTTTCTGTCTACCCCTATTTTGCTGCCTATACTTAGGGACATTTCACCCTAAGTATAGGGGGGGTAGACCCTGAACATTCTCCACTCGGTTTTTCCCTTAGTATACAGCCTGCTATACTTAGGATTATTTGATCCTATGTATAGGGGGAAGACCCGAGACCCTCTTGACTTTTCATTCATTCGTCTTTGTATATAGCCTTCCTTTTCACTTCCCTATACCTAGCATGAGTTATGTCTTATTCATCGCTCTTGACTCTGAGGACATCGTTCGAGCTAAGTATAGGGGGGTGTGTATATATTTCATATATACTCTAGCCATAACTCGTACTTTGTGTGAGTGTGTTAATAAATAAAATGGCTAAAAACCTCAAAAATTAAAAATTTTTCATGTACATAAACTTCTTTTATTTGCACATAAATAGCTAGTGTACAAATTATTTTTGTAAAAATGATTTCAAAAATCTTTTGTGTATAGTTTGTGTAAATATTTTCTTATCAAAATTATGTATATAGTACAAAATTTTTCCAAAATGTTTTGAAAATCAAAAGTTTGCAAAAAACTTGTGTAAATTTGTGTAAATATCTTTTTGCAAAACTTGCACTTCATGCATCATCCATACTTGATTTCAAAACATTTTTCAAAAATTTTGCATGATTGTAAAATTTGTGTAAATAGCATCTTTTGTACATATGTATATAGTTTTTCTGGATGATAGTTGACATTTAAACTAGCTTGGAATCAAATTGAGAAATGGAGCTTGATTAAGATCTTAATCCACCTAACTACTAAGAGGAACCTTATAGGGCTTAGGTTTAAGGCTTTTCAGGTCCATGGTGACTTAATTCTTTGAGTCCACTAGGCTATGATCACATGTCATCTCAATGAGCCTAAGTAGAGCACTTAACAACAACACATGACTCATATAGATTATGGCTTTACTTGGACACCAGCACTATGCACCGAGCTCTCTACGGATGAGGTGGTGAGGAGGCAGTCTTCCTTGACTTGGGGTAGCATATGAGGGTAGTACTTCTAGGCGGAACCTCTCTTCTTCTTTTAGTGAAGGAAGTATGTCTCAACTTGGTCTGGTTGCCATGAGGTCTAACGACGGGAGTTGTGGGTTGTAATAAAGCTTCAAAAGAGGGATAGTCTACTGGCTCAAGAGGAAAAACTCCTTGTATATATGCTGCACATGTATATGTTGTATAGATGCACTTGAAAAAAAATTCAAAAAGAAAATAACTCCAAAAAAGTGGTGGGTCTGAGAGAAAATAATAATCCCACCGGAGTATGTATACAGAGTGCAATAAGCAAAGCTTGGTTTCATGATCCACCTGATGTAGCTTGCAGTAGGGAGACTTGGCTACACTGGTCAAGCTCCCAAGGGTACTTGGCTACACTGGCCTTGACCCATTCTCTTCTTCCTCCTCTTCTTGAGCCGGTTGAACTTGAACTTAGAAGGGAATACCCCGCTCCTCAAGGAAAGAGTGGCCAGATTGAGGTCATAGAGTTACCTTGTTGGGGAAGGTTGTCAAGTTGCCAATTCTGAGGTGGAGAGCTTAGACCTCACATTCACAGGACAATAAAAGATTCATGGTCTTCAGGGTTTGTGATTGATGACTTGTTCTGATTTGGAGCATTGAGGAGTCTTGGTTATAGATTAGTGGAACTTAGAGGCTGTTGAGTTTTAGACTTAAGTCCAAATAAGGTTCCGACACATTAATAATCCAAAGATCTGATCGAGCTCCATACCTTAATTTAATGAAGACAACTTTAATAATCAGCCTTGATCCATGTACATTCTCTTTTTCTTTTTCTTTATTTCTTTTTCACTTCTTTTTCAAATAAGTGTTTGCTAAGGGACTAGCAAAGTTAAGTATAGGGGGGTGATGAATACTCATTCATCACTCTTTATTCTTATATTTTAGCTACAAAAACCTTTGCAAATGCATGTAGATATGCGTAAATAGAAATAATTACCAAAAGCATGCATTATGTAAAAACCTATAATTAGCATGTTTTTGTGCAAAAATAAAAGAATAAAGATTAAAAAGAAAAAGAAGGAAATATTTAGAATAAATATTGAGCAACCTAACCCAAGGGAGGGCTCAGCATGGGCCTGACCGCATAAAAGCCAAAGTAGAGGGAGATAGGGGCTCATGTGTGTAAATATTTATGTAAATAAATAAAAATATTTTCCACACAAAAATAGATGCAAATTGGTTTGTAAAAACTTGTACATATTTAGAAATATAAAAACAAGATGAAAATATAAAAATTAAAAAGAAGACAAAAATATCAATCATGTGCATGATCACCTTGTATATAGTTCCATCATCCCTATTTATTCAGCATTATAAATAAATAAAATTAATTTCCAAAATTTTTGTAAAGATTCTTTATTATATAATGTAAATAAATAAAATAAAAACAATTAAAACAAAAACAAAATAAAAATAACAAAATTTAAAAACACAAAAATATATTGTAAATATACCATGTATATAAATGTACATATGTATTTATTTCACCTAAGTATATAAATAATAAAATAAAATAAAAATGTCTTTTTATTCCTTATTTTATAATAAAAATAAAGAAAATATAAAATCGGAATAAAATTGTACAAAAATAAGAAATTAAAAATAAAAAATCAAAATCCTATATATTGTATATATACCTATATATGAACCTACTATGTAAATACACTCTTTTTACTTTGAAAAATTAATTAAAAATCACTAAAAAATAGAAAAAAATAAAATAAAAATATTTCATGTTTTAAGTTTTCACTAACTCGGCCATTTGCTACCTTTAAATTCATTTTCAAAATCTAGCCACGTGGCCTTCTCTCATTGGTCCTGGGGATTGTTGACCGCCCGGTCAACTTCCCCCCCAGGACCACTTTACACGGGTTCTTAGCGGGTAACCCATCTTCTCGGATTTTTAGCGCTTAAACCCGATTCACCCCCACTCAAACCCCGGGTCCGATTTGATCTTGATATACCCGAGACCCTCGCCGGAGCTCCTGCATCGGGATCCGCGCGCTTCCACGCCCTACCCGCGCCTTTTTTCCCGGACTCTCCAGCATATAAAGCTCCAGCTCCGCCTCCTCATTTCTCATCTTTGGCCATTCGATTCCACCCCCTGTGAGCTCCAGCGTGCTTGTGAGAGTGACAGCTCGCGTCCTGTGCTGTTGAAGCGAGGAGAGGGAGCGTGACCACTGATCCGGCGAAGCTTCGCCGCCTTGCTCCGCCACCAGCTGGAGCTCGAGCCTCGGAGGGAAACGCTCCTCGAGGCGAAGACCCAGAGCACCCTTAGCTCATCCCCAGTCTCCTCGTCCACCCAGGTAGTCCCTTAGACCTTTCTTTTTCTTTGATTTTCCATTTCCCCCAAATCGCCGCTCCGCCGTGTTACGCCGATTCCGACCACTCCATAGCTCTATTCGATCATCGGGATCCACACTCACCATCGCCTCCTTCCCGCGCACCTTCTCCATATCTCCATCCACCCCAGCTCGCACAGGAGCTAGGATTCGAGCTCCACCATCCCCCCCTTCGCCGGAGCTCGCCCATATAGCCTCACCGTTCACCGTCACCCCGCCTAACCGGGTCGAGGCAGTTTGCCCTCGACCCGCGAGTCTTCTGGTCATCTTTGCAGGTACTATCCAGCCCATCTGAGGGCTTGGGTCATTCGGGCCAGGAGCCTCGCCTCCCCCGACCTCGTCGGAGCTCCCCAGAGCTCGGCTGGACCATCGGAGGCCACCAGCAGCTGCGGAGCACCACGCCGGAGCTTCTCCGATCTTCAGGCGCAGCAGAGGAGGTCAGGAGCGCACGCACGAGGCCGGCGAACTTCGCCGGCCACCTGTTCTTCCTCGACCTTCAGACGCCGTCCGATCAGCCCTCCCGCTCCAGTTGTCATCTGGACCGTCTGTTCCAGGAGCCGCCTTCACCGTTTGATCTGAGGAGGATAGATTTTGACCGCCCGATGCTTGAGGGTTAGCCACAGAGAGCCACGACCGTCCGATGCACCACGTGGCTTAGCCCCAGCCGTCGGATCACTTCGAGGACCCCAGCCTTTGAGCGCCAGCTGATCCCCACCGTCGATCACTCTACGTGGCCTCCATCCTGCGGTCCGCATTAATAAAGGGTAATTTACCCTTAGGCCCCCTCTGTTATTTTATTTAGTTTTTAGTCTTGTAAATACGTAGTTTAGTTGTTTAGTTTCTGGAACTTTTGCATAGAGACCCTTGTGCTTGTTTTCAATTGCTGATATGCCCCTGTGTATGGTCTGACACGTGCTTCGACACGTGAGTCTCTGGGCTTTTTACATTATCTACCCCTATAGTTCTGAATGTTAATGATTGAATGAAAGTTTGTGTTTATTTGCATTAATACCCCTGTGCGTGAAACATTTGAGCATGTGCGTGATTTTTTGGGTTATTTGCAGATAAGCCCCTGGGCTTTTGGTACCTGTTACCAAATACCCCTCGGGACTTATTTTCATTACATTTGTGTCCCTGAGTGCCCCAGGCATGCGCGTGGCACGTGTTTTGCTGGGTTAATTACACCAGACCCCCCAGACATCCGGGTATTTGCACTTTGGTCCCTGTGCACTATGCCCCTTCTTTATTTTTGAATAAAATAGCAAATTACCTCCAAATCCAACGAAAATTGGACATATGGCTCCTGCCATAGTGTAAAATTTTCGAGGAATTTTGGGGACATTTTTGTTTTCATTTGATATTTTTAGAAATTAAAAAACCTCCATTTTTGCCACTGTCTAACTTTAAAAACCCAAAAAAAATATTAAATAGTGTCTAAAAATTACAAAAAAATTGTCTACTGTTTGTTTTGTCAAGTTGATTTTCTAGCCAATTTTGGCTATTTTTCATCACTGAAAACCACTAAAAATTGGAAAACACTTAAAAACTTATAAAAATTCTAATAATTAAACCAAAAATCCAAAAATAATAATATAGGTGCCTAATTTTTCCTTGTTTTATTCCCTTTACAGGAAATAACCTCCCAGTTAATTTGGGGCCTTTAGATATTTTATCTAGGCCATTTTAGCTCAGTTGGACAGTACCCCCCATTTCAGTCCTTGTTTGATTTTTAATTAATTAAATAAATATCAGAAAAATCCCAAAAATTCACCAAAAACACTAAAAATTATAAAACACATAAAAATATTTTTGTTAGAATTTTTGGTTGATTTTTAGTGCATTTAATAATTTGTTGAAGTGTGTAGTTCCTTAGCTTTTATTATTTTCTTAATTAACTAAAAATCCAAAAAAAAATATAAAATAATTAAAACCACCAAAAATATTTTCTTCTTTTATTTTAATTTCCTTTTTGACTACTTCGTAGGCCGCAAGGCCAACCCGTGCTCCTTGTGTTCGTCCCTGGTCGCTATACCAGGTTAAATTAATAACAGGACCGTTATCTTGTTTTTGATTGATTTTCATCTATCTTGGTGGTCTATTTTTCTTGATTGACCTAGCTGAGTGATGGAGGTCGCGACGACCGATTGATACCTTTACCTTGGTCGTTCAGCTTCGTGTCATCACTCCGCCGTTCGATCACCGCGAGGAGCCCAGCTTCGGAGGACCATCTAATCCGGACCGTTCATCTACCACGTGGCGTCCATCCAGCGGCTCCATAAATAAACAGTAATTTACCCTTAGGCCCTCCTTTTTATCTTATTTAGCGTGTAGTATTGTAATTATTTAGTTTAGTTGTTTAGTTTTTGGAACAATTGCATTGAGGACCTTGCACTTTATTTCTTTGGCATTTATGCCCCGGTGTATGTTGTAGCACGTGCTTCGACACGTGGTTTTCTAGGCTATTTGCATCTTATGCCTTGTAGTTCTGAGATGTTCTGAGTTGAATGAAAAGTTTTGGAATATTGCTTTTATACCCCTGTGCGTAGAGTAATTGTGCATGTGCGCTTTTTATTGGGTATTTTGCAGACAAGCCCTTGGGCTTTTGGTACCTGTTACCAAATAGCCCTCGGAACTTGTTTTCCTTACATTTGGGTCCTTGAGTGCCCCAGGCACGTGCCACGCGCGTGATCTCTTGGGTATTTTACACCAGACCCCCAAGACTCTTGGTATTTACACTTAGGTCCCTTTGCACAGTACCTTCTTTCTATTTTTGAATAAAATAGCAAACACACTCCAAATCCAATGAAAATTGGATATATGGCTCCTGCCATTGAGTAGAATTTTCTGTGATTTTTGGAGACATTTTTATTTTTATTTGATATTTTTAAAAGTTCAAAAACATCTATTTTTTGTATTGTTTAAATTTAAAAACCACAAAAAAATATTAAAATTCATCTAAAATTCACAAAAAAATTATTTAATGTTTGTCTTGCTGTGCTTGATTTTTTAGCCAATTTTGGCTATTTTTCATTACCTAAAACCCCTAAAAATTAAAAAACACTTAAAATCTTATAAACATTCTAATAAATAAACTAAAAACCAAAAAATAATAATTTAGGTGCTCAAATTTTCCTTGTTTTCTTCTCTATACAGGAAAAATACTCCAGGCTTATTGGGGGCTCTTAGATATTTTATCTAAGTCCCTTAAGCTCGGCTGGACAGTACCTATAGTTTCTGACCTTGTTTTATTTTTAGAAAATTAAATAAACATCAGAAAAATCCCAAAAATTCACTAAAAACAGAAAAATTATAAAACACACAAACATATTTTTATTTGATTTTTGGTTGATTTTTAGTGCATTTAATAAACAGTTGAATTGTCTTGTTTGGTTGTTGTTTTTATTTTCTTAATACATTAAAAATCCAAAAAATATAAAAAGACTTAAAAACCACCAAAAATACCTTTTTATTTATTTTTCCTTTCTTTTTGACTACTTCGTAGGTCGCGAGGCCAATTCGTGCTCCTTGTGTTCGACCCTGGTCGCTATACCAGGTAAAACTAATAACAAAACCGCTATTGATTTTCGAGTTGATTTTTATATTGGTGGTCTATTTTTCTTGATTGACACGACCGAGTGATTGAGGTCGCGACGACCATTTAGTACCTTTACCTTAGTCGCTCGATTTTCGTGCCATCATCCCTATCAGCACGGACATTCTTGGAGGCGTGATCAGCCTCAGCAGCAGTTTCATCCACAACAGTACCCCTCTCACCCGCAGCTCTAGCTACATTAGCAGCCTCACTACTAGAGAGGCCACCAGTCAGGTTCTCATGGGCCATCCCATGAGAACCCAGCAGTAGATGATCTAGCCCGCCTCCTGACCGAGCAACAAGCTTCTTTTAGATGGGAGATGGACGAGTTCCGCCAGGAGATGCGGGAGAACGTGAGAGGGAAGGCCGCCATACTTGCCCAGAGTGAGCCCAATCCGAACAACCTCAAGAGGAAGTCTGAGCAGGTAGATTTCACAGAGTATGCCACTCCGAGTGATTCTTTTTGTGATATGTATGCATATCTCTTTGATACTGTCTTTGTCACACTTAGGAGCGGTAGGATGCCAGCAGGCGGCACCTCGTCTGAGCGACACCCCCAGGCCACTTCCAGAGCGCCAAGCGAGGAGGAGCGCGGTACTGATGCCGCTAGAGATGATGACGGTGGTGTTGATGCCACCATGGATGCTGATCCCACCGTCAGTACTGATGTCGTCTCTTCACCAGATGGAGGAGGTGGTACTGATGCCACCATTGTTGCCGAGCCAGAGAGCGGTGCTGATGCCGCGAGTCTACCTGCCGAGGGTGGTGCTGATGCCACCATTTTTACTTCTACTAGTCATGTAGTCTTTCCATCTATTCATGTATCTCTGGACTAATCTAGCAATAAAGGAAAGGGTTTATTTTCTTCGGATCCACCTGTGGTGCTTGATGTATGTGTGGATTCTGCCGGACTTGAGCAGCCTAGACCCTCTCCTAGTCCATCATCTGAGAAGGACCCTGTGATCCCCTTTACACGAGCACTTCACATGGGAAAGGGGAAGAAAATCAAAAATCCCAAAAAGAAGCAGCAGGAAGAGTCCAGCCAGTAGATGATTGACAGATTTCATATCCAGCTGACTCTCCAAGAGGTCTTGGAGCACATCCCTCTACTCCAGAGATCGCTCAGAGACAGGACCACAGTTATGAGGAAGAGGAGGAATCACCAGTCTGAGATCCATGTGCTGACCAGTGCCACGTGTTTCGCGATTCAGAACCGTCTGCCGGCCAAGAGGCCAGATTCAGGAGCCCCATATGTCAGATGACATATTCGAGAGCAGAAGTTCGACCGCACTCTATTAGACAGCGGTTCATCGATCAACCTACTTCCGACAGCCCTTCTCGACCGCTTTGAGTTGGACACTCTACGACAGAGCAGGACAGTCCTTCAGTATGCTGATCGATCTGTCAAGAGGCCGAAGGGGTTGCTGAGGGACGTTGTCGTCACGATTCAGGGGATGCAATTCCCCGTAGACTTCGTTGTGTTGGACATGGAGATCCCTGAGTCGGTGACTGATACCCCCATCATTCTAGGCCTCCCGTTCTTGGCCACAGCCAAGGTAGTGACCGACCATAATAGCGGGAAGGTATACTTTCGCGTCGAGGGCAAGAGTGTACAAATAGCGACGGTCGAGGACATCAGAGTCAGAGATTCAGCTTGCTCAGAGCAGGGCACAGATTCAGAGCAGATGACAGATGCAGGGCTAGACATCCACCAGGACTGCGATTTTGTGATCACAGACGATGATGCAGTCTGGGTAGATCCAGTTGCACAGGCCATCCTCTCACCTTCAGAGTCCGCTGATGCAGAGACGCCAGTAGAGAAGAGCTTGGAGAGCGCATTCCTGGTCCAGGATACCTTTGAGGCAGCAGAGCCGGTTCTTGACCGCAAGACAGAGTCTTTCTGTGAGTCTGATACTGATCCCTCGGAGTCAGACATTGATTGGGCAGAGTTTGATGATATTATACCATGTCTGACTTCCTCTGAGCCTGCAGCTAGGGAGGAGGTTGACCCCATTCAGAGAAGAGACAGTCCAACAGAGTAGCCTTCTCCAGACACTGACTGTGAGCGAGAGTTTCCGTTCTCCCATGCAGATTAGGCAGCATTCACTCAGAGCTTTCAGAGGCCAAATCCGCTAGCACCTACTTGTCTAGAGCTGAAGCCACTTCCTGCGTCGTTGAAGTATAGGTTCCTTGCGGTGAGCATGAGATATACCCAGTCATTATCTCCGTCGATTTGACTGGAGAGCAGGAATCTCGTCTGATGGGGGTTCTTGAAAAGAACCGCAAGGCGATAGTATGGAGCGTAGCCGATCTACAGGGGATAAGTCCGGCCTTGTGCTCCCACCATATCTATCTCGAGGATGAGGCAAAGCCGTCTCTTGAGTTCCAGCGGCGTCTGAACTCGAATCTGAGAGAGGTTGTCATGAAGGAGATTTTGAAATGGTGGAGCGCCGATTTTATCTACCCCATCTCCGAATCCAAGTGCGTCAGTCCGTTGCATATGGTGCCAAGAAGACGGGCATCACTACAGTAGTCAGCGAGTCTGGAGAGGAGATCGCTACCTGGTACCCACTTCTTGGTGGGTCTGCGTGGATTACAGACGACTCAACCGGGCCACCAAGAAGGATCATTTCCCCCTGCCCTTTATAGATCAGATCATTGAGAGACTGGCAGGGAAGAGCCACTACTGCTTCTTGGAAGGGTACTCCAGCTATAATCAGGTGGCCATCGCGCCCGAGGACCAGGACAAGACCACCTTCACCTGTCCCTTCGGCACATACGCCTTCAGACGCATGCCATTTGGGCTATGCAACGCCCCTGCAACTTTTCAGAGATGCATGCTGTCTATCTTTTCGAGCATGGTGGGGGAGTGCTTGGAGGTCTTCATGGATGACTTCTCGGTCTACGGTGATGGATTCGACTCTTGTCTTGACTGCCTAGTCCGAGTCCTTCAGCGATGCATTGAGATTCACCTAGTGCTGTCTTGGGAGAAGAGTCACTTCATGGTGACTCGAGGGACGGTGCTTGGCCATATCATCTCCAACAGGGGCATGGAGGTTGATCCGGCCAAGGTAGATGTCATTAGAAAACTCGCACCGCCGTCCAACTTGCGACAGTTACAGTCTTTTTTGGGGCACGTCGGTTTCTACCTGCGCTTCATTCATGATTTCAGTAGGATTGCCCGACCGTTGACTGATCTGCTGAAGAAAGACACCGAGTTCCTTATCGATGACAAGTGTCTTTCGTCGTTCGAGACTCTCAAGAGATGTGTTGCAGAGGCTCCTGTTCTCCAGCCGCCTGATTGGTCTCTCCAATTCGAGATCATGACGGATGCCTCTGATTTTGCCATAGTGGCTGTGCTGGGATAGAGGAGGGATGGAGTCCAATTTGCTATTCACTACGCTAGCCGTACATTGGATGCCGCACAGTAGAACTATACAGTCACTGAGAAGGAGATGCTAGCCATAGTTTTTACCTAGATAAGTTCAGATCTTACATTATCTCATCTAGAGTGACCATTTACACTGACTATACCGCCATCAAGTACCTCATGGCAAAGAAGGATGCCAAAGCCAGATTGACCAGATGGATCCTTCTACTCCAGGAGTTTGACATAGAGATTAAGGATAAGCTTGGAGTAAAGAATGTGGTGGCGGATCATCTCTCCCGATTAGAGCATCTTGAGGATTCTGAGCAGACTGAGCCTATTTGTGAGACCTTCCCAGATGAGGCGATCCTTGCTATCGCCTCTCTCCCATGGTATGCCGATATTGTGAACTCTCTTGTTGCTAAGAAAGTACCACAAGATTGGCCCAGACAGAGACTTGAGACCGTCCTCACGAAGGCCAAGTTCTACCACTGGGAGGATCCCATTCTTTATCATGAAGGAGGGGATAGCGTCTGGCGTAGGTGCATTCCTCAAGAGGAGCACCATAGAGTCCTCACTTACTGCCACAAGCTTGAGGCACGAGGACATCACTCTGGGAGGAGAACGGCACATAAAGTGCTCCAATCCGACCTATGGTGGCCTACCCTCTTCAAGGACTCTGATGAGTTCGTGAAGAGGTGTACTGACTGTCAGAGGATGGTCACTTGTGGACAGTGTGATATGATACCAATGCAACCCATTCACTTCTGTGAGGTTTTTGACGCATGTGGCATCAATTTCATGTGTCCATTTCCTAGGAGTCAGGGATTCGAGTACATTTTGTTGGCCGTGGATTATGTTAGTCGTTGGGTTGAGGCCAACCCCGCCCGAATAGCAGATGCTAGGACTATTTACCGATTTTTGAGGAAGCATATCATTTCACGGTTTAGGGTACCTAGAGTGGTGATATCTGACGAGGGGTCTCATTTCGTCAATGACAAGGTAAAGGCCCTTGCTAGCGAGTTCGGCATAGACCATCGAGTAGCCAATCCATACCACCCTCAAACGAATGGTCTTGCCGAAGAGTCGAACAGGGAGATCAAGACTATATTGCAGAAAGTCATCCGCCCTGACCGAAAGGATTGGTCACAGCTTTTGGACTCGGTCTTGTGGGCATATAGGACGTCTTTCAAGACACCTTTGGGCACATCTCCCTTTCGCCTCGTTTATGGCAAGCCGTGCCATTTACCTATTGAGTTGGGACATAGGTCACTTTGGGCTGTCAATGATATACTTTTGGATCCAAATAGTGTAGGAGATCAGAGGAGGGCAGAGTTAGCAGCCTTGGAAGACCTTCGTGATGCCGCCTTCTCAAACAGCCTACAGTATAAGGAGAGAGTGAAGGAGTGGCATGATTCTCATATCAGCCACAAGCATTTTGAGCCAGGACAGAGAGTATGGTTGTTTGATGCTAGGCTTCGTCTATTTCCAAGGAAGCTACAGAGCAAGTGGAAGGGACCCTATTTGGTGAGAAAGGTACACGACAATGGGAGTATTGACATATCTGAGTTGTCTTCTGAGAGTACCTTTCAAGTGAACTGCTAGCGGCTCAAGCCATTTCTAGATCATGAGCCGCGGGTCGTTGATGTTGCCCTGATTCACTTTGCGTGAGATGTGGTCTTTTGACTCACATCTATTGCATCTCACGCCTGATTATCATTGTTCTCCTGACTTGTATAGATCCATGTGTCCATATCATTCTATTCTTTAGTCCCACATCCCTGTTCTCATCTTATGATTATGCTATACTTAGGGTGTACTTTACCCTAAGTATAGGGGGGATGTAGGACTCTCGGGTATTCTTTTGATTCATTTCTACCTATGTTTTTGTTGCCTATACTTAGGGATATTTTACCCTAAGTATAGGGGGGGTAGACCCTGTATATTCTTCACTCGTCTTCCCCTTTGTGTACAGCCTGCTATACTTAGGACTAGTTGATCCTAAGTATAGGGGGAAAAGCCGAGATCCTCTTGCATTTCTATGCTTTGATTCGTCTTTGTATATATCCTTCCTTTTCACTTCCCTATACTAAGCACGAGTTATGTCTTCTTCATCGCTCTTGACTTTGAGGACATCGTTCGAGCTAAGTATAGGGGGGTGTATATATTTCATATATACTTTAGCCATAATTCGTACTTTGTGTGACTGTGTTAATAAAAAAATGGCTAAAAACCCTAAAATCCATAAAAATTAAAAAAAAATTTCCTTGTAAATAAACGTTCTTTTATTTGCTCATACATAGCTATTGTACAAAATTTATTTTTGTAAAAATATTTTCAAAAAGTTTTTGTGTAACTTATGTGTAAATATGTTCATATCAAAATAATGTATATAGTACAAAATTTTTCCAAAATGTTTTGAAAATCAAAAGTTTGCAAAAACCTTGTGTAAATTTGTGTAAATATTTTGCAAAACTTGCATTCATGCGTACATTCATGATTTCAAAACATTTTTCAAAAATTTTGCACATTTGTAAATATTGTGTAGATAGCATCTTTGTATATATTTGTATAGTCTTTCCTGGATTATAGTTGACATTTAAACTAGCCTGGATTTAAATTAGGAAATGGAGCTTGATTAAGATCTTAATCCACCTAATTATAAGAGGAACCTTATAGGGCTTAGGGTTAAGGCTTTTCAGGTCCATGGTGACTTAATTCTTCGAGTCCACTAGGCTATGACCACATGTCATCTCAATGAGCCTAAGTAGAACACTTAACAACACACACATGACTCATATAGACAATGGCTTGACTTGGACCCGCACTTTACATCGAGCTCTCTACAGATGAGGTGGTGAGGAGGCAGTCTTCCTTGACTTGGGGTAGCATATGAGGGTAGTACTTCTAGGCAGAACCTCTCTTCTTCTTATAGTGAAGGAAGTGCGTCTCAACTTGGTCTGGTTGCCATGAGGTCAAACGACAGGAGTTGTGGGTTGCAATAATGCTTCAAAAGAGGGATAGTCTACTGGCTCAAGAGGAAAAACTCCTTATGTATATATGTTGCACCCTGTAAATATGTTGTACAGATGCACTTGAAAAAAAATGCGAAAAGAAAATAACTCCAAAAAAGTGGTGGGTCTGATAGAAAATGATAATCCCACCGGAGTATGTATATAATACAATAAGCAAAGCTTGAGACCCATGATCCATCTTATGTAGCTTGCAGCAGGGAGACTTAGCTACACTGGTTGAGCTCCCAAGGATACATGGCTACACTGGCCATGGTCCATTCTCTTCTTCCCCCTCTTCTTGAGCCGGTTGAACTTGAACTTAGAAGGGAATACCCCGCTCCTCGAGGAAAGAGTGGCCAGACTAGGGTCATAGAGTTACTGATGAATACCCATTCATCACTCTTTATTCTTTTATTTTAACTACAAAACCTATGCAAAACACATGTAGATAGGTGTAAATAGAATAAATTACCATTTAGCATGCATTGTGTAAAATATAATAATTAGCATGTTTTTGTGAATAAATAAAAGAAAAAAGAAATAAATGAAAAAGAGGGAGATATTTACAATAAATATTGAGTGACCTAATCCCAAGGGAGGGCTCAGCATGGGCCTGACCGCAAAAGAATCAAAGTAGAGAGAGATAGGGAAACTCAATTGTGTACATATACCTGTATATAAATAAAAATATTTTCCTCTTAATAAAAATAAGAATGGGTGTTTATTTATTTGTACATAATTGTAAAAAAAAATTAAAATGAAAATGAAAAAAATAAAAGAAAAATAAAATAAATAAAATTCACTTCTTCATTGTACATAGACCATGTGTATAAAACCACATATCTATTTATTTTCCTCATGTAAATAAATAACTAAAATCCAATAAAAATATTTTTCATATTCCACATTTCTTGGCATAAATAAATAAAATAAAAAAATTAACAAAACAAAAATAAAATAAAAAGAAATAAAATAAAAATAAAAACCCACATTGTATATTTACCATGTACATATTTGTATATACCTAATTATTGCACCTATGTAAATAAATAATAAAAATAAAATAAAAATACACCTTTATTCCAAATTTTATCTTATAAATAAATAAAATATAAAATTAGAATAAATATACAAAAATAAACAATTAAAAGTTAAAATAAAAAATAAATACATGTATATACCTATATATAATAATACTATATTGTAAATACCTAATTTTTATTTCAAATAAATAAATAAAAATTACTAAAAAATAATTTAAAAATAAAGAAATATTTTTCATGTTTTGAGTTTTTCGAAAAGAAGTTATTTATTATTTTAAAATGAATTTCCAAATAAATATTACATGGCGCGTCCTGATTGGCCCAAAGGGAATGTTGACCTTCGGTCAACTTCCCCCCTGGGTCACTTTTCCCCACGGATCTCACATTTTGACCCGACTTCGCTTAATTTTCAAGCGATGATCTGAGCTCCATTTACCCAAACCTTAGGTCCTAATCATCCTTGATACATGCGAGATCCACGCCGAAGCATCCGCCTAGGGATCCGTGCTTCACGGAACCCTGCCCGACCCTATCTTCTCGGTCCTGCAGTGGTATATAGTTGAACCTCTGCCGCACATTCTGACTCATCCTTGGCGCTGCTCCTTCATCCCACGACCTCCACTAGACTCCCAGAGAGACAGCTGAGTGAGGCGAATGTCGAAGAGAGGAGAGGAAGCTTCCTGTTACTGATCCGGCGACTTCTACCGCCGTGCACCGCCACGAGGTCCACCCGAGCCTCGGGCCCCGACGTTCCTTCGAGGCTATGACCCAGAGCTTCCTTAGCTCATCCCCAGTTGGCTCCCATCATCAGGAAGACCCGATACCCTTCAGTTCATCGTCCATTTTGATTTTCATCTTTTGTCTCTGCCAGCTCTACCCTAGTGGCCGGAGCTCCGCCAGACCCCCCTACCCGTACCGATACCCTCGCTGAGTCATTGTTATCGCTCCTCCACGATCTGATCATCTCGGTCTTGACCACTCGAGCCAGGATGGAGCTGAGCTCCTTCCGCCGCCTTCGCTGGAGCTTGCATCCGCCCCCCACGTCGCTTCTTTCGTCCATTTTGCGAATAACCCCCACCGGAGCACTCCTCCGAGTGAGAACTATCTTCTGCGGGTGAATAAATAGCAATACCTCCCTTGGCCGAGCTTTCACGCCTTCGCCAGAGCTCCTCCAGGTTGCTCGTCCCTCGCTGGACGATCTGACCATTTGATACTTTATCGGAGGTGACCACTCGACACGGACCTCCATCGTGAGCAACACCACCCTCCTCGATCGTTCATCGGCTTGCTGGATCTCCTCCGACAAGCCGGAGAACCTCATCTGGGAGAGTTCTTCCTCATCCACCGCCATCCGTCGGATTCACTAACTGCTCCAGATATCATCCTCGTCGTTTATCCTCTGCGATGTCAGACCGTCAGATCGTGGTCTGATGGACACGTGCCACCCACGTTTGCCCAATCGCCTCCACCGTTGGATCGTCCAGGCGGCTGCACCAGAGCCGCACATCCGCAGCCAACCCCGCCTTGACATCTGGCACCTCACGTGCACCGTCACGCGCCTCGGCTGGGTAATTGCACCCACACCCCTGTAGTTTCTTGTTGTTCTAGTTTAGTTTAATAAATAAACTTTAGTTCTTGGACATATTGCACTTAGGACCTTAATATTTTTGGTATTTACATTTTCGTCCCTGCCTGTGTGATACACGTACGTCGTGACGTCTTTTTGGACAATTTGCATTGTATGGGCTCATACTTTCTAGGTGTTATGGAATGGAAGTTTACTTTCTGAAATTTGCATCCATGCCCGTGTGAATGTTTGTATTTGACATGTGCTGATGTGTCTGGATAATTTGCACTTTGTTCCCTGGGATTTTAGCACGTGTTGCTAATAAGCCCCTAAAACGAAGTTTTCTTACATATAGGTCCCTCTGTGCTCTGTACACATGCGCCACACGTGAGAACTTGGACTTTTTGCATGAGGGACCCCAAACATTCTGGATTTGTTATGAATAAGCCCCTGTAAATACTTTTTATTACATATAGGTCCCTGTGCACTATGAGACCTTGTGTTATTTAAATAAAATATCAAACTATATCCAAATCGCGTGAAAATTGGACATGTGGCTCCTGCCACTGTGTAAAATTTTCACCAAAAATTTGGTACATTTTTGATGTGTTTTGCTATTTTAAAAGATTCAAAATATGTTGTTTTTGTGACTGTACAGATTAAAAAATCATAAAAATATATAAAAACTGTGTTAAAAATTCCAAAAAAAAATAGTATTTGTTAGTTTTTGTGTGTTTTAATTTCTTGCGAGTTTGGCTATTTTTGGATATATAAAAATCTTAAAAGTTAAAAAACCATTCAACACTTATAAAAATTCTAAAAATAATATAGAAAACTCCAAAAAATATAAAATTTTCTTCTGAATTTTCTTTGTTATTTTTATTTCTCATAAAAATTACCTCCAGGCAATTATAGGACCATTTGATATTTTTCATGGCCATTTGAAGTCTTGCTGGACAGTTTGCTAATGTTTTTGTCTTGTTTGATTTTTAGAAAATTTTATAAAAAATATAAAAATCTCAAAAATTCACCAAAAACAATAAAAAACCTTAAAAATATAAAAATCTTTTTGTTTGAATTTTTGGAGCTTTTTAGAGTGTTTAAATAATTTGTTGATTGTGCTTATTTTTGTCTTTTTATTATTTTCCTCCATTATTAAAAATCCAAAAAAATATAAAATAATTATAAACCACCAAAAGTATTTGTTTTTGTTTTATTTTGCTTTCAGACTACTTCGTTGGTTGCGAGTCCAACTCGTGCTCCCTGAGTCCGACCTTGGGTGCTACACCAGGATAATCTCATAGCCAGGGCCACTATTTTTGATTTTATTGATTTATACTCTGATTGGTGGTCTGCTCTTTATTTTCTTGATCGAGCCAGATTTCTCTAGCGACTGAGGTCGTAACAACCTTAGCTATATTATTCACATCAGTCCATTCGATGATTTTGCTCGCATCAAATACCCATCCAAGAAATAGTAGTGGCTCTTCCCTGCCAGTCTCCCAATGATTTGGTCGATAAACGGCAGGGCGAAATGATCCTTCTTGGTGGCCTGGTTGAGTCATCTTTAATCTACGCAGACCCTCTAAGAAGTGGGTACCCGGGTAGCGATCTCCTCTCCAAACTCGCTGACTACTGTAGTGATGCCCATCTTCTTGGGCACCACATGCAACGGACTGACCCACATGGAGTCGGAGATGGGGTAGATAAAATCGGTGCTCCACCATTTCGAGATTTCCTTCATGACAACCTCTCTAAGATTCGGGTTCAGCCGCCGCTGGAACTTGATAAATCTCCATTTCATCACCTTTATTCTATTATTTTGGCCTCAAAAACCCCAGCAAATGCATGTAAATAGCATCAAAGTGTACATAATAGCATGCATCATTCATTGTAATAATTATACATTAGATACTGTGTTTAATACCAAAATTATAGAATAAAGAGAAGAAAAGAAAAAGGAATAAAATATTGAAGATATTTTATGACCCAAACCCCGAGACCAAGGCCAACATGGAATTGATCGACAAGGAATAAAGTAGGGGGAGATATGGGCCAGTATACAATAAATACCTCATTTATTTATTATTTTTTTATGTATTTTTGACACCTATTTTGCACATAATTATTTATTCATCAAATAAAGAAACTTTGTTCATTAAAGTTGTAGATAATAATGTAAATAAAAATACAAAATTGAGTCTGTGTAAAAATAATACTCAGTGTAAATTTTATACACAGAATAAAAAGCCAAAATATCAACTTCACAGACCTATATCTTGCAAATAAAAACTCCAAATCACCCAAACTCACCTTTAATTATATATAGCATTCCAAGAACTATTTAATAAAATTGGTTTCATAATTTTTGGAGTTCATCTGTAGAAGTTAGGTTTTTGACCCTCCTTGTATATAGGGCTGATTAAAATATTCATTTTATTCAATATTCATTATTGCAACAAAAGTATATTTTTAAAATTTTACAAATAATGTATAGAATACATGTACATACTAAAATTAATAGAAAACTAAAAAGAATTTGTAAAATAAAATAAGCCTATGTAATACATAGGTAAAATACCTATGTTAAGAATGTATATAAATAAAAAAGGATTTTCATTCTTTTATTTTTATTTTTTATTCATCTATATTTTTATAATAATGTATATATTATAGAACTTATTAAAAATACAAATCCAAAATAAAAACAAATAAAATTCATTAAATAAATAAAATGTATATAATATATAGGTTAAATACCTATAAGTATACTTACATATGCATATACCTATTTATTTAATAATGTAAATAAACTCCTAAAAATTAAATAAAAATACCTTTATACTCACAAAAATAAATTATAAATTTATAAAATAAGACAATAAAATAATAAAAGAAAATAAACAAATTAAAAATTAAATACACAAAAATACATGTAAATACATATATATACACATTATTAAATTAAAACCATAATAAAACACTTCGAAAAATACAATAAAAATCACAAAAAAATACTACATGAAAAAATACACATTTTTTATGTTTTAAGAAAATTCTAATAAAATCATCTACTATGGTAAATAAATCAATTTAGACTCAAATTTCCTGTTTTGTCTTTTAGCGGCTGACGTGGACCAATGGGGCGCCGACCTTCGTTGACCCCCTGGTCAACTGTCCCATCCCAGCTCTGGCGTCTCTGAACCATCTTTTTCCCGATTTTCATCCCTTTTTTACGGCCATCCCGTCCATCGATCGAGCTCGCTTCCTTCACAAGAATTGCTCTCTGATTATCCATGATGCCCGCCAATAACTGGGATTGATCAGATACTCATTGGATTAAGTAATAATCGCCGGTCAATAAGGCTCCATGCCAATGTCTATAAATAAGTAGCTCCGCCTCCTTCCTCGAATTTGGCCAATTTTAATCCAACCTTAAGCCTTGATTCCATTCCTGGGACGTTCCTCGTGACAGGGGGAGTGCTCCAGCGTCTCAAATCGGCCGGAGGAAGGATAGTTTTGTCGCGGCGGAGCTCCGACGTCCGCCCTGCTCCCTGGTGGCCCCTAGGTATAAGAGCTGTCCTTTTTATGCATTTTAGTTAGTTTTTAATGTTAGTTTTTAATTCCCGTAGTTAATTTAGTCCTTAGTTGATCGGCTTAGCGTAAAATCAAAAATTTGAAGTTCGTCGGAGCTCCGCTCCGGCGACTTCTTCACTGTGAACCCTACCGTGGTTGACCGCCTTGTGCACCCCATTTCATACCCCATCGTTTTCTCCATCGATCACACCCATTTGCTCAACCTAGGACCCCTGGTCTTGGCGAGTCGGGGCTCCACCTCCGCCGTACGCCGGAGCCCCTCCGTCTCACTCCATTTTGCTGTCAAGCTTCAAAACCCCAAGTCGAGGAGGTAGCCCTCGCTCCCCCGGTTCTTCCTATGCAGGTACAATGAGGAACGAAGCCCATCTAGGCTCGCATCGAACCACGAAGAGGTTCCAGGAGGTCCTGTGCTTCATCGACTTTGTCCGAGCGACTCGGACCTCCAGGAGCCATGAGAGGACCATCAGACAACGCGGAAGCCTTCCAGCTACGAACAGACCACCTCAGACATGCCGGAGAGCCCTGGAGGAGCCCAAGCTTCTTGATCGAAGCTCGCCAAGCGTGAGCTCCTTCCCTGTTCTTCCAGGGAGCTTTAGCGCCGTCGGATTAGGAGGCCCGTCCCAGATCCCACAGGAGCCGTCCGATGAAGACACGCGCCAACCGTCAGATCAGCCAGGAGCTTCTAATATGAACCCTTCGTCGGCGAACCGGCGTCAACCGTCAGATGCTTGACACGTGGATAAGTGGCGCGCCCAACGCCGTCGGATATCACGCATTAGGGGGTAAATTTCAAACACCTTCCCCCGCCTTTTTGTATTTATAGTTTAGTTCCAAAAATAAAATACCACGTTGTGAATAAATTGTATAGATTGCAGAAAGACCCCTGGAGTTTATGTATTTACATTTTAGTCCCTCTACGCCTCACGTGCAGACCCCACGTGATGCGTGTGATATTTGCATTAAAACCCTGTCGGGTTTCTGTAATTGTAGAATGGCCCTGAAATAAAATTAAATGTTCATTTTTATTGTAATTTTTGCATGGACGCCCCTGTCACTTATTTTAATTACAAAAATGCCCCTGCTAGGCCATTTATTTTAGTATGCTTTGTCCATTTATTTTGTCCCTCAATTTAATTTGAAAAATCTTGCAAAAATGGATATAAGCTTCTGTTCACATGCTCTCACACGCCATATTTTTGGATCTTAATTTTGTTGTATTTTTGCATTTATTAAAAATCAAAAACATGTCTTTTATTTACTGTCTAGCTTATAAAATACCAAAAAAATATTAAAAGACCACTAAAAATTCCAAAAAAATTCCCTAGTATGTATTTTGACTTATTTTAGTGTCAGTCCAAAAATGCCTAAAAATCTTAAAAGGAAAACCTTAAAAATTAAAAAATACACAAAAACTTCAATAAAATATATAAAATTAAAGAAAAATCAGAAAAATGTAAACTCAGTTCGTATCTCTTCTATCTTTTAATATCTTTATTAGAAAAATTGTGTGGAAAAGTTTTGTGGCTATTTGCTTTTTTTAATCCCTATTTTACTTACAGCCAGTACCTATTTCACTTTTTTCCTCTATTTCAGCATTTAAAAATATCAAAAACAATTTGAAAAATACCTAAAAATCACAAAAAAGTAAAAAATGATGAAAATACGAAAAAGACTTTATCTCTGAATTTTTGACTATTTTTTAGTATTTTATAAATATTATAGCACCCCTTTATATATATCCCCCTATTCTAAAATAAAAAAATTAAAAAATTATATATATAAAAAATATATATCTATGTATACATATATATATATATTTATTTATTAATATACAAAATCCTAAAATAAAAAAATTTTGTTATTATTATTGTTTATATACATATATATAATGTATGTATTATATCCTATATACATACCCTCTATGGGTATATATATATGCATCTATATATTTATATGTTATTAATTATATAAATATATACATATATTACTTAATTATATTATTAAAAAAAATAAATATATAATAAAAAAATACATAATATAAAAACCCACAAAAATAGGCTTCACACATGGATGACTCTGTGATTCATGCACATTTTAGGCTATTGCATTTTGTATTGCTATCTGTGGTTCGACCTCTACATACTTAGACACTATACATCTTGTGGTAGAGTAATAAAGATTAATTCACACTTCTTTTTGAGCTTAATTGATACATTCTTTTATTGTGGGTTATTTGCTGATTCAACCCATGTTTGGTGAGTGGCCGTCTCAGCGACACTTGATACATATATTATTGTGACCCTCGCTGAATGTGCGGTTATCAGATGGCGCCGTTGCCGGGGAGCAATGAGCATAGCCTAATTTATTTTTTCATTCTTGTGTATATTTTTGATTCATTATTGATGTGATTTTGTGAGCAGCTATTTTTATTGCCATTAATCACCATACTTCATTGATTCATTTATTGTGATTATTTTATCTGCTCTATTTGATTGATTGAGCTATTCTAATGCAATCTTTTTGTGACTTTGATGCGAGGGCCAGCCATGCGAGGATGGCTTCTCAGGAGGCCAAGGCAGCCGAGCTTGGAGGAGGACGGTCTTATCTTCTCATGACCATCTGGAGAGAGTATCAAGGAAGCAAATAGATGTGGATTAGATAGGTGTAGATATTTAGGATTATTTTGTAATTTAAGGTGGGAGAGAGACATTTTTGGCATGTAATTAAACATGACTCTACTCTTCACAATGAGGTCCAGTGCCCGGGTGATTGTTCACCTGGGGGCCTCATCGCGGTTTTTCAAGTTTTCATCGCCTTCTTTTCTTTGTTTTCCGAAGTTTTGAGCTTTCCGCCTTTATTTTCATTTGTTTTGTGTGCTTGGAGCCCCTAGATGTAGGTTGCTTGACTCGGTAGCTAGGTCCACACATTAATAAGAATGCATGTTCCTATAGTTTACTTCGTTTGGATCTAGTCAAATTTTAAACAAGCCGTTCATTTATCTCTTAGCCCTTGTGCCGCAGCGAGCCCTGTAAAGCGCTTTCTCCTACCCTCAAGTGTGTTGAGCAGAGGAGGGGTGAGCCAAGACCGTACCCTTTGGGATAGAGATGAATGAGCGACTTATGGTTCTTCACGCTAATAGCAGCTAATGTTTAGGGCGATTTTGTGCCTTGCATACCGACATGTAGATAGGTTTAAAAATTCTGTTTTGCATACCGCATGGAGAGAGCTGGGATACATTGTAAGTCTTCTAACTCAGCATGCATCATTCGGTTAAATGGTGAGATTTCCATCATGGAACCACTTGCACGGCTTTTCCGCTATCTCCCTCTGATTTTGAGCACCTAGGACTTAAATGAAAATCTACAAAAACGTTAGGCGCTGGTATGAAACAGACTCAAAAAAAGTGAAAACCCAAAAATTAAAACAAGGGGACTGCTAAATAAACTTTGACCTTAATTAAAATCTGTAATGGACAATCATTGTACCGGGTTCATAAAGCCCTCGTTGTTTTCTGGTACCTTGGAGGGGGACCAAAACCCTACTCCCTTGAGCGAGTGCGACCCCCTAAGGATTAAAGCCAAAAACCCAGTCTGCAACTGCCTTGTGTATCGCTTGGATTTCCGAAGTAATGGCGCTTCTATCGTACGTAGGCGAGTAGGGCTTGGTCACCAATGATGACTCCCTATTGTGTGGAGCATCGACCCGGTCCGAAGTATTGAGCATAGGCCACGCTTCACTGGGGTGTCTGTCTCATCGTCCTGCGTCCGAGTAGGTTCTTGCACGCTCACGGGTGATTCCGTTGCGAGCAAGAACCGAAGTATTGGTTTCGCCTATCGGCTTCCTCTCTCTATTTCTTTGGCTGAGTAGGGATCCAGGAAGGGTTACAAGGACTCCAAAAAGTACAGACTACAGGTTACACAGGAGGAGGACAAGTACGGGATACTCTTCTGACAGTACTCTCTCTCCTATAGGGTAGCGTACTAAGGACTTGTTATAAGATATGCCTGAAATAACAACTCTAAAAATGAAAAGATAATAAATAGCCGAGCTTTCACGGCTTCACAAGGCGTGAGCTGGTGAACCCAATTTTGTATTGTGTTTGTATGGATCTAGATTAAGGTTCAAAGATCAAGTCCCACGCATTTGCGCACATTTTGTTTCTCCCTTTGACCACCCCGCTCAACCGAGCCTCTCTACTGTTTTACACTCCTTTTATTCCTCGTTGACCATCGTATCTTTCATCCAACATCCAATCTTCTCTTGTGCTTCGCGAAGTTGATACATGGATGTTTCCGTCGGGACCATGCCGACACCCACATCGATTCCATGGACTCAACTCCGCTAATAAGTTCTAGGCAATTCCCGAGAACCCGATCCGGACTTTGCGGATCGATCTCCAGACTCCTCGCTTTCTACCTTTCTCTTGGCCACCCAATAAACTGGGATCACCTTTGTCCCACTTTCACCATTGTGAATGTAAGTTGATTACAATCTACATCCTTTTCCATCCACAACATGCTGGGGTTGACCTGAATTCCAGCTTAATCACGGCAGTTGAACGTTAATTGCAAGCAGTCTGATTAGGACTATCTCCTTATGCAGATAGAAGACAGTGCGAGCCCTGGAGACTACTCCGGAGTTCATCTCGTCCGACTCAGACCCTGACATGGCTCCAGGAGGAAAGGGCAAGGGTCAGCAGCCACCACAACCAGAGGGACAGTTGCCAGATTAGAACCAAGTCAGTGCACAACTACTAGCGTCTATCCAAGCTATTCAACAGCAGCTGACCGAGCAGGCCCTCACACAGACCGCATTCCAGGATATGTTGAATGACATGATGAACCGTGACGATGTAGGAGGAGGCAGAGGCAGAGGAGGCAGGGGAGGAGGAGGTGGAGGTGGAGGTGGTGGTCCTCCTGATGATGACCATGAATTACCACCACCAAAGCCAACACTTAAAGAAACATACAATCCGGGAGACAGCCAGATGACCGAGTGGATTCTCATTCCACCGGTACACGCTCACTTTGAGCTTAAGCCCCAATTCATAGCCATTCTCCCTGCATTCCATGGAAACACCAACGAGGAGCCTTACATTCACCTGCAGCAATTTTCCCGCATTTGTCGTACTACACAATATCCCAATGTCCCTCTGGACATTGTAAAGATAATGGCTTTCCCCTTCAGCCTACAGGACAAGGCCCTCTATTGGGTCAGTCATTTGGGAAAGGTCGTGACGACCTGGGAGGAGTTGAAGTCTGCCTTCCTGCACAAGTATTACCCTCTCGGTCGGCTCAACCAGATGCGAGCCCGTATCAGTAATTTCTCCCAAGGAACCCACGAGTCGATACATAAAGCTTGGGAGAGATTTACTGACCTGCAGGAGAAATGTCGCCACCATGAGATCCCTAAGACTAGCTTGGTCCAACATTTCTTTGGGGGACTGAACATTGAATGCAAAAGGCTCGTGGACGCAGCATGTGGGGGCTCACATTTTTACAAGGATGAAGATGTAGTTTGGCAGATTTTTGAAGAAATGGCCGAAGGAGAGGCCGCCCTCTCTTCATCAAAGGCGTATCAGAAGCAGCCCCAGATCCTCCAGAAGCAAGTGCACATGGATGCATCCAAGGAAGCAGAGAGAGATGAGAGCTCCAACCTCAGCATCATCGGGGGCCATCTCTCTAAGGTAGATATCATTGAGAAGCGATCACAGGACCTCGAGAAACTCGCTGTGATCGAGAAGAGGACCCAGAACTTGGAAAAGCTAGATCAGATCAACAAGTACCTTGAACTGTTAGTCGGCACTATCAACTCTGTCCAGTCGGCTACACCATCAGACGCTCCCGCTGAGAAGAAGGACAAGCAGCAACCGCAGCATCAGCCTCAACCGATCCAGCAGCCACCGGCAGTCCAGCACTTGTACTATGTGCAGGCGCCCGACCAGGGCCCGCCGCAGCAGCAGATGGTCGTGTACCAACCAGAGTTCCTTTCTGTATCTGATCCAGTCTTCCCTCCACCACCCCTGATTCAAGAAGTGAATGGGGTATGGACTAATGATGCACAGTCGACCCGTCCTCAGGGACAACCCCAAGGTCAGCCATTCGCCAATCGGTTGTACCACCAACCTCAGGGTGGTCGTTTTGGACAATCCTCTCAACCTCACCAACAGTACCAACAGCCTCCCCAGTTTGCACACCAATGGAGGCAGAATTTTCCTTACCAGCAGCAGCCGCAGTACCGCTACCCACAACCGTATCACTAGTACGTGGCTGCCCCCTCTCAGCAATACCAGCAGTATCCTCCTCCCTCATACCAACAACTTCAACTTCCGGCACCACCTCAGAACCACCAGCAACAACCTCCACACCCATCCAACCATCAGCAGCGTGGTCTGCATGCTGAACCTACTGATGCACCCCCTGTGAATCCCACCATGGATTGTCTGACCCAGCTTGTCAAAGGGCTAGCGGAAATGACAAAGCAGCTTGATGACCTGACCTCCACCCGAACCACCATTCCGGCGCAGGTCGAAGCCAACCCCAATAATTTCAAGAAGAAAGAGCAGGTAGAATGTGATGTCATGTCCGTGTCTGATAATGAGATTACTGCTTATTCTAATGTTGTTACTCTCAGTAGCGGTAGGGCCTTGCCTCCGCCTGCTAGCAAAAGTGGGGTGAATAAAGAAACAGGTGGATCGTCATCTTCCGCATCAGCCGTGCCAGCTCCAGGGGCGGGTAAGGAGGAAGAAGAAGGAGAAGCCAGTCCAGCCGTCGTGCCATGTTATCAGCAACCTTAGCAGAAAATACAAAAAAAATCAGCAAAAACAAAAACAACAAAAAGAAGCTTGTAGCCGATGCGAAGCCGTGCCAGCAGTGGAGGAGCCGCCAGCAGCAGCCGATCCCTCGCCAGCCGACGGAGCAGACGCTTCACTTTCTGATCGTCCTGTAGCACCAGCACGTCTAGCTAAAGCTTGTACTCCTTTTTGTAGTTCGAATGTACAACATTCTATGGGCGATGATTTTGATGTAAATAAGAACTCTCATTTTTCTGCCAGTGGTGTAAATATTCCTTTTCCTTATGCAATACAAAAATCCAAAAAAAATTGCAAAACGAAAAAAGGCATTGTCTGTTCCAGGTGTTGTGGAAATTTTGGATAATATGACTGTTGAGATTCCCTTGTTGAAGGCCGTGAAATACATGCCAGCTGTGAAGAAAGGACTGAAGGAGGCATGTACTAACAGGCGTCGCTCAGCGCAAGAAAACAGACGCCAGCAAGTCGAGAGGCATGTCCTCACCTTGGCCACGGTAGCAGCTATCAGCAATCTCCCCCAGAAGAAGCAAGACACAGGAGCGCCCCTGATCAGTTGTGAGATTTTTGACCAGGTCTTCAAGCGCACTCTCTTGGATAGTGGATCTTCCATCAACCTTCTGCCCTCGTCCATAATGCAAGAATTCGGGCTGGGACCGCTCAAGAAGACACGCATGATCCTTCAGTTCGCTGACCGATCCGTCAAGCGGCCCCGAAGTCTTTTAGAAGATGTTGTTGTTAAAGTGCAGGAAATGAAATTTCCAGCTGACTTTGTAGTCCTTGATATGGACTTGCCTGCACCCCTGCTTCAGACCCCTATCATCCTTGGCAGACCATTCCTTCGTACTTCAGGTGTCGTGGTTGATTACGGGTCTGGCAAGATTACTTTCAGCTCGAACACCCAACAGATCACGATAAACATGAACAGAGAGCAGAATTCCACAACTGATGAGAGCCAGGCGGCGTCAGAAGCAGACTGTGATTTTATTGCAGAGATCAGAGACTCAGCTTTATCATTGGATGATTCATGGACCCGAGAAATCCTCACTCTTGAGGAGGACTTGGAAAGCGCAGTCAGCATATGCTCCGATGATTCTTGGGAGACAGATTCTCAGATACAGGCGCATCTTCTTGAGCATTCACTCCAGACCGAACATGATCAGCTTAGCGCAGAACCGTTCGGTGCATCACCGGGATCTCAACAGGATGATGAGGATGGTAAGTATCGCAAAGAAGTGCATCCCACCACCAGCATGGTATCTGAAGTGACAGATAGAGTGGACAGGTCAAAACCAGAACTCAAGCCACTTCAGGCAGGCCTAAAGTATGCTTTCCTTGCGGGTGAAGGACAGATGTATCCGTTTATCATCAGCAGCAGGCTGACTCCGGATCAGGAATCTTGACTTCTCGAGGTTCTAGAAAAGAACCGCAAGGCACTTGGTTGGAGCGTATCGGACCTCCGAGGGATAAATCCAGCCTTGTGTTCACACCACATCTATTTGGAATAAGATGCCAAGCCGTCCCGTGAATTTCAGAGAAGGCTGAATCCTAACCTTCGGGACGTCGTCATGAAAGAAATCACGAAATGGTGTGACGTAAGCTTCATCTATCCCATCTCCGACTCAAAATGGGTAAGCCCACTGCATGTAGTTCCCAAGAAATCTGGGCTTACCGTGGGTACAAATGATAAAGGAGAGGAAATTTCCACTCGTGTACCAACATCCTGGCAGGTGTGTGTTGACTACCACCGTCTTAATGCAGCAACGAAGAAGGACCATTTTCCCTTGCCATTCATTGATCAAGTTTTGGAGAGATTAGCAGGCAAGGAGTTCTTCTGCTTTTTGGATGGGTACTCCGGGTAAAACCAAGTGGCGATCTCTCCTGAAGATCAAGTGAAGACTACCTTCACTTGCCCGTTCGACACCTACGCCTTCAAAAGAATGCCCTTTGGATTATGCAATGCACCTGCAACATTCCAAAGATGCATGTTAGCCGTTTTCGCCGAGATGGTAGGCAGTTTTCTCGAGGTGTTCATGGACGATTTCTCTGTCTATGATGATAATTTCGATTCTTGTCTTCAGCACCTAGACAGAGTGCTTCAAAAGTGCTGGGAAGTCAATTTAGTGCTTTCATGGGAAAAGAGCCACTTTATGGTCACTGAAGGCATTGTGCTGGGTCACGTCGTTTCCAAACGTGGCATGGAAGTTGACCCGGCAAAGGTGGATGTCATTTCAAATCTTCAGCCACCTCAGTCAGTGAAGAATGTGAGGTCATTCCTGGGGCATGTGGGGTTTTACAGACGATTTATCAAGGATTTCAGCCGCATTGCCCGACCTCTGATAAAACTTTTATGCAAGGAAACAGAGTTCATTGTTGATCACCCAGTTCTCCTTGCTTTCAATCAGTTGAATCAGCTTATTACCTAGGCTCCAATCTTACAACCGCCCGACTGGACTCTTCCCTTTGAGATAATGACCGATGCTGCAGACTTTGCAGTCGGAGCTGTTCTTGGGCAGAGAAAAGACAAAGCGCCCTATGCCATTCACTTTGCCAGCAGAACATTAGACGACGCACAGAGAAATTATACAGTGACAGAGAAAGAATTGCTGGATGTGGTTTTCGCCTTAGAGAAGCTTAGATCCTATTTGTTGGGATCAAAAGTCACCATCTTTACAGACCACTCTGCTATCCGGTACCTTCAGCAGAAGAAGGATGCCAAGACGAGACTGATTCGTTGGATCCTTCTCCTCCAGGAATTCGATTTGGAAATAAAGGACAAGCCTGGAGTTCAGAATGTGGTAGCAGATCATCTCTCCAGAATAGAGCAACATGAACCTCCTCTGAGCAATGCACCTATCACAAAAACCTTCCCTGACGAAGCTATCTTAGGAGTGGATTCTCTTCCTTGGTATGCTGGTATAGTCAATTACCTCGCCTCTGGGGTAATACCTTCGGATTGGACGAAGAACCAAAAGAACAAATTCATGTCGACCATCCGCTTCTACCATTGGGAAGATCCTCTTTTATTCAGAGAAGGAGCAGATTGTATTTGGCGCAGGTGCATCCCTCGGACGGAGCAGTCTAGTGTCCTCGAGCATTGTCACTCGCTCGAATCTGGTGGACACCACTCTGGAGATCGGACGACAGCCAAAGTACTTCAGTGTGGCTTCTGGAGGCCCACTTTATTCAAGGATGCAGCTGAATTTGTTAAGCGATGTACTGACTATCAGAGAATGAAAGGTACACTTACTGCCAAAGATTCAATGCCCCTGAAAATCATTCAGATAGCAGATGTTTTCGATGCATGGGGCATTGACTTCATGGGACCTTTTCCTAACAGTCAAGGTTTTGAGCACATCCTTCTTGCCGTCGATTACGTGAGTCGTTGGGATGAAGCTATCCCCGCTCGAGCCGCTGACAACCGAATAATATGCCAGTTTCTGAAGAAGAACATCATTTCGCAGTTCGGGATACCGAAAATTCTCATATCAGATGGGGTTAGCCACTTCATTAACAAAGAGGTCAAGAAGTTAACGAAGGAGTACGGCATCGATCATCGTGTCGCATCTCCTTATCATCCTCAGACCAATGGCATGGCAGAGCTATCAAACAGAGAAATCAAGACTATCCTGCAGAAACTTGCTAGGCCAAAAAGGAAGGACTGGTCTCAACTCTTGGACTCGGTCCTATGGGCTTACCGAACCGCCTACAAGTCTCCATTGGGCATGTCGCCCTATCGTCTTGTATATGGAAAACCGTGCCATCTGCCCGTGGAATTGATTCACAAGTCTCTTTGGGCAATCAACAGTTCCAATTTGGACTCACGCAAAAGTGGTTAGAAGAGAAAAGACGATCTGAACAGGCTCTTGGAATTCCGAGATTATGCATACGATAACACCTTGATGTACAAGGAGAAGGTGAAACGCTGGCATGACCGGCACATCAGACGAAAGACCTTTGATGTTGGACAGAAAGTGTGGTTATTTGATGCAAAGTTGCGGATATTTCCAGGCAAATTAAAGAGTATGTGGACAGGGCCATTTCGAGTTTGTGAAGTGCGTGACAATGGAAGCATTGCTATATCAGAATTGTCCCCTGACGCACAGCCCTTCGTCGTCAACGACCAACTCCTGAAGCCTTACTTAGAACCAGATGCATTCTTGGTCGTTGTTGACTCAATCCAGCTCGTACAGCATGATGACACTTCCACAACCGCTACAGCATCAGAAGATTCAGACGATGTACTCCAAGAACTGTTTATCTGATTTTCTTCTTTGCTTTTCTTCTTTTCTTCTTTTCCTTTTCTAGTTTCTCTCTGTATCAAAAAGGTGCTGCCCTTGTAGACAGTTTTCTATACTTAGGACGTACTTGGTTCTAAGTATAGGGGAAATGTGCACCCTGAGTTTTTCATTTCATTCCGATCCTCTCCATTGTCTCCTCTTCCCATCTATAGTTAGGAGTATCTTACCCTAAGTATAGGGGGAGACAATCTGAGTACAATCTGTGTATTCCCACCCTTAACCCTCCCTGCTTTTTGTACAGTCTGCTATACTTAGGATTACTTGATACTAAGTATAGGGGGGACGGTCAACTTCTCATTCATTCATTTCATTCATATATATTCTTTAGACTTGTCTATACTCAGTACGAGTTATGTCTCTGCTTTTCTATTCGATCTATGAGGACATAGCTCAAGCTAAGTATAGGGGGGTCGTATATACCATGTATATACTATAAGCCATAACTCATACTGAAAAATAAAATATATCATACCAATATAAATTAAAATGTAAAAAGTAGTCCTATAATAATAAAAGATGATTGTGAGCTCCTCAGGCTCGTTGTACTTGTACTGATTATTAAATCAGAAAAAGCTTTTTATGCAAAAAGTGTTCTTTGAAAAATCTTGTGAAAATTGTTTTAAAATAGTGTGTACAAGTATTCAACCTTTGAAAAATCAGTTTTGTGTGTAAAATTTATTTTCTTTGAGTGAAATCAAAATGTGTAAAAACTAGGGTGCAAATGATTGTAAAATTTTGATTGATAAAATTGTTTTGAAAAACCTATCTATGATGTGTAAAACCTTTGTAAAATCATTTTCAAATACGTGTACATGTTTGCAAAATTATATTAGACTAAAGCTTTCAAAACTCTTGTGAAAAATGATTCTTGAATAAGTCTGAGGAGTCTACACAAAAAAAATCTCTCATTTGTAAATAAGGAATAATCACAAATAAAACTGATAAAAACCATATTATATAACAAATACAATTCTTCTTTTGTATATACTGATTAATAAATCAGGGTAGATATGTATACCGTATGATTTGAAAAATAGTGTGAATTGTTTGAAAAATTTGCTGTGAAATGTTTTCAACTTGTGTAAAATTGTTTTGATTGCAAAACTTTTCTTTGTATGAAATAAAGGATTTGAAAAACCTATGTGCAAATGTTTTGAAAATTGCTTGTCAAAACTATTGTAAAAAATGTATATATGGTGTGAAAGATCTTTACAAAAATAGTTTTCAAATGTGTGTAAATGATTGCAAAAATTATCGTGTACTATAGTTTGCAAAATTATTTTCGAACTAGACCTGAAAATAAGATCACTATTACAAATACTTGTAAATCAGAAATAAAATGCATAAAAGTCTTTCTCAACAACCAAAATAAACTACTTCATTAAAACCTGTAGAGTCTTTATAAATCCATATAGTTTGTAAATAAATCGGCACGCCCGTGTAAATAATTGTACGTACCTTTTTGTATGTGTCAAGTTTTTAGTTGCAAAAATTTATTTGTATAAAAACATTATTTGATTCTTTTAAATTATTTGTGAGAAATTGCATCATTCATTGTGCATAGCATAAGCATACCATTCATATTCTTTTGAGTGAGCTTAATGATTGAATCAGTCCAATAAAGTCTCAAATTGGAGCTTGGTTAGACCTTACTGCACCTAACTGCACTGGAGCCTTTCGGGAACTAGGTTTAAGGTACTTTAGGTCTATGCAGACTTAATTCTTTGAGAAATCAGGGCTGGGTTTAAGTCACCTCAACTGACTAACTAGAACTTTTCGAGACACACGCATGACTCTTGACGACCGTGACCTAACTTGGACACTTGCACCTTTCACTTGGCTCAAGTCAGTTGGAGTGGTGAGGGGTTGAATTTGCCAGTCTGAGACGCACACGGGTGGAAACATTCGTCCTCGTCTAGGGAGGGAAGTGCACCCCAACCTGGTTCAATAGCCATGACGTCTAAAGACAGGAGATTGTGGGTTGCGATAAAGCTTCAAAAGAGGGATAGTCTACTGGCTCAAGAGGAAAAACTCCTTATGTAAATGCTGGTGTGAATAGTATGTTGAAAAAAAAATGGTCAGGCCTGCACAAAAATAAAATGCCTGCGAAGTATGTACATATGTTGTAAAGCCAATAAGCAATCTTGAGTTCCAAAGTCAAAAATGTGTGCCTGCAGCTGGATGATCTGACTACACTGGTCTTGCATCCCAGGATAGGTAGCTACACTAGCTACCGTCCATTCTTCTCTTCACCCCCTCCTCTTGAGCTGGTTGCCACTTGAACTTAGAAGGGAATACCCTGCTCCTCGAGGAAAGAGCTGTTGAACTGGGGAATCATTGGGTTGTCATTCTGGAGAAGTCAGTTCCTTTGTCATTTCAGTTGGGGAGAGCCACCATCACTTACACTGTACAAGTCAGCTTCATAGTTATAAGGGTTTGCGTATGATGTAGACTGGTTCTGACCAGGCTATTGAGGTGGGTTGAACCGAGTTCTGTGACTATCGAAGGTTGTTGTATTTTAGAGCTGGTTCCCGACTAGGTTCCACACACATCTACTCCAAGGTCTGACAGGAGCTCCAAATTCAGATTTTATAAAGATATGCATTGCACTGAAAGCACCCATATTCACTCTATCCTTCTTTAATTCTCCTTTTTATTTTCTTTATTCTTTTTGTACTTATTGCATAAGTGTTTGCTAGGGACTAGCAAAGGCAAGTATAGGGGGGTGATAAATCTCAATTTCATCACCTTTATTCTATCATTTTGGCCTCAAAAACCCCAGCAAATGCATGTAAATAGCATCAAAGTGTACATAATAGCATGCATCATTCATTGTAATAATTATACATTAAATACTGTGTTTAATGCCAAATTATAGAATAAAGAGAAGAAAAGAAAAGGAATAAAATATTGAAGATATTTTATGACCCAAACCCCGAGACCAACGCCAGCATGGAATTGGTCGACAAGGAATAAAGAAGGGGGAGATAAGGGCCAGTATACAATAAATATCTCATTTATTTATTCATTTATTTATGTATTTTTGAAACCTATTTTGTACATAATTATTTATTCATCAAATAAAGAACTTTGTTCATGAAAGTTGTAGATAATAATGAAATAAAAATACAAAATTGAGTCTGTGTAAAAATAATACTCAGTGTACATTTTATACACAGAATAAAAAGCCAAAATATCAACTTCACAGAACTATATCTTTCAAATAAAAACTGCAAATCACCAAACTCACCTTTAATTGCATATAGCATTTCAATAACTATTTAATAAAAATGGTTTTATAATTTTTGGAGTTCATCTGTAGAAGTTAGGTTTTTGACCCTCCTTGTATATAGGGCTGATTAAAATATTCATTTTATTCAATATTCATTATTGCAACAAAAGTATATTTTTAGAATTTTACAAATAATGTATAGAATACATGTACATACTAAAATTAACAGAAAACTAAAAAGAATTTGTAAAATAAAATAAGCCTATGTAATACATAGGCAAAATACCTATGTTAAGAATGCATATAAATAAAAAGGGATTTTAATTCTTTTGTTTTTATTTTTTATTCATCTATATTTTTATAATAATGTATATTCTATATATAACTTATTAAAAATACAAATCCAAAATAAAAACAAATAAAATTCATTAAATAAATAAAATGTATATAATATATAGGTAAAATACCTATAAGTATACTTACATATGCATATACCTATTTATTTAATAATGTAAATAAACTCCTAAAAATTAAATAAAAATACCATTATACTCATAAAAATAAATTATAAATTTATAAAATAAGTCAATAAAATAATAAAAGGAAATAAACAAAATAAAAAATAAAATACACAAAAATACATCTAAATACATACATATACACATTATTAAATTAAAACCATGATAAATCACTTCGAAATATTCAATAAAAATAACAAATAAATACTACATGAAAAAATACACATTTTTTATGTTTTAAGAAAATTCTAATAAAATCATCTACTATGGTAAATAAATCAATTTAGACTCAAATTTCCTTTTTTGTCTTTTAGCGGCTGACGTGGACCAATGGGGCGTCGGCCTTCGTTGACCCCCTGTTCAACTGTCCCATCCCAGCTCTGGCGTCTTTGAACCATCTTTTCCCCGATTTTCATCCCTTTTTACGGCCATCCCGTCCATCGATCGAGCTCGCTTCCTTCATAAGAATTGCTCTCTGATTATCCATGATGCCTGCCAATAACTGGGATCGATCAGATACTCATTGGAGTAAGTAATAATCGCCGGTCAATAAGGCTCCATGCCAATGTCTATAAATAAGTAGCTCCGCCTCCTTCCTCGAATTTGGCCAATTTTAGTCCAACCTCAAGCCTTGATTCCATTCCTGGGACGTTCCTCGTGACAGGGGGAGTGCTCCAGCGTCTCGAATCGGCCGAAGGAAGGATAGTTTTGTCGCGGCGGAGCTCCGACGTCCGCCCTGCTCCCTGGTGGCCCCCAGGTATAAGAGCTGTCCTTTTTATGCATTTTAGTAAGTTTTTAATGTTAGTTTTTAATTCCCGTAGTTAATTTAGTCATTAGTTGATCGGCTTAGCGTAAAATCAAAAATTCGAAGTTCGCCGGAGATCCGCTCCGGCGACTTCTTCACTGTGAACCCTACCGTGTCCGACCGCCTTGTGCACCCCATTTCATACCCCATCATTTTCTCCATCGATCGCACCCATTTGCTCAACCCAGGACCCCTGGTCTTAGCGAATCGGGGCTCCACCTCCGCCGTACGCCGGAGCCCCTCCGACTCACTCCATTTTGCTGCCAAGCTTCAAAACCCTGGGGCGAGGAGGTAGCCCTCGCTCCCCCGGTTCTTCCTATGCAGGTACAACGAGGAATGGAGCCCATCTGGGCTCGCATCGAACCAGGAAGAGGTTCCTGGAGGTCCTGTGCTTCATCGACCTCGTCCGAGTGACTCGGACCTCCAGGAGCCATGAGAGGACCATCAGACGATGCGATAGCCTTCCAGTTACGTGCAGACCATCTCAGACGTGCCTGAGAGCCCTGGAGGAGCCCAAGCTTCTCGATCGAAGCTCGCCAGGCGCGAGCTCCTTCCCTGTTCTTCCAGGGAGCTCCAGCGCCATCGGATCAGGAGGCCCGTCCCAGATCCCATAGGAGCCGTCCGATGAAGATACGCGCCAACCGTCAGATCAGCCAGGAGCTTCTAATCCGAACCCTTCATCGGCGAACCGGCGTCAACCGTCAGATGCTCGACACGTGGATAAGTGGCGCGCCCAGCGCTGTCGGATATCGCGCATTAGGGGGTAAATTTCAAACACCTCCCCCCGCCTTTTTGTATTTATAGTTTAGTTCCAAAAATAAAATACCACGTTGTGAATAAATTGTATAAATTGCAGAAAGATCCCTGGAGTTTATGTATTTACATTTTAGTCCCTCTACGCCTCACGTGCAGACCCCACGTGAGGCGCTTGATATTTGCATTAAAACCATGCCGGGTTTCTGTAATTGTAGAATGGCCCTGAAAATAAAATTAAACGTTCATTTTTATTGTAATTTTTGCATGGATGCCCCTGTCACTTATTTTAATTGCAAAAATGCCCCTGCCAGGCCATTTATTTTTGTATGCTTTGTCCATTTATTTTGCCCCTCATTTTAATATTAAAAATTATGCAAAAATGGATATAAGCTTCTGTTCACATGCTCTCACATGGCGTATTTTTAGATCTTAATTTTGTTGTATTTTTGCATTTATTAAAAATAAAAAACATGTCTTTTATTTATTGTCTAGCTTATAAAAATACCAAAAAAATAATAAAAGACCTTTAAAAATTCCAAAGAAAATTCCCTAGTATGTATTTTGACTTATTTTAGTGTCAGTTCAAAAATCCCTAAAAATCTTAAAAGGAATACCTTAAATATTAAAAAATACACAAAAACTTCTAAAAAATTTATAAAAATAAAGAAAAATCAAAAAAATGTAAACTCAGTTCCTATTTCTTCTATATTTTACTATCTTTATTAGAAAAATAGTCTGAAAAAGTTTTGTGGCTGTTTGCTATTTTTAATCCCTATTTTATTTACATCCAGTACCTATTTCACTGTTTTCCTCTATTTCAACATTTAAAAATACCAAAAACAATTTGAAAAATACCCAAAAATTACAAAAAAGTAAAAAATGATGAAAATACAAAAAAGACTTTATTTCTGAATTTTTGACTATTTTTTAGTATTTTTATAAATATTATAGCACCCCTTTATATATATATCCCCCTATTCTAAAAAAAATAAAAATATTATATATAAAAAATATATATCTATGTATACATCTATATATATATATTTATTAATATACAAAATCCTAAAATTAAAAAAAATTATTATTATTATTGTTATATACATATATATATAATGTATGTATTATATCCTATATACTTACCCTCTATGGGTATATATATATGCATCTATATATTTATATGTTATTAATTACATAAATATATACATATATTACTTAATTTTATTATTAAAAAAATAATTATATAATAAAAAAAATACATAATATAAAAACCCACAAAAATAGGCTTCACGCATGGATGACTCTGTAATTCATACACATTTTAGGCTATTGCATTTTGTATTGCTCTCTGTGGTTCGACCTCTACATACTTAGACACTATACATCTTGTGGTAGAGTAATAAAGATTAATTCACACTTCTTTTTGAGCTTAATTTATACATTCTTTTATTGTGGGTTAGTTGCTAATTCAACCCATGTTTGGTGAGTGGTCGCCTCATCGACATTTGATACATATATTATTGTGACCCTCGTTGAATGTGCGGTTATCAGAACTCACGCGACGGCTTCGCCTCATCCTCGAGATAGATATGGTGGGAGCACAGGGCCGGACTTATCCCCTTGAGATCGGCTACGCTCCATCCTATCGGCTTGCGGTTCTTTTCAAGAAACCCCATCAGACGGGATTCCTGCTCTCCAGTCAAATCGGTGAAGATAATGACTTTGTACATCTCATGCTCTCCCGCAAGGAACCTATACTTCAGCGACGTAGGAAGTGGCTTCAGCTCTGGACAAGTAGGTGCTGACGGATATGGCCTCTGAAAGATCTGAGTGAATGCTGCCAAATCCGCATGGGAGAACGGAAACTCTCGCTCACTATAGCATCTGGAGAAGGCTGCTCTGCTGGATTGTCTCTGCTCTGCTCGGCATCAACCTCCTCCCTAGTTGCAGGCACAGTGGACGTCAGACATGGAATAAGATCATCAAACTCTGCCCAATAAACATCTAACTCTGAGGGATCTGTATCAGACTCAAAGAAAAACTCTATCTCGCGGTCCGGAACCGGCTCTGCTGACCGAAAAGTATCCTGCACCAGGAATGCGCTCTCTAATCTCTCCACTGCTGGCGTCTCTGCATCAGAAGACTCTGAAGGTGAGAGGATGGCCTGTGAGACTGGATCTACCCAAACTGCCTCGTCATCTGTGATAACAAAATCACAGTCCTGGTGGATGTCTCACCCTGCATCTATCATCTGCTCTGAATCTGTGCTCTGCTCTGAGCAAGCTGAATCTCTGACTCTGATGTCCTCGATCGTCTCTATTTATACACTCTCGCCCTCGACGCGAAAGTATACTTTCCCGCTATCATGGTCGGTCACTTCCTTGGCTGTGGCCAAGAACGGGCGACCTAGAATGATGGGGGTATCGGTCACAGACTCAGGGATCTCCATGCCCAACACAACGAAGTCCACGGGGAATTGCAGGCCCTGAATCGTGACGATAACGTCCCTCAGCAACCCATTCGACCTCTTGACAGATCGATCAGAAAACTGAAGTACTGTCCTACTCTATCGTAGAGTGACCAACTCAGATCGATCGAGATGGGCTGCCAGAAGTAGGTTGATCGAAGAACCGTTGAGTAATAGAGTGCGGTCGAACCTCTGCTCACGGATATGGCATCAGACATATGGGGCTCCTGAATCTGGCCTCTTGGACGGCAGACAGTTCTGGATCGCGAAACACGTTGCCCTGGTGAGCACATGGATCTCAGAATGATGGTTCCTCCTCTTCCTCCAAACTGTGGTCCTGTCTTTGAGTGATCTCTAGAGTAGAGGGATGTGCTCCAAGGCCTCTTGGAGAGTCAGCTGGATATGGAATCTGTCAATCATCTGCTGGCTGAACTATACCTGCTGCTTCTTTTTGGGATTTTCTATTTTCTGCCCCTTAACCAAATGGAGTGCTCTAAGAAAGGGGATCACAGGGTCCTTCTCTGATGAAGGACTAGGAGAGGGTCTAGGCTGCTCAAGTCCGGCAGAATCCACACATACATCAAGCACCACAGGTGGATCAGAAGAAAATAAACCCTTTCCTTTATTACCAGATAAGTCCAGAGATACATGAACAGATGGAAAGACTACAGGACTAGCAGATGTAGACACGTTGGCATCAGCACAACCCTCGCCAGGTCGACTCGCGGGATCAGCACTGCACTCTGGTTCGGCAACAATGGTGGTGTCAGTACAACCTCCTCCATCTGGTGAAGCGACGACATCAGTACTGTCAGTGGGATCAGCATCCATGGTGGCATCAACACCACTGTCATCATCTTACGTGGCATCAGTACCGCGCTCCTCCTCGCTTGGCGCTCTGGAAATGGCCTGGGGGTGTCGCTCAGACGAGGCACCGCCTGCTGGCATCCTACCGCTCCTAAGTGTGACAAAGTCAGTATCAAATAGATATGCGGACATATCACCAAAAGACTCACTCGGAGTGGCATACTCTGTGAAATCTACCTGCTCAGACTTCCTCTTCAGGTTGTTCGGATTCAGCTCAATATGGGCAGGTATGGCGGCCTTCCCTCTCATGATCTCCCACATCTCCTGGCGGAACTCGTCCATCTCCCGTCTAAAAGTAGCCTACTGCTCGGTCAGGAGGTGGGCTGGATGGTCTACGGCTGAGTTCTCATAGGATGGCCCATGAGAACCTGACGGGTGGCCTCGTTGGTAGTGAGGTTGCTGCTGTGGCTGGTGCTGCGGGTAAGAGGGGTACTGCTGGGGATGATACTGCTGCTGAGGCTGATCATGCCTCCAAGAATGTCCCTGCTGATAGTGAAGAGGACCATACTGCTGTGGGTGGGGATAGAATGACTGTTGTTGTTGCTGTTGTACTGGGGGCTGCTGCTGCTGGTGATCTCGCTGATGCCTATACTGGCCACCCTGAACTGGAGGCTGCTGTTGGGAACTGGCACCTCCGGCTGACCAATAGAATCCGGGATGGTCTCGTTGGATACCGGGCTGGGGTCGGTCGTACCAAATCCCGTTGACATCCATCAACGGCTCCTGCTCGTAAGTGGGTAGAGGGAGTACGGCCAGAGGCTGATCCAGCTGGTAGACCACCATCTGAGTGTCTGAGGATGGTGGTGACTGGTAGTAAGGCTGCGGCTACTGGTACGTCTTCACTTGTACAAGATGGACCTATCTAGACTGGCTGGAGCTGGAGCACTGGGACGAGCTGCCGGTGCCACTCGGATCTCCTCGTGACTGAAGATGGGGCTGAGAAGCTGTTTGTGCCTCTTGGTGACACATGATCTGTGTCTTCAAGTCACTCAGTGTCTGTGCCATCTGATCTATCTGCGTGATACCTTGGCACAGCTTCTTCTCGATCATCTCCATCCGGTCCAGCTTCTCACTGATAATGCCCATGTCAGCGGCTGTGGACTCTGCCTGTGCGATTGCCGCTGACGAAGTGGAAGGACCGGCGTCGACCCGTGCGATCCTCTGGTACTGCACGGTCTGTGGCTGGGGGCGTCCCTGAGTGTAGAGTCTGGTTTGGGACATCATTGTATAGTTCTCAGCCATCTCCTCGTAGATGGACCAGACCTGATCCTCGTCCTTGGCGAAGTAGGACCCGCCACATGAAGCATTCACCAAGCCTTGCAGCTCGGGTGTCAGTCCGCAGAAGAATCTCTGAACTAGGTTCGGCTTCGAAATCTCGTGGTGCGGGCATCTGTCGGTAAGCTCACAGAACCTCTCCCATGCCTCATGGAATTGCTCATTAGGGAGCATGGAGAAGTTGTTGATCAGGGCCCTAGCTGCATTCGTCCACCCGAGTGGATAGTACTTGTTGAAGTACTCGGTGCGGAGCTGCTCCCAAGTGTACACGAACTTCCCCAGATGCTTCAGCCAGGTGGCTGCTCTATTAGCTAGTGAGAAGGGGAATGCAATCATCCTGATAGTATCCTCGTCCACCTAACGGTCGTGGACGGTGCTGCAGATCATCAGAAACACTTGGAGATGAAGACGGGGCTCCTCAGTGGTGAGCCCATGGAACCGGGGGAGGAGCTGCAATGTGTTCAGGGGGAACTTGAAGTTCCCCAAGATAGCTGGTAGTACGACCCAACTGTGCGTCAAAGTCGACCCGGGGTTGTGCAACTCCCACATCGGTCTCAACTGGTCTGGTGCTGCCGCTGCTGCGGCGGCTGCTGCTGCGGCTGCTGCCGCATCGTCGAGTCTCCTTGGTCAATCTCCGGGCCTACGCTGGTCGCGATCAGCTCTCATCTGCTCCATCTCTCTCCTCATCTCAATCATGAATGCACCCTGATCCCTCAGTTGCTGTTGCACTGTCTCAAGGGAGGCGATCAGGGTGGAGTTGATCGCACTCTGGTCCATGATGAATGTCTGCTCGGCTCGAGGACCTCTCGTACGGTCGTCGCTGCTGCCGGCCATGGTCTCTACAAAGGCAAAAGACCCAAACTCAGGTGCCGTTAAATCTGATTATGGTCTCTCATCTAGCACTGGCATCTCAAGAATGGTAGTAGGGTGGTTGAGGGGGAATAGGGTGGAATCGAACTCGGGTTCGGAGAGCGGGTCTCGGCTCTCGTGAACCAACCTAGATGAATGGGCGGGAGTGCTGAAAAGCGGTGCAGCCAGAAGCTGTCTAAGGGACCTCCTGCCCATCATCTTGATCTGGCGAGTTGGGCAGATGGGATCTGGAAACAACTATGATGAGCAAACGATACCCCGAGTTCACCTACTCAACGCGAGCTGAATACCGTAAGAGTTCGGTCAATTATCTTGTCAGTTTTTGTTAGGTGATCAAGTCAAGATAGCAGAGCGATTATGTGACCTGTTGGGAATCCTATTCCCCCAGGAGACTGTCCCGATCCCGAACTGGATCTTTCCCAACCAGTACAAGCTACGGACCGTTTATCGGCTACCCGATCGGCTCGCTCTATTAAGGATATCGCGGCCCGCTTTACCGAAGACCAGAGCAATCCTCACTGGACAACGACTATCCCAGAAGCAGTAGTCTGAAGGAGGTCCAGATGTGGCTCTATCCTAGGGTGCGGGTCACTCTCTCGCACATGCAAACCAGACAAGGAGTGGGTTGCTCTCCCCAAGACAAATTTTTTATGGTGAGTGTCTTTTAGGGTCAAGATGATTTAGCAATCCCAATTTTATAGTTTTTATTTTTAGGTATTTTTCAAAGCAAGCAATAGCCTAACGAATTTTTCGATTCTCCTTGTTATTTAAGTCCAAAAACGAGGGGAGAAGTCGAAAAAGCCGATGCGCGAGAAATCAATGATGCATGCACAAGATAGAAGGCGTGCCTGACTCCAGCAGTCTACATGCAATATGATCCGTGCATAATTAAAAGACAGAAAGGAAACTACCTATATGGTGCAAGCGGAAAATCGAGCCCTAAACGAAGCAATTCTACTCGAAAGAACAATGACTAAATGGTCAACAGGAGGGGTCGGTGTCCGGTCTGGGATGCAGATCGATGCCCGCCACAACGGGTCCTGTCAGCGCTGTATACGAGCTCTAGCGGCGCGGGACCCCTCAAGTGACCAAGTAGTCTTTTTTATTAAGTTTTATTTTGGTCCAATTAACGGTCTATAGGTACAGGCAAATTATTAGGTGTGTGGACCCTACTAATTACGGCGCAATCAAGCAAAAATCCTAAGCTAGGGCTAAAATCCGTGAAAAACCAAATAGGCAGTAAATAAACGACAAAAACCAAAACCGCGAAAAACTACGAAAGTTTGGTGGGGTCCCCCGAACACACCGGTGCTCGGCGAAACAGACCCCGAGAGTCTAAATGTCTCTGTCCTGTATTATTACAACAATTCAAATGTACTGAAAAGAAACTACGCTAATCTAAACTAATCCCGCACTCCTGCTGTCTCCTTGCGCTCTCTTGTAGCTCCGTGCAGAAGGGAGCCACCTCCGATTCCTGCAGTTGCGTCGGCTCCATGAGAGGAGCTGCCTCGGTCCTCGGGCCCTTGCAAGTAAACAAGAAGAGTGTGATCAGACCAGATAAACAAAGCAAATAACCAAAACAGGGTATATGTGCAAAAATGTTAATGAAAATAAACACTCGAAATAACCAAAAACAAAAGAAAAGAAAATAAAAGACAATGAAAATAAAAGTAAAACGAAAAGCCGTGAAAAGCCGCAGATGAAGAAAAAGCCTCATAGATAAAACAGAATATTGGCGTAGATAAAACAGAATAAAAGAAAAACGAAAAGCCGTGAAAAGCTACAGATGAAGAAAAAGCCGCGTAGAAAAATGATCATTGTGACCCGGATCTCAGAATATTGGCTCGATCAAGAAAAATAAAGAAGCAGACCACCAAACAAATAGATAAAACAATAAAATCCAACTATAGCGGTCCTGGCTATGATATTAGCTTTGTGTAGCACCTAGGGTCGGACTTAGGGAGCACGAGTTGGCCTCGCGGCCTATGAAGTAGTCTTAAAATAAAATAAAGCAAAAATAAGTATTAATGGTGGATTTTAATTCTTTTTATATTTTTTTGGATTTTTAATAATAATGAAAAATAGAAAAAAGGCAAAATCAAGCACACACAACAATTTATTTAATCATCCAAAAATGATCCAAAAATTCAAACAAATTTTTCATTATGTTTTTTAAGATTTTTTTACTGTTTTTGGTGAATTTTTCAGATTTTTATAATGTTTATAGAATTTTCTAAAAATCGAATAAGGCAAAAACAGGAAGTCACTATCCAGCCAGGCTTGGAAGATCAATTTAAAATATCAAACTGATCTGTAAATACCTGGAGGTAATTTTTACAAAAAATAGAAACAACAAAGAAAATTCAGAAAAAGAGTTTACTATTTTTTTCTACTTTATTAGAATTTTTATAAGTTTTTAAGTGTTTTTTAATTTTTAAGGTTTTTGTATATCCAAAAATAGCCAAAAATGCACAGAAAATCAAACACACCAAAATTAACAAGTACTAATTTTTTTAGAATTTTTCAAATAGTTTTTATATTTTTTTATGATATTCTAATCAGGACAAAAGCAAAAACAACTGTTTTTTGAATTTTTAAAAATACTAAAAAACCTCAAAAATGTACCCAAAAAATAGAGAAATTTTTACACAGTTGCAGGAGCTACGTGTCCAAATATCACATGATTTGGTTTAAATTTGATATTTTATTTAAATCAAACAAAGGCTAAATATTTATAGGGACCTAAATGTAACAAAAAATAAGTCCATGGGACAAACAATAACACAACAAGAAAGCTCAGGGGACAAACATGCAAAAAGCCCAAGAAATCACATGCAAGGCACGTGGTCCAAACACGGAGGGGTATAGATGTAATTCCTATTTATATAAATGCAAACATTAACACGCAAGAACTACAGGATGAAATATGCAAATTCACCACAACATCACGTGTAGATGCACGTGGACCACATATACAGGACTAAAATGCAAATGTCTGAAACATAAAGGTCCTCAATGCAAAATTACCAAAATAAAAACAACTATATTCAATATTTACAGGACTAAGTATGAACTGCAAAAACAGGAGGGGTCTAAGAGTAAATTACCCCTTAATTATTGGATTGCCGAAGAGACGCCACGTGGATGATCGGAAGGCTGAGATGCGTGGCTAACCCTTCACTATATCAACGGTCCTGATCAACCCCAGGAAGATCTAACCATGGCTGGCACTCCTCAAATGGACGATTGTGATCACGTTTGGAGCTTCGGGGTTGATCGAATGGTGGAGGAGGATGCTTCAAGAACTCGACGCTGACGAGTTTTTCCGGCCTAATGTACACGCTGAGGTCCTCCTCTGTTGCAGTTGAGATAGGGAAAAGCTCCGCCAAGGTGTTCCGCAGCTGATGAGCCCCTCCGATGAGGCCGTGAAGCTCTGAGGAGCTCCGGCGACGAAGGCGGAGCTGAGCCTCTATGCTCGAACCTTGGACCTCCAGAAGAGGTCCTTTTGACCTGCAAAATCGCACCAGAAAGCTCCTGGGTCGAGGGAAAACTGCCTCGACCCGGTTAGGGGTGGAATAGGGGTCGGGCGAGTCGAGATGGACGACCTCCGGTGAGGCGACGATAATGAAGGTTGAGCTCTTGGTTCCTAGGCGAACCAAGGTGAGTGCGTGGGTGCAGAATGTGGAGAGGGGTCTCACGAAGATGACGGTCAGGTCGGATGAGCAGAACGATGACCGAAGCGGGCGGAATCGATCGGCGGAAGTGATGTTCGATTTTGGCGAAAGAGGAAATTAAAGGAATCGAGAGGGACTAGGGTCTACCTGATGGATGGAATCGACTGGGGATGAGCTCAGGGAGCTCTGGGTCGTAGTCTCGAAGGGACGTCGGGGACCGAGGCTCAGGCGCACCTCACGGCGGTGCATGGCGACATAAGTCGCCGGATCAGTGAGGGGAAGCTTCCTCTCCTCTCTTCGACACTCGCCTCACTTAGCTGTCACTCTGGGGAGTCTAGTGGAGGTCTTTGGATGAAGGAGCAGTGCCAAAGATGAGTGAAAAGGTGCGGCGGAGGTGGCTTATGTACTGTTAGGGGTCCGAGAAGAAGGAGGTCGGGCGAGTCGGTCGGAGCTCGGATCCCTAGGTAGATGATCGGGCGAGGGTCTCGGATATCTCTAATGTAATTAGGACCCTGGATTTTGGCGAATGGAGGTCGGGTTAGATGGGGAAAAATGGGAGAATTCCGGTCTGTCGCGAGATCTGCGGGGGAAGAGGTCCGCGGGGGAGAGTTGATTGGGGGTCAACAATCCCCTGTGGACCAATGGGAGGCCTCCATTGGAAATTATTTTGAAAATTAAAAATAAAATAGTAAATGTGATTATTTCGAAAAACTTAAAACATGAAAAATGTTTATTTATTTTTACATTATTTTTTTGTGATTTTTATTTATTTTTTTGAAAAATAATTTATGTATTTACAAAATATTATTATTATATACATGTATACACATATGTATTTTTGATTTTCGATTTTAATTATTTATTTTTATACAATTTATTTTAATTTTATATTTTATTTAATTATAAAATAAAATTTGGAATAAAAGTGTATTTTTATTTTATTTTTATTATTTATTTACATAGGTTAAATAAATAGGTATAATTACATGTGTACATGGTATATATACAAGGTAGGAATTGATGTTATTTCTTTTTCTTTTTATTTATCTTTTATTTTTCTAATTTTTATTTTATTTATTTACACCATGAAATGTGGAATTTGAAAATATTTTTCTTAGATTTTTATTAATTTTTTACAAGGGAAAATAAATAGATGTGTGGTTCGGTGTACATGGTATATATATATATATATATAATGATGAAGGAATTTTATTTCTTTTTATTTTTCTTTTATTTTTCCCATTTTTATTTTAATTTTATATTTATAAATATATACAAATAAATACACACCCATTTTTTTATTTTTATTAAGAGGAAAATAATTTTATTTATACATAGGTGTATGTACAAACACATGAGCTTCGCTATCTCTCTCTAATTGGATTCTTTTGCGGCCAGGCCCATACTGAGCCCTCCCTTGGGATTATGTCGCTCAATATTTATTCTAAATATCTCCCTCTTTTTCTTTTATTTCTTTATTCTTTTATTTATGCACAAAAACATGCTAATTATACATATTTACACAATGCATGCTTATTGGTAATTTATGTTATTTACATGAATATACATGTGTTTTGTATAGGTTTTGTAGATAAAATAAAACAATAAAGAGTGATGAATGGTTATTTATCAGGGCTCCTCGTACACCTCCCCTGAAAATAGCGGCAGTCTCTGAATAAGCTCCAAGTCCAGGATGAATGGACCTAATGTAGAAGCTGACTGAGCTCCCTGTCCTAGCTGCTCATCCATCAATCTGGCATAGGAGGCCTCTGATACTCGCATATGCTCTCTCTGATCATGAACAGAGTGCACTGTCAACTCAGCAATGGCGTCGTTCGGGCCTTGCATCTAGTCAATCTGATCTCCGCGGACGTCTAGTGCAACATGCCCAGAAGAATGAAAGGGATGGGCAGGAGGAGCGGGAGGTTGGTCGGGGCTCCGACCTCCCTCGAAGGTGGACTGGACTAATGGTCAGAGGATGCAGAAGAAGCCGCAAGAGTCAGCAAGAAGTGAGGGGGATCCATCATCCAGGGATACCGAAGAGGAAGATAAAAGTGAAGGGAGGGTGGGAGGGAGAAAGATAGATGAATAGATAGAAGAGAAGATAGATGGGGAGAAGATAGAAGGGATCTGGAAACACACAAGATGAGAAAGCAAAACCCCTGATTCACCTACTCAACACTAAGCTGAAGACCGTAAGGGATCGGTCAATTATATTGTCAATTTTATTTAGGTGATCAAGGCAGTCTTTCAGAGCGATTACGTGAGCTGATAGGAATCCAATATTCTCAACAGACTGTCCCGAATAAAAGGCCAGTAGTCAGTCACGAAATCGGATATGGCTCTAGCCTAGGATGCGGGTCACTCTCTCGCTCATCCAAACCAGACAATGAGGGGGTTACTCTCCCCAAGACAGATTTTTAAGTGATGTGTCTTTTTGGGTTAAGTGTGATTAGCATTCCCGATTTTATTGTTTTTCTTTTTATGTATTTTTCAAAGATCATCTAACGAATTTTGCAATTTCCTTTTAATTCCTAAGTCCAGAAAACAGGGGGAGGAAAACGGAAAAGCCGATGCGCGACAAATTCAATGATGCATGCACGAGATAGAAAGCGTATATAACTCCAGCAGTCTACATGCAATTATGATCTGCGCATAAATTTAAACTACCTATATGGATGCAATGCGAGAATCGTCCTATACAAAAGCTCCTATTATCATGAAGCACTGGTTTATTTGCCTAAGTCCAAGCGAAATCTATAGGAACAAATATTCTTATTAGGGTTGTGGACCTAATGCTACCTGGTGCAACGAAAATAAAAACCTAAATCTAGGGGCTCAAGAACAGAAATCCATGTGAAATCAAAGAAAAGAAAAGCGGTAAAAACAAAACCACGGTGGGGTCCCTTGAGCACATCGATGCACGACGAAAAAGACCCCGTAAAGTCCACAAGTCTGAGAGTCAGGGTACCTGTATTATTGCAATAAATGGTCTGAAAAGAAAACTAAACTAAACTACACTCCTGCACTCCTGCTCGCCTCCTTGCACTCTCCTGCGGCTCCGTACAAAAGGGAGCCGCCTCCGAATCTTGCGGTTGCGTCGGCTCTTCGAGAAGAGCCACCTTGGTCCTCGGGCCCTCGTAAAAAAACAGAGAGAAGTGTCAAACCAAGTTATTATAAAAATAAAGGAAAAGCAATAAAAGAAACTGAGATAAATTATGTGCAAAAAATAAAATAAACACACAAAAACCAAACAAAAACAAAATAAAATAAAACAAAAATAAAAATAAAAATAAAATAGAGGAAATCAGAAAGTCGTGAAAAGCCGCAGACGAAAGAAAAGCCGCATGAAAAAACCGCGAAAAACAAAACTGAACAAAATGAAAAACAAAGACTACTAAGCTATGCTCCACGGCAACGGTGCCATTCTGATGAGCCAAAAAAGGACCAAGACCCGGTTGAAGGTATAAGAACAAGGGTCGTTGCGACCCAGATCTCGATACTCAGCTCAACAAGAAAAATATAGAACCACCAAAATCAAAGAAAAAATCAAGAAAATCAAAAAGCGGTCCTCGCTAGTTTATTAACATGGTATAGCGACCATGGTCGAACTCAGGGAGCACGAGATGGCCGAGACGGCCTACGAAGTAGTCTAAAAAAATAAAATAAACAAAAATCTTTTTGGTGGATTTTTAAATATTATTAATTTTTTTGGGATTTTTAATTATAAAGGAATTATAAAAATCAAGGAAAAGGCCAACAAAAAAATATTTATAAAACACAAAAAATAAAGTCAAAATTCAAATAAAATTTGTTTTTATGTTTTTTTATATTTTTAAGTGTTTTTGGTGAATTTTTCAGCATTTTTTTAATTTTCAGTTAATTTTATAAAAAATCAAGAAGGGGGAAAATAGGAGCAATATGTACAATCAGATTTAAAGGCCATTTAAAAATACATAATTGGCCTATAAAAATCTGATGGTAATTTTTATGCAAAGTAAATGCAAAAACTAAATTACAGAAAAAGAGTTTGCAATTTTTTGAATTTTATAGATTTTTTAGAATTTTTATAAATTTTAAAAATTGTTTAATTTGTTTGGTTTTTACAAATCCTAAAGGCACAAAAATTAGATTGAACGTAGTAAATGACTAAATCAACAAATCCTAATTTTTCTAGAATTTTCAAAGAAATTTTTATATTTTTCTTTGATTTTCTATGCTAGACTGTAACAAAAATCAATGTTTTTGATTTCTTAAAAATAACAAAAAGCCTCTAAAATGTGCCAAAAATTAACGGAAATTTTTACACAGTGGCAGGAGCCACGTGTCCAAATTTCACCTAATTTGGACTTGATTTGATATTTTATTAAATAAAAACAATGCACACAGCAGTCATGGACCTATTTGCAAAGAAACATACTTTATGGGCCAAATAGTAACAAATAAAGAATGTCCAAGGACCCTGCAAAAAGTCCACAATTACACCTGCGCAGCACGTGGTTCAGACACGGAAGGGCATAAGTGTAATTCTTATTTAAAAAGATGCAATCTTTAACAACCAACAAGTTCGAAGATAATAGTGCAACTTAACCACACCCTCATGTGTCGATGCACGTGTCTCACATAAACATGGACTATTTTGTAAATATTAAAAGCCTAAGGTCCTAGATGCAAATGTTCCAAAAAAAACTACTAAAACTATTTACAGGACTAAACGATAAATAAGAAAATGACAGGGGCCTAAGTGAAATTACCCCTATTATTAATGATCGACGGCTGGAGACGCGCCACGTGGAGATATGACGGTAGGGGTGCGTGCACGCCTCTTTGATGGATAGACGCTCCTGATCTGATCCTTAATCGGATCAACGGCTGGGGACGCTTCGTAGATGAATAGCTATGATCTAATCTGGCAAAGGAGGCGCGATCGGATGGCAACTGGAGCTCCTCCAAGAACAGGCCGCCAGTGAAGTTTGCCGGCCCAATCCGTACGGTAGAGGGCTCCTCCTGAGCTGCTGAGATGGGGAAAAGATCGCCTCCGATGGTCTCGCTCCTGGGATGCTCCGATGAGGTTGAGGAGCTCTGGAGAGCTCTGATGACGAAGATGGCTCGGAGATCTTGTTCTTCAACTATTGAACCCCTAGACGGGGTCCTACTTCGACGCTACTTGCACAGGAAGAACGCTGGGTCGAGGGCAAAGTTCCTCGACCCGATGAGAGGTGAAATGGGCGAAGGAATGAGGTTGGATGGCGCCCTCCAGCGAGGCGACGGTGGAGGAAGGCGATGGACCTGCTCCGGGGCGAGTTATGGTGAATGGAAGGGTGGATAAGGTGTAGGGAAGTCTGACGGAGGTGGTAGGGTTGTTGGAAGGGCAAATGGGTGGTCGGAGATGGCGGGCGATGGCGGCGGAGCTAACTGAACCGAAATCGAAAAACTTAAATCTAACCTAACCTAGAAGTTATCTAGGCTACCTGGTGAAGGAGGGTGTCTGTGTTGGAGGTCAGGGACCTCCGGGGGTCATCGCCTCGATGGATCGATGGTCCAGAGGCTCTAGCTCACCTCGCGGCGGAGCACGGCGGTGTAGCCGCCGGATCAGTGGTTTCCGCCTTCCCGTGCCTCGCTTCGACCCTCTCTCACACGGCTGTCACTCAGGCGAGGGAGAGGAGCTCACTGGCGACGAGGGGGAAGGCCAAAGATGGTGTGAAATTTCGATCGGAGGAGAGGTCTTATACTCGTAGGGGTCCGGAAAGATGGGGGTCAGGTGAGTGTATCGGAGCTCATATCCCTAGACAAGAGCTCGGGTGTGGATCATGGATGTGAACATGGTAATCGGGTTTCGGGGTTTGGATGAGAGGTGATCGAAGCGACTCGGGAAAAATGGGCGAAGTTGGATCGAGAGTAGGGTCCAGGTAAAAAGTGGTCAAGGGGGGGAGTTGACTGGGGGTCAACATCCCCCGTGGACCAATCAGATAATTCCGATTATTAATTATTTGTAAATTCAATTAAAAATAGAAAATGACTTTATTTTAAAGTATTTACAAAATGAAAAATATTTATTTATTTTCAAAGAATTTTTTAGTGATTTTTATTTAATTTTTTGAAAAATAAGTTAGGTATTTACATTATAATATTATTATATATAGGTTTGTTTATAAATGGATTTTTGATTTTTATTTTTACTTATTTATTTTTGTACAATTATTCCAATTTTATATTTTATTTATTTATAACATAGAATTTGGAATAAAAAGGTATTTTTATTTTATTTCTATGATTTATTTACATTAGTTAAATAAATAGATCTATATACAGATGTACACGGTTTATATACAAGGTGTGGATTGTATTTTTGGTATTTGTATTTTTCTAATTTTCATTTTTTTTATAAATACGTACAAGTTGTTAAAAATATATTTTCATTTTATATTGAGGAAATTGAAATTATTTATATACGTGTGTATGTACAAGCATGATTGACCCTATCTCCCTCTACTTGGTTTCTTTTGCGGTCATGCCCATGCTGAGCCCTCCCTTGGGATTAGGTCACTCAATATTTATTCTAAATATTTCCCTCTTTTTCTTTATTTCTTTATTCTTTTATTTTTGTACAAAAATATGCTAATTATTGCTATTTACACAATGCATGCATTTTGGTATTTTATTCTATTCACACATATCTACATGGTGTTTTGCACATGTTTTTATCTAAAACAAAAGAATAAAGAGTGATGAATGAGGATTTGTTTTTTACACAAGGCGTCTTGCTTCACTCACAAATGAACAGGTATGCGATCATATATACCTAAAATAAATATTATATAACACATAATTTGTTTTATAATCGTGGCAAATGAAAGAAGACATAACTTATTTTTGTAAAATTATAATGCTGACTGATAGTAGGAGGACTACATCCACAGAAAAATGAGATCTTTAAAATATGAGCAGACGAATATGTTTTTCCGTATGAAAGATTCAATCTATATGGGTTCGCAGTGAGAAGGCCGCAGATAAACATCACAACACGAATTAAAGTACCTGAAGATGGACCTGCTAGACGAGGGAGATACAAGAGGGGTGAATTTCAAATTATAAAATATGAAAATCAAGAAACAAATATTCGTGCTGGAAAAGGAAATGATAAGCAATGCATGTGTGAAGAATTCTCCAAAGCAATTGACAGATTGCAGCTACTACTGGAAGAGCTTAATGATATACAACAAGAAAAGGATGCAAGAATTACTTCTTATGAAATTCAGATAAGAATGTTAGAAATGGAGAATGGGGATCTGAAATGCATACTAGAAAAAGAAAAACCAGATGAAGTGGAGAAAGAAATCAATGAAGAAGTGAGAATGGACGGAGAGAAAAATATATTAGATGTTAATGAGCAAATAAATTCACATGTGGAGGAAAATATTTCTGAAATTGTTTCCTAGTTTGAGACAGAAAATGAAGTTGCAAGTAAATTCCATGAAAATAAATTTGTTCCATGTTTTGATCTTGGAATTGAAGAGAATGAATCAATTGTTACAGAGAAAAATAAGAACACACCGAGGAAAAAAAGAAAGGAAAGATCTGCAATCAATCCTAGATCATTGACAAGGCGAGTGAAAGAGAGGAATGCAGCTAAAAGAGATGCAAAGGATACTGAAGTGATTGTTACCAATGAAACAAACCACGAGGTATGTATTTGAAGTAGTTTTGTAAACATTCAATAAATGATACTTGATCTTTAATATATATATATATTACACATATATAGTGTTAATGATAATTTATTAAAATTTGAATTATAAATATAAATTTCAGTATCTCTATGATCCTGCGACATATTTTATCGGGTATGATTACATAAATGAGGATCAAAGGTTATTGATTCAAGATTTTCTAAGAGACCCGGCTGACAAGTAAGCAATCATTTCAATTAGAGTCACAAGTTTTATTCAAATATGTAATTACAAAACAATGTTATCTTGATCAAAACTGCAGGTTTAACGCCACATACTTTACACCTCTTGGAATTTTTTACAAAGGAAAAGAGATCCATCATTTTTTATATGAAAAAATTATAGAAGACAGCGTAATTATATCATTTCCATAAAATTTTCATATATCAGGAACTATATTAATGTTTTAAGTACTTGAATTATAGATTTTGGAAATGTTCATGGATGTTCTACGACACAGATATTGTACCGGTGACACGATTCCATTCCTATTCACACCTATTTACATGATGGTTAGCCACTACAATCACATAAGATTCTCCGTATATATCAGAGCGCTAACGTCTTCTAAATACAGTAATATTTCATAAATACGGTTGATAGAGCTACAGAAGGAGAGATTAATCAGCTGGACAACCTTTATGAAATGGAAGATGAAAGGCTGGTGGGATTGAAAAAGGTTTTCACAGTGATTCATACAAAAAATCACTGGCATCTTTTGGTTATAGACTTCACCGCAAGGAAATTTTATGCCTACAATTTAATGAGAGGATCAAAAGTTCATAAGAAAGATGCTCAAATATGGTATGTGTCGTTACACTATGGAGTTATTTGAAAACATCTTATGGTTATAATATAATTTAACAAGCTATAATTTATTTTAGCATGGCTAGATGTGCGAATGCTTCGGCATGAATTTGGTGGACGGAACCATGAATGACTAGCAGATAGTATTTGTTGTTGACAGCCCGCAACAACCTCCTCATAGTTTGGATTGCAGGGTTTACGCAATGAAGACAATGGAGTACTTGTGTGAAGGAAGAGCTTTGGACTTCAGCTATGAAGACATTCTAAGATTCAAGGCAGAAATAGCATGTACTCTATTAACATGTGGCCACATGGATAATGAAGCTGGAAAGTAAAGGATGGAGGATGGAGCTGGAGCATGTTGTTTTGATTAAAAGACTTCAAACATTTCTTAGGAGCTGAACAATGTTGAAATTTGATTTTTGAAACATTATTTAGTAGATTGTAATTAGAAGCATCTCCTGCAACAGTGACTTAAGTTAGTTTGCTTATGTTATTTAATTTACTTAATTCAGCCGTGTTATGTCTTTTATTTAATCTCTTTTGTTTGCATTTTATTGTGAAAATTTCTTATATAATGTAATATGCAGATGACAGTATATTCAGATGTACAATTATCATAATTTGAATGTGGTGAATGTTGGAACATAGTATAATTCTCACTATAGAAATTACATCAATAAGTGAGAAGGTTGCGTTAACAGACAGTTGATATATATTATAACAATTCTGAAGAGTATCTGATAGAAAATCATTCAACATCTATAATAATATTACATTACTATATGTATCAGGTTTTTACTTTATATATCCGTATTTTCTATTATCTTGCTTTATTATAAGTTATTAAAATTGACATTTAGAACCTATAGAATATAATAACATGTTATATTTTAATATATAACTCTATATTTTACATTATCTACCCAATGAATACAATACTCAAATAGTTAAACTTATACGCAATATATTACAATACTATTTTGTATTTTAATTTATAACTAACAATTAATTTTATCATGCTATGTAATAAAAATTTCAACTGTGCGTTTATGATTACATTTATTTATCTCTCTTTTGTTAACATTATTCAATGATTAATATATATATATATATATATATATTACATGCAATTCATCATAATCTCCGATGTAGCGATGGAAATACTCAATACGAGTCTATTGTCGAAGGAGATTTATTCGAGAGCAGTTACTATAATCATGATCAACTATGATCTTCATACACACTATTTTCTTTCTGTCTGTATTTTTTCTTGATTGATGTTGTGTCATTTGACGACCGCCAAACACTTTAGATGTTCCTCGTCTTACACTTTTTTTGTTTCATTAAAGCTTTTAACTCCTTCACACAATTACACAAACTTCGCTTTGACGATGAAAAATAAGTTGTCAAATTATAATATGCATTCATACACAATATGTGACATACATTGTTTGACTATTACGTTGAAATATATTAGATTCAAATGTATACACACATAATGAAAACACTATAACAAGAAACAAATAATGAATATTTATCGTTTGAGTAACATCAGACCATACAATCAATATAAATTGATTCAATACCATGTTTTTACAATAAATAAAACTAAAAATTGAGTTAAAACATCAGTCTATATTTATGAATAGTTGCAACTATGCAGTCTTCCATCTTGAACAATATAATCCTGCAAAAAAAGACAATACATAAGTATATTTGAATAAATAAAATTAATTGAATGTAAATACCATTCTGATGTATAACATAACAGACTGATTTATAATGAATTGGGTATGTTCGATCTGAAACGTAATTTTTCTAAATCAACACTGTATTAAAAATTGGGAGAGTTATATAAAGTAAAAAAATTTAAAACGAAATAAAATGATAAAAACTCAATACCAGCCTCATGTTGAAGGAATTTGTATGATCATTCTGATTTTGACTGTCCTGAATCATCACTGAAGTAAAAATTGACACTGTTATAATAAAAATAAAACACATTAAAACGAGATATAGTGTTTAAAACTCCATACTAGTCTGTAGTTGTTTGAATTTTTTCAAAGGGTAGTTCCTAGAATCATGACCAACATTGTACTTCATACATGCTTTGCACTGTCTACCTCTATTTCTTTTTAATTCTTGTAGAGATATTCGACGACTGCCAAACCCTTTAGGTCTTCATCCCCTTCCACTACCTTTTGTTTTAGCAGTAATTGAACAAGTACATGATTATTTTTATCATGAGGTTCCAAATGATATTGATCTTGCAATACATTTGATTATCTTTTTTTTGCATTTAAACTTTGAACTTCTTCTATCCATTTCACAAGCTTTGATTTGACAAGAAAAAAATATCGTCATATTCAAAGCTGCTTTCAGCCACAATCTGAGAGCATATATTATTTAACTGTCCAAACCTTTCATGTTGGGGATTTTGGTTGTAGATTGGATAATTACCAGACCCCTTTATGTTCCTAGTCCATCGAGGAAGAATGAAAGAGATTGGAAGAAATGCATCGCCTCTGAACTTGATAACATCAAGTATGTGCCTGCATGGGATTCCTTGAAATTTCATTTTTTTGCATTCACAAAAAAGATAATCAGACTGTTGTCTTTCAGTAACCAATCTATCTCTTACAGTCTTATCAATGGAAGAAACATTGTAACATGACAACCCATCTTTAATTTCAAAAACACGAACATTCAACATCATTAACTCCTTCAACGCTTTCTGAAACTTGTAAAATCCTTTTCGAATAAACATCAACCATTTGTTCTTCCAAAGTTCATTTGGTTCTTAACATAGGCCTTCTAGTCTTTGAATCATGGTCCATGTCATTCTCATGTTATCTTAATCATGGAATGGTTATCTGGAATCTGGAAACAAACTCTAAAAAAGTGTTCTATTTAGTAATAGAATTTCGTAAAAATGAGTTCATACTTTCACTTCTTTGAGTGCTACGCATCCCAGCAGAGAATGTATCATTTGTATATACATCTACCCATTTATGTCTTATCTCATACTTCTCTGCCAACCATTTATTCTCGAGCAATCCAAACTCAGAAATTGTTGTTGACCAATCAACTTCAAAATGATCAATAGAGTCGCTCCGCCAAATGATTCTGTTGAAAGTTTTAAGAACCATGACAATTTCCTTCATTCTGCCCAATTTAAGTTTCAACTTTGTCATAATGTGCCAAGTACAAAACTTGTGCACAGTGTTAGTAAATGAAATTCGGATTGCAGCACATATTGCTGGATCTTCATCAGTGATTACAGAAATGGGGTGTTTTCCAACAGCTTCAAGAAATTGCTCGAATATTAAAGTAAAAATTTCTGTTATTTCTCTATTGATAAATGCATTACAAAAAAAATTATGCAACCATGGTGGTTAACTCCACAGAAAGAACCAAAAATTAATTTGTATTCATTGGTTCTATATGTCGTATCAAAAGAAATTGTATCCCCAAAAATCGTGTAATCTTCTATGGACACACTGTCAGCCCAGAATAAATGAGTGAGCATATTATCCTCATCAGTTTAATAAGAGTAAAAAAAAATCATGTGTCATCTTTTTGCAATTATCAAAAAGATCTAAAACAAGTTTTGCATCCAAACCATCGCGACGTCTTCTCTCATCCCTGTTAAGATTGTATATATCACGCACTATACCACCAACTTTATTGTTTGTAATGAACCCATTATCTAAGAATGCAGATTGTTTTGAGGCGGGAATATTTACATTTGTCATGGACTTGATAAGCATTTTAGCAGCTTTAGAAAACTTTCTAATGGGACAAAGATATAACCGTTTGCTGGGGGATACAAGGTTATGATTATGCTCCTCATTAAAAGAAAACACGATCCAATCATGCTCATCAAACCTATATTTTACTGACATCATGGCCTTACAGCCAGTTCGAACAACGCCAACAGCTCTCTCTGCTCTTTCAAACATTATTTCATCACTGCAATCACTGTCAGCTGAGTAAACATCTCTTGATGAAGAAGAACCTCTTGATTTTCCTTCTTTCCAACAAACAAAACTCTTAAACACAAGGGTCTTGTTCTTAGTTAATCTATCAACTCTATGTCTTGTACTGATTTTGCATACATTAAAACCCACTTTCGTATCATAAGCTTCATAAAAATTATATGCGTGATCGACAGAATCAAAAACCATACCAACAATGAGTATATGTTGTTGATTATGACTATTTGCGGTAGGGGATCTTGGTTCAACTGCATAAATATAAATATAATCGAAGAACAAATTAAAAAGATAAAAAGTTTTTTTAAATATATCCAACCATTTTCACAAATATGAGCAGTAATAATATAGAATGTAAAACATGTATATTAAAGTTTAAACAGATAAGTGATGTTAATGTGAAGGGATTTTACCTTAAAAGGATGCATCAGTTTGTACGTACTCTGAAGATATATTGTTTATACCAAAATCTTCTGAGATATCTTTGGAATAACGTGCTCTAGAATATTGGCCTAAAAATATAGATTAGATCACAAAATAATGTAAATATAATTTTCATAATTACATCTAATAAATACATGTGATTCTTATCATGTTAATGTACAATATATTTATATAAATTAAACTCTAAAAAAAATTGTAATATAATGATTATAAAGAATCTGAAATTTATTTTTGTACTCCATCGAATTAAAATGCAAAATGCAGGGATATAAGTTAATAAAAATAATATTATTGTAATATATCTTTAATATAATAGTCATCTTGAGAACTGTCAAACATATCAGAATAATGTATAATATGGATGTATATATTAAAATCTGATAATTTATTCTGATATATTGTTAATGTACTCGTTATTGCAAAACACAGATTCATGATGTAAACTAACGAATAATATAGTAAATTCGAAATTGATGTTGCAAAATAATGTTAGTTTAGTAATCAAATTAAGAATTATATTAGAGAGCATTATAATTTATATTATGGAGTTATAATTTACAATAGATAATAAAAGTAAATACTTTATAACAAATCACTTTAGTGTATAATATGGAGACATATATTAATATATAAAAAACTATTGTATTATAAAGTATTATATAAAAGCCGATCTAGATTTTTTTGTAACATGATTAAGTACAATATGGGTGAATAAATTAAAATAAAAGACAAAATTGTAAAAAAAATGAAAACATAGATTTCCTGGAGACATACAAATCAGATTAATTATATAAAAAGGGAAATTTTGTAGCATAAGCAAATCACCTGTGTAGTGAGAATCAATATCCAAATTATCAGGACCTGTATCTTTGTTATGACTATCATGTTCCAAAACGTAATATATACATAACCTTGATATGTAATCAAAGAAAAAATATAACGTAAATAACCTGTAAGACTTCTTCTAAATAATTTGATATAAACTCGGATGTAGAATCATCGTCGCCTGAAGTTGACGGATCATCCATAATTTGTAACGAATGATGATGCGGAAAAAGTAGAACGTGCAATAAAATGAACGGATATAGAATGACAAAAACACTTACCAAATAATCGGGACATTTACCTAAATTATATCTCGGGATGGCAAAATCTAAATATAGAATGTCTATTAATTATCGACAATGATGTCGATTTATATTAATTAATTGCGGGCTAAATATTTTAAATTACTATAAATAGAAAATCAGGAATGGTATATAGAGTGGTTTTTCATGTTTGATGATAAACTTATCATAGCCGTAGATGTAGATCAAACGGTTAGGCATCATGGCTTTCCTTAGTGCCAGGAAAGGTGCACCTCATTTGAAATATTTCCTATATATATATATATATATCTTGACTACATCTTTTTAGTGTCCTACATATTTCAATACTGGTTAATCAAATATTGTTGGACTACGAGTATGCTTTTGGTCGAAGGCAAATAGATTGGTTTATGACCAGGGGTCTTAAATATTAATGGTTTGTTAACAAATTAATGGAAATGATTATCATACCCATGTTTGGCTACTTTCATTTTAAATTAAAGATATACATGTGTTCGACAAGTGTTATAATTACTACAAGGTGGTTGTACACTCTTGTGGTCCGGTTGAGCCAACAGTGAGTTACCCTCACTCGAGGGGCATCATAGAGTGGGGTGGCAGTAAGTACTCTGGTAGAATTTAGGTGGATGCATGCGGCATCACACCATACATATATGTTTTTGTTGCACTTGTTTTGGAGCAAGCAAGACTCCTCCCGACTGACTCGATCGATAGAGTTGCAACTCCTCGGGCTTGTACGGCCAATCTCGAGCAACATCGTATTATTATCTAGACTAGCTGAAGGATCGTGTTTGCACACAGATTTTAGGATGCACTCTGAATGAAGTGATGTGTGCTTCATTCCTAGTGCAAACTTTCTCATTTGATGGGTGAGTCCGGGATAATTATATGGAAATATGGATTAAGAGATGTCAATGAATTGGATTTAATTGCATAAGTTATTTTACTATATGGTAAAGGTCTAGAATATAATTGTGCATATTATTCTAATTTTTTATTAAAATGTCTCTATTAAACATGTTCAATTACTTCATTTGCATTACCTACCTACAATCTCTTATTTATAAATTATTATATCTACACAGGGTCATTTGACTTACAAGTTACCTCTTTTGTATATCCAACAGGAAGTATAGAGCAAGAGACAGCGGCTCGTGTTTTCTGTGGTGCATCTATAGGACATTATTAAGTTTAAAGCCTACTTTTGTAGTTATTTTTGTTCCTCTCTTTTTCAACTATTTATGATGTAATTAAGAGACCTTGAGTTTATTATTATCTTTCTCTGGACATCTGATTATGAACAGAAGTTTTAAATTTTCTTTTTTCATTTTAATTGTATAAATGGTATATCATATGCGACTTGTTTATAACTGTTGTTGGCTAATTTCATGAATTTATGTAGAGATGCTCTACCACGGAGGCAATGCGTAATATATTATGCTATAAAGTATAAGCATGAGAGAGTAAACTATTGAGTAGCAAATGTAAGTGCAAAAATCCAATCCAATCCATAATTTGAGAGAATGTATCAGACTGGATTTAGATATTTGATGGATTAGATTCTAAAAATAAGAATATTTTAAGGTTGGATTGGACATGGATTAAGCTAAAATCTGATCCAATCTAATCCATGTTCACCATTACGAGGTACACATGGACGATTGAGTAATTAGCCACGCTTGTAAGGTTTGTAGTATAGAAATCCCTATCAATTTTTATACCACATATTTTATTTTGATATGATAATAAAAAAAGGAAAAAGTTCAAAAAAATACTTTTGAAGTGTTTTTTCATTTCCTCTGCTTATCTAAGATATTTTAGTTGTCACGTTGTCTTTTGTCTATCCATGGAGTCATGATCAAAAGCTGCTCTATTCTTCAGTCACATGAATAAGCCACCAGAAGCTCATATAAGAGTTTTATCAAAAAGGGAGAAACATACGTAGATGTCCACCTAATATATTAAAAAAAGATCAAAACAACCAGGACTCGAGGAGAGTTCGAGCAAAGTGGACTACATTCTCAACCTAGAGAGGTGCACGGAAGATTACAACATTTATAGCAAACCAAAAAGCCCATAAACCTGGAATAGGTACTAATCTCTTGACATTTGAATGAAAACGAGAGTTTAAGAGAGACTCCCAAAATGACACCATGTTGCTATGATCTACCCAAGCCACATCCAACATCTCTCAAAACTCTTTCGTCTTTTCTAAATCCAGGAACATATGCTCAATAGAATCCAAGGCTTGAACTACAAAGAACACATGATTTATCCTTAGAGTGAAAGATGCGAGCCCGCTCTCCCTTGTACGAAGCCTCTCATGCCTCAGTATCCACAAGAATGTTCTAATGCATGTCGGGGCCCTCAACTCCCAAATCATTCTACAATCCTTAACAAGGTCCTCATGAAGAACCCAGTGGTCACCTTCTCTTCAAACCCAGTGGTCACTACCAATATTAAGGCCCTCAATCCTAGATAAATCCCATCAATTCTAGATATTCTTTCATATGTCATTTAGAGAGCACACCGGTGAAAACAAAGTCTCCAAGCACCATCTACCTAATAATCAACGACACGAGCACCTTTGTCCTCTACCAGAGCATATAAACGTGGGTAACTAGAGGTGCGCCATTTGTCCAGTCATCAATCCAGAATAATAAATTGCATCCATCACCTAAGTGAGGACAGAAGAGATGAGATAGATCTGGGATAATCACACGAATACTCTTCCACAATGGCATCTCAAACCATAAATAATGAAAATCACTAACAGAGCGCACATGGACCCCAAAGATGCTGCGAATGAGTCTACTACCGATGTCCTCCTTATTGCTCCAAAATCTCGCCACTCATTTTAGCAGAAGTACGCTATTCATCAACTCCAATCTCGGCACATCAAGCCCCCATCCTCCTTGGGCAATGTAACAGTTTGTCAATCCACAAGACGTAGTGCATGGCCATCCCCGCCACTCCTGTCCAAAAAACCTTTGCATAATCTTTTCAAGCCGATTGCGAATCCCCACCGGAGAAGAGTGGTACCACCGTCAGAACGAAGAGTAGCGGTGCTAAAGGGCTTCCCTGACGACCCCCCGTTGTGGCTGGAAGAAACCTCCATCGGGACGACCGTTCACTAGAATCGAGTAAGATGCAGTGGTCACACACATCTTCATCCAAGAGATACACAGATCATGAAACCTCCTTTTCCGCAGGACATACCACAAGAAACGCTAATCAAAACTATCATAGGGCTTGGAGAAGTCCACCTTCCACAACACCCCCTGTTCTAGAAGCTGCTGCCAGTCTGCTACAATCTCAGAGCCCATCACCGAGTTGCCACCAATATATCTCCCTGATATGAAAGCAGGTTGATTGGGAGAAATCAGATCATAAAGAACCTCACCGAGCCTCTCAGCAATAACCTTGGCAATAATTAAATAGATAGCATTAGAGAGGACGCTAGGATGGAAATTATCAATACATTCAGACGCCTCCTTTTGAAGCAGAAAAACAGAGCTTTGTTGATTCTGTTGAAACCTGAAGTAGAAAAAGCAAAGCTCGTATAAGAGTTAGTTTAATTATCCTATTCTTGGTTTAAATGTAGCTGGGATATATGTTTATGACCAAGACGAACGTATCCATTGTTATCCGTAAAGCTTATGATATATTCATGTTAGTGCGATCAAATATCATAAGTCCACTCAAAAGTACGGAGTTCATGATTTGTAAGTCAAAAGTAAAGTTTGCATATTCTCCAATTTAGAGAATGGCATGACATAACAATGGACTTGCCTAATAACCATCCGATCATGGATGGAACGCTGTGATTTTCGATGCTGCGTGATGACGGTGGCATTCCACTATCTCAAATTTTTGTGAATCCTTCTCGTTGACATGTAAAAAAAATACGAAAATTTTGTCCATTACAGGAAAATTTGCATACGAAAAACATGTTGAGTGTTTGTTACTAAATGTCTAGACATTAAATATGTATAGTACTAAATAAAATCATATTTTTAAGGTATTTTTACGCACATAACCCTAAGTACTTCTGGAATTACAATCACAACCATGCATAATCATGAATTACACAACAAACCCCAAATAGTCACTCCGTCTCACACCCATAACCCTCCGTTAGTTTTTCTGGTAACCCAATCATATCATTGGCTTAATTTAACCCATGGTCTATCCAAATGCTTTTAAAAAATTTAAAAAAGACTGTTAACATATCCAGTGGTGGCCGGGCCGGAGCGACGCTTCAGGGAGGAGCGGAGCTTGCATGCAGGAAGGGCTTGCAGGGGCGGGGCTTCTAGGCAGGAGGTGGGGGAGGTCGGGGCTTGCAGGCGTGGGGGGGGGGGGGGCTTCCCAGGCAGGAGTAGGGGAGGTTGGGGCTTCGTTCTGCTCTGGGGAAGTCGGGGCTCACAGGCGTTGGATGGGGGGGTGGGGCTTCCCAGGCAGGAGACAGGAATGGTGGGGGAGGTCGGGGCTCACAGGCACAGGGTGGGGCTTTCCCAGGAAGGAAGTAGGGGATGTCGGGGCTTCGTTTCTCTCTGGGGGAAGTCGGGTCTTGTAGGCACAGGGTGAGGGGTGGGGCTTCCCAGGTAGGAGGCGGAGGTGGAGGGGGAGGTCAGGGCTCGCAGGGCACGGGGTGGGGGGTTGGGACTTCCCAAGCAGGAGGCTAGGGTGGCAGGGGAGGTCAGGGCTCACAGGTGGGGCTTCCCAGGCATGAGGCAGGGGGTGCGAGGGGGGGGGGGGGAGGTCGGGGCTTGCTTGCACGTTGTGGGAAGGGGGATGACAGGACGGGGAGCTTTGCCAGAGGTTGACAGGGGCAGGGTCTTGCCGTGGTCGGTCGCCGCAGGCAGAAATCGACGGGGGTGGGCCATGATTCGACTAGGCGGAGGGGAAGATCTTCGAGCAGGGGATCTGTAGAGGGGCTTGTCTGGAGATGTTGATGGGCGGGGGTGGGGGTGCGCGGTCAAGGGGTCAGCCCGGGGGGGGGGGGGGGGGGGCTTCGCTTGCAGAGGGAGGTCGACGTGGTAAAACTTGGTTTGAAACGATGTGGTAGAAAGCAACGTGTGACTTGAAGGACATCATCGTATGCGCGCGTGCGTGTGTGTGGGGGGGGTGTTGACACGTTTTCTTCGAGGATCGAAAATTAAAGGTAAATTATTGTCGTTGCTATCTCCAAAAAACCCGTGGCAAACAAAAATTTTTTATTTATATTTGCTACTTATTAACCTATATAAAGGACAGGGTCGAACTCAGGGAGGATACAAATCCCAAGGGTTATTCAATTAATCGAAAATCAATTAAGAGAAAAACAAGAATCTCAAAGGATAACTGTCCTTGGTTTTTGTGATTTTTTTAATTGTTTAATATTTTTTATTTCTATTTTTTTATATTTTTTTTCTGATTTTCAAATTTTTAATGATTTTATTTTGTAAAAAAAATTATTTCCAAAAATAACACGTAGCAATATTCACAAGATCAAAAAATACGTACGCCAACTCTTTTTGTAATTTTTCTATTTATCAAAAATGCTTAAAAAATAACCAGAGAAAATATTTTTGGTTTTTAAAGGTTCTGAAATGTTTTTGGGAATTTTTGTGGAATTCTAAGATGTTTGTCTACTTTTCTAAAAATCAGATAGTGAGAAAATGTGAAATTGTGCACAGCCTGGAGTAATTTGCAACATAAAAATATTTTATGTCCCAAAACTCCTAGAAATTAGTTTTCTGATAAACTACAACAAATATCTACAATCAAAAACTGAAATCACAATTTTTGGATTTTCTTAGATTTTTTATGATTTTTAGAAAATTTTTGGTATTTTTTATTTTTTTTCGGTTTATAAATAAGTAATGCACGAAATGTATATAGAAATTAAATGGCAATGAAATAAACCTACTCTAACTTTTTTTAAATTTTTGGAGTTATTTTCATTTTTTATGAATTTTCTAATTTCAAAAAGATAAAAAATGTCATATTTTTTTTATTTTTTAATAATATTAAATGAAAACAAAATGCAATGGAATTTTGTGCTAGATGGATATGCACATCAGGAGCACAGCATAATTTTTTCAAAAAATTTTTAGACTAATGAAAATATTTATTTCAATAGAAGACTCACGCAAATCAATGTCTGAGAACAGGGACTAAAGCACAAATCTTTCATGTTTAAGCATCAGAATATATCAATAAATAGATGTAGGGGAGACTTTTTAATTTTACCCAATGGAAACGTGCTCTACACGTGATGTGTTCTGGCAGGGGCACATTTGTTATTTCAAAAAACTTCTAGGGGCGCTCTGATGTTTTCCTAATTATGCCACGAACCCTTCTGTAATTTTGAGAACTTCTGGGGGCGTGAACGTAATTTTCTCGAATTTTAATAGAAGCCCTAGTTCCTTCTTCTTCTTTCGTTCAAATCAAGGCAAAGGGCACCACAGGGGGGCACCGCCGTCACCTTCTTCTTCAACTCCAAGCAAAGGAGGCTTGAGGTTCTAGGCGGTGGTGAGGCGATGGCGGAGGAAGGCGCTTGCTGGTCGGCTGCAGCGCAGAAGGGGGCGGTGCGTCTGGAGATCGGGGCGTCGGCGGTGATGATGGCCGATCAAGGGCCCAGCTGCAGGTGGCTGTGGTCAAGGATTGCGGCGGAAAAGGCCGAGGACGATCGTGAAGATGGAGGGTGTCGATGGGATGGCGACATAGGTGGAGGGGTGTAGTCGGCCGCGGTCGTTTGTGGTCGACCGACTTCCTCAGGCGATGGCTGGCAGTAGAAAGGCGGAGGAGATGGTTCTTCAAGGCATGCACGGAGGGCGGCGTACGATCAGGAGGGGGTCCTGTGCTCAACGTTGAAGGGGGCTGCGCAGTGTATGGCCGACGGAGGAGGGGCGGCGACGCCTTGGGGCAGCCATCCCCTCTTTTTTATTTTTTATTTTTTAAATTTTTTTTCTTTTATAAACAGTGAATAAAAACATTTTTTATGTATTTTTTTGTAAATCTGAAATATTGAAATAAAAAAAGTTAGAGAAAACAAAAGTTAGAGAAAACAAATGTATTTTTTTGTATTTTTTGTATTTTTTTATTTATAAAAATTTAGGAAAATGAGTGAGGATTCGGTGAATATGAGAGAATCGAATCTGGTTCTCCGACCACCGTGCATGGACGGAGTTGATAGATTGTGGAAGATAGAGATTGAATGTGGAGCGATCAAGAACATGAGATGGAAAATCGAGTCGAAGCGGATCAAATCGTGATGAGAACTTTTTTAAAGATCTAGAGAAATAAAATATGATGGAAAAAATGTGAAAATTTAGACTACAATTAGCCTAGATAAAAATGAGAAAAATGATGGATCTCATCTTAGGAGCGGAAATGGACCGTCATCGCCTCGACAATGTCCGACTCGCTGTCACCGGACCGCTCGGAGGCTAGGCCCTTTTATCTATGAAATTTTCTCTCGAAGATCGGGCTCCTCTCTCTAAAGATTGATCAAGTTGAAATGAAGGAGAAGGAGCCATATAAATAGAAAAGATAGAGATGAAAATTGAATTTTTGATTTTTTTTGATAACGAGATAAGAGAGATGAAAATTAAAAATTGATAAAGATAAAAAGAGATAAAACTATTTACAAAATTATCTTTTTTTTTGAATTTTCGTCACTTTATTTATTTGGAAATAAAAAAATATTTCTTTATATTTTTATGGTGGTTAATTAAAAATAGCAAATATATACATATACTATATACATATAAGACAATATATACAAAGGTAAATGAGGAAATTTGCTTTTTTGTTTTATTTTTTTATTTTTATTTTAAATAATTAGTAAGAATAATTTATAAATATATACAAATACAATATTTACAAAATACATGTGAAATTGCACAAACCACTTCGGAAAACCAACTTTTTACTCGTAACTCCAAACATTATGAAATCATGGCCATTTTAAAGACAATTTAATTTAGAAACCAATGGGAAGTGAGATTGGTTCAATTTGAGTTCATATGGAGCTAGAATTGGTCTTTCAATTAATGCTTATTGGCTTTTTCCCTGTATGTTTACTTTTATTCTGTACATGATTTTATTGTGCAATTATTTTTATTAATTAGAACACATTTTTATTTACATCTTTGGTTTTGAAAGTTATATGATTTGAGGTCAATTAATGCACAAATAAATTAGTGTCAGTTTTATACAGGTATACACAAATTAAGTGACAAGTGTTTACAACAACACACACATTTTTTTTCGATTTTCTTCTTAAGGACCCTATCTCCCCCTACTTTATTCCCGGTCGATCAGGTCAAGTCCTGACCTTCTCTCGGGGTTAGGGTCAGCCTATATACATTCTTCCATTTTTTCCTTTCTTTATTTATTTATTTATTTTAGGTTAAATTTAGTAAGAAGTGTACAATATTTACACACATATGCAAGTTAGTAAGAATATGGAGTTAGTGTTATGTGCAGGTGTTTTGTAAGGGATTTTAAGCTAAAATAAATGAATAAAGAAGATGAATCGCAGATTCATCATACCCCTATGCTTTAACTTTGATGGTCCCATTGCAAACACTTATTTGAAAGAATAAGTGAAACAAAAAGAAAGGAAAATAAAGAAAGTAGGACAATATTGAGTATTAAACTTATCTTCATAAAATTGTAGTTTGGAGCTCTGTCGGACCTTTGGATTATTGGTGTATCGAAACTTCTATGATACTTAGAATTTTAAAATCGACAGCCTTCAAGTTATACACATCATTATCACAGGTTTGGCTCAGAAGTCATCTTAGATCAATCCTCTTCCCAAAGCATACATTATGAACACTGAACAATCGACTCATGTGTGTGAACGTTTTTAGCTCTTCCGATCCAAAATGCCAGACTACCATGCAAATCTACTCTCCAATAACTCATGCTCGAGAGTCATGTATTTCCTTATAAGGTCTGTCACGCTGTGTTCACAATCGAATTGGGGGAAAAGTTAAAAAAAGGAGAAAACAACTGGAGGGTGGCTAGTGTAGTCACCTCTCCTTGTGAAGCTGGCCAGTGTAGCCTAGTCTCCACCAAGATCTGCAGGTTTTCTTGAAGCTTGGACCTTTTTGGTCAGATATTTATTTGGTAGTGGCTTCTTTGTATTTGGAATTTTGGTGGTTCTGCTTGGATCGTGTTGTGCCCCTGCGGATATAGAATCTTTTTGTTTCCGTACATGTTCTGGGGTCTTAGAAAAAATTGTGCCCAGCCGTCCATCCCTTTTCCGAAGCTTTATTTCAACCCGTACTCTGGTCTTCAGATTTCCACGCTACCAGAAAAGAAACTCACATTGTCTTGTAACATCCCGTCTAAGTTGAGCTAAGCGCAGAGTGCGAGAGTACACATTAATTCCATATTCTAGAGTTGTACCCAGAATGAAGAGACCAGGTTAGACACTAAGAGTCAAGCGCTGCACATTGTCATGTGGAACTCAAAGAATTAAGTCAAAGACCTGAAGCTTCTAAAATCCTATTTCTCGGTGAAGTTCCTGTAAGAATTAGGTGGATTAAGGTCCAGCTAAGCTCCATTCTTCAGTTTTATTCTAGACATTGTTTAAATGTCAATACTATCCTGAAAAATGCACATGCAAATGCAAGAAAATATGAACAATGCAAAGGGTTTTTTTTGAAAAGGAATGATGCACATGTGAAAATAACATTTTTTAATAATTTTCTAATTTTGAACTTTTTATGGATTTTTTTGGAGAAAAATGCAGATGTAAAATATTTTTTTTTGAATTATTCGAGTTTTTATAGATTTTTGGTTTTGTAATTTTTTTTAATGAAAGAAAAAAAAGTTAGTAAAAAAATGTACAATATTTTTTTGTGTGTTTTTTTGTGTGTGTTTTTTATTTTTTTCTATGTTTTTGTTTTGTTTTTTTTGTTTTGTTTTTTTTATTTCTTCTTTTTATTTTGTTTTGTTTTGTTTTGTTTTTTCCGTTTTTTTATGCACGTGGATTTTACATGATTATACACATAACCCCCCAAATAAACATATTTAAAAGTACGAGTTATGTCCAAAGTATATATACAATATATACAACACCCCCTATACTTATGTCGAACTATGTCCTCAAAGTGATCTGAGAGTGAAAAAAGAAGACATAACTCATGCTAAGTATTGAAAAGTGAAAAGACTCGTACACTACAACGACTCAAAGAAAGGATAAAAAGAAGAGAAGTTGGTGATACCCTCCTATACTTAGGATGAAGTAAAGTATAGTAGAGTGTACAAAAGGGGAAAACCTATGAAGAGAATGTACAGACTCAAAAATAAAAAGACACGATATGAACAACATCACCCCCCTATACTTAGGATTAAGCACATCCTAAGTATAGCATATATACACACGAAAAAGGGGTGAAATATTAAACGAGAGAAGAAAGAGTGAAACAAAAGGATATACAAGTGGAGTGGATGCACAAAGGTCAAGAAGGTTGAAAGCGAACCTTCTTGTGGGACCGCTGAGATATAGATTTGACAAGGTGTAGGTCGATATCGGATCTTCATTAGACATAAATTGAGTAGGATCGACCAAAAATATATCCCCAGCAGTTTCAGATTGTGCATGACTAAACTGATCAGTGGAAGTAGTATGGTCATGTCCGGCCTGGGAAGTCTCGCAAACATCAAAGTAAAATGACTCGAAATCATTATCAGAAAAAGTATAATCAATTTCAGCTTGGCGAGCCTCTACTGGATCATCATCTTTATCAAAAGGCCCAAATTCCTTTATAAACGCAATCAAATCAAATTTGGCATGATCAACCTCATCTGAATGAGGGTGAATAGGAACAGACTCATCAGTGGAAGTAGTCGAATCATGTACTTCCTATCTAGTCTCACGGTCTGCCTTCTGCCCTAGGGTTTCTGTCTTGTAAATTCTGCGGATGTCATCTATGCATCTCCACATACCAGAAGGGGGAAATCCAAGGTCTATGCTTTCCGAGTCTTCCTACTTCAAGAGGAATTCATGGGTTTCCTTATTATCCAACATATAACAAGAATCTCATATATTATCATCTAGATCAAATTCCTTGCGGTTGGCTAACATGGGCAGGCTCTCATGGGATGTAGATCTCAGGTTAGTAGTGGGTGTAGTGTTCAACACATCGCTCCCTACATCAGAACAGAAGCGAAACTCTCTTGAACCATAATCAATAACAGCTCCCGCAGACGCGAGGAAAGGCCGTCCCAGGATGATTAGAGGGTGCTCCAAATGGGTGGAGGTCTCTATGGGCATTACAACAAATTCCGAAGTGAAATTCATGCCCTAAATAAGAATGACAACATTTTCTAGAATACCCTTCGACCTCTTGATAGATCCATCAGCAAATTGAACTATCATCTTGGTTTTTTAGAGAGGTCTAAGATGAAGAGATTGTACCATAGAGAAGAGTATTATATTGATTGATGAACCACCATCAAGGAGAGTGTTATCACAAGAATATTCAGATATGGAGCAACTCACAAGAGGTGTGGTAGTGTTCCCTTTCTTAAAATACAGACGGTGAGATATGGCGTAGGTAGTGGCCATGGTCAAGATGTGATGCTCAGATCTTCTCCTTCGCTTTCTCTTCTTGTGTTGAGGAGTAGATAAATGTTTCATGGCCTGTTGAAGTGGGGCTTTAATAATCTCGTGAATGGCGGCCAACACTTCGGGTTCAGTCAATATTTTTTTGAATTTTTGGGCCTCATCCATACAAGGGAGGAGGTCAGAATAAACATTTACATGAGGATTGGCAAGAGCAGTCTGTATAATGGAATCCTCGCGGTCATGGTTGGGACATGCTGTGAATAGATGTATGGGAAAATGATCGAGCATTTGGGTTCTCTCCTCACAAAATTAATCAATAATGTGTCTCCTAGAATTTTTGGATTTTTAAAATTTTCACATTTTTTTCTATTTTAGACAATTACAAGATCTCATGATTATTCTTAATTGAATCCATATCCTCAAATAGTGGAGCAGCGTTCTGGCTCTTATTTATGTTAAATAGATTGCTAATCCTCGAATTCATATGCTCCATCGTCTAGTTCAGTGTCTCAAGTGTGGAAATCATGAAAGGTGACTCCAAAACCCCAGGATCGGGAGGGTTGAATGAGGGTCGGGAAAATCAAGGTCCTCCAATTCCTGAAATAATGGGTTAGGCGGATATGCACAAAAATAAGGAGGAAAGTCCTCCTGGAAAAAAGGAAGGTGGATCGTCTGGAGAGTACGAGGTATCCGCAATGATCGGATTAAAATAACTCAAGTCGGCCATCTCTGAAACAAAAGACAAGATCGGGATAGCATGAGGGTCAAGTCAAAAGATATGGAGAAGAAGCCGCAAATGCACAGAAGGATCGAGTATGCACACAAGCAATCAAACACAATACAAACCCTTAGTTCACCAACTCAACTCAAAGTGAAGACCGTGAAGGTTCGGTCAATTATCTTGTCAATTTTAGAGTTTGGTGACAATACAATCTATTAGAGCGGTTAAAGCGAGCTATTAGGAACCAAATGCTCTCAGGAGACTGGCCCAATCCCAAAGTTAGATCTTTCCCAGCCAGTATAAATTGTAGACCATTTACCGGCTACCTGATCAATTCAATCTGTTAAGGACGTCACGAGCCTCTTTACCGGCTACCGGAGAGATCCTCACTGGAGAATGACAAACCTAAGATAGTAGTCTGAAAAGAGTTCGGGTGTGACTCTATCCTAGTGTGCGGGTCGCTGATGAATACTCATTCATCACTCTTTAGTCTTTTATTTTAGCTAAAAATCTTTGCAAAACACCATGTAGATAGTTGTAAATAGAATAAATTACCAAATAGCCATGCTTGTGTAATTATCAATATTTAGGGTCCGTTTGGTTGCAGGGTTGGAGAGGGTTGGGTTGGGCAGGGGTACCCCTGTGAATAGTAAACTGTGAGGAGGAGAACCATGTTTGGTTGCAGTGCCAACCCGGGTTGGGCCAAGCCAACCCTGCCCTAAGCATGTTTTTGTGCAAAAATAAAAGAATAAAGAAATAAAGAAAAAGAGGGAAATATTTAGAATAAATATTGAGTGACCCGAACCCAAGGGAGGGCCAAGCATTGGTCTGACCGCAAAATAAAACAAGTAGAGAGAGATAGGGTCGTTCACCTTGTATATACTTCTCCCTCTTGTAGATAATTTATTTTGCCAAAAATACAAATAAAAATATGTTTCTAATAATTTGTATATATTTCTAAAAAAAATGAGAAAAATAAATTAAAACTAAAAACAAAATAATTTCTCTCTCTTCATATTGTGCATACCATGTATGTATGTAACTAGACCTATTTATTTCATCCTTGTACATAAACAATACAAATCAACCAAAAATTATTTTATATCCCAAATTTTATGTTGTAAATTAATAAAATATAAAATTGGGATAACTGTACAAAAATAAAATAATAAAAATAAAAATATAAAATACATAGGTATTTTATACCTGTATATATTATTATATTATTGTATACACTAATTTATTTTTCGAAAAAATAAATAAAAATAAATAAAAAATAAATTGAAAAATAATAAACAATTTTCATTTTATAAATATTTTTAAATAAAATCATTTGCTATTTTTAAATTAATTTTTAAATAATTTATGGAATGTTGAATTCTGATTGGTCCACGAGGGATTGTTGACCCCTGGTCAACTCTCCCCCCAGACCACTTTGCACCCGGATCCGGTTCCTGCCCGGTTTCTCCAAATATTCCCGAATCGATCCAACCTCCATCATCTCAAACCCAGGGCTCCGATTGTCGAGGGATGACCCGCGATTCACGCCCGATCTCCTCTTTAGGTATCCATGCTTCGATCCGCGCGCTCGACTCCAATCTTTTCGGACCCTTCACCGTAAAAAGCCTCACCCCCAGCCGCCTTTTCTCGCACCTTCGGCCATTGTCTTCGACCCCAGTGTCCTCCATTCTTCTCCTCGAGTGACAACGAGTGCAGGAGAGTGTTGCAGCGAGAGTTTGAAGGCCTTAGCCCCAGGTCTGGCGACCCATCTCGCCGTGCTCCGCCATTGGTGAGCTCGATCCTCTGGAGACATCGCTCCATCGAGGCAAAGACACTAAGAGGTAGCTGAACTCCAGCATAGACGCTTTCATCCATCAGGTAGATTTGATAGCCTCTAATTTCGTCTAATTTCCAAGTCTTCGATTTTCGACCACCGGGCTTTCATCGAACATCCCGCACCCTCCGATCATCTATTCGCCACTCCGATCAGCCCTTCACCTTCACGAGTCTCCTCTCCACATTCTCCTCCCATCCATTCCCCCTAGTTCACCCAGGAATAGGGACATCGACTCTCCTCCACCGTCGCTCGCCGGAGAGCATCGCCCTGCCTCATACGTCCATCCACTTCGCCCCTAACTAGGTCGAGGCAGTTTTCCCTCGATCCAGCTTTCTTCCTGTGCAGGTTCGGCGGCAAATGGATCTCATATGGAGGTCCTATCACTGAAGCACAGTGCTGCAGGTTCTTCTTCGTCGCCGGGGTCTTCCAGGACTTCCCGGCTTCATTGGAGAATCCCATCCATTGCAGAACGCCATCAGCTATCTTTTCCCTATCCTAGCAGCCTCGGAGGATGCCCCCATTGCGCGTATTGGCCGGACGAAGTTTGCTGGCGACCTGTTCTTCCTATCAGCGTCTCCGCCGTCCGATCGAGCCTCGTTGCCAGTTCTGATCTCCACCTTCCATCATCTGAGGGGCTCATAGCCGTCTGATCCATCTGAGAATCTGATCCGAGGCGTTGATCAACGAAGGGGTACCATCTATCCACAACCGTCAGATATTAAGTGGACCTCCTTCAGCCGTCGGATCCATAATAATAAGGGTAAATTTTACTTAGGCCCTTTCTGCTTTAGTATTTACTTTTCAGTCCTGTAATTAGTTGTCGTAGTTGAATTTAATTTGGATAAATTGTACTTTGGACCTCAGACTTTTAGATTTTGCATTTCAGTCCCTCTATTTGTGGTGTACGTGCTTCGTCACTTGATTTACAGGGATATTTGCATGTATGGGGCTCAGGTTTAATGAATGTTATGCTTTGAAGTTTTAGTTTAAATATTTGCACTTATACCCCTGTGCGTGATGGATTTGAACATGTGTTGAATTTGATGCAAAAATTGCATTGAGCCCCCTATATTTCTAGCACGTGTTATATTTAAGCCTCTAGAACTTACTTTCTTTGCAACTAGGTCCTTGTGTGCTGTGCATGTTTTATTGATTGAATAAAATAGCAAATCAACCCCAAATCTCTTGTTTAGATACATGGCCCCTGCCACTATGTAAAAATTTCACTAATTTTTTGGGATATTTTTGTCTCCATTTATATTTTTAAAAATTCAAAACCCCCTATTTTTGCTGCTGTCTACATTTAAAAACCAATTAAAAATATTTAAAAGTCACAAAAAATTCTAAAAAAATTGTGGTATGTTTGTTTTGTTGTCTTTTTGCTTCAGTCCTATTTTGGTTTGACTTGGACTTATAAAAACCTTAAAATTGAAAAACCATAAAAAACTCATAAAAATCATTGAAAATTCTAAAAAATTTAAAAAATGTAATTTCTTTTCCAGTAGTTAGATTTTTATCTTTATTTCATCGTAAAATTGTCTCTGGAAATTTATAAGGTATTTAGTATTTTTAAATAGCCTTTAGATTCTGGTTGCACATTGATTTCCATTTTTTATCTTATTTCATTTTTAGAAAATCAACCAAAAATTATAAAATCTGAGAAAATTATCAAAAACACTTGAAAAATCCTAAAATCCATAAAAAAATTATTTCCATTTTCTGACTTGTTTTTATATGTTGAATAATTTGTTGATTGTGATCTTTTGAGTTTTCTTTTACATTTTCTTTATAGTTAAAAATAACAAAAAAGTTAAAAAAACTCTTAAAATCTACCAAAAATATTTGTTTTATTTTATTTTTGATTTTAGACTTCTTCGTAGGCCTCGAGCCAATCCGTGCTCCTTGAGTTCAACCCTGGGCGTTATACCAGGTTAAATAAAATAGCGAGACTGCTATTTGTGTTACTTGATTTATTTTTTGATTTGGTGGTCTTGATTTTCTTGTTGAGTCTGATTCGAGGGGTTGAGGTCGCAACGACCCTTGATACCAATCTCCCTTAGCCACTTGTGTTATTCAGCTCATCAGAATAGCACCGTTGTCGGGGAGCACGACTTAGTAGTCGCTTTTTGTTTTCGGTTTTTAGCTTCGCAGCTTTTTTACAGTTTTTGTTTCTTTCACGGCTTTTTCCTCTTCTTTTGTTTTCTTTTATTTTAATTTCTTTTGTTTTGTTTTTTGTTTTTATTTCTTTTTATTTTTATTTTTATTTGTTTTTATTTTTATATTTGCATTTTATTTCATTTTATTTTCCTTTTCATTATTTAATAACGGTTGGTCTGACGTACCTTTGTTTGTCTTCTTTGTGAGGGCCCAACAATCGAGGTTGCTTTCTTCAGATAGCCGACGCAACCGTGGGGATCAGAGTTGGCTCTCTTCTGTACAGAGCCGCAAGAGAGTGTGAGGGAGGGAGCAAAAGTATTCGGGAGCGTAGTAGTATCTTAGTTTCTTTTTCAGTCAGATTCTTATTATTGTAATAATACAGGGACCAGGACTCTCAGACTTCTGGATTGTCGGGGTTTGTTTCGTCAAGCACCGGTGTGCTCGGGGGACCCCCATCGTAGTTTTCCGTCGGTTTTATTTTTACGGCTTTTCTTTTATTTTGTTTCTCGAGGATTTGCCCTTAGCTTAGGAATTTTTATTGATCTGTGACGTAATTGATTAGGACCCCAGCCTAATTAGACTGCATGTTCCTATAGATCGTTTAATTGTACTTTATTAATTAGTTAATAAGAAAAACCTAACCTGGTCACTCGAGGGGTCACATGCCGCTAGAGGCCGTCTACGGCGCTGGAAGGATCCATTGCGGCGGACACCGATCGGCATCAGAGATCGGACTCTGACCCCTCCCGTTGACCCGTTAGATCATGTTCTTTTCATCTAGAAATTCCTATTAAGGTTGTTTTCTTCGCTGCATCATTTAGGTTAGATTTTATTTCCTTTATCTCAATTATGCGCGGATCATATTGCATGTAGAGAGATGGAGGAAAGGTACGCATTCTTACTCAGCATGCATCATTGATTTCATCGCGCATTGACTTTTTCGTCTCCCCCCCAATTCTAGACTTAATAAAATCAGGAGAATCGAAAAACTCGTTAGGTGGTTGTTTTTATTTGAAAAATACCTAAAAAGAGAAACCATAAAAATTGGGACTGCTAAAGCAAACTGGACTTAAAAATCACCTCACAAACAAATTCTGCATTGGGAGAGTAATCCCCTCATTGGATGGTTTGATTGGGAGAGAGAGTGACCCGTACACTAGGCTAGAGCCACATCTGACCCCTCTTCAGACTATTGCTTCTGAGCTAGTCGTTCTCCAGTGAGGATCGCTCTGGTCTTCAGTAAAGCGGGCCGCGATATCCTTAACAGAGCGAGCTGATCGGGTAGCTGGTAAACGGTCCGAGGCTTGTTCTGACTGGGAAAGATCTAGTTTGGGATCGGGATAGTCTCCTGGGGGCGTTGGATTCCTAACAGCTTGCTAATCACTCTGATAGGATGTCTTATCACCAAAATAAAAATGACAAGATAAAAGACCGAACTCTTACGGTCATCAGCTCGTGTTGCGTTAGTGATATTGGGGTATTGCTTGACCATCTTGTTTGCTTTCTAGATCTCATCCGCCTGACTCGTCAGATCAAGATGATGGGTCGGAGGTCCCTTAGGCAGCCTCTGGTTTCACCACTTTCGAGCACTCTGACCCACTTATCTTGGTTGGTTCGCGAGAGCAGAGACCCGCTCTCTGAACCCGAGTTCGCTTCCATCCTGTTCACCCCTGACCACCCTTCTACTATTAGTCCTGAGGTGTCCAATCAGAGAGAGCAGCAGTCAGATGATATTTCGGCACCTGAGTTTGGGTCTTTTGTCGTTGTAGAGACCATGGTCAGCAGCGAGGATCGCATCGAGAGACCTAGACCCAAGCAGCCTTATGTTTTGGACCAGGGTGCGATCAACAACACCATGTTAGCTTCCTTGGAGATGATGCCGAGACAGATATGCGACCAGGGAGCTTTCATGGTCGAGATGTGCCAGGAGATGGAGCAGATGAGAGCCGATCGAGAACAGCGCAGACCCGGCGGAGGAGATATACCTTAGGGAGAGTAGCCGGTCCAGCCAGCAGCAGGAGCACGCCCGATGAGAGAGTTGCGCAACCCCGGTGCAACTCAAACCCACAGATGGATCGTGTTGTCAGCCATCACAGGAGACTTCAAGTTCCCGCCACAGACGATTCAGCTACTTCCTCGTTTTCACGGACTCGCCACCAAGGAGCCACATCTTCATCTCCTAGAGTTTGAGATGATCAGCATCACTGTCCATGATCGCCAGGTGGACGAGGATGATGACCGATAATTTCGTGATCTGAGTAAAGGTAAAAATAAGGGTCGTTACGACCCGAACATCGAAGCTCAATCAACAAGAAAAGAAGACCACCAAAAAAATAATCAATCAAACAAGTCGAATAGCAATCTCGCTATTTTATTTAACATGGTAAAGCGACCAGGGTCGAAATCAAGGAGCACGGATTGGCTAAAAAGCCTACGAAGTAGTCAAAAATCAGAAATAAGAGAAGAAAATATTTTTGGTGGATTTTATGGGTTTTTAAATTTATTTTGATTTTTAATTATAAAGAAAATATGAAACAAAGGTAAAAAGGACACAATCAACTAATTATTAAACACACAAAAACATGTCAAAAATTACAATAAAAATATTTTCGGGTTTTATATTTTTCAAGTGTTTTTGGTAATTTTCTCAGATTTTTATAATTTGTAATGAATTTTCTAAAAATTAAAGAAGGCGTAAAATGAAAGCTACTGTGAAGCCAGATTTGAAAGGCTATTTAAAAATATAAAAATAGCCTCTAAAATCTAGCAATAATTTTTATGAAAACTACACATAAAACCCTAATTATAGAAAAAGAAATTATATTTTTTTAATTTGTTTGGAGTATTTAATGATTTTTATAAGTTCTTTAGGGTTTTTCAATTTTTAGGGGTTTTATATCTCGGAAAGCTACAAAAATTACAAAGAAATAAAAAGGCAACAAAACAAACACAAATTATTGTTTGTTAGAATTTTTGAGAGGTTTTTAATATTTTTAATGGATTTTTCAAACTTAACAGTAGAGAAAATCGGGGTTTTTGAATTTTTAAAAATATAAAACGAAAACAAAAGTGTCCAAAAAAATTAGTGAATTTTTACACAGTAGCTGGAGCCGCGTGTCCACATTTCACAATTATTAGAGTTAACTTGTTATTTTATTCAATCAACAAAACATGCATAGTACACATGGACCTAGTTGCAAAGAAAGTAAGTTCCAGGGGCATAATCATAACACGTGCGAATACTATAGGGTGCTTAGTGCAATTTTCATGTTAAATTCATCACATGTTCAATTCCATCACGCACATGGGCATAAATGCAAATATTGAAAATAAAACTTCAAAGCATAACATTCATTAAACCCAAGCCCTATATCTGCAAATAACCCAGAAAATCACGCGAGGAAGCACGTGCACCACAAATGGAGTGTTGAAATGCAAAATCTGAAAATCTAAGGTCCAAAGTGCAAATTATCCAAATTAAAAACAACTATGACAAATACTTATAGGACTAAGAAATAAATACTAAAGCAAACAGGGCCTAAGTGAAATTTACCCTTATTATTATCAATCCAACGACTGAAGGGAGTCCACTTATGATCGGACGACTGTGGATGGCTGGTACCCCTTCGACGATTGACGCTCCAGATGAGATCCTCAGAAGTATCAGACGACTAGGTGCTTCCCGCAGATGGATGGCTGAGATCGGAATTGACGGATGAGCTTGATCGAACAGTGGAGGAGGCCTCTGGAAGAACAGGTCACTGGCAAACTTCGTCCGACCGTTGTGCACGCATGAGGGCTCCTCCGGTGCTGCGGGGATGGGGAAAAGAAAGCCGGTGATGGTCCATAGTAAAAGGGATGCTCCGATGAGGCCGGGAGGTCCTAGAGGACCCCGACGACGTCAAGGAACCTGGAGCTCTGTGATTCAGTCATCGGGCCTCCAGATGAGGCTCATTCTTTGTCAATCCTGCACAGAAAGAAAGCTGGGTCGAGGGCAAACTGCCTCGACCTAGTTACGGGCGAAATGGGTGATCAGGGGAGGCGAAGCGTGGCTCTCTGGTGAGCGGCGGCGGAGGAGAGTCGATATCCATATTCTTGGGCGAACTAGAGGGAATGGATAAGTGCAGAACGGGGAGAGAAGTCTTGTGAAGGTGATGGGGTAGTCAGATGGGCAAATGGGTGATCGGAGCGCAGGGAAATTTCCGGCGAAGGGCAGCAGTCGGGAATCGATGAATTGGAATCTAGACGAAACTAGAGGGTATCGAATCTACCTGATGGTCGAAGGCGTCTGGGCTGGAGGTCAGCTACCTCCTAGTGTCTTTGCCTCGATGTATTATCTATTTACAAAGTTAAAATAAATAGATGTATTATTTCTATATACATGGTACATGTACAATAGAGAGAGAGAAATTATTTCTTTCTCTCTTTATTTTATTTTTCTAATTTTTATTTTATTTAGAAATATATACAAATTAATAAAAACCCATTTTTATATTTTTTATTTTTAATAAAATAAAGTATACACATGAAGGAGGGATATATGGTGAATGGCCCTATCTCCCTCTACTTGTTTATTTGGCTATCAGGCCCATCTTGGGCCCTCTCTTGAGTTCAGGTCACTCAATATTTATTCTAAATATTTCCCTCTTTTTTCTTTATTTCTTTATTCTTCTATTTTTGCACAAAATCATGCTAATTTTTTAGATTTACACAAAGCATGCATTTTGATAATTTATTATATTTACAAGCATCTACATGGTGTTTTGCAAAGATTTTTAGCTAAAATAAAAGAATTAAGAGTGATGAATGAGGTTTCATAACCCCCCTATACTTTACTTTTGCTAGTCCCTTAGCAAACACTTACTTGAAAAAGAAGTGAAAAAGGAAAGAAAAGAAAAAGAAGGGAAAAAGAATGAATCAATGCTGATTATTAAACTTGTCTTCATTAAATTGAAGTATGGAGCTTAGTCAGATCTTTAGATTATTAATGTGTCGGAACCTTATTTGGACTTCGATTTAAAACTTAACAGCCGATAAGTTCCACTAATCTATAGTCAAGACTCCTCAACAATCCAGATCAGAATAAGTCTACATACACAAACCCTGAAGACCATGAATCTTTTCTTGTAATGTGTAAGTGAGGTATAGCTCTCCACCTCAGAAGTAGCAAAGTGACAACCCTCCCCAACAATGTAACTCTAATACCCTAGTCTGGCAACTCTTTCCTCAAGGAGCGGGGTATTCCCTTCTAAGTTCAAGTTCAACTAGCTCAAGAAGAGGGGAAAGAAGAGAATGGACCATGGCCAGTGTAGCCATGTATCCTTGGGAGGTCAACCAGTGTATCTAAGTCTCCCTGCTTCAAGCTTTATGAGAAGGAACATGGATAACATAAGCTTTGCTTTATTGCACTATATACACTCTGGTGGGATTATCATTTTCTCTCAGACCCACCACTTTTTTGGAGTTATTCTTTTCTTTTTGCATTTTTTTTGATGTGCATATTTACAACATATCTACAAATTGCAGCATATATACATAAGGAGTTTTTCCTCTTGATCCAGTAGAGTATCCCTCTTTTGAAGCTTTATTGCAACCCACAACTCCTATCGTTAGACCTCACATCTACCAGACCAAGTTGAGACGCACTTCCTTTACTAGAAGAAGAAGAGAGGTTCCGCCTAGAAGTAATACCCTCATATGTTATCCCAAGTCAAAGAAGACTGCCTCCTCACCACCTCATCCGTGGAGAGCTCGGTGTAAAGTGCTAGTCCAAGTAAAGCCATTGTTTGTAAGAGTCATGTGTGCATTGTTAAGTGTTCTACTTAGTCTCATCGAGATGACATGTGATCATAGCCTAGTGGACTCAAAGAATTAAGTCACCATGGACCTGAAATGTCTCAACCCTAAGCCATATAAGGTTCCTCTTAGAAATAGGTGGATTAAGATCTTATCCAAGCTCCATTTTTCAATTTAATTCCAATCTAGTTTAAATGTCACAACTATGATTCAGAAAAAAATTATACAAATATTTACAAAGATGCAATTTTTACAAAATTTTACAAATATGCAAAATTTTTGGAAATAGTTTGAAAATTTGGATGTATGCATGAATGCAAGTTTTGCAAAATATTTACACATATTTACACAAGGTTTTTGCAAACTTTTTTGTTTTTTAAAACATTTTACTAAAATTTTGTATAATATACATAATTTTGATATCAAAATATTTACAAACTCTTTGAACAAAAGATTTTTACAAACATTTTTACAAAAATAATTTTGGACATAGCTATGTATGTGCAATAAAGAATTTTATTTGCAAGACAAATTTTTAATTTTTATGGAGTTTTAGCCATTTTTATATATTAACACACTCACACAAAGTACGAGTTATGGCTAAAGTATATATGAAATATATAAGACACCCCCCTATACTTAGCTCGAACGATGTCCTCAGAGTGAATCAAGAGCGATGAAGAAGACATAACTCGTGCTTAGTATAGGGAAGTGAAAAGAGAGGCTATATTCAAAGATGAATGAAAGAATAAAAATGGAAAGAGAATCTTGGGTGTTTCCTCGTATACAGTAATCCTATACTTAGGGTCAAGTAATCCTAAGTATAGCAGGCTGTACACAAAGGGAAATCCGAGTGGAGGATGTACAGGGTCTACCTCCCCTATACTTAGGGTAAAATATCCCTAAGTATATGCAACAAGACAGATGTAGAAACAAATCAAAAGGAACTCAAAAGTCTCACACCCCCTATACTTAGGGTAAAGTGCACCCTAAGTATAACATAATTAAAGATGCAAATGGGGTGTTGGACTGAAGAATAGTGTGATATTGACAACTTGATCTATACAAGTCGTGAGAATAGTGATAATCAGCCGTGAGATGCGATAGATGTGAGTCAAGAGACCACATCTCACACAAAATGAATAGGGGCAACGTCAACGACCAGAGGCTCATGATCTAGATATGCTTTGAGCCGCAGACCGTTAACACGAAAGGTACTCTCAGATGACAACTCGGATATGTCGATGCTTCCAATGTCGTGTACCTTTCGGACCAGATAGGGTCCCTTCCATTTGCACTGCAACTTCCCTGGAAATAATCTCAACCTGTCATCGAACAACCATACTCGCTGTCCTTTCTCAAACTGCTTGTGGCTGATATGAGAATCATGCCACTCCTTCACTCTCTCCTTGTACTGAAGGTTGCTCGAAAAAGCGGCATCACGAAACTCCTCCAGGGCTGCTAACTCTACCCTCCTTTGATCTGCTACACTCACTGGATCCATAAGAATATCTGTGACTGCCCAAAGTGACCTATGTCTCAGCTTAACAGGTAAATGGCAGGGCTTGCCATAAACGAGGCGAAAGGTAGATGTACCCAAAGGTGTCTTGAAGGACGTCCGATATGCCCACAAGATCGAGTCCAAAATCTATGATCTATCCTTTCGATCAGGGCGGACAACCTTCTGCAGAATAGTCTTGATCTCCCTGTTCGACACTTCAGCAAGACCATTGGTCTGAGGATGATACGGTGTAGCTACTCGGTGGTCTATGTTGAACTCGCTAGCAAGGCCCTTTACCTTGTCATTGACGAAATGAGACCCCCCGTCAGATATCAAAACTCTAGGAACCCCGAACTGTGAAATGATATTCTTCCTCAAAAATCTACAAATAGTCCTAGCATCTGTGGTTCGGGCAGGGATGGCCTCAACCCAACGACTCACATAATCAACGGCCAACCGAATGTACTTGAATCCCTAACTCTTAGGGAATTAACCCATGAAATCGATGCCCCATGCGTCAAAAACCTCACAGAATTGAATGGGCTTCATCGTCATCATATCATGTTGTCCACAAGTGCCCATCCTCTGACAGTCAATACACCTCTTCACGAACTCATCAGAGTCCTTGAAGAGAGTAGGCCACCATAGGCCGGATTGGAGCACTTTCTGTGTCGTTCTCCTCCCAGAGTGATGTCCTCCTGCCTAAAGATTGTGGCAGTAAGTGAGGACGCTATGGTGCTCCTCCTAAGGAATGCACCTATGCCAGATGCTATCCCCTCCTTCATGATAAAGGACAGGATCCTCCCAATGGTAGAAATTGGCCTTCACGAAGAAGGTCTCAAGTCGTTGCCTGGGCCAATCTTGTGGAACATTCTTGGCATCAAGATAGTTCACAATATCAGCGTACCACGGGAGAGAGGCGATAGCAAGGATCGCCTCATTTTGGAAGGTCTCACGAATAGGCTCGATCTGCTCAGAATCCTCAAGAAACTGCAATCGGGAGAGAGGATCCGCCATCACATTCTTGAATCTAGGCTTATCCTTAATCTCTATGTCAAACTCCTGGAGTAGAAGGATCCATCTAATCAATCTGGCTTTGGCATCCTTCTTTGCCATGAGGTACCTGATGGCGGTGTGATCAGTAAAGATGGTCACCTTAGATCCAATGATGTACGATCTGAACTTATCTAGGGCAAAAACTACGGCTAGCATCTCCTTCTCATTGACGATGTAGTTCCGCTGAGCGGCATCCAAAGTCCAGCTAGTGTAGTGAATAGCAAATGGCACTCCATCCCTCCGCTGTCCCAGCACGGACCCTAGTGTAAAATCGGTGGCATCCATCAAGATCTCGAATGGGAGAGACCAATCAGGCTTCTGGAGTACAGGAGCCTCTACAACTAGACTCTTGAGAGTCTCAAATGATGCTAGACACTTATCATCTACAATGAACTCAGTGTCTTCCGTTAGCAGATCAGTCAATGGTCGGGCGATTCGCCCCAGAAAAGATCGTAATTGCCGCAAGTTGGAAGGTGGACTGAGTTTTCTAATGATATCCACCTTGGCCGGATCAACCTCCATGCCCCTGTTGGAGATGATATGGCCAAGCACCGTCCCTTGAGTCACCATGAAGTGACTCTTCTCCAATGAAAGCACAAGGTGAACCTCAATGCATAGCTGGAGGATGTGGTCTAAGCAGTCATGACAAGCATCAAACCCGTCGCCATAGACCGAAAAGTTGTCCATGAAGACCTCCAAGCACTCCCCCACCATGTTCGAAAAGATGGACAACATGCACCTCTTGAATGTCGCCAGAGCGTTACACAATCCAAAGGGCATCCGTATGAAAGCATATGTCCCAAAGGGACATGTTAAAGGGGTCTTGTCTTAGTCCTCGGGCACAATGGCCACCTGATTGTATATGGAGTACCCGTCCAAGAAATAGTAATGACTCTTCCCTGCTAGCCTCTCTATAATATGTTCAATAAAAGGCAGCGGAAAATGATCCTTCTTGGTGGCTTGGTTCAATCGTCTGTAGTCCACACAAACCCGCCAAGAAGTTGGTACCCGGGTAGCGATCTACTCTCCAGACTCACTAACAACTGTGGTGATGACCGTCTTCTTGGGCACCACATGCAATGGACTGACCCACTTGGAGTCAGAGATGGGGTAGATAAAATCGGTGCTCCACCATTTCGAGATCTCCTTCATGACAACATCTCGAAGGTTCGGGTTCAGCCGCTATTGGAACTCACGCGACGGCTTCGTGTCCTCCTCGAGATAGATTTGGTGGGAGCACATGGTCGGACTTAACCCCGGAGATCGGCTACGCTCCATCCTATCGCCTTGCAGTTCTTTTCAAGAACCCCCATCAGACGGGATTCTTGCTCTCTTGTCAAATCCGTTGAGATAATGACTGGGTACATCTCATGCTCACCCGCAAGGAACCTATACTTCAGTGATGAAGGCAAAGGCTTCAGCTCTGGACAACTTGGTGCTGGTGGATCGGGCCTTTGAAAAGTCTGAGTGAACACGACCAAATCAGCATGGGAGAATGAGAACTCTCGCTAAATATCTGAATCTGGCAAAGACTGCTCGACTGGTGTATCTCTGCTCTGCATGGAATCAGTCTCCCCCCTAGCTATAGACTCTGTGTAAGTCAGACAAAGAATTAAATCATCAAACTCTGCCCAATCTATATCTGACTCCGAGGGATCTGCATCCGTATCACAAGAAAAATCTGCCTCACGTTCGGGAACCGGCACTGCTGCCTGAGATGTATCCTGGACCAGGAATGCGCTCTTGATGAATCCTCATTCATCACTCTTTATTCTTTTATTTTAGCTAAAAACCTGTGCAAAACACCATGTATATTTGTGTTAATAGAATAAATTGACAAAGAGCATGCATTATGTAAATAACCATAATTAGCATGTTTTTGTGCAAAAATAAAAGAATAAAGAAATAAAGAAAAAGAGGGAAATATTTAAAATAAATATTGAGTGACCTAATCCCAAGGGAGGGCTCAGCATGGTCCTGACCGCAAAAGAAACCAAGTAGAGAGAGATAAGGTCAATCATGCTTGCACATACACTAATGTATATAAATAAATTTTATTTTCCTCAAAATAAAAATAAAAATGTGTTTCTCAAATTTTGTACAAATTTATAAAAATAAAATCAAAATCAAAAAAATAAAAATAAAAAGAAAAAGAATTAAATGCATTTCCCACCTTGTATATATACCATGTACATATGTACAAAGATCTATTTATTTAACTAATGTAAATAATTCATAAAATTAAAATAAAAATATCTTTTTATTTCAAATTTTATGTTATAAATAAATAAAATATAAAATTGGAATAATTATATAAAAATAAACAATTAAAAATAAAAATAAAAAATACATAGGTATACAAACCTATATTTAAGTAATAAGATAATGTAAATACCTAATTTATATTTCAAAAAAATAAATAAAAATCACTAAAAAATTCTATGAAAATAAATTAATATTTTTCATTTTGTAAATATTTTAAAATAAGGCCATTAGCTATTTTATTTTGATTTTTCAAAATCTTTTCCAATGGAATTATTCCATTGGTCCACGGGGGATTGTTGACCCCCAGTCAACTTCTCCCCAGGACCACCCAGTGACAGATCATTGCTCCCGACCCGACCTCGCCTATTTTTCCAAGCATGATCCTATCACCAATCATCCAAACCCCGGGTCCCGATTACACTTGATCCATCCGTGATCCACGCCCGGGGATTTTCCAAGGGATCCGAGCTCCGATTCACCTGCCCAACCTCCATCTTGCCGGACCCCTACGAGTATATATAATCTTCTTCCCCCTCCATTAGCCACATCTTTGGACATTGCCTTCCAGTCCCAGGACCTCCATTCTTCTCCCTAGAGTGACAGCTAGCGACGGGGAGTGTCGCAGTGAGGAGTAGAGGGCTGCAGCCATTGATCCGATGTGCTTCGCCACCGTGCTCCGCCACCGAGCGAGCTTGAGCCTCTGGCCTCGACAAGCCATTGAGGTGATGATTCCAAGAGCTCCGTGATCTCCAGCACAGTCGATTACATACATCAGGTACCCTCGATTCCCCTTAGGTTAGGCTAATTTCCGATTTCCCCCATTTGCACCGCCGGCCTTTGCCGGTCAATTCACCTCGCTTCGTCGACCCATTCGATCATCCGACCCGACCATCACATCCACGAGACCTCTACCCACGTTCTCTGCACTTCCGATCACCTTGGTTCGCCTAGAACCAAGGCTCGGGTCTCCTCCGCCGTCGCTTCGCCGAAGACCTCCGCCCCTCCTCATCCTATCACCGATTCCACCTCTCACCGGGTGGAGGAACTTTGCCCTCGACCCAGGAAGCGTTCTGTGCAGCTTGCAGGTCAAAATGACCCCATCTGGGGGTCCAAATGTTCAGGCACATCAGCTCCGAGCACCTCACGCCGCTGAGTACCTTCAGGTATCCTAAGCCTCATCAGAGCCACCCATTAGCTGCGGACGACCGAGACTGTCATTTCCCAGCTTTGAGAAGCACCGGAGGACCCCTCCATCGCGTGCATTGGGCCGACGAACCTCGTCGGTGAAGTATTCTTGGAGGAGATTCAGCCACCGTCCGATAGAGCCCCTCGCACAGTTCAGATCTTGTCCGTCCATTTGCGAGGAGCTAGCAGCCGTCGGATCACCCAAGGACCTCATCTGGAGCGTCCATCGATGAAGGGGTACCACGCATCTTAGCCGTCGATCATCCATGTGGCGCTCCCTCGTCTGTCGATCGTTAATAATAGGGGTAATTTCACTTAGGCCCCTCATCATTTTCTTTTTTTCATTTAGTCCTGGAAATATTAGTTTCAGTTCTTTTTATTTTGGAACAATTGCATCTAAGACCTTAGGTTTTTATTATTTGCAAACTAGTCCCTGTTTATGTGAGACATGTGCATCGACACGTGAGGCTTGGGTTATTTGCAGTTTTAGTCTTAAACTTTCTGTGTGTTAATGTTTGCATCTTTTTAAATAAGAATTACATAAATGCTCTTGTAAATGCCAGTCACATGTATTGCTCGTGTGTATTTGGACTATTTGCAGTATCGGCCCTGATCTTTTTATATTTGTTATTGCTTGGCCCTGGAAGTATGTTTTCTTGCACTTAGGTCCTCGCTTGCTGTGTGCCATGTTTTTATTGAATAAAATATCAAATCAAACCCAAATTGAGTGAAATTTGGAAATGTGGTTCCTCCCACTGTGTAAAAATTTCTTTATTTTTTTAGGATATTTTCGAGGCTTTTGTTATTTTTAAAAAAAATCAAAAACCTTGATTTTTGTTTCTGTCTAGCATAGAAAATCAAAGAAAATTATAAAATTCATTTAAAAAAACTATAAAAATTAGGAATAGTTTATTTTGTTGTTTTTAAGTTTCAATCCAATTTTCATCTCATTTGGACTTATAAAACACAAAAAAATTAAAAAACACTAAAAACCTTACAAAATTCTAAAAAAATCTATAATATTAAAAAAATGCAAACTCTTTTTCTGTAGCTTAGTTTTTGTATATATTTTTCATAAAAATCATCTCTAGATTTTTATAGACCAATTATATATAATTAATTGGCCTTTCAATTCTGGCTGCACATTGATCCACTATTTTCCCCTTTCTTGATTTTTATAAAATCAACTAAAATCATAAAATTCTCAGAAAATCACCAGAAACACTTAAAAATATAAGAAAACACAAAAACAATTTTTATTTTATTTTTTTGACTTTATTTTGAGTTGTTTATAAATATTTGTTTGTTGGCTTTTTCACTTGTTTTACATTTTCCTTATTATTAAAAATACAAAAAAAATAAAAATAATTTAAAATCCTCCAAAAATACATTTGTTTATTTTATTTTTCTTTTTGACTACTTCGTAGGCCATCAAGGCCAACCCGTGCTCCTTAAGTCCGACCTGGTCACTATACCATGTTAATAAAATAGCGAGGACTGCTGTTTGACTTTCTTGATTTTATTTTTGATTTTGGTGGTTCCTTTATTTTTCTTGTTGAGCTGAGTCTGGAGATTCGGGTCGCAACGACCCTTGATTTATTTCATACCTGATCCGGATATGTGAGAGGATATTTGGCTCATCAGCTCTCCAACCTCTCCTCTGCTGGTGTCTGTGCATCAGCGAACTGTGAAGGTGAGAGGATGGCCTGTGCTGTTGGGTCTGCCCAAACTGGCTCGTCATCTGTAATCACAAAATCGCAGTCTTGGTGGATATCTCGCCCTGTCTCTATCATCTGATCTGAATCTAAATGCGGCTCTAAGAAAGTGGAATCTCTGGCTCTAGTCTCCTCGATCATCTCTATTTGTTTACTCTCACCCTTGATGCGAAAGTATACCTTCCCTCTATCATGATCAGACACTGCCTTGGCTGTGGTCAAGAACGAGCATCCTAAGATGATGGGGGTATCGGTCACGGACTAAGGGATCTCCATGTACAACACAACGATGTCCACAGGGAATTTCAGGCCATGAATCGTGACGACAACATCCTTCAGCAACCCCTTCGGCCTCTTGATAGATCGATCAGCAAACTGAAGGACCGCCCGGTTCTATCGTAGAGGGCTTAACTCGAAGTGGTCGAGTGAGGCTGCCTGAAGTAGGTTGATCGATGAACCACTGTGTAATATAGTCCAATCAAACCTCTGCTCCTGAATATGGCATCTGACATACGGGGCTCCTGCATCTGGCCTCTTGGTTGGCAGACGGTTCTGGATCGCAAAGCATGTGGCACAAGTGAGCACATGGATCTTTGACTGATGGTTCCGCCTCTTCCTCCGAACTGTGGTCCTGTCTCTGAGGGATCTCTGGAAGAGAGGGATGTGCTCTAAGGCCTCCTGTAGAGTCAGTTGTATCTGAAATCGGCCAATTATCTGCTGGCTAAACTCTAACTTTGGGACTTTTCCTGATTCTCTTTTTTAGGCCCCTTAGCCAAGAGGAGTGCTTGGGGAAAGGGGACGGCTGGGTCCTTCACAAATGAAGGACTAGGATCGGGTCTGGGCTGCTTAGAAAAAGCAAAATCCACACATACATCATCAATCAACATAGGTGGATCCGAAAATAACAAACCCTTTCCTTTATTCACAGAAGTGTCCTGAGGTACATGAACTGAATGAAAAACAATAGGACTAGCAGAACTGGAAATGTTGGCCTCAACACCACACTCGGCATCTGGACTCGCGGCATCAATACCGTGCTTTGGCTCAGCAACTGGTATGGTGGCATCAGTACCACCTCCTCCACCTGGTGAAGTGACGACCTCAGTATCGTCGGCTGGATAAACATCCGCGGTGGCATCAGCACCACCATCATAATACTGGTCATGAGCAGCATAAATATTGCTCTCCTCCTCGTCTGGCACTCCTGAAGTGTCCTGGGGTCGTCGCTCAGACGAGGTACCGCCAGCTGGCATCCTACCACTCCTAAGTGTAACAAAATCAGCATCAAACATATATGCAGTAATATCTCCAAGGGAATCACTAGGAGTAGTGGTTCTGTGAACTCTACCTACTCAGTCTTCCTCTTAAGGTTGTTCGGGTTTGGCTCTATCTGTGCAGGAATGATGGCCTTCCCCTTCACTATCTGTCTCATCTCCTGTCTGAACTCATCCATCTCATGTCGGAAGGTAGCCTGCTGATCGAAGATGAGGCGAGCTAGGTCGTCTAAGGTTGGGTTCTCATAGGAGGGCCCCTGAGACCCTGACGGTTGGCCTCGCTGGTAATGAGGATGCTGCTGCTGGTGAGAGAGATAAGGGGGCTTTGAGTGATACTATTGAGGCTGCTGAGGCTGCCTCTAAGACTGTACCTGCTGATAGGAGCGAGTACCATGATGTTGGTAACTCTATTGTGGCTGGTGGTGTGATGGGAACTGGGGCTGATGCTGGTGACTATCTCACTGCTGGCCGTACTGTCCACCCTGAACTGGAGGTTGCTGTTGGGAATTGGTGCCTCCGGCCGACCAACGGAATCCGGGATGGTCTCGTCGGATACCGGGTTGGGGTCGGTCGTACCATTTCCCGTTGACATCCATCAATGGCTCCTGCTCGTAGGTGGGTGGGGGGAGTACTGCCAGGGGCTAGTTAGGCTGGTACACCACAATCTGGCTGTCGTGAGATGGTGATGGCTGAAGGTACTGCTGTTGCGGTTGCCGCTGATACAGCTCCGCCTGAACATGATGGACCTATCGGTACTGGGTGGAGGGCTAGGGATTGCTGCTGCTGTTGTCTGGGTCTTCCCGTGACCTTAGACGGGGCTGAGAAGCCGTCTGTGCCTCCTGGAGACACATGATCTGTGTCTTTAGGTCACTCAGTGTCTGTGCCATCTGATGAATCTCGTATTCATCACACTAAATCTCATTTATTAAGCTCAAATCCCTCAAAATCAACAGCATTCTTGCATCTATTTTGCATAATTAGCATTAGTGCATGATTTCATAAGAATTGCATTTTAGCACAAAAATCTGCACAAAATAAGAAGCCAAAAATCCAAGCCAAAAGTAACCTGTAAATAGCCTAACTTCCCGGATTTTTAACTCATTCATGCTAACTCCGAATAACTCAAAACCCTTCCACTGTGTACATATCACTAACAAGAATAAAGGAAAAATACAAAAAAATAACTAACCCAAATAAGTGGACCAAAAACCCTAACCCTAATTTCAGGATTTTCGGACTAAAAGCCCCATATCTTCCTCATCCAGTGTCCGTTTTAATCCTACTCACTTTTGAACTAATTTACATTCAATTACCTTCAAAACGAGACCAAGTTCAAGTGAATCGGAGCTCATATGTGAAAGTTAGGTTTTGGGCCTCTTTTGTGTATTGTATATTTTAGCTATTTTTGACCTAATATTTTATATACATATTTTTAATTTATAAAAATCCAATAAAATTAGATCAAGTTGTCTTTATTTGTCTTTGATTTTTTTTTTCCGGATTTTTATCTGTTATGAAAAAGACAAAAAAATTACAAAATCCCAAAATTATGGTATTTTATGTACATGGGATACCCTGAAAATTCACTTTGTGCATTTGATCGATTTTGGTTTTGATGTCTTCATGAAAGTTGTAGATCTCATCGAGACGAGCAATTTTGGTGAAGAAAGTTTTTCTATCCGAGGTCATTTACTATTTATTTTCGATTTTACAAGATATTTATCTTTCAAATTTTCTGGTGCTGACACGTGGCCGCACCTCGTGCCGCCACGTGTCAGCCATTTTTGGCTTTATTTGTAATTCGTTTTATAAAAAAAATTAATTACAAAAAAATAAAAATAAAAAAAAGCAAGCCACGCACGTGCAGCGCACGTGCCGCACTCGCACGTGCGCTGCACGTGCGCTCGCCTTCCCCCTTTTGCACCCCACGGCCACGTGGCTCGTCAACTGTCGTCCGATCTCGGCCGATCGGACGGCTGCTTGATGAATCTCGTATTCATCACTCTAAATCTCATTTATTAAGCTCAAATCCCTAAAAATCAACAGCATTCTTGCATCTATTTTGCATAATTAGCATTCATGCATGTTTCCATAAGAATTGCATTTTAGCACAAAAATCTGCACAAAATAAGAAGTCAAAAATCCAAGCCAAAATAACCTGTAAATAAGCCTAACTTCCCAGATTTTTAACACATTCATGCTAACTCCGAATGACTCAAAACCACTTCCACTGTGTACATATCACTAACAAGAATAAAAGAAAAATACAAAAAATAACTAACCCAAATAAGTGGACCAAAAACCCAAACCCTAATTTCAGGATTTTCGGACTAAAAGCCACATATCTTCCCCATCCAGTGTCCGATTTAATCCTACTCATTTTGAACTAATGTACATTCAATTACCTTCAAAACAATACCAAGTTCAAGTGAATCGGAGCTCATATGTGAAAGTTGGGTTTTGGGCCTCTTTTGTACATTGTACATTTTCGCGGTTTTGATCTTGTATTTTATGTATATATTTTCTTAATCAATAAAAATCCAAAAAAAAATAGAATTAAGTGTCTTTTATTTATCTTTGATTTTTCCATATTTTTCCGGATTTTTATCTTATCAAAAATGACATAAAAATTATAAAACCCAAAAATCAAGGTATTCTATGTACATAGGATACCCCAAAAATTCACTTTTTACATTTGACCGATTTTGGTCTTGATGTCTTCATGAAAGTTGTAGATCTCATCGAGACGAGCAATTTTCGTGAAGAAAGATTTTCAATCCTAGGTCATCTACTATTTTTTATCGATTTTACAAGATCTTTTAATTTCGAATTTTTGTGGTGCTGACACGTGGCTGCACCTGGTGCCGCCACGTGTCGGCTATTTTTGGCATTATTAGATATTCGTTTTATAAAAATTAAAATTAAAATTAAAATCGCACGTGCGAGGCACGTGCCTCCCAGGCACGCGCCATGCACGTGCCTTGCCTGACCCCTCTCTTCGCCACGTGGCGCGCCAGGCGCCATCCGATCACGCGCGATCGGACGGCGTCTGCGCGTCGTCTTCCACCTAGCGCCGCCCCGGCCCCGCGAATCTCTCCGGCCATCAAATCCCACCGATCTCCTCCGCGATTTTCGTGCACCGCCCCCGATCTCCCTCGAATCTCGCCGCTGCCCTCAATCCGATCTCCCCCAGATCTCACCACCCGCCGCTTTCCATCTCCGGTGTCCTAACCCTCGTCCTATAAAAACGCACCACCGCCCCTTGCCCAAGCCATCCGTCGTCTGCCCTAAATCGAAGGAGGAGGTCGGTGGTGACAGCCCGACCCCCTCCTCTTCAACCTCGGCGAGATCCGAGGGTGCTCACCGCCCCTCGTCGCACAGCAGCCCTCCGCCGCACTTGCTGCTGCAGCTCCGCCTTGGCGTCGAGCCAACGCTCTTCAACGACCTTCGACCGTCATCGTCATCGACAACCTCCATCGCCGCCAACTCGTTCTACACCGCCATCGCCTGCGACGCCGACCTCCACCGACTCCATCTTCATCGACAAGCTCCACTCCGTCATCCCCGCCGTCTTCGACAACCTCCAGAGGCTCCTCCGCCTTTGTCATCACCGCGGGCACAACCGCAACCAGCCCATCGCCTGTCTTCGTCTACTCCACCACCACTTCTTCGACCATCACCGCCAACTTCACCGCTGGTCACCAGCTCCGACAACCACCTTCGTCTCCGCCAGACAGCAGCCGCTGCTTCATCCATCGACGCCACAAGTCTACGCCCTCCACAACCTACTCCGCCGCAACCACAGGCGCTCCGCTCCAACGCCACCGGAGCTCCGCGCCTCAGCCTCGCATCCGTCGAGGCACCACCACCGCCTTCTCCAACCCACGCCACCGAAGCATCCTCCGACACCGCCTTCATCGTCGTCATCAACGACAGCCCCTCCCCGGTCCCTCATCCGCTCGTTCGCCGACATCTCGCCAAGCCAGAGGAGCATCCACTTCGCCGACGACCGGGCTCAGAGCCCGAGGCCCCGGCATGTGCGAGGCACGTGCGCGGGGAACGACCGTTCTTCATCCCCAGGGGTCACGTGATCTGCACGTGACCCGCTGGGTAAATTGCAGAGACCCCCTGGAAGACTCCCAATTTGCGCGCATGCCCCCACCGACCAGGTCACGTACTGGTCATGTGACCTAGTGGCGATTTTGCAGGAATACCCCCACGGGTATAGGTATTTACATCTAAGTCCTTGTTCTGCATTATTTCTGTATTTATATTGCAATCAGACCCATGTGTTCCCCCTAAGTTTTGAACCTTCTCTCTACATTATTTTATTAATCCAAAAATAGTATGATGTTGGTTAATTAATTCTCTACGCTTTGACATGTTGTGGGTATTTTTGTGACGGACGGTTAATTAATAAATAATTGTTTTGTGAAAATTGGCATATTTTACCCATTTTCTACTCTGAAATTGATAATTGACTAACCGTTGCTCTAAAAATTCTCGAAAAATCACATATTGTAGAGTTAATTATCCTTAACATTGTACCCAAAAAGATTTACATTTGCATGCATATTTTGTCCTGTAAAAATCATTTTGCATATTTTAGTATTTAATTTTTAATTGGTATTAAACCCCACATTTTCGAGGTTTAGGATTTTTCTGAGATCCATCACCTAGTGATAGATCTCAGATATTTTTGATTCTCGAAAATAAGTAGGTTTGATATTTATTAAAATTAAATATTAAAAATCATTTTGTTTCCATTTAAAAATCCATAAAAAAATCATATTGCATCCAAAAATTCCAAAAAAAACTACAGTGCATCCATTTCATTATAGTTTACATTGTGGCCAAGTTTCGTATTTTTCGGACATTGTTTGATTGACATTTACATTTTAGTCCCTAAAATAAGGCCAAATTTGCATTTTGCATCCTTTATTGCATTGAAAATTCAAAAAAAAAGACCACCTCGAAAATCGAACACGAACTTTGATAGACTTAAGTCTAGGTTGTTCCTTTGCCTCCGTGTGATCGACCTTGGGACTTGCCCAAGTAAAATAAACATAAAACCACGATATTAAAAATTGAATAACTTATTTGTGGTATTCTCTTGATCGTTTCCGATTGCCGCCTACAACGCACAACACGATAAAAACACATTCTTAAAAGCCGACAAAATCGGACTCGTCAGATGGCGCCGTTGCCGGGGAGGCAAACGGCTTAGATTTTTGTCTGAAAAAATTTTTGTTCGGTTTTCCGCATTCGGGTAGTCTGACCCCCGAATTTTTCATTGTAAATTTCATTTTCCATTTTCCTGCAATTTATTTCAGCATTTATTTTTCATATTATTTTGAGTCACTCTATTACATTTTCTCTCTTATTTTTTTTTGCGAGGTACCTTGTACGTGGAGCAGTTTTCAATAACCGACGCAACTTCACCAAAAACCGCAATTAATTTAAGATCGAGTCGTGAGAGAGAGTAGAGTCTAGATTTTTAATTTTTGCACTTTTAATTTCTGCAATTTTACAGCGGTGTCCGTTTGGACTCTCGCGTGTGTAGAAAGACCTCTAAACTTTATTCTGTGGTGTGTCGTGGCCTGTTTCACTCTCCGGAGAGGGTGGGGCCCGACTTGAGTGGCGATTAGGATAGACCTGCACATACGGCTCTCAGAGCATTTATATTTTTGCTTGTGCTCGTAGGATCTTAAGCCACACTGCATTTTAATTGAGACGCACGTAGATCGTTCAACTTAGCCAAATTTAAATCAATTCTTCCCGCTAATAGAACTTTCTGCTTAGGTGCGGTTTTTCCATCGGTTTGCACATCATATAGAATAATTTTTAAAATTCTGTCTAGCATCCCACATGGAGATTGCGAGGATTCACTGTAAGTCTTCTAACTGAGCATTCATCATAGTTTTCCGCGTGCATCAGCTTTTCCCGAATTCCTCTCTCTTGTTTTATAACATAACTTTAAAGGAAATTGGGACTGGACGGTAGACGTGTATTTGTGCTCATCTAATTTTTCAGTGATCACCTCATTAAAATTGGGACTGCTAAATATAGCCGATCTTAATAACCCATAAAATCAAGAATTTCTGCGGGAGAGCAACCCCGACCTTGGATGATTTTATTTTTTCTGAGTGAGCGAGAGACGACACTTAAGGATAGAGCCCAAATCCAAAATCTCAGCTCGCTAAATTTTTGCCAAGATTGAATTATCACCAACTAAAATTGAAAAGATAATAGCCGAAATCTTACGGCTTCATTGTGTGAGTTGGTGAACCCGGGGTTTGATTTGTGTTTGTATTGGTGTGCGTGAACCGATATCAAAGATCAATAGCCGCACATTTGATAAAATTTTCTGTCCCATACAATCATCTCTCCCATCTCTTGATTTTAATCTCATCATGGAAATTTTTCCAAATTTCAGATCCAACCCATCATTTCTCTCAACTCCTTCAAAAATGACCGAACATCACTATGAAAACAAATCTGTCTCGGTTTGGCCTAAAACAATTGCATCCTCTTCTTTCAATAATCCCCCAACATTTGTGGGAAACTTTCAACCGCAAATGAGTTCGGCCACCTCATTGAATCCTTACTCAAAACATCCAACCAGAAATGACAACTTACCATCTTGGACTGAATCACCTCATTTTCAATCTCTCGCCAAAGAACCCTTTCAAAATCGAAATCCCTTTAAATCCCATGACTGGCAGAGAACCAAACCCAGATGGAAGGACATGCACTTAATGATCATCAGCGTTGGATTGACCACGACAGAACCCTCGTCAGACATGAAACCCATACAGAGGATTGGACGGACCTCCTAGACACATATAGACCCTGTATGCTGACTCCACAATATCAAGATCTGACCAAACATGATCAACAGACCGAACTCTACTCAGATCAAATACACATGCCTGTACCATATGAGCATCCTCCTTCCATAAATTTTGAGTAAAGATTTTCAAGAAATGGTCATATAATGGATATTCCAAGAAATTCTCCTCTCCGCATGTACAGAAAAATGGAAGACGGAATTATTGAACAAAATCCGAGTGCTCCCATGATTGATCATGAACAAAATTGTGAGGATAATGTTTCGAGGATAAAAACAAGAATTGAATTGATGGAGGATAGATTTCAAAAATTTGCCGACCGAGTAATCTCATTCTATGGTGGATCGGGTGTGAAACTAAATGAGGAAATGATTGGATCCCATGATGAAAATTTTGAGGATATTCAAAGACCTAGGGATAATTCAAACATCAATACTTCCGCTCATCATTATTCCCCGAGAAATGCTTACGCCCCTAACCTTAACTCTGAATGTCAAGGCCCCTTCTCATCTAAGGAAGACACCACATCGCCACACCACACCGAAAATACAAAAAAATTTGAAAATCTAGAAAATCTCGTAAAAATTGAATTTGAAGAAGATCTGAGGGATTTGGATCCTGCTTTACGGAAGCACTGGAAAAATACTTGATTTTTGAACTTCCCATCATAAAGTCCAGTGAACACTTCCCTGACCTTAAGAAATTTCTAATGGATAGTTTAATCATCAAAAAGTCAGGAAGGATTAGAACAAAAACTGAAAGACATATCTTGTCAATGGCCTCCTCCTTGGTGTTGAGGAGAAAAACCAAGAGCCGCATATTGAAGCGGTTGCCCAGATTTGACTGCAGAATCAAAGACACAATTTTCACCCATGCTCGTATTGATGACGATTCATCGATCAATTTCCTCCCGACCTCTGTATTTCACGAACTCAAACTCGGACCAATTCGGAAGATACGAGAGATTATTCAATTGGCAGACCGATCGATAAAGCGACCGAAAGGAATCATTTCTGTCATCATGGTATTCCAAGGTGCTCCGCTCAAGGTAGAATTCACGATCATTGATATTGAGCATCAAGGAGAATTCACCCAATCTCCAATCATTCTCGGAAAACCATTCTTGGCATTGTCCAAGGCGAGTATCGATTGTGAGACTCGGGAAATAAATTTTACGGCATTGGAATCACTACGATCTGATACAGTCTTTGAGGAACCACGATTTTCTGAGGTAACCCACGAAGTCCCCAACAACCGCAACCATGAAATGGTAGAAGAGCCCTACCCTACTGCTACACCTGAGATTGCGTTTGTTAATGAGACTATTGGTTTAGAGACTCTCCCCGATATCTCAATTCCCGCAGATTTCAAAGTAGACAAATCCTTCTACTACGATCCTGAGACATTTGCATGGTCGCACCCTGGAGCAACCTACTCTGATTATCTTGACCAAATCCTCCCAAATCAAGAGTGCACCAACATTCAGGAAACAAAGAACGAACACGTAGCCCGAACACAGACCAAGGAGAAGAATTTTAATGGCTATTCATATGGGTACTCAAGTGAACCGACATCTTCACAAAACAAGAAAAAGAAAGTCACCTTTGATCTTTCGGAAGAGGAATCGGTTGATGATCCCTCATCAGGTCTGGAAAAGGTAGTCTACATGAGTGAAGTCTGTTCGGCATCTCTAAAGCCATATCTTCACAAGGATCCAAAATTTGATTCTCGTTGGACAACTCCCGTTCCTAATTATTACTCATCCAAAGCTAATGCTCCTACCTTTCACAAGTACACTGGAATTATTTCTTATGAGCTGACTGAGACTGGAGCATCTGAATATTCATCGGAGGACAAACTGATTGATCTTAAAAAGGAACGAATTTTGAGGAAACAAGTGAAGAAACAAAAAAACATGAACATCTGGAGTGTGTCCACTTTCAAATACTATTCCTCTTAGGATAACTCTGATGATGGTTACTTTTCATCTGACTCAAATATTTCATCTACTATCCATCATGATATTTCAAAGGATGACACTGATAATAGTTGGGAATCATATGCCTCATCTCCGACTCATCATTACGATCTCCCACCGCAGGCTCACAAGAAGATCAACCGTAAACCGCCTTAATCATCGGCTACCCACCCTCCCTCCCGACCACATCGGTCTCCTTGTACAGCTTCCTCTACTTAGGCCAAGGCCTAAGTATAGGGGGGACCGATGCCATCTATATATACCATCACACTCCACCTCCAGATCGACTCGCCTCCTCCCTTTTTTATACTTAGGCTGACCAAAGACTAAGTATAGGGGGAACCAACATCCACCTGTATATACTCTCCTCGTTCAGATACCCTCACCGCTTCAATTTTTTTTTCTTTTCCGCTCTTCTTCTATACTTAGTCTATTCACAATCTAAGTATAGGGGGGCGATTTTGTAAATCTTTTTCTTTTTCACTCTATTACGCTTAGCCCGAGCTATGTCTTCTTTACGCTTCTTGTGCTTTGAGGACACAGCACTCGCTAAGTATAGGGGGGTCTGTATATATACTTTGTATATATTTTAGCCATACCTCGTACTTGCGCGTAAGTCTATATGTATTTACGGGGTGGGTAATTTTTTCAAAAAAAAAAAAAGGTTTTGCCATTAACACTGACTTTGCCCAAAATTTTGAAAAATGGCTTCTTATTCATTCAAAACAAAAAAAATGTGTCTGCATTTCACACACTCGCATCTCATCAAGCATCGCATTTGCATATGTGAAAAGTCTTTGGGTTCTGAACCGAGTTGTGAGCCGAAACCGAGAGTGGTCTGGACTTAACCTTAATCCACCTAATTTTCAGAGGAACTTCACCGAGAAATAGGATTTTAGAGTCTTCAGGTCGTTGACTTAATTCTTTGAGTTCCACATGACAATGTACAGCGTTTGACTCTTAGTGTCTAACCTGGTCTCTTCATTCTGGGTACAACTCTGGAATAGGGAATTAATTTGTACTCTCGCACTATGCACTTAGCACAACTCAAACGGGATGTTGGAAGACTGTGTGAGTTTCTTTTCTGGTAGCGTGGAAATCGAAAGACCGGAGTACGGGTTGAAATAAAGCTTCGGAAAAGGATGGACGGCTGGGCACAATTTTTTCTAAGACCCCAAAAAATGTACGGAAACAAAAGATTCTATATCCGTAGGGGCACAACAAGATCCAAGCAGAACCACCAAAATTCCAAATACAAAGAAGCAACTACCAAATAAAATCTGACCAAAAAGGTCCAAGCTTCCAGAAACCTGCAGATCTTGGTGGAGACTCGGCTACACTATCCATCTTCACAAGGAGAGGTGACTACACTGGCCACCCTCCAGTTCTTTTCTCATTCTTCTATCTTCTCCCCCCAATTCGATTGTGAACACAGCGCGACAGACCTTAGAAGGAAATACCTGACTCCCCGAGGACGAGTTATTGGAGAGGAGGCTTGCGCGGTAGTCCGGCATTCTGGGTGGGAAGAGCTAAATATTTCACACACAAGAGTCGGTTATTCAATGTTCATAGGGTATACTTCGGGAAGATGATTGATCTAAGATGACTTCTGAGCCGAAACTGTAGCAATGATGTGTAGAACTTGAGGGTTGTTGATTTTAAAATCCTAAGTCTCACAGAAGTTCCGACACACAAATAATCCAAAGGTTGAGTTTAGGCTTACTTTCACCTTCAACTCATGATCTTGTTATGGAACCCAATCTCATTTCACCTCATGGCATTTCTTTTTATGCTCAGGGACGAGCATGGTTTAAGTATAGGGGGATGATGAATCTCGTATTCATCACTCTAAATCTCATTTATTAAGCTCAAATCCCTAAAAATCAACAGCATTCTTGCATCTATTTTGCATAATTAGCATTCATGCATGTTTCCATAAGAATTGCATTTTAGCACAAAAATCTGCACAAAATAAGAAGTCAAAAATCCAAGCCAAAATGACCTGTAAATAAGCCTAACTTCCCAGATTTTTAACACATTCATGCTAACTCCGAATGACTCAAAACCACTTCCACTGTGTACATATCACTAACAAGAATAAAAGAAAAATACAAAAAAATAACTAACCCGAATAAGTGGACCAAAAACCCAAACCCTAATTTCAGGATTTTCGGACTAAAAGCCACATATCTTCCCCATCCACTGTCCGATTTAATCCTACTCACTTTTGAACTAATGTACATTCAATTACCTTCAAAACAAGACCAAGTTCAAGTGAATCGGAGCTCATATGTGAGAGTTGGGTTTTGGGCCTCTTTTGTACATTGTACATTTTCACGGTTTTGATCTTGTATTTTATGTATATATTTTCTTAATCAATAAATATCCAAAAAAAATTAGAAATAAGTGTCTTTTATTTATCTTTGATTTTTCCATATTTTTCCGGATTTTTATCTTATCAAAAAATGACATAAAAATTATAAAACCCAAAAATCAAGGTATGCTATGTACATAGGATACCCCAAAAATTCACTTTTTACATTTGACCGATTTTGGTGTTGATGTCTTCATGAAAGTTGTAGATCTCATCGAGACGAGCAATTTTCGTGAAGAAAGTTATTCGATCCGAGGTCATCTACTATTTTTTATCGATTTTACAAGATCTTTTAATTTTGAATTTTTGTGGTGCTGACACGTGGCAGCACCTGGTGCCGCCACGTGTCAGCTATTTTTGGCATTATTAGATATTCGTTTTATAAAAATTTAAAATTAAAATTAAAACCGCACGTGCGGGGCACGTGCCTCCCAGGCACGCGCCACGCACGTGCCTTGCCTGACCCCTCTCTTCGCCACGTGGCGCGCAAGGCGCCCTCCGATCACGCGCGATCGGACGGCGCCTGCGCGTCGTCTTCCACCTAGCGCCGCCCCGGCCCCGCAAATCTCTCCGGCCATCAAATCCCGCCGATCTCCTTCGCGATTTTCGCGCACCGCCTCCGATCTCCCTCGAATCTCGTCGCCGCCCTCAATCCGATCTCCCCCAGATCTCACCACCCGCCGCTTTCCATCTCCGGTGACCTAACCCTCGTCCTATAAAAACGCACCACCGCCCCTTGCCCAAGCCATCCGTCGTCTGCCCTAAATCGAAGGAGGAGGTCAGTGGTGACAGCCCGACCCCCTCCTCTTCAACCTCGGCGAGATCCGAGGGTGCTCACCGCCCCTCGTCACACAGCGGCCCTCCGCCGCACTTGCTGCTGCAGCTCCGCCTTGGCGTCGAGCCAACGCTCTTCAACGACCTTCGACCGTCATTGTCATCGACAACCTCCGTCGCCGCCAACTCGTTCTACACCGCCATCACCTGCGACGCCGACCTTCACCGACTCCATCTTCATCGACAAGCTCCACTCCGTCGTCCCCGCCGTCTTCGACAACCTCGAGAGGCTCCTCCGCCTTTGTCATCACCGCGGGCACAACCGCAACCAGCCCATCGCCTGTCTTCGTCTACTCCGCCACCACTTCTTCGACCATCACCGCCAACTTCACCGCCGGTCACCAGCTCCGACAACCACCTTCGTCTCCGCCAGACAGCAGCCGCTGCTTCATCCATCGACGCCACAAGTCTACGCCCTCCACAACCTACTCCGCCGCAACCACACGCGCTCCGCTCCAACGCCACCGGAGCTCCGCGCCTCAGCCTCGCATCCGCCGAGGCACCACCACCGCCTTCTCCAACCCACGCTACCAAAGCATCCTCCGACACCGCCTTCATCGCCGTCATCAACGACAGACCCTCCCCGGTCCCTCATCCGCTCGTTCGCCGACATCTCGCCAAGCCAGAGGAGCATCCACTTCGCCGACGACCGGGCTCAGAGCCCGAGGCCCCGGCACGTGCGAGGCACGTGCGCGGGGAACGACCGTTCTTTATCCCCAGGGGTCACGTGATCTGCACGTGACCCGCTGGGTAAATTGCAGAGACCCCCCTGGAAGACTCCCAATTTGCGCGCAGGCCCCCACCGACCAGGTCACGTGCTGGTCACGTGACCTAGTGGTGATTTTGCAGGAATACCCCCACAGGTATAGGTATTTACATCTAAGTCCTTGTTCTGCATTATCTCTTTATTTATATTGCAATCAGACCCTTGTGTTCCCCCTAAGTTTTGAACCTTCTCTCTACATTATTTTATTAATCCAAAAATAGCATGATGTTGGTTAATTAATTCTCTACGCTTTGACATGTTGTGGGTATTTTTGTGACGGACGGTTAATTAATAAATAATTGTTTTGTGAAAATTGGCATATTTTACCCATTTTCTGCTCTGAAATTGATAATTGACTAACCGTTGTTCTAAAAATTCTCGAAAAATCACATATTGTAGAGTTAATTATCCTTAACATTGTGCCCAAAAAGATTTACATTTGCATGCATATTTTGTCCTGTAAAAATCATTTTGCACATTTTAGTATTTAATTTTTAATTTGTATTAAACCCCACATTTTCGAGGTTTAGGATTTTTCTGAGATCCATCACCTAGTGATAGATCTCAGATATTTTTGATTCTCGAAAATAAGTAGGTTTGATATTTATTAAAATTAAATATTAAAAATCATTTTGTTTCCATTTAAAAATCCATAAAAAATTCATATTGCATCCAAAAATTCCAAAAAAAATTACAGTGCATCCATTTCATTATAGTTTACATTGTGGCCAAGTTTCGTATTTTTCGGACATTGTTTGATTGACATTTACATTTTAGTCCCTAAAATAAGGCCAAATTTGCATTTTGCATCCTTTATTGCATTGAAAATTCAAAAAAAAAAAAGATCGCCTCGAAAATCGAACACGAACTTTGATAGACTTAAGTCTAGGTTGTTCCTTTGCCTCCTTGTGATCGACCTTGGGACTTGCCCAAGTAAAATAAACATAAAACCACGATATTAAAAATTGAATAACTTATTTGTGGTATTCTCTTGATCGTTTCCGATTGCCGCCTACAACGCACAACACGATAAAAACACATTCTTAAAAGCCAGCAAAATCGGACTCGTCACTGCTGTGCTTCTTCCCCGTTCATCCCTCCTTTCCCAATCAGCCTCCGCCGCCCCGACTTCCTCGCCGTGTATCTCGCGCCGCTGCTCCTCCCGCAATCTTCGCGCCGTCCCGTGATCTCTGATTGATCCAACTCCCGATCTTCTCGCACAATCAGATCAAGTCGCCCCTTCCCTTCTCCTATTTAACCTCCGTCGACCCATCCTCGCAAAAGAATCTGTCAATACCCAGCTGTGCGTGGAGGCGACGGTGACAGCGTCGACTCCACAGGCCGGCGAGATCCAAGGTTGTCGCCTTGTCGCAGAGCCTCCTCCGCCGCTACTGCTCCCACATGCAACCAGAATCGGTCAAGAAAATACCACAAATAATTTATTAATTTTTTTAAGAATTATAATATTCAGTGAGCCAGCGGTGGGAGATCGTAATGAGTTGGAGATGAAGCGTATGATTCCCAACTATTATCAGTGTCATCCTCAGAAAAAGCATAATGGATAGTAGATGAATTGTTTGAGTCAGATGAAAGATATTCATCATCGGAATTATCCTCAGAGGAATAGTATTTGAAAGTGGACACACTCCAGGTATTCATGTCTTTTTGTTTCTTCAATTGTTTCCTCAAGATTCGTTCCTTTTTAAGATCAATCAGTTTGTCTTCAGATGAATATTCAGATGCTCCGGTCTCAGTCAGCTAATAAGATATAATTCCAGTGTACTTGTGGAAGGTAGGAGCATCAGCTTTGGATGAGTAATAATTAGGAACGAGAGTTGTGCAACGAGAATCGAATTTTGGATCCTTACGAAGATATGGCTTTACAGCTGCCGAACAGACTTCACTCATGTAGACTACTTTTTCCAGACCTGATGAGCGATCATCAACTGATTCCTCTTCCGAAAGGTCAAATATAACTCTCTTTTTCTTGTTTCGTGAAGCTGTCGGTTCACATGAGTATCCAGATGAGTAGCCATTACTGTTCTTCTCCTTGGTCGGTGTTTGGGCTGCAAATTTATTCTTAGTCTCCTGGATGTTGGTGCACTCTCGATTTGGGAGGATTTGGTCAAGATAATCAGAGTATGTTGCTCCAGGGTGCGACCATGCATATGTCTCAGGATCGTAGTAGAAGGATTTGTCTATTTTGAGATCCGCGGGAATTGAAATACCGGGGAGAGTTTCTAAACCAATAGTCTCATTAACAAAGGCATTCTCAGGTGTAGCAGCGAGGTAGGGCTCTTCTACCGTTTCATGGTTGCAGTTGTTGGATATAGAATTAAATTTTGAAAATCATTTTGTTAGAATTTAATTTTGAAAATCATTTTGTTTGCATTTAAAAATCCATACAAAATTCATATTGCATCCAAAAATTCCAAAAAAATTACAGTGCACTCATTTCATCATATTTTACATTGTGGCCAAATTTCATATTTTTCGGACCTCGTTTGATTGTAATTTATATTTTAGTCCCTAAAATAAGGCCGAATTTGCATTTTTCACCCTTTATTGCATTGAATATTCCCAAAAAAAAGACTGCCTCGAAAATCGAACACGAACTTTGATAGACATTTTTCTAGGTTGTTCCTTTGCCTCCTTGTGATCGACCTTGGGACTTGCCCAAGTAAAATAAACATAAAACCAAGAGATTAAAAAAATGAATAAATTATTTGTGGTATTTTCTTGACCGATTCCGATTGCCGCCTACAACACACTACACATAATTTTTACGCACTTCATGCCAAGCGGTGGGAGATCGTAATGAGTTTAATATTCAGATACGTCGATGCAAGAATGATAATTTTTAAATTCTGTCTAGCATCCCACATGGAGATTGCGAGGAGGCACTGTAAGTCTTCTAACTGAGCATTCATCATAGTTTTCCGCGTACATCGGCTTTTCCCGAATTTCTCCCTCCTGTTTTACCACATAATTCTAAAGGAAATTGGGATTGGATGGTAGACGTGTATTTGTGCTCAATTAAATTCTTCAGTGACCACCTAATAAAAATTGGGACTGCTAAATATAGCCGATTTCAAAATAACCCATAAAATCAAGAATTTCTGCGGGAGAGCAACCCCGACCTTGAATGTTTTTATTTTTCTAAGTAAGCAAGAAACGACACTTAAGGCTAGAGCCCAAATCCGAAATTTCAGCTCGCTAATTTTCTGCCAAGATTGATTTATCACCAACTAAAATTGAAAAAATAATAGCCAAACTCTTACGGCTTCATTGTGTGCGTTGGTGAACTCAGGGTTTGATTTGTGTTTGTATTGGTGTGCGTGAACCGATATCAAAGATCAATAGCCGCACATTTGATAAAATTTCTATCCCATACAATCATCTCTCTCATCTCTTGATTTTAATCTCATCATGGAAATCTTTCCAAATTTCAGATCCAACCCATCATTTCTCTCAACTCCTTCAAAAATGACCGAACATCACTATGAAAACAAATCTGTCTCGGTTTGGCTCAAATCAACTACATCCTCTTCTTTCAAAAATCCTCCAACATTTACGGGAAACTTTCACCCGCAGATGACTTCGACCCCCTCATTGAATCCTTACTCAAGTTACCCAACCGCACATGACCACCTACCATCTTGGACTGAACCGCATTATTCTCAGTTTCTCGCCAATGAAACTTTTCAAGATCAAAATCCCTTCAAGTCTCATGACCGGCAGAGAAATCAAACCCAGATGGAAGGATGCATTTAATGATCATCAGTGTTGGATTGACCACAACAGACCCCTCGTAAGACATGATACTCATATAGAGGACTGGACTGAACTCCTAGACACTCATAAACCCTGTAGGATGACTCCACAATATCAAGGTCTGACTGATCATGATCAAAGGATTGAACTCTATTCAGATCAAATACACATACCTGAACCATATGAGCAGCCTCCTTCCATAATTATTGAGGAGATATTTTCTAAAAATAGTGATCATATAAACTCTCCTCGCCGCACATACAGAAAAATGGAAGAAGAAATCGTTGAACAAAAACCGGATGCCCCCTTGATTGATCATGAACAGAATTTTGAGGATAATGTTTCAAGGAAGAAAACAAGATTCGAATTGATGGAGGATAGATTTCAAAAATATGCCGATCGAGTAATATCATTCTATGGTGGCTCGGATATAAGAATGAATGAGGAAAGGACGGATTAGAACAAAAACCGAAAGACATATCTTGTCAATGGCCTCCTCCTTGGTGTTGAGGAGAAAAACCAAGAGCCGCATAGTGAAGCGGTTGCCCAGATTTGACTGTAGAATAAAAGACACAATTTTCACCCATGCCCGAATTGATGATGATTCACCGATCAATATCCTTCCGACCTCTGTATTCCACGAACTCAAACTCGGACCGATCCGGAAAATACGAGAGATTGTTCAATTAGCGGACAGATCAATAAAGCGGTGAGAGGAATCATTTCCGTCATCATGATATTCCAAGGTGCTCCGCTCAAAATGGAATTCACGATCATTGATATTGAGCATCAAGGAGAGTTCACCCAGTCTCCAATTATTCTTGGGAAACCATTCTTAGCATTGTCTAAGGCAATTATTGATTGTGAGACTCGGCAAATAAATTTCACAGCATTGGAAGCACTTCGAGTTGACACAGTCTTTGAGGAAACACGATTTTCTGAGATAACCCACGAAGTCTTCAACAACTGCAACCAAGAAACGGTAGAAGAGCCCTACCCCGCTGCTACACCTGAGAATGCCTTTGTTAATGAGACTATTGGTTTAGAAACTCTCCTCGGTATTTTAATTCCCGCGGATCTCAAAATAGACAAATCCTTCTAATACAATCTTGAGACATATGCATGGTCGCACCGTGGAGCAACATACTCTGATTATCTTGACCAAATCCTCCCAAATCGAGAGTGCACCAACATCCAGGAGACTAAGAACAAATTTGCAGCCCAAACACCGACCAAGGAGAAGAACAGTAATGGCTACTCATCTGGATACTCAAGTGAATCGACAGCTTCACGAAACAAGAAAAAGAGAGTTAGATTTGACCTTTCGGAAGAGGAATCAGTTGATGATCCCTCATCAGGTCTGGAAAAAGTAGTCTACATGAGTGAAGTGTGTTCGGTAGCTCTAAAGCCATATCTTCGCAAGGATCCAAAATTCGATTCTCGTTGGACAACTCCCGTTCCTAATTATTACTCATCCAAAGCTGACCTTCCACAAGTACACTTGAATTATATCTTATGAGCTGACTGAGACCGGAGCATCTGAATATTCATCTGAAGACAAACTGATTGATCTTAAAAAGGAACGAATCTTGAGGAAACAATTGAAGAAACAAAAAGACATGAATACCTGGAGTGTGTCCACTTTCAAATACTATTACTCCGAGGATAATTCCGTTGATGAATATCTTTCATCTGACTCAAACAATTCATCTACTATCCATCATGCTTTTTCTGATGATGACACTGATAATAGTTGGGAATCATACGCTTTATCTCCAACTCATTACGATCTCCCACCGCTGGTTCACAAGAAGATTAGCCGAATCACACTCATTCTCCTGATCACTCCATTTCCACCCTTCTTTTATACTTAGGCTGACCAGAGCCTAAGTATAGGGGGAACCGACGCCCACCTGTATATACTCTCCTCTTTCACATACCCTGACCGCTTCATTTTTTTCTTTCTTTTCTTTTCCGCTCTTCTTCTATACTTAGACTATTCACAGTCTAAGTATAGGGGGGCGATTCTGTAAATCCTGTTCTTTTTCCTTTTTCACTCTCTTACGCTTCGCCCGAGCTATGTCTTCTTTACGCTTCTTATGCTCTGAGGACATAGCACTCGCTAAGTATAAGGGGGTCTGTATATATACTATGTATATATTTTAGCCATACCTCGTACTTGCGCATAAGTCTATATGTATTTACGGGGTGGGTATTCTCTAAAAAAAAGAAAAAAAAGAAAAAAAGAATGTCTGCATTCCACACACCTGCATTTCATCAAGCATCGCATTTGCATATGTGAAAAGACTTTGGGTTCTGAACCGAGTTATGAGACGAAACCGAGAGTGGTCTGGACTTGACCTTAATCCACCTAATTTTCAGAGGAACTTCACCGAGAAATAGGATTTTAGAGTCTTCGGGTCTTTGACTTAATTCTTTGAGTTCCACATGACAATGTGTAGCATTTGACTCTTAGTGTCTAACCTGGTCGCTTCATTCTGGGTACAACTCTGGAATAAGGAATTAATTTGTACTCTCACACTATGCATTTAGCTCAACTCAGACGGGATGTTGGAAGACTGTGTGAGTTTCTTTTCCGGTAGCGTGGAAATCTAAAGACCGGAGTACGGGTTGAAATAAAGCTTCGGAAAAGGGATGGACGGCTGGGCACAATTTTTATAAGACCCCAAAAAAATGTATGGAACAAAAAGATGCTATATCCGTAGGGGCAAAAAAAGATCCAAGCAGAACTACCAAAAATTCTAAATACAAAGAAGCAACTACCAAATAAAATCTGACCAAAAAGGTCCAAGCTTCAAGAAAATCAGCAGATCTTGTTGGGGACTCGGCTACACTGGCCATCTTCACAAGGAGAGGTGACTACACTGGCCACCCTCCAGTTCTTTTCCCCTTCTTCTATCTTCTCCCCCCAATTCGATTGTGAACACAGCACGATAGACCTCAGAAGGAAATACCTGACCCCCCGAGGACGAGTTATTGGAGAGGAGGTTTACGCGGTAGTCCGGCATTCTGGATGGGAAGAGCTAAAACCTTTCACACACATGAGTCGGTTATTCAATGTTCATAGGGTATACTTTGGGAAGAGGATTGATCTAAGATGACTTATGAGCCGAAACTGTAGCAATGATGTGTAGAACTTGAGGGCTGTTGATTTTAAAATTTTAAGTCTCACAGAAGTTCCGACACACAAATAATCCAAAGGTTGAGTTTAGGTTCACTTTCACCTTCAGCTCATGGTCTTGGTATGGAACCCAATCTCATTTCACCTCATGGCATTTCTTTTTGATGCTCAGGGACGAGCATGGTTTAAGTATAGGGGGATGATGAATCTCGTATTCATCACTCTAAATCTCATTTATTAAGCTCTAATCCCTCAAAATCAACAGCATTCTTGCATCTATTTTGCATAATTAGCATTAGTGCATGATTTCATAAGAATTGCATTTTAGCACAAAAATCTGCACAAAATAAGAAGCCAAAAATCCAAGCCAAAAGTAACCTGTAAATAGCCTAACTTCCCAGATTTTTAACTCATTCATGCTAACTCCGAATAACTCAAAACCACTTCCACTGTGTACATATCACTAACAAGAATAAAGGAAAAATACAAAAAAATAACTAACCCAAATAAGTGGACCAAAAACCCAAACCCTAATTTCAGCATTTTCGGACTAAAATCCCCATATCTTCCTCATCCAGTGTCCGTTTTAATCCTACTCACTTTTGAACTAATTTACATTCAATTACCTTCAAAACGAGACCAAGTTCAAGTGAATCGGAGCTCATATGTGAAAGTTAGGTTTTGGGCCTCTTTTGTGTATTGTATATTTTAGCTATTTTTGACCTAATATTTTATATACATATTTTTAATTTATAAAAATCCAATAAAATTAGATCAAGGTGTCTTTATTTGTCTTTGATTTTTCTTTTTTTTTCTGGATTTTTATCTCTTATGAAAAAGACAAAAAAATTACAAAATTCCAAAATTATGGTATTCTATGTACATGGGATACCCCAAAAATTCACTTTGTGCATTTGATCGATTTTGGTTTTGATGTCTAATGAAAGTTGTAGATTTCATCGAGACGAGCAATTTTCGTGAAAAAGTTTTTCGATCTGAGGTCATTTACTATTTTTTTTCGATTTTACAAGATATTTATCTTTCGAATTTTATGGTGCTGACACGTGGCCACACCTGGTGCCGCCACGTGTCAGCCATTTTTGGCTTTATTTGTAATTCGTTTTATAAAAAAAATTAATTAAAAAAATAAAAAAAGCAAGCCACGCACGTGCAGTGCCCGTGCCGCACTCGCACGCGCACTGCACGTGCGCTCGCCTTCCCCCTTTTGCACCCCACGGCCACGTGGCTCGTCAACAGTCGTCTGATCTCGGCCGATCGGACGGCTGCTGTGCTTCTTCCCCGTTCAGCCCTCCTTTCCCAATCGGCCTCCGCCGCCCCGACTTCCTCGCCGTGTATCTCGCGCCACTGCTCCTCCCGTAATCTTCGCGCCGCCCCGTGATCTCTGATTGATCCACCTCCCGATCTTCTCGCACAATCAGATCATGTCACCCCTTACCTTCTCCTATTTAACCTCCGTCGACCCATCCTCGCAAAAGAATCCGCCGATACCCAGCTGTGCATGGAGGCGACGGTGACAGCGTCGACTCCACCGGCTGGCGAGATCCAAGGTCGTCGCCTTGTCGCAGAGCCTCCTCTGCCGCTACTGCTCCAGCTCCGGCCTTCGTTGTCGTTGAGCCCACGACATCGACAATCTCCAGCACCAACGTTCTTCTTCTCCAGCCGCAACTCCAACAACGCCGACTTCGCTGACAACCTCCGCGTCTCCTCGCCACCTCGCCATCACCAGCACCTCCAACCTCCTCTCCAGTACGCTGCATACGACGCCACCCTCTAGGCCGTGTGTCGGCTAGAGGGAGGCCGACGCCACTCTCTCCCACCGAGCACCGTCGCAAGCCATCGCTTCACCAACACCACCACCGCCTGTTGCAGCACCGGCCGAACTCCGTCGTCAACGGCCGACCTCCATCACGTTTTGGCCAGCCCTGCTTCGCCCCCTCCGCCGCTGAAGCCGCTGGGCACATAGCCCGAGACCCCATCACGCGCAAGGCGCGTGCGTGGGGGACGTCACCTGACATCATCCCCCGGGGTCACGTGCTCCGGACGTGACCGTGGGGTTATTTGCACAAGTCCCCCCGGTTCTCTTCAGATTCGCACTTCAACCCCCACGAACCAGAGGGCACGTGCCCAGCACGTGCCCTTCTAGTACTTTTGCAGTTCGCCCCCCCAGACTCTTGGTATTTATATTTTCATCCCCCTACATTATTTATTTATTTTATTTATTGCAAGTATACCCCTGTGTCATGTTATGAGCATTTTTGTGATTGATGGTTGATTAATAAATAATTGTTTGGTGGAAATTTACATATTTTACCCATTTCTTGCTCTGAAATTGATAGTTGATTAACCATTACTCTAAAAATCCCAGAAAAATCATACATTGTAGAGTTAATTGTGCTTAATTTTGCCCAAAAAGATTTGCATTCACATGCATCATTTGCCCTGTAAAAATCATTTTGCACATTTAACTATTTAATTTTTAATAGGTGTTAGATCTCATATTTTTGAAGGTTAGGATTTTTCTGAGATCAATCATCTAGTGATAGATCATAGATAATTTTTGGTCATCGAAAATAAATAGGTTTGATATTTATTAGAATTAAATTTTGAAAATCATTTTGTTTGCATTTAAAAATCCATAAAAAATTCATATTGCATCCAAAAATTCCAAAAAAATTACAGTGCACTCAATTCATCATATTTTACATTGTGGCTAAATTTCATATTTTTCGGACATCGTTTGATTGTAATTTATATTTTAGTCCCTAAAATAAGGCCGAATTTGCATTTTGCACCCTTTATTGCATTGAAAATTCCCGAAAAATAGACCGCCTCGAAAATCGAACACGAACTTTGATAGACATTTTTCTAGATTGTTCCTTTGCCTCCTTGTGATCGACCTTGGGACTTACCCAAGTAAAATAAACATAAAACCATGAGATTAAAAAAATGAAAAAATTATTTGTGGTATTTTCTTGACCGATTCCGATTGCCGCCTACAACGCACGACACATAATTTTTACGCACTTCACGATAAGAACAACTTTTTAAAAGCAACATTTTCGGATTCGTCAGTCATACCATGGCACTGCTTCTTCTCTATCAACTCGATCTGTTCCAACTTCTCGCTGATAATGCCCATGTCGGCGACTGTCGACTCTGCCTGTTATGTTGCCGCTGACAAAGTAGAGGGTACGACATCGACCTGTGCTATCCTCTGATAGGACACGACTTGTGGCTGGAGCTTCCCCTGTGTGTAGATGCAGGTCTGAGACATGATAGTGTAGCTCTCAGCCATCTCCTCATAGATGGCCCAGACCTGGTCCTCATCTTTGGCAAAATATGATTATCCACATGATGCATTCACCAACCCCTTCATCTCGGGTGTAAGACACCAGAAAAAGCTCTAAACTAGGTTCGGCTTCGAGATATCATGGTGCGGGCATCTGCTGGTAAGCTCCCAGAATTGGTCCCATGCCTCGTGAAACTGTTCATTTGGGAGCAAGGAAAAGTTACTGATCAAGGCCCTCGCTGCATTGGTCCAGCCGTGTGGGTAATACTTGTTGAGGTACTCGATCCGAAGATGCTTCCATGTCGTCACAAATCTCCCTAAGTCCTTCAGCCAGTTGGCTGCTCTATGAACAAGGTAGAAAGGAAATACCATCATCTTATTGGTGTCTTCGTCCACCTGGCGATCGTGGACAGTGTTGCAGATCATCTCAAACTCCTAGAGATGAAGATGTGTCTCCTCGGTGGTGAGTCCATGAAAGCGGGGAAGCAACTGAATAGTCTATGGCGGGAACATGAAGTCTCCCTCTATGGCTGGCAACACGATCCATCTGTGGGTTAGAGTTGCACTAGGGTTGTGCAACTCTCTCATCGGGCGGGTTGTTGCTGCTAGCTGAGCTGGCTGTACTGGCTGCTCTCCCTCAAATATATCTCCTTTATCGGGTCTACGCTGCTCGTGGTCTAATCTCATATGCTCCATCTCCTGGTGCATCTCCACCATGAAAGCTCCCTGGTCGCGTATATGTCTCTGCATCGTCTCCAAGGAAGCTATCAGGGTGTTGTTGATCGCACCCTGGTCCAAAACAAATGTCTGCTCGGCTCTGGGTCCCTCGGTGCGGTCCTCGCTGCTGGCCATGGTCTCTATAAAGGCAAAAGACCCAAACTCAGGTGCTGAAATATCATCTGACTGCTGCTCTCTCTGATCGGGCACCTCAGGACTAACAGAAGAAGGGTGGTCAGAGAGGAACAAGATGGAAGCGAACTCATGTTCAGAGAGCAGGTCTCGGCTCTCGCGAACCAACCTAGATGAGCGGGCCTGAGTGCTCGAAAGCGGTACAACCAGAGGCTTCCTAAGGGACCTCCGATCTATCATCTTGATCTGTTGAGTCAGGCGGATGAGATCTTAAAAGCAAACAGGATGGTCAAGCAATACCCCAAATTCACCAACGTAACACGAGCTGATGACCATAAGAGTTCGATCTTTTATCTTGTCTTTTTTTTATTTTGGTGATAAGACAGTCTATCAGAGCGATTAACGATCTGTTAGGAATCCAATGCCCCCAAGAGACTGACCCGATCCTGAAATAGATCTTTCCCAACCAGTACAAGCCGTGGATCGTTTACCGGCTACCAGATCAGCTCGCTCTGTTAAGGATATCGCGACCCGCTTTACTGGAGATCGAAGCGATCCTCACTGGAGAACGACTAGCCTAGAAGCAGTAGTCTGAATAGGGGTCAGATGTGGCTCTAGCCTAGGGTGCGTATCACTCTCTCGCCCAATCAAACCATCCAACGGGATTACTCTCCCAATACAAATTTTTATGAGGTGATTTTTAGGTCGAGTTTACTTTAGCAGTCCCAATTTTATGGTTTCTCTTTTTAGGTATTTTTCAGATAAAATAATCGCCTAACGAATTTTTCGATTCTCTTGATTTTATTAAGTCCAGAAAAAGGGGGATAAGATGAAAAAGCCGATGCGCGAAGAAATAAATGATGCATGTTGAGTAAGATGCATACCTTTCCTCCAGCTCTCTACATGCAATATGATTCGCACATAATTGGAAGACAGAAAGTAAATCTAACCTAAATGATGCAGCGAAGAAAACGACCTTAACATGAATTTCTACACGAGAAGAACGGGAGCTAACGGGTCAACAGGAGGGTCGGAGTTCGATCTCTAATGTCGATCGGTGTCTGCCACAACGGATCCTGCCAGCGCTGTATACGGCCTCTAGCGGTACATGACCCCTCGAGTGACCAGGTTAGCTTTTTCTTATTGATTATTTAATTAGGTCCAATTAAACGGTCTATAGGAACATGCAGTCTAATTAGGTTGGGGTCCTAATCAATTACATCACAGATCAATAAAAATTCCTAAGATAAAGCCAAATCCTCGAGAAACAAAATAAAATAAAAAGCTGTAAAAACCAAAACCGGCGAAAAACTCGGTGGGGTCCCTCGAACACACCGGTGCTCAGCGAAACTAACCCCAGCAATCCACAAGTCTGGGAGTCCTGGTCCATTTATTATTACAAAAAAAAATAATCTGACTGAAAAGAAATTAAGCTACACTAATCTAACTCCCAAGCACTTCTTCTTATCTCCTCTCGCACTCTCCTACGGCTCCATACAGAAGGGAGCCGCCTTCGATCCCCACGGTTGCGTCGGCTTTCCGAAGAAAGCTGCCTCAGTCGTCGGGCCCTTGCAAGAAAAATAGACAAAAATTTGTCAGACCACAATTATTATAATAATGAAAAAGAAAAGAAAATAAAATATATGCAGAAATGAAAAAAACAAATAAAATAAAAAACAAATAAAAACAAAATAAAAGAAAACAAAATAAAAAAAAGAAGACGAAAAGTCGCGAAAAGTCTTGAAAGAAATAAAACACAGCAAAAAAAGCTGCGAACAAAAACCGAAAACAAAAAAAAAACTACTAAGTCGTGCTCCCCGACAACGGCTCCATTATGATGACCAATAATTTCGTGATCCGAGTAAAGGTAAAAAAGTCGAATAGCGGTCTCGCTATTTTATTTAACCTGGTATAGCGACCAAGGTCAAACTCAAGGAGCACGGATTGGATAAAAAGCCTACGAAGTAGTCAAAAATTAGAAATAAGAGAAGAAAATATTTTTGGTGGATTTTATGGGTTTTAATTTTTTTTGATTTTTAATAATAAAGAAAATATGAAACAAAGGTTAAAAGGGCATAATCAACTAATTATTAAACACACAAAAACAAGTCAGAAAATTACAATAAAAATATTTTTGGGTTTTATATTTTTTCAAGTGTTTTTGGTATTTTTCTCAGATTTTAATAATTTTTAATGAATTTTCTAAAAATAAATGAAGGCTAAAAATGAAAGCTACTTTGTAGCCATATTTGAAAGGCTATTTAAAAAATGAAAAAATAGCCTCAAAAAATCTAGCAACAATTTTTATGAAAACTACACATAAAACCCTAATTACAGAAAAAGAAATTATATTTTTTTGATTTCTTTGGAATATTTAATAATTTTTATAAGTTTTTAGGGTTTTTCAATTTTTAGGGGTTTTATATCTTAGCAAGCTACAAAAATTACACAGAAATAAAAAGGCAACAAAACAAACGCAAATTATTATTTTTAGAATTTTTCAAACGTTTTTAATATCTTTAATGGATTTTTCAAACTAAACAGTAGATAAAACATGGTTTTTGAATTTTTAAAATATATAACGAAAACAAAAATGCCCCCAAAAATTAATGAGATTTTTACACAGTGGCAAGAGCCATGTATCAAAATTTCACAATTTTTGGAGTTAATTTGTTATTTTATTCAATCAACAAAACATGCACAGCACACAAGGACCTAGTTGCAAAGAAAGTAAGTTCCAGGGGCTTAATAATAACACATGCGAAGACTATAGGGTGGTTTGTGCAATTTTCACGTTAAATTCAGCACATGTTCAATTCCATTACGCATCGGGGCATAAATGCAAATATTGAAAATAAAAATTCAAAGCATAACATTCATTAAACCCAAGCCCTAGACATGTAAATATCCTAGAAAATTACGTGATAAAGCACGTACACCTTAAACGGAGGGATTAAAATACGAAATCTAAAAATCTAAGGTCCTAAGTGCAATTTATCCAAATTAAAAATAACTACGACAATTACTTACAGGAATAGGAAATAAATGCTAAAACAAACAAGCCTACGTGAAATTTACCCTTATTATAAGTGGTCCAACGGATGAAGGGAGTCCACTTATGATCGGACGACTGTGGATGGCTGGTACACCTTCGGCAATCGATGCTCCAGATGAGATCCTCAGATGAATCAGACGGCTAGGTGCTTCCCGCAGATGGATGGCTAAATCGGAACTAGCGGATGAGCTTGATCGAACGGTGAAGGAGGCCTCTGGAAGAATAGGTCGTTGGCGAACTTCGTTCGGCCATTGCGCGTGCCTGAGGGCTCCTCCGGTGCTGCTGGGATGGGGAAAAGAAAGCTGGTGATGGTCCGCAGCAAATGGGATGCTCCGATGAGGCCGGGAGGTCCTAGAGGACCCTGATGACATCAAGGAACCTGGAGCTCTGTGATTCAGTCGTCGGGCCTCCAGATGAGGCTCACTCTTTGTCAATCTTGCACAGAAAGAAAACTGGGTCGAGGGCAAACTGCCTCGACCCGATTACGGGCGAAATGGGTGATCAGGGGAGGCGGAGCGTGGCTCTCCGACGAGCAACGGTGGAGGAGAGTCGATATCCCTTTTCCTGGGTGAACTAGGGGGAACGGATGGGTGCAGAATGTGGAGAGAAGTCTCGTGAAGGTGATAGGGTAGTCGGATGGGCAAATGGGTGATCGGAGTGCAGGGAAATGGTCATCGAAGGGCGGCGGTCGGGAATCGAAGAGTTGGAATCTAGACGAAACTAGAGGGTATCGAATCTACCTGATGGTCAAAGGTGTATGGGATGGAGGTCAGCTACCTCCTAGTGTCTTTGCCTCGATAGAGCGATGCCTCCAGAGGCTCGAGCTCGCCGGTGGCGGAGCACGACGATACGGGTCGCCGGACCTGGGGCTAAGGGCCTCAATCTCTCGCTGCAACAGTCCCTCAAGGTCACTGTCACTCAAGGCAAGGGAATGGAGGTCCTGGGAGTCGAAGACGATGGCCAAAGATGCATGAAATGGCGGCTCCAGATCTGGTCTTATACGAGTAAAGGTTTGAGAAGATGGGGATCAGGCGCGCATTCCAAGGACGGGATCCCTAAGAGAGAAGGCACGCGGGGATCACTGATCTAACCTTGACAACCAGAGCCCTGGGTTTGAGAAGATGGAGGTCGGATCGATTCGGGAATAATTGGAGAAATCGGATAAAAACCGAGTCCAAGAACGAAGTGGTCCAAGGGGGGGAGTTGACCGGGGGTCAACAATCCCCCGTGGACCAATCACAATTCAACATCCCAAAAATTATTTATAAATTAATTTAAAAATAGCAAATGATTTTATTTAAAAATATTTATAAAATGAAAAATGCTTATTATTTTCAAATTATTTTTTAGTGATTTTTATTTATTTTTTTGAAAAATAAATTAATGTATATACATAATAGAATATTATATACAAGTATAAAATACCTATGTATTTTATACTTTTTTATTTTTAGTTTCTTATTTTTGTACAATTAGTATAATTTTATTTTTTATTTATTTACAACATAAAATTTATAATAATTTTTATTTGATTTTTATTAATTATTTACAAAGGTAAAATAAATAGAAGTATTATTTCTATATACATGGTATATTTACAATAGAGAGAGAAATTATTTCTTTTTATCTTTATTTTATTTTTCTAATTTTTATTTTATTTTTAGAAATATATACATATTAATAGAAACCCATTTTTATTTTTGTTTTCTTTTTAATAAAATAAAGTATATACATGAAGGAGGGATATATGGTGAATGGCCCTATCTCTCTCTACTTGTTTATTTGGCGATCAGGACCATCTCGGGCCCTCTCTTGGGTTCATGTCACTCAATATTTATTCTAAATATTTCCCTCTTTTTCCTTATTTCTTTATTCTTTTATTTTTGCACAAAAACATGCTAATTATTGACATTTACACAAAGCATGCATTTTGATAATTTATTATATTTACAAGCATCTACATGGTGTTTTGCAAAGATTTTTAGCTAAAATAAAAGAATAAAGAGTGATGAATGAGGATTCATCAGAGGACACCATCAAGATGATGGCATTTCCCTTCTCCCTCGTTGATAGAGCAACCAACTGGCTGAAGCACTTAGGGAGATTTGTGACAACATGGGAGCAGCTCCGGAACAAGTATCTCAACAAGTACTACCCACTCGCCCGGACCAATGCAACGAGGGCCCTGATCAACAACTTTTCCATGCTCCCCAATGAGCAGTTTCACGAGGCATGGGATCGTTTTAGGGAGCTTATAGACATATGCCGGCACCATGATATCACGAAGCCGAACCTAGTTCAGAGCTTTTTCTGCAGACTTACACCAGAGCTGTAGAGATTGGTGAATGCATCATGTGGAGGATCGTATTTCGCCAAAGATGAGGACCACGTATGGACCATCTGCAAGGAGATGGTCGAGAACTACACTTTCATGTCACAGACCCGCCTCTATACACAAGGAAAGCCCCAACCACAGGTTGTGCCCTATCAGAGGATAGCACGGGTCGATGCCAGTCCCTCTACTTCGTCAGCGGCAGCAGCACAGTCAGAGTCGACACCCGCCGACATGGGCATTACCTGCGAGAAGCTGGACCGGATCGAGTTGATCGAGAAGAAGCAATGCCAGGGTATGACACAGATAGATCATATGGCACAGACGCTGAGTGACCTAAAGACACAGATCATGTGTCTCCAGGAGGGACAGATGGCTTCTCAACCCCGTCTTAGGTCATGGGCAGACCCAGGCAGCGCAGTCCCCCAGCCTCCGCCCAGTACCGACAGGTCCATCATGCTCAGGTGGAGTCGTATCAGCAGTAGCCGCAGCAGCAGTACCTTCAGCCGCCACCATCTCAGGACAACGAGATGGTGGTGTACCAGACTGACCAGCCCCTGGCAGTACTCCCCCACCCACCTACGAGCAGGAGCCGTTGATGGATGTCAACGGGATATGGTACGATTGACCCCAGCCCGGTATCCGACGAGACCATCTCGGATTCCGTTGGTCGGCTGGAGGCACCAGTTCCCAATAGTAGCCTCCAGTTCAGGGTGGCCAATACGGCCAGCAATGAGATAGTCACCAGCAGCAACCCCAGTTCTCGTCACACCACCAGCCATAGCAGAGTCACCAGCAGCATGATCCTCATCCCTACCAGCAAGGACAGTCTTGGAGGCAACTTCAGCAGCCTCAACAGTATCACTCACAGCCCCCTTATCTCTCTCACCAGCAGCAACTGCCTCCTTACTGGCGAGGCCACCCGTAAGGTTCTCAGGGGCCCTCCTATGAGATCCCAGCCTTAGACGACCTATCTTGCCTCATCTCCGATCATTAGGCTACTTTCCGGCGGGAGATGGATGAGTTCAGACAGGAGATGAGAGAGATAGTGAAGGGGAAGGCCGCCATTCCTGCACAGATAGAGCGGAACCCGAACAACCTCGAGAGGAAGTCTGGGCAGGTAGAGTTCACAGAGACCACCACTCCTAGTGATTCCTTTGGATATATTACTGCATATATGTTTGATGATGATTTTGTTACACTTAGGAGCGATAGGATGCTTGCAGGCGGTGCCTCGTCTGAGCGATGCCATCACGCCACTCCAGGAGCGCCAGATGAGGAGGAGAGCGATGTTTATGCCACTCATGAGCATGATGATGACGGTGGTGTTGATGCCACCGCAGACATTGATCCAGCCGACGGTACTGAGGTCGTCGCTTCACCAGATGGAGGAGGTGGTACTGATGCCACCATACCAATTGCTGAGCCAGAGCTCGGTACTGACGCTGCGATACTAGCCGAGGGTGGTGCTGAGGCCACCATTTCCAGTTCTTCTAGTCCTATTGTTTTCCCTTTAGTTCATGTATCTCAGGACACTTATGTTAATAAAGGAAAGTGTTGATGATGTATGTGTGGATTCTGCTTTGCTTGAGCAGCCCAGACCCGATCCTAGTCCTTCATCTTAGAAGGATCCAGCAGTCCCCTTTCCCCAAGCACTCCGCTTGGCTAAGGGGACCAAAGAAAATCCAAAAAGATCACACCATCTAGAGTTCAGCCAATAGATGATGGACCGATTTCATTTATAGCTGACTCAACAGGAGGCCTTGGAGCACATACCTATCTTCTAGAGATCCCTCAGAGATAGGACCACAGTTCGGAGGAAGAGGCAGAACCATCAGTCAGAGATCCATGTGCTCACTCGCGCCACATGCTTTGCAATCCAGAACCGTCTGCCAACCAAGAGGCCAGATGCAGGAGCCCCGTATGTCAGATGCCACATCCAGGAGCAGAGGTTCGATCGGACTCTATTAGACAGCGATTTAGCGATCAACCTACTTCTGGCAGCCTTACTCGACCGCTTCGAGTTAGGCCCTCTATGATAGAAAAGGACGGTCCTTCAGTTTGCCGATCGATCTGTCAAGAGGCCGAAGGAGTTGCTGAAGGACGTTATCATCACGATTCAGGGCCTGAAATTCCTCGTGGACTTCGTTGTGTTGGACGTGGAGATCCCTGAGTCCGCGACCGATACCCCCGTCATTTTAGGACGCCCGTTCTTGGCCACAGCCGAGGTAGTGTCCGATCATGATAGCGGAAAGGTATACTTTCGCACTGAGGGCGAGAGTATACAAATAGAGATGATCGAGGAGACTGGAGCTAGAGATTCATCTTGCTCAGAGCCACCATCAAATTCAGAGAAGATGACAGAGGTAGGGTGAGACATCCACCAGGACTGTGATTTTGTGATTATAGATGATGAGGCAGTTTGGGTAGATCCAGCAGCACAGGCCATCCTCTCACCTTCAGAGTTTGTTGATGCACAGACGCCTGCAGAGGAGAGCTTGGAGAGCACATTCCTAGTCCATGATACATCTAAGGCAGCAGAGCTGGTTCCCGATCGTGAGGCAGAATTTTCTTGTGATGCAGATACAGATCCCTTGGAGTCAGATATAGACTGGGCAGAGTTTGATGATTTGATACCGTATCTGACTTCCACAGAGCCTACAGCTAGGGTGGAGCCTGATCCCGCGCAGAGTAGAGAGACACTAGCCGAGCAGTCTTCACCAGATTCAGAGTTTTAGCAAGAGTTCTCATTCTCCCATGCCGATTTGGTCGAGTTCACTCAGACTTTTCAGAGGCCAGATCCGCAAGCACCGACTTATCCAGAGCTGAAGCCTTTACCATCATTGCTGAAATATAGGTTCCTTGCAGGTGAGCATGAGATGTACCCAATCATTATCTCAACAGATTTGAGTGAAGAGCAAGAATCCTGTCTGATGGGGGTTCTTGAAAAGAACCGCAAGGCGATTGGATGGAGCGTAGCAGATCTCCAGGGGATAAGTCTGGCCCTGTGCTCCCACCATATCTATCTCGAGGAGGACGCGAAGCCATCGTGTGAGTTCCAGCGGTGGCTGTACCCGAACCTTCGAGATGTTGTCATGAAGGAGATCTTGAAATGGTGGAGCGTTGATTTTATCTACCCCATCTCCGACTCCAAGTGGGTCAGTCCATTGAATGTGGTGCCCAAGAAGATGGGCATCACCACAGTTGTTAGTGAGTCTGGAGAGGAGATCGCTACCCGGGTACCCACTTCTTGGCGGGTCTGTGTGGACTACAGACGATTGAACCAGGCCACCAAGAAAGATCATTTCCCGCTGTATTTTATTGATCAGATTATAGAGAGGTTGGCATGGAAGAGACATTACTATTTCTTCGACGGGTACTCCGGGTACAATCAGGTGGCCATTGCGCCTGAGGACCAAGGCAAGACCACCTTCACCTGTCCCTTTGGGACATATGCTTTCAGGCGGATGCCCTTTGGATTGTGCAACGCTCCAATGACATTCCAGAGGTGCATGTTGTCCATCTTTTCAGACATGGTGGTGGAGTGCTTGGAGGTCTTCATGGACGATTTTTCAGTCTACGGCGATGGGTTCGATGCTTGTCTTGACTGCCTCGACTGTGTCCTTCAGCGATGTATAGAGGTTCACCTTGTGCTTTCATGGGAGAAGATTCACTTCATGGTAACTCAAGGGATGGTGCTTGGCCATATCATCTCCAATAGGGGCATGGAGGTTGATCCGGCCAAGGTGGATATCATTAGGAAACTCAGTCCACCGTCCAACTTGCGGCAGTTACAGTCTTATATGGGGCACGTCGGTTTCTACCGATGATTCATTCATGATTTCAGCAGGATTACCAGACCTTTGACTGATCTATTGACGAAAGACAACGAGTTCATTGTGGATGATAAGTGTCTAGCTGAGACTCTCAAGAGTCTAGTTGTAGAGGCTCCTATCCTCCAGCCGTCGGATTGTTCTCTCCCATTCGAGATCATGACGGATGCCTCCGATTTTACTTTGGGGGCCATGCTGGGACAGAGGAGGTATGGAGTCCCCTTTGCTATTTACTACGCTACCCGGACATTGGATGCCGCTCAGCAGAACTACACCGTCACTGAGAAGGAGATGCTAGCCGTGGTTTTCGCCCTAGATAAGTTCAGATCTTACATCATTGGATCTAAGGTGGTCATCTATACTGATCATTGATGAATCCACATTTCATCATCTTTATTCTATCATTTTGGACTCAAAAAGCCTAGCAAATGCGTGTAAATACCCTTAATTAGAGCATCTTAGCATTCATGCATGCACATGTAAATAGTGTATAAAATACTGTAATTAAAGCCAAAATTATAGAACAAATAAAAGAAAAGAAAAAGAATAAAATATTGTAAATATTTTATGACCCGAACCCCCCGAGACCTAGGCATCTCGATGAATAGGTCGACAAGGAATAAAGTAGGGGGAGATAAGGGCCATATACCTAGTCTTTTTAATTCATTCTTTATTCATTTTTGGGACCTATTTTTGGTTCCACTTTTATACATCAAATAAAGAAACTTTATACATGAAAGTTGTAGATAATGAAATAAAGAAAATTACAAAATTGATTTCACTTAAAAATAATGTACAGATAGAAAGTTATGGTCTGAATAAAAATCCATAATCCAAACTTCCCAGACCCGTATCTCCCAAATAAAAACTCCAAATGCATCAAACTCACTTTTAATTGTATATAGTTCAAAATAAGCTATTTAATGGCGGTGGTTTCGCATTTGGCGGAGCTACGGTTTGAAAGTTGAGTTTTGGATCCCTATTATATACTTGTAGAGATTAAAATTTTCAATTTATTATTTATTCATTATTTTTGTATTCTTATATTTTTATAATTTTGTAAATTTAACTTATAATATATATGTGCATTAAAATCAGAATGAAAACTCAAAGAAAACTCAAAATAAAATACATGTATATACATAGTACATAGGTATAATACCTATACTTATAAATGTACAATTAATACTTATATTTTATTAAATATACAAATCACATCAGAAAAATAAAATAAAATAATTTTTAAGTGTATAAAATACTTTATAAATTTATAAAATAATAAACAAAAATAAATAAATTAAAAACAGAAAATAAAAATAAATTATTAAACCATATAGATATATATACCTATATAGCCTATAAAAGGTAACTCTTATTTGCAACTCATAAAAATAATTAAAAATCATATTTAAATACCTTATAAAATAATAAACACTTTTTATTTAATAACCTAAAATTAATTAAATCATTTGCTATTTTTAAATTAATTTTTAAATCTTTTTCCAGAGGTTTTTCCTGGTTGGTCCACGTAGACCAACCAGGAGGCTTGGACAGTTGACCCCGGTCAACTGTCTGACCCCTCTCTGCTGTTGTGTCTGAAGTAAGTTTTGACCCCTCTTCTCGCATTTTTCGAGGACGCTACTTGCATCTTCTTGTGTCGACATCTTCATGACTTTTGAAGCCCGCATACCCATGATACACGCCCAGGAGTTTGCTTGGGTTGTGGAGCATCACAGCACCCGTTATTCCTCGTTCTTTGAGCCTCTTCGCACCATCTTTCAAAAAGATACCCAAATCTTCCATCCACCTTGAACTGCTTTTGGCCAAGGCCCAGACCTCCAAGTGCCCGCCGTGTCAGAGGATCGACCCGGCTCGTTGTCGAGGTGCAGCGTCGGCTGAGGCGCGTTCCCCCACCATCTCCGGCGGCTGCAGCGCCGTGAGGTTCTACCTCAGGTTTTCAAACCTTCGAGGTCCATTTTTTTATCATTTTTCTTGACTATTTTTATTCCCTGTAGCATTAGCATCCCTCTCCCTCTTTCACTTTCGTTTCGCATCCATCTAATTACCCGCGTCATTGCCTCACCTGAGCCAGCTCCGGCGAGCCTCACCACCGCCTCCACGCACTTCGCCATCCCGCTAACCGGGTTGAGGCAGTTTACCCTTAGCCCGGAGCTTCTTTTTGTGACGTCTTACGACATTCAAGCATGCTGGGAGTCTTTTGGGCATTCGCCGGCGAAAACTGGGGAGTTACAGCTCCTCCGATCTCGCAGGTGAGCGCCGGAAGTCCTCTGGCCTCTTCGAGACCTCCTGCCGATAGAGGGGCCCGCCGGCGTGCTCCTGGACCTCCTAGCAGCGAAGGAAGGAGATAGAGGAAGGCGTACGCGTCGATCCAAACCCGCTGGGCGCCAGTTCTTCGGGTGTTCTTGCTACGCATCTTCGAGCCGTCGGATTCACTGCTTTTCTACCACACCTTCTATCAGCCGTTAGATCTGCCGCACGTCTAGGCCGTTCGATCGTCATCAGCAATCTAATCCTGGCCGTGGATTTCGAACCGTTATCGGGCTTCTCCGTGTCGAGATATGGCGTGATTGAGTGATTCAGCACTGTCCGATCCGCCAAGCTTTGGGTATTTTGCTAATACACCCAGGCATAGTTTTGTATTTATTACTTAATATTAAAACATTCATTGGAAGTTTAAAGCTTTTTTGACATTTGTGAAGGGAACCTCAAAGTTTTGTAATATTACAGTTTGCCCCCTGCCAGGTTACGTGCAGCTGCGCACGTGACTTTGGCGTTTTTGCAAGGCAAACCCCTAGGTCTTGTTTTATTTACGTTTAGTTTCTAAAATTTCAGACGCAGTTATAAACTTTCTAAACATTTTGAAACATAGCCCTGAATCTTTCGATAATTACGTTTATGCCCCTGCTAAGCGCGCGTGCAAGTCACGTGTGCCTTGGCGTTTTTGCAAAAGTAACCTCGTGGCTTTAGCTATTTTTATTTGGTCCAGAAATGTGCTTATTCAGTTATAACTTTTGTGAGAAATTTACATATAGGCCCTCAACTTTGCCATATTTGCACAAATTCCCCTGCCAGCATGACTTTTCTTTATGTTTCTAGTGTTTATTGCATGCCTCTATAAAACAAGAAAAATTCCAAAAATCATCATAGGTCTATGTTGCATAGTAGTTTAACATCATATTTTTATTTTATATTTTTATTGCATTTATTATTTATAAAAATTTAAAAGCTCTCATTTTCAGGACTGTTTGCATTATAAAACCCATAAAAATAAAAAAAATTATAAAAACATCTTAGAAAATTCTAAAAAAATATATTTTGCTTGTTATAGTGTCTTTTAATTTCAGACCAAAAATCACTAAAAAATACAAAAGAAAACTCCTAAAAATTATAAAACCCTAAAAAGCTTCCTAAAAATCTTAAAAATTATACAAAACTCCTAAAATTGCAATTGCAGTTGTTGTATTTTCTTTATTTTGTTATCTTTAATTTAAAATTAATTTGGGAAAATTTTGTCAGTATTTACTATTTTTCATTCCCATTTTAATTCCAAACCTTTATTTTGTTCACTGTTTTCTGTATTTATGACTTTAAAAATACCAAAAAAATTAGGAAAAATCTAGAAAAATCATAAAAACATTAGAAAAATATAAAAAAGCCAAAAACATTTTATTTCCTAATTTTTGAGTATTTTTATCTATTTTTATAAATACATATTCATTTCCTTTCTTATTTTGTATTTATATTCCTATTTAAAGAAAAAGAAAATAAAAAATATAAATTATAATAAGAAAAATATAAAATCAGTAAATTAAAAATCAAAATACAAAATATAAAATTAAAAATTAAAATAAAAAAATATAAAATTAAAAACCCACAAAAAAATTGCATATTTGTAGACAGTCATCACATATCACACACTTTGCACTTTACCCGATCTATCCTGCTTGCTCCCCGTGTTCGACACTCTACACATACTTACACTATACACCTATTTGTAGAGTTAAAATAAAATTGACTCCACATTTATTTTTCATTGCTTGATTCATATATTGTGGGTTCATTGTTGACTTTAGTTTGGGATTCATTGAGGGTCACCACAGCGACTGTAGTCCCGCTTTGTGTGGACTATTTAGACCCCGTGATTTCGGCTAAATCAATCATACCGCCATCAGGTACCCTATGGCAAAGAAGGATGCCAAAGCCAGATTGACCAGATGGATCCTTCTACTCCAGGAGTTTTACATAGAGATTAAGGATAAGCCTGGAGTCAAGAATGTGGTGGCGGATCATCTCTCTCGACTGGAGTTTCTTGAGGATTCTGAGCAGATTGAGCCTATTTGTGAGACCTTCCCAGATAAGGCAATCCTTGCTATCACCTCTCTCCCGTGGTACACCGATATTGTGAACTATCTTGTTGTCAAAAAAGTTCCACAAGATTGGCCCATGCAGCGACTTGAGACCTTCCTCGCGAAGGCCAAGTTCTATCATTTCGAGGATCCCATCCTTTATCATGAAGGAGGGGATAGCGTCTGGCGTAGGTGCATTCCACAGGAGGAGCACCATAGCATCCTCACTTACTGCCACAAGCTTGAGGCAGGAGGACATCACTCTTGGAGGAGAACGACATATAAAGTGCTCCAATACGGCCTATGGTGGCCTACTCTCTTCAAGGACTTTGATGAGCTCGTGAAGAGGTGTACTGACTTTCAGAGGATGGGCACTTGTGGACAACGTGATATGATGCCGGTGCAGCCCATTCATTTCTGTGAGGTTTTTGATGCATGGGGCATATATTTCATGGGTCCATTCCCTAAGAGTCTGGGTTTTGAGTACATTCTGTTGGCCGTTGATTATGTGAGTCATTGGGTTGAGGCCATCCCCGCCCGAACCGCATATGCTAGGACTGTTTACATATTTTTTAGGAAGAATATCATTTCACGGTTTGGGGGTACCTAGAGTTTTGATATCTGACGGGGGGTCTCATTTCATCAATGACAAGGTAAAGGCCCTTGCTAGCGAGCTCAGCATAGACCATCGAGTAGCTACATGGTATCATCATCAGACCAATGGTCTTGCTGAAGTGTCGAACAGGGAGATCAAGACTATTATGTAGAAGGTCATCCGCCCCGACCGAAAGGATTGGTCACAGCATTTGGACTCGGTCTTGTGGGCATATCGGATGTCCTTCAAGACACCTTTGGGTACATCTCCCTTTCACCTCGTTTATGGAAAGCCCTGCCATTTACCTATTGAGTTGAGACATAGGTCACATTGGGCAGTCACAGATATTCTTATGGATCCAATGAGTGTAGGAGATCAGAGGAGGGTAGAGTTAGCTGCCCTGGAGGAGCTTCGTGATGCAACCTTTTCGAGCAGCCTACAGTATAAGGAGAGAGTGAAGGAGTGGAATGATTCCCATATCAGCCACAAGCAGATTGATCCAGGACAAAGAGTATGGTTGTTCGATGCCAGGTTGAGATTATTTCCAGGGAAGTTGCAGAGCAAATGGAAGGGGCCCTATATGGTTCGAAAGGTACAAGACAACAGAAGCATTGACATATCCGAGTTGTCATCTGAGAGCACCTTTCGTGTTAACTGGCAGCGGATTAGGCCATATCTAGATCATGAGCCACTGGTCGTTGACGTTGCCCCTATTTATTTTGCATGATTTGTGTTCTCTTGACTCACATCTATTGCATCTCACGCCTGATTTTCATTGTTCTCCCGACTTGTATAGATACAGTTGTCTATATCACACTATTCTTCAGTCCAACACCCAATTTGCATCTTTGATTATGCTATACTTAGGGTGCACTTTATCCTAAGTATAGATGGGTGTGAGACTTTTGAATTCCTTTTGATTCGTTTCTACCTCTGTTTTGCTGCCTATACTTAGGAATATTTTACCCTAAGTATAGGGGAGGTAGACCCTGTACGTCCTTCACTCGGATTTCCTTTTGTGTACAACCTGCTATACTTAGGATTACTTTATCCTAAGTATAGGGGGAAACCCCGAGATCTTCTCATTCATTTCTATTCTTTCATGCATCTTTGTATATAGCCTTTCTTTTCACATCCCTGTACTAACCACGAGTTATGTCTTCTTCATCGCTCTTGATTCACTCTGAGGACATCGTTCGAGCTAAGTATAGGGGGTATCGTATATATTCCATATATACTTTAGCCATAACTCGTACTTTGTGTGAGTGTGTTAATAAATAAAAATGGCTAAAAAACCCCCTTAGAATTCATAAAAATTAAAAAATTTTCCCTCTAAATAAAATTCTTTTCTTGCACATACATATCTATGTACAAACTATTTTTCTAAAATGTTTGTAAAAATCCTTTGCGTAAATAGCTTGTAAATATTTTTCATATCAAAATTATGTATATAATACAAAATATTTGTAAAATGTTTTGAAAAGCAAAAGTTTGCAAAAATCTTGTGTAAATTTGTGTAAATATTTTGCACAACATCGCATTCATGCATACATCCATGTTTTCAAACATTTTTAAAAAATTTTGCACATTTGTAAAATTTTGTAATACTTGCATGCTTGTAAATACTTGAATAGTTTTTCCGAATCATAGTTGATATTTAAACTATCTTGGTTAAGATCTTTATCCATCTAATTCTAAGAGGAACCTTATAGGGCTTAGGGTTGAGACTTTTCAGGTCCATGGTGACTTAATTCTTTGAGTCCACTAGGCTATGATCATATGTCATCTCGATGAGCCTAAGTAGAGCACTTAACAACACACACATGACTCTTACAGACAATGGCTTTACTTGGACCAGCACTTTACACTGAGCTCTCTAGGGATTAGGTGGTGAGGAGGCAATCTTCTTTGACATGGGGTAGCATATGAGGGTAATACTTCTATGCGGAACCTCTCTTCTTCTTATAGTGATGGAAGTGTGTCAATACTTGGTCTGGTAGCCGTGAGGTCTAACGACAGGAGTTATGGGTTGCAATAAAGCTTCAAAAGAGGGATAGTCTACAGGCTCAAGAGGAAAAACTCCTTATGTACATATGTTGCACATATAGATATGTTGTATATATGCACATCAAAAAAAGCAAAAAGAAAAGAATAACTCCAAAAAAATTGTGGGTCTGAGAGAAAATGATAATCCCACCGGAGTGTATATAGTTAAATAAATCAAAGCTTGTTATCCATGTTCCATCTAATGAAGCTTGCAGCAGGGAGACTTAGCTACACTGGTTGAGCTCCCAAGGATACATGGCTACACTGGCCATGGTCCATTCTCTTCTTCCTCCTCTTCTTGAGCCGGTTGAACTTGAACTTAGAAAGGAATACCCCGCTCCTCAAGGAAAGAGTTGCCAGACTAGGGTATTAGACTTACCTTGTTGGGGAGGGTTGTCACTTTACTATTTCTGAGGTGGAGAGCTATACCTCACTTACACAGTACAAGAAAAGATTCATGGTCTTCAGGGTTTGTGTATGTGGACTTGTTCTGATCTGGATTGTTGAGGAGTCTTGACTATAGATTAGTGGAACTTAGAGGTTGTTAAGTTTTAAACCTAAATCCAAATACGGTTCCGACAAATTAATAATCCAAAGATCTGATTGGGCTCCATACTTCGATTTAATGAAGACAAGTTTAATAATCAGCATTGATTTCTTTTTCTTTCCCTTCTTTTTCTTTTCTTTTCTTCTTTTCACTTCTTTTTCAACTAAGTGTTTGCTAAGGGACTAGCGAAAGTAAAGTATAGGGGGGGTGATGAATACTTATTCATCACTCTTTATTCTTTTATTTTAGCTAAAAATCTTTGCAAAACACCATGTAGATAGCAGTAAATACAATAAATTACCAAATAGGCATGCTTGTGTAATTATCAATAATTAGCATGTTCTTGTGCAAAAATAAAAGAATGAAGAAAGAAGAAAAAGAGGGAAATATTTAGAATAAATATTGAGTGACCCGAACCAAAGGGAGGGCCAAGCATTGGCCTGACCGCAAAATAAAACAAGTAGAGAGAGAAAGGGCCATTCACCTTGTATATACTCCTCCCTCTTGTAGATAATTTATTTTACCAAAAATACAAATAAAAATATGTTTCTATTAAATTTGTATATATTTCTAAAAATAAAATAAAAATAAGAAAAATAAAACTAAAAATAAAATAATCTCTCTCTCTTCATATTGTACATACCATGTATGTATGTACCTAGACCTATTTATTTCACCCTTGTACATAAACAATAAAAATCTAATAAAATTTATTTTATATCTTAAATTTTATGTTGTAAATTAATAAAACATAAAATTGGTATAATTATACAGAAATAAAATAATAAAAATAAAAATATAAATACATAGGTATTTTATACCTGTATATATATATTATTATATTATGTATATACAATAATTTATTTTTCGAAAAAATAAATAAAAATCACTAAAAAATTTTGAAAATTAATAAGCATTTTTCATTTTATAAATATTTTTAAATATAATCATTTGCTATTTTTAAATTAAATTATAAATAATTTCTGGAATGCTGAATTCTGATTGGTCCACGGGGGATTGTTGACCCCCGGTCAACTCTCCCCCCGTGAGCACTTTAACTCGGATCTGGTTCCTGCTCGATTTCTCCAAATGTTCCCAAATCAATCCAACCACCATCTTCTCAAACAGAGGGCTCCGATTGTCGAGGGATGACCCACGATTCACGCCCTATCTCCTCTTTAGGTATTCAGGCCTCGATCCGTACGCTCGACTCCAATCTTCTCGGACCCTTCACTGTATAAAGCCTCACCCCAGCCGCCTTTTCCTGCACCTTCGGCCATTGTCTTAGACCTCAGTGACCTCCATTCTTCTCCTCGAGTGACAGCGAGCGCATGAGAGTGTTGCAGCGAGAGTTTGAAGGCCTTAGCCCCAGGTCCGGCGACCCATCTCGCCGTGCTCCGCCACTGGCGAGCTCGAGCCTCTGGAGATGTCGTTCCATCGAGGCAAAGACACTAGGAGGTAGCTGACCTCCAGCATAGACGCTTTCATACATCAGGTAGATTCGATAGCCTCTAGTTTCGTCTAATTTCCAAGTCTTCGATTTCCGACCGTCGGGCTTTCATCGGACATCCCACACCCTCCGATCATCTATTCGCCACTCTGATCAGCCCTTCACCTTCGCGAGTCTCCTCTCCATGTTCTCCACCCATCCATTCCCCCTAGTTCTCCCAGGAATAGGGACATCGACTCTCATCTGCCATCGCTCGTCGGAGAGCATCGCCCCACCTCATACGTCCATCCACTTCGCTCGTAACTGGGTCGAGGTAGTTTGCCCTTGACCCAGCTTTCTTACTGTGCAGGTTCGAAGGAAAATGGACCTCATCTGGAGGTCTTATCACTAAAGTACAGTGCTCCAGGTTCTTCTTCGTCGCCGGGGTCCTCCAGGACCTCCCGGCCTCATCAGAGCATCCCATCCACTGTGGAACGCCATCAGCCATCTTTTCCCTATCCTAGCAGCCTCGGAGGATGCCCCCACCGCACGTATTGGCTGGACGAAGTTCGCCGGCGACCTGTTCTTCCAGGGAGCGTCTCCGCCATCTAATCGAGCCTCGTTACCAGTTCTGATCTCCACCGCCCATCATTCGAGGGGCTCTTAGCTGTTCGATCCATCGGAGGATCTGATCCGGGACGTTGATTGCCGAAGGGGTACCAGCCATCCACAGCGGTCAGATCTTAGGTGGACCTCCTTCAGTTGTCGGATCCTTAATAATAAGGGTAAATTTCACTTAGGCCCTTTTTGCTTTAGTATTTACTTTTTAGTCCTGTAATTAGTTGTCGTAGTTGTTTTTAATTTGGATGATATGCACTTTGGACCTCAGACTTTTATATTTTGCATTTCAGTCCCTCCGTTTGTGGTGCACGTGCTTCGTCACGTGATTTACTAGGATATTTGCATGTCTGGGGCTCAAGGTTTAATGAATGTTATGCTTCGAAGTTTTAGTTTAAATATTTGCACTTATACCCCTATGCATGATGGATTTGAACATGTGCTGAATTTGACGTGAAAATTGCATTGAGCCCCCTATATTTCTAGCGTGTGTTATATTTAAGCCCCTAGAACTTACTTTCTTTGCAACTAGGTCCATGTGTGTTGTGCATGTTTTGTTGAATGAATAAAATAGCAAATCAACCCCAAATCTCTTGAAATTTGGATACGTGGCCCCTGCCACTGTGTAAAAATTTCAGTAATTTTTCAGGACATTTTTGTTGCCATTTATATTTTTGAAAATTCAAAAACCCATAATTTTTTACTATCTACATTTAAAAACCAATTAAAAATATTAAAAAGCCACCCAAAATTCTAAAAAAATTGTGGTATGTTTGTTTTGTTGTCTTGTTGCTTTAATCCATTTTTGGTTTGATTTGGACTTATAAAAACCTTAAAAATTGAAAAACCCTTAAAAACTCATAAAAATCATTGAAAATTCTAAAAAATTCAAAAAATTGCAATTTCTTTTCCAGTAGTTAGATTTTTATATTTATTTCATCATAAAATTGTCTTTGGAATTTTATAAGATATATTGGTATTTTCAAATAGCCTCTAGAGTTTGGTTGCACATTGATTTCCATTTTTGTCTTATTTCATTTTTAGAAAATCAACCAAAAATTATAAAAATCTGAGACAATTATAAAAAATACTTGAAAAATCCTAAAATCCAAATATATTTTTATTTTATTTTTCTGACTTGTTTTTGTATGTTGAATAATTTGTTGATTGTGATCTTTTGAGTTTTCTTTTACATTTTCTTTATAATTAAAAATAACAAAAAAATTAAAAAATTCTTAAAATCCACCAAAAAGATTTGTTTTATTTTATTTTTGATTTTAGACTACTTCGTAGGCCTCGAGCTAATCCGTGCTCCTTGTGTTCGACCCTGATCACTATACCAGGTTAAATAAAATAACGAGACCGCTATTTGTGTTACTTGATTTATTTTCTGATTTGGTGGTCTTGATTTTCTTGTTGAGTCTGATTTGAGGTGTTGAGGTCGCAACGACCCTTGATACCTATCTCCCTTAGCCACTCGTGTTATTTGGCTCATCAGTCGCTCTCTCGCTCAAACAAACCAAACAATGAGGAGGTTACTCTCCCCAAAACAATGATTTTCCTTATGTTTATTATAGGGTCGAGTTTTCTTTAGCAGTCCCATTTTTTGTAATTATCACTTGGTTAAAATATTTTCAAAGAATCACCTATCGAATGTCCAATTTCCTTTTTAACTTATGTGAGTGAAAACAAGGAAGGAGATCAGAAATGCCAATGCACGATTAAAAACAATGATGCATGCAGTGGTCAGAGATGCGTACCGTGTCGCCAGCACTCTACATGCAAGTGATCCACGCAGAATTGAAATAAACTATCCTATATGCAAATGCAAGTGAACCGTCCTAGTAGCTTCTATTAACGGGCAAGAACAAGTTAATTTCACTAAGTCCAACTTACGCTCTACTCTATAGGCACAGAAATTTCTTGTTTAGGGTGTTTAGACCTAATTAATTACCTGGCTCAAGTAAATACACGGTAAAAGAAGAAAAATAAGGCAATGAAAACAAAATCGGTGAGATACTCCAAGTGCACCGACACTTGGCGAAACAAACCCCGCAACAAATGAATATCCGCTTTACAAAGTTCAAATGCTAGAAAGGAAAAACTCTCTCTCTCTCTATCCTTTTTAATTTTATTTTTTCAATTCTTCTTCTCCTCTTGTCACGCTATCATGCGGCTTGGTGAAGAATCAAGCTGCCTCCACGTCACTTGGGTGCTTTAGCTCTCCTACGATCGCCTCCTTCGCTCCGTGGGCCCTCGCAAGAAAAATAAAAGAGAATGTGTAAGAAACACAATTATGAAACATGAGAAAAAAAATGGAATGAATGCAGTTGATATAAACAATGACGTGAATGGTAAAAATGTAAACAGATATTTATAACCAAGAATAGTAGGTCAAAAGAGAAATCTAACTACCCTCGTCGTGCCCCCCGATAATGGCGCCATTTTTTTGTTCGCGATTTTCTCGGATCGGAAATTTATAGTAGTTAATTGTCGTTGCTATCCCCAAAAATCCCGTGACAAACAATTATTTTTGCTACTTATTAACCTGTATAGCGGACAGGGTCAAACTCAGGGAGGTTACAAACCCCGAGGGTTATTCAATTAATCGAAAATCAATTAAGAGAAAAATAAGAATCTCAAAGGATAACTATCCTTGGTTTTTGTGATTTTTTTATTATTTTTTTAATATTTTTAAATTTCTAATTTTTTTTATATTTTCTGATTTTCAAATTTTTAATGATTTTGATTTTGCAAAAAAAAATTATTTTCAAAAATAACATGGAGCAATATTCACAAAATCAAAAATACGCACACCAACTCTTTTTGTAATTTTTCAATTTGTCAAAAATGCTCAGAAAAAAATAACTAGAGAAAATATTTTTGGTTTTTGAAGGTTTTGAATTCCTTTGGGAATTTTTAGATGTTTTTCTATTTTTGTAAAAATCAGACAATGATAAAATGTGAAATTGTGCACAGCCTAGAGTAATTTACAACTTAAAAATATTTTAAGTGCCAAAAACTCCTAGCAATTATTTTTATGACCAACTACAAGCAAATATCTATAATCAGAAAATGAAATCACAAGGATTTTTGAATAATTTTTTATGATTTTTATAAGATTTTTAGTATTTTCTATTTTTTTTAGTTTTATAAATATTAATGCACGAAATTTGTACAGAAATTAAATGGCAATGAAATAAACCTAACCTATTTTTTTGGAATTTTTGGAGTTATTTTCGTTTTTTTATGAATTTTCGAATTTTTGAAAGATAAAAATGGTACTTTTTATTTTTTTAATAATATTAAATGAAAACAAAATGCAATGGAAATTTTATGCTAGATGGATATACACATCAGGAGCATATCATATTTTTAAAAAGTTTTTTGGACTAATAAAAATATTTATTTCAATAGAAGACTCATGCAAATCAATGTCTGAGAACAGGGACTAAAGCACAAATATTTCATGTTTAAGCATCAGAATATAACAATAAATAGATGCAGGGGAGACTTTGTAATTTACCTAATGGAAACGTGCTCTGCACGTGATTTGTTTTGGCAGGGGCGTATTTGTAATTTCAAAAACTTCTAGGGGGCTCTCTAATGTTTTACCAATTATACCAAGGGCCCTCCTGTAATTTTGATAACATCTAGGGGTGTGAACGTAATTTTCTTAAATTTTTAATAGAAGCCCTAGTTCCTTCTTCTTCTTTCATTCAAATCAAGGAAAAGGGTACCAAAGGGGGGCGCCTTCTTCTTCTTCTCGAACTCCAAGCAAAGGCGACGTGAGATTCTAGGCGGCGATGAGGTGATGGACGAGGAAGGCGCTTGGTGGTCGGCTGTGACGCAGAAGGGGGCGGAGCATCTGGAGATCGGGGCGTCGGAGGTGATAATGGTCGATCGAGGGCCTAGCCGCAGGTGGCTGCGGTCAAGGAGTGCGACGGAGGAGGTCGAGGACGGTGGTGGAGGGGTGCGATCGGTCGCGGTCATTGGTGGTCGACCGACTTCCTCAAGCGATGGCTGGTAGTAGAAAGGCGGAGGAGATGGTTCTTCAAAGCGCATGTGGAGGGCGGCGTACGATCAGGAGGGGGGTCCTGTGGTCAACGTTGAAGGGGGGTCGCGCGGTAGATGGCCAACGGAGGAGGGGCGACGACACTTGGTGGCAGTCGTCCCCTCTTTTTATTTATTTCTTTCTTTTATTTTTATTCTTTAGTAAATAGTGAATATTTTTTTTTGTAAATTTGAAATATAGGAATAAAAAACAAGAGACAAGCAATGAGTTTTTTTTCTTTCTTATGATCCTTCAAAACAAAAGTTAGAGAAAAACAAATTTATTTTTTTGTATTTTTTATATTTTTTATTTATAAATAATTTAGGAAAATGAGCGAGGATTTGGCGAAAATGAGAGAATCGAATCTGGTTCTCCATCCACCGTGCGTGGTCAGAGTTGATAGATCGTAGAAGATAGAGATTGAATGCAGATAGATCAAGAATGTGAGATGGAAAATCATGTCGAAGCAGATCAAATCGTGATGAGAAATTTTTTTACATATAGAGAGAAATAAAATATAATGGAAAAAATGCGAAATTTATACTACAATTAACCTAGATAAAAATGAGAAAAATGATGGATCTTACCTTAGGAGCGGAAATGGACCGTGATCGCCTCGACAAAGGCCGACTCGCTGTCACCGGATGGTTCGGAGGCAGGGTAGTTTTCTCGACAAAATTTTCTCTCGGAGATCGGGCTCCTCTCTCTAAAGATTGATCAAGTTGAAATGAGGGAGAAGGAGCCATATAAATAGAAAAGATAGAGATGAAATTTGAATTTTTGAATTTTTTGGATAAAGAGATAACATAGATGAAAATTGAAAATAGATAAAGAAAAAAAGAGATAAACTATTTACAAAATTATCTAATTTTTTTGAATTTTCGTCACTTTATTTATTTGAAATAAAAAATATTTTTTTATTTTTCATGGTGGTTAATTAAAAATAACAACTATGTACATATACTATCTACATATATGACATTATATACAAGGGTAAATGAGGAAATACGTTTTTTTGTTTTAAATTTTTATTTTTATTTTAAATAATTAGTAAGAATAATTTACAAATATATACAAATACAACATTTACAAAATACATGGGAAAATTGCACAAACCACCCCGGAAAATCATCTTTTTACTCGTAACTCCGAAAATTATGAAATCACAGCCATTTTGAAGATAATTTAATTTAGAAACCAATGGAAGTGAGATTGGTTCAATTTGAGTTCATATGGAGCCGGAATTGATCTTTCAATTAGTGCTTATTGGCTTTTTCCAAGTGTGATTACTTTTATTCTATACATGATTTTATTGTGCAATTATTTTTATTAATTAGAACACATTTTTATTTACAACTTTTATTTTGAAAGTTATTTGAATGGAGGTCAATTAATGCACAAATAAATTAGTGTCAATTTTATACAGATATACACAAAATAAGTAAGAAGTGTTTACAACAACACAAACATTTTTTTCCGATTTTCTGCCTAAGGACCCTATCTCCCCCTACTTTATTCCTGGTCGATCAGGTCAAGTCTTGACCTTCTCTCGGGGTTCGGGTCAGCCTGTGTACAGTCTTCCTTTTTTTGTCTTTATTTATTTATTTATTTTAGGTTAAAATTAGTAAGAAGTGTACAATATTTATAAGCAGATGCAAGTTAGTAAGATTATGGAGTTAGTGTTATATGCAGGTGTCATAAGAGATTTTAAGATAAAACAAATGAATAAAGATGACGAATCATAGATTCATCAGGGGGTCAATGCGGGGGGGGGGGGGGTGAGGGGTGCGTGGTCAAGGGGGCATTCCGGAGGGGCTTCGCTTGCAGAGGGAGGTCGACGCGGCCGGTGGGTCATGATTCGAGTGGGTGGAGGGGATGAGCTTCGAGCAGGGGATCGATGGGTTTGGAGAGGTCCGCGAGGGTGGGGGGGGCTTGCAAATGGAGGTCGAGGTAGGTCGACGGGGGCAGCGGGCCATGATTCAAGTGGGCGGCAGAGGTCGATTCAAGTGGGCGGAGGGGATGAGCTTCGAGCACGGGCTTGCAGAGGTCGAGGGGGAGGGGGGTGGTGTCGAAGGGGACGAGCTCAGCAGCGTGCTTCGAGCAAGGGCGGGGGGTTCGACGCATGCTTCGAAGCGGGGGGGAGGAGGTGGTGCTCGGCACGGGGGAGAGGGGAGGGAGTTGATGCCAGGGGGCGTGAGAGACTGATGGTATGTTTTGGAAAACAAGAATGAACAATAGGGACATTTTTCTATTTTTAAATGGAAACCAACAAATCTAACGGGCGTCCCCAATGGAACATAACATATGGTTATGTCATGTAAGAGTTAAGCATTACTTGGGGTTTCTCATGTAATTCATGATTATGCAGGGTTATGATTGTAATTACGAAATTACTCAAGATTATGGATGTAAAAATCCCTTTTTTAATTGCCACGAACGTTCAGATAAAACTTTAATATTCGCTGTGATATATAGTGCTATTTTTCATAATAACAAATGTTATTTATTGCTCTTTTCAGAAATAACAAATACGTTCTATTTGGTATAATATTATAGCAATAAATTATACAATAACAATTATTTGTTAAAATTTTCTTATCTTTGCTAAAGTAGAAATTATTAGTAAAAGGTTTAATAAAAAAGTTAATGGATGGTCTTTGTTATACGAACATGTAGCAACAGATATGTCTCGTTTTTATTTCCGTAAAAAACATAATTTTGCAACAAGTAAATAATATTCATTGTTGTCTTTTTGCATCAAAAAATATAGCAATGAATATTCCAATTATTTGTTGGCTAATAACGCAACAAATTGCTCCGGCAGCAAATAAGTTATATTGACGGATATCTCAAACAACCAAAACATCTCTTTGGCATTGACGATAAAATGTCGATTGTCATAAGCTTGTGGTAACGGACTGTCTGCTGCAATAAAACTATGCTTGCTGAGCTCTTGGCTATTAATGACATTAATATCCGAATCCGTTGCCACATGCCCAAGATTCTTTTATTGTAATTCGTTACTACAATGTGTTTTTGTGTGGTGTCAGTCAGTTTCCGTCATAAAGTCTCAATTATGGAGGATGACCGCTAGATGAATACCCATTCATCACTCTTTATTCTTTTATTTTAGCTATAAAAGCCTTGCAAAACATCATGTATATGTGTATAACAAGAATAAATTATTAAATTGCATGCATTTTGTAAATATGCATATTAAGCATGTTTTTGTGCATAAAAAAAAGAATAAAGAAATAAAAGAAAAAAGGGAGATATTTAGAATAAATATTGAGCGACCTAATCCCAAGGGAGGGCTCAGCATGGGCCTGACCGCAAAAGAACCAAAGTAGAGGGAGATAGGGTCAAGCTCATTCACATGTGTACATACACCTATATATATAAATAAAAAGTATTTTCCTCTTAATAAAAATAAAAATAAAAATGTGTACATATCTGTAAATACAAAATTTACATAAAAATAAAAAATTAAAAGGAAAATAAAATGAAATAAAATTCCTTCTCCATTGTACATAGACCATGTGCATAGACTAACACATTTATTTATTTTCTCCTTGTAATTAAATAATTAAAATCTAAAAAAATATAATCAAATACCACATTTCATGATGTAAATAAATAAAATAAAAACTAGAAAAATAAAAATAAAATAAAAAGAAATAAAATAAAATCAAAATCCACATTGTATACATACCATGTACATATTTATATATACCTATTTATTGAACCTATGTAAATAAATAATAAGAATAAAATAAAAATACTCCTTTATTCCAAATTTTATCTTATAAATAAATAAAATTTAAAATTGGAATAAATATATAAAAATAAACAATTAAAAAATAAAATAAAAAATAAATACATGTATATACCTATACATAATAATACTATATTGTAGATACATAATTTTTATTTCAAAAGACATAAATTAAAATCACTAAAAAATAATTTGAAAATAAATAAATATTTTCATGTTTTAAGTTTTTCGAAATTAATTCATTTAATATTTTTTATTGAATTATCAAATAATTAATAAAATTTGGCATGTGATTGGTCCACGGGGGATTGTTTGACCCCCGGTCAACACTCCCCCGCGGACCCTCTTCTCGCGGATCTGGGTGTCTGACCCGATTTCTCATCTTTTTCCCTGCTCGATCCGATCACCAACTACCCAAATCCCGGGCTCCAATTGTTCCCTGTAAATCCGAGACCTTCGCCCGAGCTTTTTCTTAGGGGTACGTGCTTCACCAAGCCGGACCTGTCGCCTTCTTCTCGGACCTACAGGAGTATATAGCTCCAACTCCGGCCACCATTCCACTCCATCTTTGGTATTCCCCCTCGACGCCAGTGACCTCCTCGTCTTCGCCAGAGTGACAACCGCGCGGATGAGAGTAGAAGCGAGGACCGGGCAGCCGGGAGCCATCGATCCGGCGACTTCCTTACCGTGCGCCGTCGCGAGGTGCGCTCAGCCTCGAGAATCGACGATCCCTTGAGGCTATGACCCCCGGAGCTCCCTGAGCTCCAGCACAGTCGATTATGCCCGCCAGGTAGCTTAGAGTTTCTTTAGGTTAGCTTAGATTTAGGTTTTTAGATTCGGTCATTTTAGCTCCGCAGCCGTACGTCGCCGCGAGGTGCGCTCAGCCTCGTGATGCGATGATCCCTTGAGGCTATGACCCCCGGAGCTCCCTGAGCTCCAGCACAGTCGATTACGCCTGCCAGGTAGCTTAGATTTTCTTTAGGTTAGCTTAGATTTAGGTTTTTAGATTTTAGCCATTTTAGCTCCGCCGCCATCGTCAGCCGTCTCCGTCCACCCATTTGCCATTCCGGCCCTACCACCACCTTCACTAATCTCCTCTCCATTTCTTCACCCAACCACCCCCGACCCACCCCGGAGTAGGGCTACCGTCCTCCTCCGCCACTGCTTCGCCGGAGGACTCCACGCCACCTCATCCTTCACCTTCCACGTGCTCTAACGGGTCGAGGCAGTTTGCCCTCGACCTCGTGTCTCGCTTGTGCAGGTCAGAACGTCAGAAGGACCTACATCTTGAGGTCTATAGCTCGAGCACAGGAGGTCAGCTCCACCTGCGTCGTCGGAGCTTCTCGGAGCTTCCCTGCATCATCGGAGGAGCTCAGTAGTTGCGGACCATCGAGGCGAAGCTCTTCCCCACCTCGGCAGCTTCAGAGGACCTCTCCACCGCGAGTATCGAGCCGGCGAACTCCGCTGGCGACCTGTTCTTGGAGGATCCTCCGTCACCATCCGATCGTGCTCCTTCACCTAGTTCCAATCCAGTCCGTCCATCCGCGAGGAGCTTGCAGCCGTCGGATTCTTATCAGGAGCTCATCTAGAGCATCCATCGTAGAGGAGAGGCGTGCACGCACTAGAGCCATCCGATTATACACGTGGCGTGCCTTCGTCCGTCAGATCAGAGCCAGGGTTCTTCGAAGAGGCGCCAGCGCTCCTACACCGTTCGATCTCACACGTGGCCGCCCTTTAGCCCTCCGATAATAAGAGGGGTAATTTACTCTTTGGCCCCTCCTGTTTTTGCATTTACTTTTTAGTCCTGTAAATATTTTACCCAGTTGTTTTTATTTTATAAAAATTGCATTAAGGACCTTCATGTTTCCTTTATTTGCATATCAGTCCCTGTATATGGTAAGACGTCCGTCGACACGTGAGATTCTGGGCATTTTGCATATTTTATCCTCTATTCCATGCGTATTATGGTATAATACTTTTTAAATAGGAATTGCAAACATACCCCTTTGTGTCTGGACCACGTGCCTGGCGCGCGTTTTGTGGGAGTTTTGCATGAGGGGCCCTGATCTTTTTGCACGTGTTATTGCTTTGCCCCCTGGAAATAATTTTTCTTACGTTTAGGTCCCCGTGCACTATGAGCCTCTTTTTGATTTAAATATAATAGCAAATTTAACCCAAATCGTGTGAAATTTGGACACATGGCTCCTGCCACTGTGTAAAAATTTCCCTAATTTTTGGGTACATTTTTTAGGCATTTTGTTTTTTTTAAATTCAAAAACTGTTGTTTTTGTGATTGTCCAGATTTGAAAATCATAAAAAAATATAAAAACTATGTTAAAAATTCCAAAAAAATTAATATTTGTTAGTTTTTGTGTGTTTTAATTTCTATGCAAGTTTGGCTATTTTTGGATATATAAAAATCTTAAAAAAACCATTAAAAATTTATAAAAATTCTAAAAAATTATAGAAAACTCCAAAAATAATGAACTCTACTTCTGAATTTCCTTTGTTATTTCTACTTCTAATAAAAATTACTCCAAGCCATTATAGGACCATTTGATATTTTTCATGGCCCTTTGAAGTTTGGCTGGACAGTTTGTCTCTGTTTCTGCCTTCTTTGTTTTTTATAAAATTCTATAAAAATTAGAAAAATATGAAAAATTCACCAAAAACATTAAAAAACCTAAAAAGCATAAAAACATTTTTGTTTGAATTTTCTGTATATTTTTTAGTGTTTGTTTTATTTGTTGAAGTTGCCTTTTTGTCTTTTTGTTATTTTCCTTTATTATTAAAAATCCAAAAAAATATAAAAATAATTAAAAATCACCAAAAATATTTGTTTTTATTTTATTTTGCTTTCAGACTACTTCGTAGGCTGCAAGGACAACTCGTGCTCCCTGAGTCTGACCCTAGGTGCTACACCATGCTAATCAAAGCCAGGACCGCTATTTTTGCTTTTATTGTTTTATCTTGTTGATTGGTGGTCTGCTCTTTATTTTCTTGATCGAGCCTGATTTCTCGAGCGATTGAGGTCGCAACGACCTTAGTTACATTTTATTCACCTTAGTCCATTCGGTCATTTGGCTCGCATCAGAATGGCGCCGTTGCCGGGGACCACGGCTTAGTAGTCGAGTTTGTTTTATTTTTATTTTAATTTTCTTTTGATTTTTGTGGTTTTCCGTGGCTTTTTGTTTTTCCGTGGCTTTTCGCGGCTTTCTTTTTTCTATTGTTTTATTTTTGTTTTTATTTTCTTTTATTTCATTTTGTTTGTGTTTGTTTTTATTTTGTGTGTTTATTTTGTTTCTGCATATAGTTGCTTTTTTTCATTTTTATATAATAATCAGGTCTGTGACACTCTTCTTATTTCTTGCGAGGGCCTGAGGACCGAGGCGGCTCTTATCGAAGAGCCGGCGCAACCACGGGAGTCGGAGGCGGCTCTCTTCTCTACAGAGCCGCAGGAGGACGAGAGGAGCGAGCAGGAGTGCAGGAGCCGCGGAATAGCTGCGGAGATTAGCGTAGCTTAGATTAGTCTCCTTTTACAGATATTATATTGTTGTAATAATACAGGTACCCAAACATTCATACTTGGACTTTGCGGGGTCTGTTTCGCCGAGCACCGGTGTGCTCGGGGGACCCCACCTCTATTTTGATTTCTCGCTTTTCTTTTTCTTTGATTTCACGTGGATTTTTGTGCTTGAGCCCCTAGATCTAGGCTTTTATTTCGTTGAGCCAGGTAGTCTTAGGTCCACAATCCTAATAAGAATATTTGTTCCTATATTTTAATTTTGGACTTAGGCAAATAAAATCGGTTCTTCACGATAATAGGAGCTTCTGTTTAGGACGGTTCTCGCCTTTGCATCCATATAGCTAGTTTACATTTTTGCATGGATCACAATTGCATGTAGACTGTTGGAGTCAGGTATGCCTTCTATCTCGTGCATGCATCATTGATTTATCGCGCATCGACTTTTCCGTTGTCCTCCCCCTGATTTTCTGGACTTAGGAATAAAAGGAAATCGAAAAATTCATTAGACATTTTTTGAAAAAGACATAAAAAGAAAAACAATAAAATCGGGACTGCTAATCACACTTGACCTAAAAGACACCTCACTGAAAAATCTGTTTTGGGGAGAGTAACCCCCTCCTTGTTTGGTTTGGATGAGCGAGAGAGTGACCCGCATCCTAGGCTAGAGCCATATCCGATTTCTTAACTGACTACCGACCTTTTATTCGGGATAGTCGGTTGAGACTATTGGATTCCTATCAGCTCACGTAATCGCTCTGAAAGACTGACTTGATCACCTAAAATAAAATTGACAAGATAATTGACCGATCCCTTATTGTTTTCAACTCGTGTGCGTAGGTGAATCAGGGGTTTGCTTTTTCATCTTGTGTGATTTCTAGATCCCTTCTGCCTTCCCCCCCATCTTCTTCTCCACTCATTCTTTTCTCCCACCCACCCTCCCTTCAGTCTTCTGTTTTTTTTCTCCTTCTCTCTTACCCCTGGATTATGGATCCCCCTCACTTCATACCGACTCTTACGGCTTCTTCTCCATCCTCTGACCATCACTCCAGTCCACCTTCGAGGGAGGTAGAATCCCCGACGAACCTCCCGCTCCCTCCCTCCCATCCCTTTCTTTACTCTGGGCATGTTGCACTAGACGTCCGCGGATATCAGATCGAGTAGATGCGAGACACGGATGATGCCATTGCTGAGTTGAGAGTGCACTCCGTTTGTGACTAGAGAGAGCAGATGAGATCATCAGATAGATCCTATGCCAGATTGATGAAGGTGCATATAGGATAGGGAGCCCAGTCAACTTATACACTAGGTCCATTCATCTTGGATTTGGATCTTATTCAGAGACTGTCAACATTTTCAGGGGAGGCGCAGGAGGAGCCCTATCTTCACTTGTCAGATTTCGAGGAGTTTTGCAGAGCACAGTTATATTCAGATATAACTGTAGAGGACCTAATGCTGAGGACCTTCCCATTCACACTTCAGGATAGAGCCATGAGATGGCATAGACGATTGGGGAGGAGATTTGCTACGTGGGGAGAGCTACGCCGAGAGTTTCTACAGAGATACTTCCCCCAGCGTAGAGCAGAGATGATGCGGTCTTTGATCAGCTAGTTTTCATTAGACCCACAGGAGCCACTGCATGAGGCATGGCCGAGGTTTCTTGACCTCTTGAGGAGATTCCCAGACCATGGACTTCCACTGACAGACCTTATTGAGATCTCCATGCGAGGGGATGACCGCAGAGCAGATAGCACTGGTGATTACCACATGTGGCGGTTCACACCGTAGTTCCGGCATTCACTTACCGGATACCATCTCGAGCTTACTTTCACAGAGATCTTCTTCACGAGATGTCATAGTCGGGACAACACATGAGGACGATGCAATACTAGTGCGGTGTGTCAAATTACAGGAGGATACACTTGCTACACACAAGAACGAAGACTTGGATGCTCCAGCACCACAGAGTAGAGAGGAGATGACTACGATAGCTGAGGTTCGGATCTAGAGTCTTCTCGAGTTCCCGTTGGTTTTCCAACTAGAGTTTGAGTCAGCCCCAAAGTACTCAGTTGACAGATCTTCTGATACTCTAGGAGCCGGAGGAGCCCCCGCTATTACAGCCATTGATTAAGCCACTTCAGTGTCCAGTCCTGGAGGAGTCGGTTTCTTTTCTGCAGAGACACTTCTCGGAGTCCGACAGATACCAGGACTCATCCCAGTAGCCACAACTCGATAGGGGACACCACTTCGAGATGTTAGATACAGATAGTCCCGTATTCGAGCCCTTTGTCCTCCACTTTGATGAGATAGACACACTTGCTGAGGACCAGTTGGCAGCCAGCATTTGCAGAGCGAGGATCAGCTGCAGACACTTTATCAGCCTCCGCGGTGTTGACAAGTACCTTCTCTTGCTTCTAGATTGCCGAAAGCCACACGTCCGATGATGATGCAGCTTGGTGCACCTAATGGATACTTGACAGCAGCACAGATGCCCTTCTAGATCATGATCCTCTCTTTCTCACTTATGATCTTGCATTTCTCCCCGAGGGTTATCTGTGGGAGAATGCCACACACGATGTGTACTCGGTTTCACCTTCTGAGAGTGTATCCAATCTGGCAGAGCACGAAACCGAGTCTTCTGATCCTTCTGATTCTGAGTCGTCTCACCACGATGACCCTCGTGAGGATGAACCCATACTGGAGATATTGGATGATCTGCCCGATTTGTTCTATTTCATGCATCGGATATCATTCTTCTTAGAGAGTCTCCTACTCTTGATTGTCTACACCTTCTTGAGACACTGATTGACGTGGAGGATTCCATGACTGATCCATGCTTCTCCACGTTTGACTTCGTCGGCTCTACACTTTAACTCCAGTCTGATCCAAAGTCGACGATTTCTTTTGTGCTACCGGATCCCTATCACATACATCCATATCCTTGGCCGGTAGCAGACACCCGCCTGATTGCATACCTGGGTGTCCTTCTTCACACTGTTGATTTCGTCGCGGTTCTCATACCGAGATTGCGATGAAAGTATGGCATTCGCCTCACAGATGTCATCTTGAACCTTGACACAGCTTTGTCCTAGCCTTTGCGCCCAGCTAGGGGCGTAAAACCTAGCGCTTGTTGAGAGGCATCTCAACATTGTACCCTTTTGTATATACGTGTTTCATCTTAGATTGATCTTTCTTTCTTCCGTTCTTATTTTCACCCTAGGTCTTGCTTAGGATTATCTTTGCTATACTTAGGATATACCTCATCCTAAGTATAGGGGGGTGGAAACACCGGGTTATTCTTTCGTTATGTTTCATCACTTCTGTTATTGCCAATACTTATGGATTCTTCACCTTAAGTACAGAGGTGTGATGCTCTTCACCTCAAGTATAGAGGTGTGATGCTCTTCACCTTGTATATATATTTGTTGATTTTCTTCGTGTCTTTCTACCCCTATTTTGCTGCCTATACTTAAGGATATTTTACCCTAAGTATATGGGGGGTAGACCCTGTAATTCTCACTCGGTTTTCCCTTTGTGTACAACCTGCTATACTTAGGATTATTTGATCCTAAGTATAGGGGGAAAGCCGAGACCCTCTTGGATTTCTATTCTTTGATTCGTCTTTGTATATAGCCTTCCTTTTCACTTCCCTATACTAAGCACGAGTTATGTCTTCTTCATCGCTCTTGACTCTGAGGATATCGTTCGAGCTAAGTATAGGGGGTGTGCATATATTTCATATATACTTTAGCCATAACTCGTACTTTGTGTGAGTGTGTTAGTAAATTAAAATGGCTAAAAATCCAAAAATCCATAAAAATTAAAAATTTTTCCTTGTAAATAAACATTCTTTTATTGCACATACATAGCTATTGTACAGATTATTTTTGTGAAAATGTTTTCAAAAACTTTTTGTGTAACTTGTGTGTAAATATGTGCATATCGAAATTATGTATATAGTACAAATTTTTTTCCAAAATGTTTTGAAAATCAAAAGTTTGCAAAAACCTTGTGTAAATTTATGTAAATATTTTGCAAAACTTGCATTCATGCACACATTCATGATTTCAAAACATTTTTCAAAAATTTTGCATATGTGTAAATATTGTGTAAATCGCATCTTTGTATATATTTGTATAGTTTTTCCTGGATTATAGTTGACATTTAAACTAGCCTGGAATTAAATTAGGAAGTGGAGCTTGATTAAGATCTTAATCCACCTAATTATAAGAGGAACCATATAGGGCTTTGGGTTAAGGCTTTTCAGGTCCATGATGACTTAATTCTTTGAGTCCACTAGGCTATGATCACATGTCATCTCAATGAGCCTAAGTAGAGCACCTAATAACACACACATGACTCACATAGACAATGGCTTGACTTGGACCTGCACTTTACACCGAGCTCTCTATGGATGAGGTGGTGAGGAGGCAGTCTTCCTTGACTTGGGGTAGCATATGAGGGTAGTACTTCTAGACGGAACCTCTCTTCTTCTTATAGTGAAGGAAGTGCGTCTCAACTTGGTCTGGTTGCTATGAGGTCTAACGACAAGAGTTGTGGGTCGCAATAATGCTTCAAAAGAGGGATAGTCTACTGGCTCAAGAAGAAAAACTCCTTATGTACATATGCTGCACCCTGTAAATATTTTGTACAAATGCACTTGAAAAAAAATGCGAAAAGAAAATAACTCCAAAAAAAGTGGTGGGTCTGATAGAAAATGATAATCCCACCGGAGTATGTATATAGTGCAATAAGCAAAGCTTGAGATTCATGTTCCATCTTATGTAGCTTGCAGTAGGGAGACTTAGCAACACTGGTTGAGCTCCCAAGGATACATGGCTACACTTGCCATGGTCCATTCTTTTCTTCCCCCTCTTCTTGAGCTGGTTGAACTTGAACTTAGAAGGGAATACCCCGCTCCTCGAGGAAAGAGTGGCCAGACTAGGGTCATAGAGTTACCTTGTTGGGGAGGGTTGTCAAGTTGCTACTTCTGAGGTGGAGAGCTATACATCACATACACTGTACAAGGAAAGATTCATGGCCTTCAGGGTTTGTGTATGTAGAATTGTTCTGATGTAGATTATTGAGGTGTCTTGACTATAGATTAGTGGATCTTAGAGGCTGTTAAGTTTTAAACCTAAGTCAAAATAAGGTTCCGACACATTAATAATCCAAAGATCTGATCGAGCTTCATATTTCAATTTAATGAAGGCAAGTTTAATATTCAGCATTAATCCATGCATTTTATCCTCTTTTTCTTTTCCTTTTCTTTTTCACTTCTTTTTCAAATAAGTGTTTGCTAAGGTACTAGCAAAGTTAAGTATAGGGGGGGTGATGAATACCCATTCATCACTCTTTATTCTTTTATTTTAGCTACAAAACTCTTGCAAAACATCATGTATATGTGTATAAAAAGAATAAATAATTAAATTGCATGCATTGTGTAAATATGCATATTTAGCATGTTTTTGTGCATAAATAAAAGAATAAAGATATAAAAGAAAAAGAGGGAGATATTTAGAATAAATATTGAGCGATCTAATCCCAAGGGAGGGCTCAGCATGGGCCTGACCGCAAAAGAACCTAAGTAGAGGGAGATAGGGTCAAGATCATTCACATGTGTACATACACCTATATATATATATATATATATATAAATAAAAAGTATTTTCCCCTTAATAAAAATAAAAATAAAAATAAAAATGTGTGCATATTTGTAAATACAAAATTTACATAAAAATAAAAAATTTAAAGAAAAATAAAAAGAAATAAAATTCCTTCTCCATTGTACATAGACCATGTGCATAGACTAACACATTTATTTATTTTCTCCTTGTAATTAAATAATTAAAATCTAATAAAAATATAATCAAATTCCACATTTCGTGGTGTAAATAAATAAAATAAAAATTAGAAAAATAAAATAAAATAAAATCAAAATCCACATTGTATATATACCGTGTACATATTTGTATATACCTATTTATTAAACCTATGTAAATCAATAATAAAAATAAAATAAAAATACTCCTTTATTCCAAATTTTATCTTATAAATAAATAAAATCTAAAATTGGAATAAATGTATAAAAAACAAATAAAATTAAAATAAAAATTAAATACATGTAAATACCTATACACAATAATACTATATTATAAATACATAATTTTTATTTCAAAAAAATAAATAAAAATCACTAAAAATTAATAAACATTTTTCATGTTTTATGTTTTTCGAAATTAATTCATTTAATATTTTTTATTGAATTATCAAATAATTAATAAAAGATGGCTTGCGATTGGTCCACGGGGGATTGTTGACCCCCGGTCAACTCTCCCCCGCGGACCCTCTTCTCGCGGATCTGGGCGTCTGACCCGATTTCTCATTTTTTTTCCCGATCGATCCGATCACCAACTATCCAAACCCTGGGCTCCAATTGTTCGCTGTAGATCCGAGACCTTCGAACGAGATTCTGCCTAGGGGTCCGTGCTTCACCAAGCCGGACCCGTCGCCTTCTTCTCGGACATGCAGGAGTATATAGCTCCAACTCCGGCCGCCATTCCACTCCATCTTTGGTATTCCCCTCGACGCCAGTGACCTCCTCGTCTTCGCCAGAGTGACAGCCACGTGGAGGAGAGTAGCAGCGAGGCCCGGGCAGCCGGGAGCCATCGATCCGGCGACTTCATCGCCGTGCGCCGCCGCGAGGTGCGCTCAGCCTCGGGAAGTGACAATCCCTTGAGGCTGTGACCCCCGGAGCTCCCTGAACTCCTGCATAGTCGATTACGCCCGCCAGGTAGCTTAGATTTTCTTTAGGTTAGCTTAGATTTAGGTTGTTAGATTTCAGCCATTTTAGCTCCGCCGCCGTGTGCCGCCGTGCACCGCCGTGCACCGCCGCGAGGTGCGCTCATCCTCGGGAAGCGACGATCCCTTGAGGCTATGACCCCCGGAGCTCCCTGAGCTCCAGCACAGTCGATTACGCCATCCAGGTAGCTTAGATTTTCTTTAGGTTAGCTTAGATTTAGGTTTTTAAATTTCAGCCATTTTAGCTCCGCCGTCGTTGCCAGCCGTATCCGTCCACCCATTTGCCATTCTGATCTACCACCACCATCACCAGTCTCCTCTCCACCTTCTTCACCTAGCCACCCCCTTTGACTCGCCCCGGAGCAGGGATACCGTCCTCCTCCACCACCGCTTCATCAGAGGACTCCACGCCACCTCATCCTTCACCTTCCGCGTGCTCTAACGGGTCGAGGCAGTTTACCCTCGACCCTGTGTTTCGCTTGTGCAGGTCAAAACGTCAGAAGGACCTCATCTGGAGGTCTACAGCTCGAGCACAGGAGGTCAGCTCCACCTGCGTCGCCGGAGCTCCTCGGAGCTTCCTGGCGTCATTGGAGGAGCTCAGTAGCTGCGGACCATTAAGGTGAAGCTCTTCCCCACCTCATCTGCTTCAGAGGACCTCTCCACCACGAGTATCGAGGCGGCGAACTCCGCCGACAACCTGTTCATGGAGGATCCTCCGTCATCCTCCGATCGTGCTCCTTTGCCCAGTTCCAATCCCGTCCGTCCATTTGCGAGGATCTTGCAGTCGTTGGATTCTTATCAGGAGCTCATCTGGAGCGTCCATCGCAGAGGAGAGGCGTGCACGCACCAGAGCCATCCAATCATACACGTGGCGCGCCTTCGTCCATCAGATCTGAGCCAGGGCTCTTCGAAGAGGCGTCAGTGCTCCTGCACCATTCGATCTCACATGTGGCCGCCCTTCAGCCCTCCGATAATAAGAGGGGTAATTTACTCTTAGGCCCCTCATGTTTTTGCATTTACCTTTTAGTCCTGTAAATATTTTACTTAGTTGTTTTTATTTTGTAAAAAATGCATTAAGGACTTTCTTGTTTCCTTTATTTGCATATCAGTCCTTGTATATGGTTACCACATGCGTCGACACGTGAGATTCTGGGCATTTTGCATATTTTATCCTTTATTCCTTGCGTGTTATGGTTTGATACTTTTTAAAAAGGAATTGCAAACATATCCCTCCGTGTTTGGACCACGTGCCTGGTGCATGTTTTGTGGGACTTTTGCATGAGGGGCCCCTGAGCTTTTTGCACGTGTTATTGCTTTGGTCCCTGGAAATAATTTTTCTTGCGTTTAGGTCCCTATGCACTGTGAGCCTCTTTTTGATTTAAATAAAATAGCAAATTTAACCCAAATCGTGTGAAATTTGGACACGTGGCTCCTGCCACTGTGTAAAAATTTCCCTAATTTTTGGGTACATTTTTGAAACATTTTGTTTTTTTTAAAATTCAAAAACTGTTGTTTTTGTGATTGTCCATATTAGAAAATCATAAAAAATATTAAAACTATGTTAAAAATTCCAAAAAAATTAGTATTTGTTAGTTTTTATGTGTTTTATTTCTATGCAAGTTTGGCTATTTTTGGATATATAAAAATTTAAAAAACTAAAAACCAAGAAAAACTTATAAAAATTCTAAACAATTATAGAAAAATCCAAAAATAATAAACTCTTCTTCTGAATTTTCTTTGTTATTTCTATTTCTCATAAAACTTACTTCCAGGCCATTATAGGACTATTTGATATTTTTCATGGCCCTTTGAACTCTGGCTAGGCAGTTAGTCTATGTTTCTGCCTTCTTTGATTTTTAGAAAATTCTATAAAAATTGGAAAAATATGAAAAATTCACCAAAAACATTAAAAAACCTAAAAAGCATAAAACTATTTTTGTTTGAATTTTCTGTACATTTTTGAGTGTTTGTTTTATTTGTTGAAGTTGCCTTGTTTTGTCTTTTATTATTTTCCTTTATTATTAAAAATCCAAAAAATATAAAAATAATTAAAAACCACCAAAAATATTTGTTTTTATTTTATTTTGCTTTCAGACTACTTCGTAGGCCGTGAGGCCAACTCGTGCTCTCTGAGTCCGACCCTGGGTGCTACACCAGGATAATCTCATAACCAGGATCGCTATTTTTGATTTTATTGTTTTATCTTGTAGATTGTTGGTCTGCTCTTTATTTTCTTGATCGAGCCTGATTTCTCGAGCGACTGAGGTCGCAACGACCTTAGTTACATTTTATTCACCTTAGTCCATTCGCTCATTTGGCTCGCATCACCGCTCCTAGACCTGCATGCGTCATGATATCGTCGAAAGATCGATGCCGGCGGTGATGGCTGCAATGTGCTCGTGTGGGTGTTGTGATGCTACCAGAAAAGGATCGATGGGACCGGTACGCGCTAGTGTTGTTTGGTTTGGTCGCCCACTGGTCTCTGACCTTACCCAATAATTTGGTCGTTGATGGCAATGGTATGGTTTGTAGTTGACCGAATTAGCCATTTCTTCTCTTTCTTTTCGAATGGAATAGGCCTAGAGAATCCCTTAACTATATACAATGACCTGAGATCCTGGGTAAGTCGAGAGTAGTCGACAACCAATGAAACAAAACTAGTGAGTACCGGTCCCTCGTCGACCCTCTTTAGGCAGCATATCACAAAACCCACACAAGCAAATTGCTGCCATCTCAGTCGGCATCGATCTTTCGACGGTATCGCAAGGCATGCACGTCTCCATGTATGCTTGGAGCGGTCATCCTCTTGACTCTTGAGACTCTATGACAGAAACGGATTAAGGTAGTGGATAATTTGAATTAATATTTGTTTCTTATTATGTCTTTCGATGCTAAAAATTCCAAAAAAAATAATGTTATTTGGTGTAAAATTAACTTTGTTTTTTTAGCAACGGAATGTAATATTTGTATTATGTATTTATATAATGACGATTATTTGTTTGACCTTTTCATAAAACTTTTAATCGAAGTCAGTGAATACATAGTTTTTATTGTGTTTTTTTCCCAAAAATATAATGATGACTAAAATGATTGTTGCGAACTCAAAGACAAAGCAGCAAATAGTAGTATTTGTTACCGTTACTATAAAACTATGCAAAAATATGAGAAAGGATATTAAAGCTTCGTTACAGTGTTCATTGCGCGTTATAAGAATAAACAAATAATTTTGTTCATTGTTTTATTAAAAAATTGATATATTCACATTTCTGTTGTATAGTTGACATTTTTTTATTTTTCTTAATGATAAGTACAATTTTTCAGTAAAAGTGTACAAAATGGGCAACTTGTTGCCCTAGCGCTACGAGACATCGACAGAAAAAATTGATTAACACCGACCCCACGAATAAAGTCCTCAAAAATAAAATGTTGCATCAAAGTTTAGTAAAAATAATAAATACCCAGCAGAATAGGCATCAAGCAGTGAGAACAAAAAAGTCGTCATGTAAATCTATTTTGTTGTAGTGTTAGTTTTTAGTACTCAGTATTAATTTTAGTTTATTTTATAAGCACACTGAAAGTGATTTTGCATACTTTCTTTATCTAGCGTTCTTCTGTTATATTTTATATCTCTCATGTATTTCAACTATATATTCATGTGTATTAGTGAATATATTGCTTTGGTTTGGTCTATCAGTTTGGATTGCCTATAACCATGGATGGATGACCAATCTTTACAAAATGAGCACAAAACAACAACACGAGATCAAGGTCTTGATCCAAGGGATCTAGACTGATCAATGAGGACATGGCAACAGATGCACGAGGGATTAGCCTTGTGGCCACCTAGCTAAAAGAACTATATCAAAAAATAATGTGACAATAGAAAATCACATGTGCGCTTGGATTTTTCCTTCTTGTACACTCTCTAAATGGAAAGCTGCTTTGTTGGATCCTTGTCTTGTACTATGGATCTTCCGCATGACGCTTAACCAGTTGCTTAATTTTCCTTATCAAAATACATTTTTTGCTCAGAGTTCTCGATCATCCATATCTCAATCATAATGCCCTTTGAAATTTGAGAACGTTGTTGGGATTACAAGGAATCTTCACACTCTCTCCAGGAACATTCTCTCTCTCTCTCTCTATATATATATATATATAGAGAGAGAGAGAGAGAAGAGTGATCCTGTGAGAGCAAAAAACTATGAGAGCGTGAGAGAAATGATTCTGGACCGATAGATTATTTCTTCTTTCTCCTGATCTTCTCTCTCCTGATTGAATCTAATGTCCAGAATCACTGCTCTAATGTTCTCACGGGTTTTGGCTCTTACATGATCAACCCCCCCCCTCTCTCTCTCTCTATATATATATATATAGGAAAGGGATCCTACTCCATGGAGTAGGTAACTTACCTACTCCATTTTCTTTTTCTTCAAAATTTTTTTAATTGTTTTTGAAAAATGCTTCCACGATTTTTCATAACTAAATCCCTCTAATACGTCATTCAAATTTCATCAGAAGTAGAGACTCCTACGGCCTCCATCCAGATAGTCATTTTTTAACGGTCACAGATTTGCTGTATTTTTGATGTTCTTCATAGAGGTCGTAGGAGTCTCTATTTCTGACGGAATTTGAATGACATATTATAGGAATGTAGTTATGAAAATCCATGGAAGCATTTTTCAAAAAAAAAGTAAAAAAATTTGAAAAAAAATAAAATGGATTAGGTAAGTTACCTACTCCATGTAGTAGGATATCTTTCCTCTCTCTCTCTCACACACACACACACATATATATATGATGATCCTAAGAGAGCCAAAATCTGCAAAAGCATGAGAGCAATCATTATGGACTACTAAATTATGTCATATATCTCCTCATTGATTGTAAGAGGAGAGAGAAGAGCAGAATCTAATGGTCTGGATTCGCTGCTCTCATGCTCTTAATTATATATATATATATAGAGAAAAATGGGGCTACCTTTGGGGAGCTCACTTGGCTCCTCCCGCTCCATTTCCCTTACTTTTTTATTTTTTATTTTGAAAAATGAATCCATTGAAATTCATCACTATATCCTATATTATGTCATTCAAGTTTCGTGCGAAACAGAGACTCCTATAGCCTCCATCTAGACAGTCATTTTTTAACGATCGCAGAAAAGTCGAAATCGGCCCTATCGTAAAGATGGTCGTAGGAGTCTCTATTTCAGACAAAAATAGAATGACATAATATAGGGATATAATAATGAAAATGCACGGAAGTATTTTTCCAACAAAGATAAACAATATGAGGAAAATGGGATAGGGGAGCCAAATTAGCTCCCCCTGGTGGCAGCCCCATATTACCCATATGTGTGTGTATGTGTGGAATAATGGAGTTGCCCCTATTGCGCAGCTAATTGGATGCTCCCTAGTTATTTTTTCACATTTTTTACTTTTTTTGAAAAATAAAATCATGTGTATTCATCTATATATCCCTCTTATATATCATTCGAATTTCATTAAAAACAGAGACTCTTATGCCATCCATCTAAAAAGTTTAATTTTAACAGTCTTAGAATTGTTCTAATCGACCTATTCTAGATAAAGGGCATAAGAGTCTCTGTTTCTAACACGAAATTCGAATGATATATATGAGGGATATATAAATAAATATACATGGTGACATTTTTGAAAAAAAGATAAAAAATATAGTCGAAAATGAGGCGGAGGCAGCCAAGAAAGGGACAACCCCATTGAATTCATATATATATAAAGAAAGAGAGAGAGATAGGGAGAGAGAGATGGGGATGCCCCTTGGGGCCAGCCAACATGGCTGCCCCGCCCCATATTTCGGTAAAATATTTTTATTTTTATATAAAATAACACCATGTATATTCATCGACATATATCTCCAATACGCCATTCGAATTTTGTCAGAAACAGAGACTCATATGCCCTCCATCCAGAACAGTTAATTTCAACGGTTTAAACATTAATGTTATCGACCTATTCTAGATGGAGGGCAAGCGAGTCTCCGCTTCAGATGAAATTTTAATGGCATATTAGAGTGATATACACACATACATGGTGTATTTTTAAAAAAAATAAAAAAATTATGGAAAAATGAGGAATATGTGTGGGGGGGGGGATGGGTTTGCCCTCAACAGGAGCTAACTTGGCTCCCTTCTATCATTTTCCACTTTTTTATTTTTTTTTAAATAACTTTTGTGGAAACTCATCACTATATCCATATATTATGTCATTCAAATTTCCTGAGAAACAGAGATTCCTATGGCCTCAATCTAGACATTCATTTTTTAATGGTCGCAGAACTGTTGAAATCGACCTGTCTGGATGGAGGCTGTAGGAGTCTCAGGTTCACATGAAATTTGAATGACTTATTTCGGGATGTAATAATGAAAATCCACGAAAGAGAATTTCAAAAAAAATAAAAATTTTTGGGAAAATAGGGTGGGTGAAAAGCCAAGAATTCAAGTCGGTCTTGTGTTCCGCACAAGGCTGGAACACAGTCGTCGAAGTAGCCGATGAGAACCTTAGACTAATTCAACAATTAACCCACAATAGATATAACAATAAAAGAAAAACTAATGTGGAGTTAAAATTTATGATAACTCTACAACAAAAGGTGTGTATAGGTGTAAATATGTATAGAGTGTCGAACACAGGGAGAAAACTAGATAGATCGGGCAAGATGCACAAAATTTGTGTTCTTCTTGCCTATGAATTTTTTTGTGGGTTTTTTATTTTTTTGTTGACTTTTGTATTTATTATTATTTTTTAAAATTTTGTAATTTTTATTTTTTTATATTTTCTTATTTTAAATTATTTTTCTTATTAAAGGTTATATATACAATATAAGGTAATATAATTATAAATACAATTAAAAATAATCAAAATATATGCAATAAAATGTTTTTGATATTATATATTTTTTACAGTTTTCTTGATTTTTAAATAATTTTACAAATTTTTGTATATTTTTAGAGTAAAAAATATCCTAAAATAGAGATTAAATAAATAGGCTGAATTGATTTAGAGATTAAAAGTAACACATAAAGTCCAAAATTTTCCAAATAATTGTTAATATGTAATAAATAATATAAAGGAATTTACAAAATAGAAATGAGTAAAGCAAGGAGTAAGCATCGCAGACAGGAAAGTTTTTAAGGATTTTTTATATTTTTATAAAGGATTTTGGAGCTTTCTAATTTTTAGTCTTTTCTTTTTCTAATTTTAGGCAATTTTTATTTGGGATGTTAAAATAATAAAATACAAAAAATATATTTTTTGGCATTTTTTCAAAACCTCTTTATATTTTTTTAATTATTTTCGAATTCAAATAATGATAAAAACGTGCTCTTTTGATTTTAATAAATACTTTTATTTCACTAAAATGAAAAAATAAAAATTTGGCGTGAATGTATATGCTAGCAGTCACTTAATCCTATTTTTTGATATTTTTTGGAGCACAGTTGTTATTTTTAATAAATAGAAAACTACAAAAAATCGTGTACTTGAAAAGGTATTTTTGCAATTAAAATTACATGCTAGGTCTAGTACAAATTGCCCAAAATATTGAAATTAATATTTAAAGTTACTAGATTAAATTGAAATACAAAAACCCGCAAGGGGTTCCATACAAAATCACCACCTCATGTGGGACCGCAAGTGAGGTGGCGTGGACTGGACCCGAATGAAAATAAAATAGATTGTAGGGGTTCTAATGTAAAATACACAGAAAGTTTTAAGATAATTAAAATATTTACATTACTAAAAATAAATGCGATAAAATCAGGGGTATAAAATGCAATTTACCCCTCAAGTGTTGGATCGAACAGTGGTGAGAGCTCCACTTATCCATGCGTCGTGCCCTGGTGGTGCGATGACGCTTTGAAGATTGATGCCCAGGATTATATCTCACTCCTGATCTGATGGTTGGGTATAGGAGAGATCCAACAGACGACCTTCAATCTAGGGAAGAAATGAAATCTAACGACCATTGCTCTCCTTGAAGAATAGGGAAGAACAACGAGGCCGATGAACTTCTTCTCCTCGATTCGTTTCTCTTCAATGCTCCTCCGAGCTTTTGTGATGCTCAATCGATACCGGAGGTGGTCTTAGTCAGTTTGAGGTCTCAAAAAGCTTCAAGGATTGTTAGAGGAGTCCCTATAGGTTTGCGAAACTCTAGCGATCTGGGAACCTCCTTCGCATCCAAAAAGCTCCTCCTGTTGGGCTTTTTGTTCCAAATACCAATACAAAAAGTTGTTTTGTCGAGGGAAAAATGCCTTGACCAGTCATAGGGTGGAATGTAGTCGGAATGGGGAGTGGCGGCGACTGCTCGGCGAGTGGCAGAGGTGGAGCACAGTGATCCTAATCTAGGAGGGATCATGGAAGTGGGTTAGATGAAGGTGAAGCATTAGGGAAAGATATGGAGGTGGTTGCAGGTCAGACAACGAGGCAGAGACATGGTGGAGGGTTCGCCAGAGTTTTGCTCCGGCGAACTACGAATGTGGTTTTCTACGCTTATACAATGATTAAAAGATAACATAAAACATAGAAACTACATCTACGACTAATGGATATCTAAAAAGAGATAAAAAGAACCTCGAGCGACTATGAACAGTGACATGGAGGACCTCACAGCAGAGCATCACCGGAGATGGTGGAACTCACCCTCGCACTGCTCATTCGATTATAGGTCTATTTATCTATGTTTTGTATATTTTATTTTTATTTTGTATTTTCGGTTTTATTATTTAATTTTCATATTTTCATATTTTAAAAAAATATAACTTCTTTTTATACACATAAATATATTTCCATCATATTTTTCTAATGTATTTTGTACACATAAATAAATAGGGGTATATATTATATAGGTATAAGTATTAGATATTGATTTATGTATTTTTGCATATTATTTTATTTTAGTATTTTATTTATGGTTTTATTCTATTATAAATATGTACATATACTGTAAATAAGATTTACAAAATTATAGAATAATAAAATTATGAAAATGTAAAAAAATAAATAAAATGAATATTTTATTCAAGTAAGTTATACAATATGGATCCAAATCCTAACTTTTGCATCTTAACATCAAATTGGATAAAACCACCTTCATTAAATAGCTTATAAGCATTATATACAATTAAAGGTGTTTTTATATATTTTGACTTTATATGGAAAATATATGGGTATGGAAAGTTTGGGTTTTGGCTTTTTAATTAGAGGATAAAAGGTGCACTATATATTACTTTTGTGTGAAATCAATTGTGTATTTTTATTTGTATTTTTATCTACAACTTTCATGTAAAAAGTTTCTTTATTTGAACATAAATAATAGGAAATAAAATAGGTCCCCCAAAAACGAATTATTGAAGAATAAATAAATGGAATTTCATTGGATTTTTGGACCTTATCCCCCCTACTTTATTCCTTGTCAACCCAGTCATCAAGATGCCTAGGTTTCGAGGTATAGTGTCATAAAATACCTTTAGCATTTTATTCTTTTCTTTTCTTTTCTTTATTCTATAATTTTGGCATTAAAAACTATATTTTGTATGCAATAAAAAGAATGAATAATAAATGTTATTCTGTACAGAATAATGCTATTTACATTCATTTAGTTAGGATTTTTAAGGCTAAAATGATATAATAAAGGTGATTAAATGGAGATTCATCGCCCCTCTATACTTGCCTTTGCTAGTCTCTAGCAAACAATTATGCAATAAGTGCATAAAATAAAAAAGAAAAAGAAAAAAATTTGGATTGTTTTTAATTTTGAAATTCATTTTCACAAAATCAAAGTTTGGAGATTAAGTCGGACCTTTGGATTTTAGGTACGGTCGGAACCTTATTGGGAAATAGATTTAAAATATAACAATTTTGAGAATCACAAAACCCTGTTTAAGTCTCCTCAATAGCTAGGTCAGAACAAATCAACTCATACGCAAACCCTTATTACTATGAATCTATCTTGGACAATAAGTGTGATATGTAGCTCTCCTCGACTCAAGCGGTAAAAGTCAGTCTTCTCCAACATGATGACCCTAATTCCCTAATCCAACAACTCTTTCCTCCAGAAGTAAGGTATTCACTTCTAAGTTTGAGTACAACTAGCTCAATAAGAGGAGGTGGAGAGAAGAATGAATGGTAGCAGGTGTAGCTACATATCCTAGGATGCTTGACCAGTGTAGCCAAGTCATCCGAATGCAGGCTCACATACATATGACTTTTAAGCTAAATCTTGCTTATTGATTATATAGACACTCCGGTAGGCATTTTATTTTCAATCTGGTATGTCCATGTTTTTTTTGGAGTTTTTCATTTTGCATTTTTTATACTATATACAACAACATTTACATATGGACATTCCTCTTGAGACAGTAAAACCTCTTTTGAATCTTTATTGTGACCCACAACTTCTGTCTTTAGACCTGATGGCTACTGGATCAGGTTGGGCTACAATGGTCACAAATGTGTGACTTGTGATGTTTCCATTGGCTTGTGCCTCATGCCGTCAAATACATCCATGTACCACTTCAACTGAGGTGAGCAAAGTGAAAAGTGTAGGTTTGCAAGCTCGATAATTATCAACAAGAGTCGTGCGCTTGCTCCGAAATATTCTACTTTGGTAGTCAAGACGACATTGAACTAAGTCTCATGATCTCAAAGAATTAAGTCAAATAGACTTGAAGTACCTCAATTTCAGTTCCTATAAGGTTCCTGTGATCAAGTATATTTAAGGTCCAACCAAGTTCCAAACATCAGATTTTATTTAGACTTGTTCAGTTATCAAACTCAATTCGAAAAAATGTAAATGTTATGCACAATGTAGAAAATATTTTTGTGATGCAATTTTCAAGTTTAAACTTTTTACGGATTTTTTTAAAAAGGTTTTGCAAAATTTTATGCATTTTTTGAATAGATTTTGCAAATATTTTTTTGGCATTTTTCAAAACAAAAGATTTTAGGAAAAGAAAGGAAGTACATATATTTACATAGGGATGCTTCTTCGTATTTACAAGATTCAGTGTTTTTAGAATTTACAGGTTTATGCAAGTTTTATAGAGGATTGTTATTATGTACCCAATTCTCAAAAATAATTTGAAAAGATTTTCACATATATTTTGAAAAAATATTTTGCAAACTAATTTGACAAATAATTTTTACAAACATTTTACAAAATTGTAAAATCATTTTGCAAACATTTTTCAGAGTATATATAAATTTTTCAAAATATGTTTGCAACCATTTTTCAAGATCTTTTGTAAATACATTTTCGAAAGTTTTTATTTCAAACAAAGAAAAGTAATTTTTACAAACAAAATTTTTTTATAAAGGTTGAAAATATTTAACAAAATATTTTCCAAATAGTTTTCAAAAAAAATTTAAAGGTTCTTAATCTATTTTTCAAATATTTTGCAAAAATTTTTTTAACTTGATTTATTAATTATTATATAGAAAGAATTGGGTATGTGTGTATTAATTTTTATTAATTATCAATATTATTAAAAATATGAAAGTACGAGTTATGGCTAAAGTATATACGAAGTATATACGACCCCCCTCTACTTAGCTTGAGGTATGTCCTCATAGATTAGAGAGAAAACGAGAAGACATAACTCATACTGAGTATTGACGATCCTATACTACAACGGTCGAATAAGGAATGGAAGAAGGAAGAATGAATGAATGAGAAGTCAATCGTCCCCCTATACTTAGAATGAAATAATCCTAAGTATAGCATGTTGTATATAATGCAGGGAGGGTCAATGGTGGGAATGAACAAATCACAACTCAGTCTATCTCCCCCTATGATTAGGGTAAGGTATTGATGAATCCCCATTCATCACTCTTTATTCCTTTATTTTAGCTACAAAACCCTTGTAAAACACCGTGTAGATACATGCAACTAGAATAATTTAGCAAATTACATGCATTGTGTAAATATTAATAATTAGCATGTTTTTGTGCAAAAATAAAGAATAAAGAGACGAAAAAAAGAAGGAGATATTTAGAATAAATATCGAGTGACCCAAACCCAAGGGAGGGCCAAGCATTGGCCAGACCGCAAAAGAATCCAAGTAGAGAGAGATATGGCCATTCCCAATAAAATGCTCCTTCATGTACATATTTTATTTTATTAAAATAAAATGAAAATAAAAATAAGTTTTTATTATTTTGTATATATTTATAAAAATAAAACTAAAATAAAAATGGGAAAATAAAAGAAAAATAAAATAAATAAAATTCTCTCTCATCAGTGTATATATACCATGTACAAACAATAAAATATGTATTTATTTTCCCCTTGTAAATAAATAATAAAAATCCAATAAAAATCATTTTATATTCCATATTTTATGATGGAAATAAATAAAATATAAAATTTGAATAAATATACATAAATAAAATATGAAAAATAAAATTAAAAAATACATAGGTAAATATACATGTATATAATAATAATATAATATAAATACCTAATTTATTTTTCATAAAAATATATAAATAACACTAAAAAATTCTTTGAAAATAAATAAATATTTTTCATTTTGTAAATATTTTGAGATGAGGTCATTTCCTATTTTATTTTGATTTTTCAAAATAATTTCCAATGGAATTTTTCCATTGGTCCACGAGGGATTGTTGACCCCCGGTCAACTCTCTTCCCTGGACCACTTTTGACCCGGACCCGACATTCGACCAGACTTCGCCCAATTTTCCCGAATTGGTCCGATCACCATTTGTCCAAACCCCGTTCTCCGATTGATTTCAATGATCCATGAACTTCGCCCGCCATTCCATCTTGGGGTCCGAGTCTCGATTTGCTCGCCCGATCCCCAATTTTTTGGACCCCTGCCCACTATTTAAGCTCGTCGGAGCTCATCTTTTTCCGCATCTTTGGCAATCCCCCTCACCGCCAATGAGCTCCTCATCTTCGCCTGATTGACAACAGCGTGAGGACGAGTTGCGGGGAGGACGCGAGCGGTGGGAGCCACTGATCCGGCGATTTTCACCGCCATGCTCCGTCGCAAGGTGAGCCCGAGCCTCTGGCCCCGTCGAGCCATCAAGGCGACGACCCCGGAGGTCCCCGACCTCCATCCTAGACGATTGTGCCCACCATTTAGGTCAGATCTCGTTTAGTCTCGTTTAATTTTAGAGTTTCCAGATTCGCGCCGCCGACCTTCGCCGGCCAACCCACTTCACTTCGACCTTCCATTCAGCCTTCCGACCGCCCTACCACCATCATCAGACTTCCCTCCACCTTCTCCACCCTTCCATTCACCCTAACTCGCCCCGGAGCAGGTTCATCTCCCTCCTCCGCCGTCGCCTCACCGGAGGGCGCCACCCCCACCTCACACGACCATCAATTTTACCCGCTAACGGGTCGAGGCACTTTGCCCTCGACCCATGAATTGTTATGTACAGGTCTGCAGGTCAAAGGACCCCATCCGGGTGTCCAAATGTTCAGGCACAGAGGATCCAAGCCTGCATCACCGCCGGGACCCTCTTAGGCCTCCCGGCCCCATCAGAGTCGTTCACCCACTGCGGACGACATCGAGCATCACTTCGACCAACCTAGCAGCATCTGAGGAACCCTCCAGCGCACGTATTGGGCCGGTGAAGTTCGCCAGCGAGCTGTTCTTGGAGGAGCTTCAACCACCGTCCGTTCGAGCCTCTCGCCCAGTTCAGATTTTGTCCATCCATTCGCGAGGAGCTAGCAGCCGTCAGATCATCTGAGGACCTCATCTGGAGCGTCCATCGACGAAGGGGTACCACACACCTCAGTCGTCCGATCACACGTGGACACCCCTCGTCCGTCAGATCATAATAAAGGGGTAATTTCACTTAGACCCCTGTCCTTTTTGTATTTGTCGTTTAGTCCTTTAAATAGTTTTAGTAGTTCTTTTTATTTTGGGACATTTGCATCTAGGACCTTAGGTTTATAGTATTTGTAAAACAGTCCTTGTTTGTGTGAGACACGTTGATAACACGAGATATCTTGCGAGGGTCACTATAAATAATATGAAAGGTGTCGTTGAGGCGACCACTCACAAGACACCCGGGTTGATCAGCAATTAACGCACAATCCAAAGAATACAACAATCAAGCTCAAAAATAAATGTGAATTAATCTTTATTTACTCTACCATAAAATGTATAGGGAACAAGAATGTAGAGGTCAAACCACATAGAGCAAACCAAAATGCAATAGCCTACATGTATCTCAGAGTCATCCTTGTGTGGGTTTTGAATTTTAAATATTTATTTATTATTATTATTATTATTTTTAATATAATAATTAAGTAATATATAAATATATATAATATATAAATATATAAATTATGTATACCCATAGAGGGTTAGTAGATGGCTTATAAATCATATAATATATATAGGTATCTATAAGTATAATAAAAGATATACATATATATCATTATATATATTTTTTATTTATATATATATTAGGGTTAACAAATAGATATAAGAATACATATAAATAATTAGATATATATATATATTAATTTTTTTTCCATTTTAAGAAATATATATATATATACATAAAGGGGTATTATAATATTTACAAAAATACTCAAAAATAGTCAAAAATGCAGGAACAAAGTCTTTTTGGGATTTTCATGGGTTTTTGCTATTTTTGTGATTTTTGGGCATTTTTGAAAATATTTTTAGTATTTTTAAATAGATAACTAAAAGCAAACAGTGGAATAGGTTCTGGCTGCTACAAAAATAGACCTTAAAAATAGCTAACAGCCTCAAATATTTTCCACACTATTTTTCTAATAAAGATAATAAAACAAAGCATAAATAGGGCCAATGTTTATAATTTTCTGATTTTTCTTTGATTTTTTATATTTTTCTGAAGTTTTTAGGTATTTTTGAATTTTTAAGGTTTTCCTTTTGAGATTTTTAGGGGTTTTTGGACTGACACTAGTATAGGTCAATATACACCATAGGTAATTTTTTTGGAATTTTTCGAGGCATTTTCATATTTTTTTAGGATTTTATAAGTTAGACAGTGAATAAAAGACATGTTTTTGATTTTTAATAAATGCGAAAATGTAACAAAATAAAAAACTAAAAATTAAGCATGCAAGCACAACCAAACAGGAACTTAAGTCTATTTTTGCAAGATTTTTCGATTTAAAATGGAGCAAAAAATAAATAGACAAAACATTCAAAAATTAAATTGCCTAGCAGGGGTATTTTTGCAAATAAAATATCTCTCAGGGGCATACATGCAAAAATCACAATAAAAATACACGTTGACTTTTATTTTCAGGACTATTTTGTAATTACAGAAACCCGGCGGGGTTTAAATGTAAAATTCACGCGCCTCACGTGGGTGCTGCACGTGAGGCGCGGAGGGACTAAAGTGTAAATATGAAAACATCAGGGGGTCCAACTGCAAATTATACAATTTATTTACAACTTGACTTTTTATTTTATGTATTAAACTATAAATACAAAAAGGCGGGGGCTAGATGTGAAATTTACCCCCAACGTGGGCACTGATGGACGGCTGGATGCGAGTCACTTATACACGTGGCGCCTCCACATGAGCCGACGACGCTTCGCCGATGAGCGGTGCGGATTGGATCTCATGGGAGATCTGACGGTCTGGACAGGGCTCCATCGAACGGCTGGTCTTCAATCTGGGGGAACCTCCTTCATCCAACGGTGGAGAGCTCAGGTGCAAGAACAGGGAAGAACACTCGCCTTGGCGAGCTTCTTCCTCCTCGATTCCGCTCTCCAACCAATCATTGCTTCACTTGAGGGTCCAAGTAGCTTCCTGGCAGGGACCTCTATCTGCTGGAGGTTGTAGATTGGCCGGAGGTGCCCTGGAGCGGCGCCACATGCTCGGAGAATAAACGCAACTCCAGGTACCTCCGCCCACTGATAAATCGACTCCCGATGCTCCTTGGGGCATTTAACCTACACAGGAAGGGAGAGGGGCTCGAGGCGATGCTCCTTGACCCGGGGTTTGAAGCTGCGATGCAAAAATGAAGGTGGGCGGAGGGACTCCGGCGAACGGCGGAGGAGGAGCCCCGATTCGCCAAGACCTATGGTCCTGGCTTGGTACGAGATGATAGAACGATGGAGAACACGATGGGAATCGAGATGGGGTGCTTGGGGCAGTCGGAAACAGTAGGGTTCACGGTGAAGAAGTCGCCGGAGCAGAGCTCCGACGAACTTCGAATTTTGATTTTTAAGCTAAGGAGATTAACTACTAACTAATCTAACTACTGGAATGAAACACTAACATTAAAAGCTAACTAAAAACACATAAAAAGGCATCTCTTATACCTGGGGGCCTCAAGGTAGCAGGGCGGACGCCGTAGCTCCGTCGCGTCAAAATTCTCCGTCCTCCGGCCAAGTCGAGGCGCTGGGCGACTCCCCCTGTCACGAGGAATGGTCCAGGAGCAAGATCAAGGCGTTTGGTGGAATGAAAATGGCCAAATATGAGGAAGGAGGCGGAGCTCATTATTTATAAACATTGGCAAGAGGCCTTATTACCCGGCGATTATTTACTGATCCAATGAATATCTCGTTGATCTATGATTTTGGCAGGCATCATGGATGATCAGAGGACAAATCTTGTGAAGGAAGCGAGCCAGGATGATGGAAGGGATGGTCGCGAAAAATGGAGGAAAAACGGGGATTCGATAGTTTCAGAGGCGCCAGGCGAGGGATGGGAAAGTTGACTAGGGAGTCAACGAAGGCCGGCGCCTCATTGGGCCACGTCAGCCGCTACAAGATAAAACAGAAAATCTGATGGAAGATTGATTCATTTGACACCCTAAATGATTTTATTAATTTTTTCTTATAAAATAAAAAATGTGTATTTTCTCGTCTAGTATTTATTTATGATTTTTATTGAATTTTTCGAGATTTTTTATTATAGTTTTATTTGAATAATGTGTATATGTATGTATTTACATGTATTTTTGTGTATTTTATTTTTAGTTTGTTTATTTTCTTTTATTATTTTATTGGCTTATTTTATAAATTTATAATTTATTTTTGTGAATATAAAGGTATTTTTATTTAATTTTTAGGAGTTTATTTACATTTTTAAAGAAATAGGTATAGGTATGTTGTAGGTATCCTTATAGGTCTTTTACCTATGTATTTTGTATACTTAATTTATTTATTGTATTTTCTTGATTTTTATTTTAGATTTACATTTTTAATGAGTTATGTATAATGTATACATTATTATAAAAATATAAAAGAATAAAGGAACCAAGGAATAAAATCCTTTTTTATTTATGTATAGGTTTGTAGCATAGGTATTTTGTCCATGAATTTGTAGAGTTATTTTATTTTACAAATTGTTTTTTTGGTTTTCTTTAACTTCTAATATGTGTATGCATTATATACATTATTTCCAGAATTCTAAAAATATGAATTTATACAAATAATGAATATTGAATAAAATGAATATTTTAATCAGTCCTATATACAAGGAGGGCCAAAAACCTAACTTCTGCATATGGACTCCAAAATTTATGAAACCAATTTTATAAAATAGTTCTTGGAATGCTATATACAATTAAAGGTGAGTTTGGTGATTTGGAGTTTTTATTTGCAAGATATGGGTCTGTGAAGTTGAGATTTTGGCTTTTTATTCTATGTATAAAATGTACACTGGGTATTATTTTTGCACAAACTTAATTTTGTATTTTTATTTACATTATTATCTACAACTTTCATGTGCAAAGTTTCTTTATTTGATGAAGAAATAATTAGGTACAAAATAAGTGCCAAAAAATGCATAAATGAATGAATTAATAAATGAGGTATTTATTGTACACTGGCCCTTATCTCCCCCTACTTTATTCCTTGTCGACCATTACCAAGCTGGCCTTGGTCTCAGGGTTTGGGTCATAAAATATTTACAATATTTTATTCCTTTTTCTTTTCTTCTCTTTATTCTATAATTTTGGCATTAAGAACCTTATTTATTGTGTAATTAATACAATGAATCATGAATGCTATTATGTACAATTTGATGCTATTTATATGCATTTGCTGGGGTTTTTGAGGCCAAAATGATAGAATAAAGGTGATGAAATGGAGATTCATCACCCCCTATACTTGCCTTTGCTAGTCCCTAGCAAACACTTATGCAATAAGTACAAAAAGAATGAAGAAAAGAAGAAGGAAAATGAAAGAAAGGTAAAGTGAATAGGGGTGCTTTCCGTGCAATGCATGTCTTTACAAAATCTGAATTTGGAGCTCCTGTCAGACCATGGGTGTGAATGTGTGTGGAACCTAGTCGGGAACCAGCTCTAAAGTACAACAGCCTTCGATAGTCACAGAACTCGGTTCAACCCACCTCAATAGCCAGGTCAGAACGAGTCTACATCTTACGCAAACCCTTATAACTATGAAGCTCACTTGTACGGTGTAAGTGATAGTGGCCCTCCCCAACTGAAATGATAAAGGAGCTGACTTCTCCAGAATGACAACCCAATGATTCCCCAATCCAACAGCTCTTTCCTCGAGGAGCAGGGTATTCCCTTCTAAGTTCAAGTGGCAACCAGCTCAAGAGGGGGGGGTGAAGAGAAGAATGGACGGTAGCCAGTGTAGCTACCTATCCCGGGATGCAAGACCAGTGTAGTCAAGTCATCCAGCTGCAGGCTCACATATTTGTCTTTGGAACTCAAGCTTGCTTATTGACTTTGTGCATACTTTGCAGGCATTTTATTTTTGTACAGGCCTGACCAATTTTTTTTTTCAACATACTATTCACAGCAGCATTTACATAAGGAGTTTTTCCTCTTGAGCCAGTAGACTATCCCTCTTTTGAAGCTTTATCGCAACCCACAATCTCCTGCCTTTAGACCTCATGGCTATTGGACCAGGTTGGGGTGCACTTCCCTCCCTAGACGAGGACGAATGTTTCCACCCGTGTGCGTCTCAGACTGGCAAATCCAACCCCCTCACCACTCCAACTGAGTTGAGCCAAGTGAAAGGTGCAAGTGTCCAAGTTAGGTCACGGTCGGTAAGAGTCATATGTGTGTCTCGAAAAGTTCTACTTAGTCTACTGAGGTGACTTGAACCCAGCACTGATTTCTCAAAGAATTAAGTCTGCATAGACCTGAAGTACCTTAAACCTAGTTTCCATAAGGTTCCAGTGCAGTTAGGTGCGGTAAGGTCCAACCAAGCTCCAATTTGAGACTTTATTAGACTGATTCAATTATCAAGCTCACTCAAAAAAGAATATGAATGGTATGCTTATGCTATGCACAATGAATGATGCAAATTTTTCACAAAAAGTTTGAAAGAATCAAAGAATGTCTTTACACAAAGAATTATTGCAAATAAACTAAGAACTGGATATATACAAAAAGTATATACAATTATTTATACGGGCGTGCTGCTTTCTTTACGAAAAGTTTGAATTTCTAAAAACTTTACAGGTTTGAATGAAGTGTTTTATTTAGGTTTTATTGCAAGACTTGTATGTGTCTTATTCAGGACTTACAAGTATTTGTAATGGTGTTCTTATTAGTTTTTGAAAATAATTTAGCAAACAATAGTACACAATAATTTTCGCAATCATTTACACACATCTGAAAACTATTTTTGCAAAGATTTTTCACACTATATATACAATTTTCACAATAGTTTTGGCAAGCATTTTTCAAAACATTTGCACATAGATTTTTCAAATCCTTTCTTTCACACAAAGAAAAAGTTTTTCAATCAACATAGTTTTCACACATTTGAAATCATTTTACATCAAATTTTTTTCAAAACTGGTCACACTATTTTTCAAATCATACTATATAGGTCTCTGATTTATTAATCAGTATATACAAAAGAAGAAAAATTGTATTTGATGTACAATATGGTTTTGGTTCTTTTAGACTTTATTTGGGCTTATTTATTATTTACAAATGAGAGATTTTTGTGCGGACTCCTCAGACTTACTTGAGAATCATTTTCACAAGGGTTTTGAAAACTATAGTCCAAGATAATTTTGCAAACATGTTCACGCATTTGAAAATCCTCTTACAAAGGTTTACACAGCATAGATAGATTTTTCAAAACAAGTTTGTCAATCAAAATTTCACAATCATTTGAACACTGATTTTCACACATTTTGGTTTCACTCAAAGAAAAAAAATTTTACACACAAAACTAATTTTTCAAAGGTTGAATACTTGTACACACTATTTTCACACAAATTTCACAAGATTTTTTCAAAAGAGAATGTTTTGCACAAAACACTTTTCTGACTCAGTAATCAGTACACGTATAAAGAGTCTGAGGAACTCACAATCATCTTTCATTATTATAAACCTACTTTTTACATTTTATTTTATGTTAAAGTGATATTTTATTTTTTTGTATGAGTTATGTCTTTTAGTATATACATGGTATATATGACCCCCCTATACTTAGCTTGAGCTATGACCTCATAGATCGAAAGGAAAAGCAAAGACATAACTCGTACTGAGTATAGATAGATCTAAAGAATAAATATGAAAGAAGTGAATGAATGAGAAGTTGACCGTCCCCCCTATACTTAGGATCAAATAATCCTAAGTATAGCAGACTGTACAAAAAGCGGGGAGGGTCAAGGGTGGGAATATACTGATCGTACTCAGATTGTCTCCCCCGATACTTAGGGTAAGATACTCCTAAGTATAGACAAGAAGAGAAGACAATGGAGAGGATCGGACCGAAATGAAAACTCTAGGTGCACATCCCCCCTATACTTAGGACCAAGTACGTCCTAAGTATAGAAAACTGTCTACAAGGGCGGCACCTTTTAGATAGAAAAAGAAAATAGAAAAGGAAAAGAAGAAAAGAACAAAAGTAGAAAATCAGAGAAATAGTGGTTGGAGTACGTCGTCTGAATCTTTCGATGTTGCAGGTGCTATGGAGATATCATCGTGGTGCACTAGCTGGATAGAGTCTACAACGGCCAAGAATGCATCTGGTTCAAGGTAAGGCTTCAGTAGTTGGCCGTTGACGACGAAGGGCTGTGCGTTAGGGGACAATTCTGATATAGCGATGCTTCCATTGTCACGCACTTCACATACTCGGAATGGCCCTGTCCACTTACTCTTTAATTTGCTTGGGAATATCCGCAACTTTGCATCAAATAGCCACACTTTCTGTCCAACGTCGAAGGTCTTTCGTCTGATGTGTCGGTCATGCCAGCGTTTCACCTTCTCCTTGTACATTAAGGTGTTATCGTATCCATAGTCTCAGAATTCCAAGAGCTTGTTTAGATCGTCTTTTCTCTTCTGACCACTTCTGCGTGAGTCCAAATTACAACTGTTGATTGCCCAAAGAGATTTGTGAATTAATTCCACGAGCAGATGGCATGGTTTCCCATATACAAGACGGTAGGGCGACATACCCAAGGGAGACTTGTAGGCGGTTCGGTAAGCCCATAGAACTGAGTCCAAGAGTTGAGACCAGTCTTTTCTGTTTGGCCTAACAAGTTTTTACAATATGGTCTTGATTTCTCTGTTTGATAACTCTGCAATGCCATTGGTCTGGGGATGATAAGGAGACGCGCCACGGTGATCGATGTCGTACTCCTTCGTTAACTTCTTGACCTCTTTGTTGATGAAGTGGCTGCCCCCATCTGATATGAGAATCTTTGGTATCCCAAACCGCGAAATGATGTTCTTCTTCAGAAACTGGCAAACTGTTTTGTTGTCGGCGGCTCGGGCGGGAATAGCTTCAACCCAACGACTCACGTAATCGACGGCAAGAAGGATGTGGTCAAAACCTTGACTGTTAGGGAACGGTCCCATGAAGTCAATGCCCCATGCATCGAAAACGTCAGCTATCTGAATGATTTTCAGGGGCATTGAATCTTTGGCAGTGAGTGTACCTTTCAGTCGCTGACAGTCAATACATCTTTTGACAAACTCTGCTGCATCCTTGAATAATGTGGGCCACCAGAAGACACACTGTAGAACTTTTGCTGCCGTACGATCTCCAGAGTGATGTCCACCAGATTCGAGCGAATGACAATGCTCGAGGACACTAGATTGCTCCATCTGAGGGATGCACCTGCGCCAAATACAATCTGCTCCTTCTCTGAATAAAAGAGGATCCTCCCATTGGTAGAAGCGGATGGTCGACATGAGTTTGTTCTTCTGATTCTTCGTCCAATCCGAAGGTATTACCCCAGAGGCGAGGTAATTGACAATATCAGCGTACCAAGGGAGAGAATCCACAGCTAAGATGGCTTCGTCAGGGAAGGTTTCTGTGATAGGTGCATTGCTTAGAGGAGGCTCATGCTGCTCTATTCTGGAGAGATGATCTGCTACCACATTCTGAACTCCAGGCTTGTCCTTGATTTCCAGATCGAATTCCTGGAGGAGAAGGATCCAACGAATCAGTCTTGGCTTAGCATCCTTCTTCTGCTGTAGGTATCAGATAGCAGAGTGGTCCATGAAAATTGTGACTTTTGATCCCAACAAATAGGATCTGAACTTTTCTAAGGCGAAAACCACAGCCAGCAATTCTTTCTCTGTCACTGTATAATTTCTCTGTGCTTCGTCTAATGTTCTGCTGGCATAGTGAATGGCATAGGGCACCTTGTCTTTTCTTTGCCCAAGAACAGCTCCGACTGCAAAATCTGACGCATCGGTCATTATCTCAAAGGGAAGAGTCCAGTTAGGAGGCTGCAAGATTGGAGCCTGAGTGATAAGCTCCTTCAATTGATTGAAAGCAAGGACAACCGGCTGATCAACAATGAACTCGGTTTCCTTGCACAAAAGTTCTGTCAGAGGTCGGGCGATGCAGCTGAAATCCTTGATGAATCGTCTGTAAAATCCCACATGCCCCAGGAATGACCTCACATTCTTCACTGACTGAGGTGGCTGAAGATTTAAAATGACATCCACCTTTGCTGGGTCGACTTCCATGCCACATTTGGAAACGACATCGCCCAGCACAATACCTTCAGTAACCATAAAGGGGCTCTTTTCCCATGAGAGCACTAGATTGACTTCACGGCATTTCTGAAGCACTTTGTCTAGGTGCTCAAGGCAAGAATCGAAGCTATCACCGTAGACAGAGAAATCGTCCATGAACACCTCGAGAAAACTGCCTACCATCTCGGCGAAGACTGCTAACATGCATCTTTGGAAGGTTGCAGGTGCATTGCATAATCCAAAGGGAATCCTCTTGAAGGCGTAGGTGCCGAACGAGCAAGTGAAGGTAGTCTTCTCTTGATCCTCAGGGGCGATCGCCACTTGGTTGTACCCGGAGTACCCATCCAGAAAGCAAAAGAACTCCTTGCCTGCTAATCTCTCCAAGACTTGATCAATAAATGGCAAGGGGAAGTGGTCCTTCTTGGTTGCTGCATTAAGCCGGCGGTAGTTAACACACACCCGCCAGGATGTCGGTACCCGAGTTGAAATTTCCTCTCCTTTATCATTTGTAACCACGGTAAGCCCGGATTTCTTTGGAACTACATGCAGTGGGCTTACACATTTTGAATCGGAGATGGGATAGATGAATCTTGCGTCACACCATTTCGTGATTTCTTTCATAACGACGTCCCGAAGGTTAGGGTTCAGCCTTCTCTGAAATTCGCGGGACGGCTTGGCATCTTCTTCTAAATAGATATGGTGTGAACACAGAGCTGGATTTATCCCTCGGAGGTCTGATACGCTCCAACCAAGTGCCTTGCGGTTCTATTCTAGAACCTCGAGCAGTCGAGATTCCTGATCCGGATTCAGCCTGCCGCTGATGATGACCGGATACATTTGCTCTTCACCCGCAAGGAAAGAGTACTTCCGGCCTGCAGGAAGTGGCTTGAGTTCTGGCTTTGATCTGTCCACTTTATCTGTCACTTGAGATACCATGCTGGTGGTGGAATGGACTTTGAGGCTACTACCATCCTCATCATCCTGTTGAGATCCCGGAGATGCACCGAACGGTTCTGCGCTAAGCTGATCATGTTCGGTCTGGAGTGAATGCTCAAGAAGATGCGACTGCATCTGAGAATCTGTCTCCCAAAAATCATCGGAGCATCTGCTGACTACGCTTTCCAAGTCCTCCTCAAGAGTGAGGATTTCTCGGGTCCATGGATTGTCCAATGATAACTCTGAAGCTCTGATCTCCGCGATGAAATCACAGTCTGCTTCTGATACTGCTTGGCTCTCATCAGTTGTGGCATTCAGCTCTTTGTTCATGTTGATCGTTATTTGCTGGGTGTTCGAGCTGAAAGTGATCTTCCCAGACCCATAATCAACTACGGCACCTGAAGTACGGAGGAATGGTCTGCCAAGGATGATAGGGGTCTGGAGTAGGGGTGCAGGAGATTCCATATCAAGGAGTACAAAGTCAGCTGGGAATTTCATTTCCTACACCTTAACTACCACGTCTTCCAACAGACCTCGGGGCCGCTTGACGGATCGGTCAGCGAACTGAAGGATCATGTGTGTTTGCTTGAGCGGTCCCAGCCCGAATTCTTGCATTATGAACGAGGGCAGAAGGTTGATGGAAGAACCACTGTCAAGAAGAGTACGCTCGAAGACCTGGTCAAAAATCACACAACTGATCAGAGGTGCTCCTGTATCATGCTTTTTCTGGGGGAGGTTGCTGATAGCTGCAACTGTGGCCATGGATAGAACGTGCTTTCCTACTTCTCGGCGTCTGTTGTCTTGCGTTGGGCGACGCCAGTTAGTACATGCCTCTTTCAGTCCTTTCTTTACAGCTGGCATGTATTCCACGGCATTCAACAAGGGAATCTCAACAGTCAATTTATCCAAAATATCCACAACACCTGGATCAGACAATGCCTTTTTTCGTTTTGCAATTTTTTTGGATTTTTGTATTGCATGCGGAAAAGGAATATTTACACCACTAGAAGGAAAATGAGAGTTCTTATTTACATCAAAATCATTGCCCACAGAATGTTGTACATCCGGACTACAAAAAGGAGTACAAGCTGGATCTGAAAATACTGGTGCTTCGGGGCGATCAAAAAGGGTAGCGTCGGCTCCATCGGCTGGCGAGGGATCGGCTACTGTTGGCGGCTCCTCCAAGGCTGGCGCGGCTTCGCTTCTGCTACAAGCTTCTTTTTGGTGTTTTTGCTTTTGCTGATTTTTTTGTGTTTTTGGCTGGAGTTGCTTCTAGCAAGGCACGACGGCTGGACTGGCTTTTCCTTCTTCTTCCTCCTCACCCGCCCCTGGAGCTGGCACGGCTGATGCGGAAGATGACGATCCACCTGTTTCTTTATTCACCCCACTGGTAGTAGAAGGCGGAGGCAAGGCCCTACCGCTCCTGAGAGTAACAGCATTAGAATAAACAGTAATATCGTTACCAGACACGGACAGGACATCACATTCTACCTGCTCTTTCTTCTTGAAATTGTTGGGGTTGGCTTCGACCTGCGCCGGAATAGTGGTTCGGGTGGCGGTCAGGTCATCAAGCCGTTTTGTCATCTCCGCTAGCCCTTTAACAAGCTGGGCTAGACACTCCATGGTGGAATTTGGAGGGGACATTTCCGAAGATTCAGCGTGCATACCACGCTGCTGTTGGGTAGATGGGTGGGGAGGCTGTTGTTGGTGGTGTTGCTGTGATGGTGTAGGAAGTTGAAGCTGTTGGTAAGAAGGAGAAGGATACTGCTGATATTGTGGAGAGGGGGCAGCCGCGTACTGGTGATACGGCTGTGGGTGGCGGTACTGCGGCTGCTGTTGATAAGGAAAATTCTGCCTTCACTTATGTGTAAACTGGGGAGGCTGCTGGTGTTGCTGGTGAGGCTGAGAGGTTTGACCAAAACGACCACCCTGAGGTTGGTGGTACTGCCGGTTGGCAAATTGCTGACCCTGGGGTTGTCCCTGAGGACGGGTCGGCAGTGCATCATTACTCCATACCCTATTGACTTCTTGGATCAGGGGTGGTGGTGGGGAAACTGGATCAGGAATAGAAAGGAACTCTGGCTGGTATACGACCATCTGCTGCTGCGGCGGGCCCTAGTTGGGCGCCTGCATGTAGTACACGTGCTGGACTGCCGGTGGCTGCTGGCTTGGCTGAGGCTGATGCTGCGGTTGCTGCTCGTCCTTCTTCTCAGCGGGAGCGTCTGATGGTGTAGCCGACTGGACAGAGTTGATCGTGCCAGCCAACAGTCGAGGTACTTGTTGATCTGATCTAGCTTATCCAGGTTCTGGGTCCTCTTCTCGATCACAGCGAGTTTCTCGAGGTCCTGTGATCGCTTCTCAATGATATCTACTTTAGAGAGATGGCCCCTGATGATGCTGAGGTTGGAGCTCTCATCTCTCTCTGCTTCCTTGGATGCAGCCATGTGAACTTGTTTCTGGAGGTTCTGGGGCTGCTTCTGGTATGCCTTGGATGAAGAGAGGGCGGCCTCTCCTTCGGCCATTTCTTCAAAAATCTGCCAGACAACATCTTCATCCTTGTTGAAATGGGAGCCCCCACATGCTACGTCCATGAGCCTTTGGCTTTCAATGTTTAGTCCCCCAAAGAAATGTTGGACCAATCTAGTCTTAGGGATCTCATGGTGGGGACACTTCTCCTGCAGATCAGTAAATCTCTCCCACGCCTCGTGTACTGACTCATGTGCTCCTTGGGAGAAATTACTGATACGGGCTCGCATCTGGTTGAGCCAACCGAGAGGGTAGTATTTGTGCAGGAAGGCGGACTTCAACTCCTCCCAGGTCGTCACGACCTTTCCCAAATGATTGACCCAATAGAGGGCCTTGTCCTGTAGACTGAAGGGGAAAGCCATCATCTTTACAATGTCCAGAGGGACATTGGGATAGTGTGTGGTACGGCAAATGCGGGAGAATTGCTGCAGGTGAATGTACGGCTCTTCGTTTGTGTTTCATGAAAGGCAGGGAGAAGGGCTATGAACTGGGGCTTCAGCTCAAAGTGAGCGTGTACCGGTGGAATGAGAATCCACTCGGTCATCTGACTATCTCCCGTATTGTATGTTTCTTTGAGTGTCGGCTTCGGTGGTGGTAATTCAAGGTCATCATCAGGAGGATCACCACCTCCACCTCCACCTCCTCCTCCCCTGCCTCCTCTGCCTCTGCCTCCTCCTCCATCGTCATGGTTCATCATGTCATTCAACATATCCTGGAATGCGGTTTGTGTGAGGGTCTGCTCGGTCAGCTGCTGCTGTATGGCCTGGATATATGCCAGCAACTGTGCATTAACTTGGTTCTGATCTGGCACCTGTCCCTCTGGTGGTGGCTGTTGACCCTTGCCCTTTCCTCCTGGCGCCATGTCAGGGTCTGAGTCGGACGAAATGAACTCCGGAGTAGTCTCCAGGGCTCGCACTGTCTTCTATCTGCATAATGAGATGGCCCGAATCAGATCACTTGCAATTAATGTTCAGCTGCCGTGATGAAGCTGGAATTCAGGTCAACCCCAGCATGTTGTGAATGGGAAAGGGATGTAGACTGTAATGGACTCCCATTCACAACGGCGAAAGCGGGACAAAAGTGATCCCAGTTTATTGGGTGGCCACGAGAAAGGTAGAAAATGAGGAGTCTGGAGTTCGATCCGCGAAGTCCAGATCGGGTTCTCGGGAATCGCCTCGAAGTTATTGGCGGAGTTGAGTCCATGGAATCGATGTGGGTGTCGACATGGTCCCGACGAAACAATCCATGGTTCTACTTCGCGAAGCACAAGAGAATGTCGGATCGTTGGAAGAATGATACGATGGTCAACGAGGAATAAAAGGAGTGTAAAACAGTAGAAAGGCTCGGTTGAGCGGGGTGGTCAAAGGGAGAAACAACAAAATGTGCGCAAATGTGCGGGACTTGATCTTTGAACCTTAATCTAGATCCATACAAACACAATACAAAATCGGGTTCACCAACTCACGCCATGTGAAGCCGTGAAAGCTCGGCTATTATTATCTTTTCATTTTTAGAGTTGTGTTTTTCAGGCATATCTTATAACAAGTCCTTAGTACGCTACCCTATAGGAGAGAGAGTACTGCCGGAAGAGTATCCCGTACTTGTCCTCCTCCTGTGTAACCTGTAGTCTGTACTTTTTGGAGTCCTTTTAACTCTTCCTGGATCCCTACTCAGCCAAAGAAAAGAGAGAGGAAGCCGATAGGCGAAACCAATACTTCGGTTCTTGCTCGCAACAAAATCACCCGTGAGCGTGCAAGAACCTACTCGGACGCAGGACGATGAGACAGACACCCCCGTGAAGGCGTGGCCTATGCTCAATACTTCGGACAGGGTCGATGCTCTCACAACAGAGAGTCACGATTGGTGACCAAGTCCTACTTGCCTACGTACGATAGAAGCGCCATTACTTCGGAAATCCAGGCGATACACAAGGCAGTTGCAGACTGGGTTTTGGGCTTTAATCCTTAGGGGTCACACTTGCTCAAGGGAGTAGGGTTTTGGTCCCCCTCCAAGGTACCTGAAAACAATGAGGGCTTTATGAACCTGGTACAATGATAGTCCATTACGAATTTTAATTAAGGTCAAAGTTTATTTAGCATTCCCCTTGTTTTAATTTTTGGGTTTTCACTTTTTTTGGATCTGTTTTCATACCAGCGCCTAACGTTTTTGTATATTTTCATTTAATTCGTAGGTGCTCAAAATCAGAGGGAGATAGCGGAAAAGTCGTGCAAGTGGTTCCATGATGGAAATCTCACCATTGAACCGAATGATTCATGCTGAGTTAGAAGACATACAGTGCATCCTAGCTCTCTCCATGTGGTATGCAAAACAAAATTTTTAAACCTATCTACATGTCGGTATGCAAGGCACAAAATCGTCCTAAACATAAGCTGCTATTAACGTGAAGAACCATAAGTCGCTCATTCATCTCTAGCCCGAAGGGTCCGATCTTGGCTCACCCCTCCTCTGTACTCAACACACTTGAGCTTAGGAGAAAGCGCTTTACAGGGCTCGTTGCGGCACAAGGGCTAAGAGATAAATGAACGGCTTGTTTAAGTTTGACTAGATCCAAGCGAAGTAGACTATAGAAATATGCATTCTTATTAATGTTTGGACCTAGATACAGAGTCAAGCAACCTATATCTAGAGGCTCCAAGCACATAAAACAAAATAAAAGAAAAGCGGAAAGCTCAAAACTTCGGAAAACAAAATAAAAGAAGGCGATGAAAACTCGAAAAAGTCGCGGTGAGGCCCCCAGGTGAACAATCACCCGGGCACTGGACCTCATTGTGAAGAGTAGAGTCTTGTTTAATTACATGCCAAAAGTGTCTCTCTCTCACCATAAATTACAAAAATAATCCTAAGTGTCTAGCTCTCACTAATGCCCATCTCTTTGCTTCCTTGGTGCTCTCTCCAGATGGTCATGAGAAGAAGACCATCCTCCTCCAAGCTTGGCTGCATTGGCCTCCTAAGAAGCCATCCTTGCATGGCGGGCCCTTGCATCAAAGTCACAAAAAGAATGCATTAGTAGAGATCAATCAATCAAATGGAGAAGATGTAATAATCACAATAAATAAATAAATGAAGCATGGTGATTAATAACAATAAAAATAGCTGCTCACAAAAAGGAATGATAAATCAAGAATTTTTTTTATACAAGAATGACAAAATAAATTAGGCTATGCTCATTGCTCCTCGGCAACGGCGCCATCTGATAACACGAGATATCTTGCGAGGGTCACCATAAATAATATGAAAGGTGTCGCTGAGGCGACCACTCACAAGATACTCGGGTTGATCAGCAATTAACCCACAATCCAAAGAATACAACAATCAAGCTCAAAAATAAATGTGAATTAATCTTTATTTACTCTACCATAAAATGTATAGGGAACAAGCATGTAGAGGTCGAACCACAGAGAGCAAACCAAAATGCAATAGCCTACATGTATCTCAGAGTCATCCTTGTGTGGGTTCTGAATTTTAAATATTTATTTATTATTATTATTATTTTTTAATATAATAGTAAAGTAATATATAAATATATATATAATATAAATATTTTAATTATGTATACTCATAGAGGGTTAGTAGATAGCTTATAATTCATATAAAATATATAGGTATCTATAAGTATAATAAAAGATATACATATATATCATTATATATATTTTTTTATTTATATATATATTAGGGTTAATAAATAGATATAAGAATACATATAAATAATTGGATATATATATATATTAATTTTTTTTCTTTTTAAGAAATATATATATATACATAAAGGGGTATTATAATATTTACAAAAATACTCAAAAATAGTCAAAAATGCAGGAACAAAATCTTTTTGGGATTTTCATGGGTTTTTACTATTTTTGTGATTTTTGGCATTTTTGAAAATATTTTTAGTATTTTTAAATAGATAACTAATTGCAAACAGTGGAATAGGTTCTGTCTGCTACAAAAATAGACCTTAAAAATAGCTAACGGCCTCAAAAATTTTCCACACTATTTTTCTAATAAAGATAATAAAACAAAGCATAAATAAGGCCTGAGTTTAAAATTTTCTGATTTTTCTTTGATTTTTTATATTTTTTTGAAGTTTTTAGGTATTTTTGAATTTTTAAGGTTTTCCTTTTGACATTTTTAAGGGTTTTTTGACCGACACTAGAATAGGTCAAAATACACCGTATGTAATTTTTTTGGAATTTTTCGAGGCATTTTCATATTTTTTTTGGATTTTATAAGTTAGACAGTGAATAAAAGACATGTTTTTGATTTTTAATAAATGTGAAAATACAACAAAATAAAAAACTAAAAATATAGCATGCAAGCACAACCAAACATGAACTTAAGTCTATTTTTGCAAGATTTTTCGATTTAAAATGGAGCACAAAATAAATAGACAAAGCATTCAAAAATTAAATGGCCTGGCTGGGGTATTTTTGCAAATAAAATATCTCTCAGGGGCATACATGCAAAAATCACAATAAAAATACACGTGGACTTTTATTTTCCGGACCATTTTGTAATTACAGAAACCCGGCGGGGTTTAAATGTAAAATTCACGCGACTCACGTGGGTGCTGCACGTGAGGCGCGGAGGGACTAAAGTGTAAATATGAAAACATCAGGGGGTCCAACTGCAAATTATACAATTTATTTACAACTTAACTTTTTATTTTAGGTATTAAACTATAAATACAAAAAGGCGGGGGCTAGATGTGAAATTTACCCCCAACGTGGGCGCTGATGGACGGCTGGATGCGAGTCACGTATACACGTGGCGCCTCCACATGAGCCGATGACGCTTCGCCGATGAGCGGTGCGGATTAGATCTCATGGGAGATCTGACGGTCTGGACAAGGCTCAATCGAACGGCTGGTCTTCAATCTGGGGGAACCTCCTTCATCCAACGGTGGAGAGCTCAGGTGCAAGAACAGGGAAGAACACTCGCCTTGGCGAGCTTCTTCCTCCTCGATTCCGCTCTCCAACCGATCATTGCTGCACTTGAGGGTCCAAGTAGCTTCCTGGCAGGGACCTCTATCTGCTGGAGGTTGTAGATTGGCCAGAGGTGCCCTGGAGCGGCGCCACGAGCTCGGAGAAGAAACGCAGCTCCAGGTACCTCCGCCCGCTGATAAATCGACTCCTGATGCTCCTTGGGGCATTTAACCTGCACAGGAAGGGAGAGGGGCTCGAGGCGATGCTCCTCGACCCGGGGTTTGAAGCTGCGATGCAAAAATGAAGGTGGGCGGAGGGGCTCCGGCGAACGTCGGAGGAGGAGCCCAGATTCGCCAAGACCTATGGTCCTGGGTTGGTCCGAGATGATAGAACGATGGAGAACACGATGGGAATCGAGATGGGGTTCTTGGGGCGGTCGGAAACAGTAGGGTTCACGGTGAAGAAGTCGCCGGAGCGGAGCTCCGGCGAACTTCGAATTTTGATTTTTATGCTAAGGAGATTAACTACTAACTAATCTAACTACTGGAATCAAACGCTAACATTAAAAGCTAACTAAAAATGCATAAAAAGGCAGCTCTTATACCTGGCGGCCTCCAGGGAGCAGGGCGGATGCCGGAGCTCCGCTGCGTCAAAATTCTCCGTCCTCCGGCCAAGTCGAGGCGCTGGGCGACTCCCCCTGTCACGAGGAATGGTCCAGGAGCAAGATCAAGGTGTTTGGGTGGAATGAAAATGGCCAAATCTGAGGAAGGAGGCGGAGCTCATTATTTATAAACATTGGCAAGAGGCCTTATTACCCGGCGATTATTGACTGATCCAATGAATATCTCGTTGATCTATGATTTTGGCGGGCATCATGGATGATCAGAGGACAAATCTTGTGAAGGAAGCGAGCCAGGATGATGGAAGGGATGGCCGCGAAAAATGGAGGAAAAATGGGGATTTGATAGTTCAGAGGCGCCAGGCGAGGGATGGGACAGTTGACCAGGGAGTCAACGAAGGCCGGCGCATCATTGGGCCACGTCAGCCGCTATAAGACAAAACAGAAAATCTGATGGAAGATTGATTTATTTGACACCCTAAATGATTTTATTAATTTTTTCTTATAAAATAAAAAATGTGTATTATTTCGTCTAGTATTTATTTATGATTTTTATTGAATTTTCGAGGTGTTTTATTATAGTTTTATTTGAATAATGTGTATATGTATGTATTTACATGTATTTTTGTGTATTTTATTTTTAATTTGTTTATTTTCTTTTATCATTTTATTGGCTTATTTTATAAATTTATAATTTATTTTTGTGAGTATAAAGGTATTTTTATTTAATTTTTAGGAGTTTATTTACATTTTTAAAGAAATAGGTATAGGTATGTTGTAGGTATCCTTATAGGTCTTTTACCTATGTATTTTGTATACTTAATTTATTTATTATATTTTCTTGATTTTTATTTTAGGTTTACATTTTTAATGAGTTATGTATATTGTATACATTATTATAAAAATATAAAAGAATAAAGGAACCAAGGAATAAAATCCTTTTTATTTATGTATAGGTTTATAGCATAGGTATTTTGCCAATGAATTTGTAGACTTATTTTATTTTACAAATTGTTTTTTGGTTTTCTTTAACTTCTAATATGTGTATGCATTATATACATTATTTCCAGAATTCTAAAAATATGAATTTATACAAATAATGAATATTGAATAAAATGAATATTTTAATCAGTCCTATATACAAGGAGGGCCAAAAACCTAACTTCTGCATATGGACTCCAAAAATTATGAAACCAATTTTATAAAATAGTTCTTGGAATGCTATATACAATTAAAGGTGAGTTTGGGTGATTTGGAGTTTTTATTTGCAAGATATGGGTCTGTGAAGTTGAGATTTTGGCTTTTTATTCTGTGTATAAAATGTACACTGGGTATTATTTTTGCACAAACTTAATTTTGTATTTTTATTTACATTATTATCTACAACTTTCATGTACAAAGTTTCTTTATTTGATGAAGAAATAATTAGGTACAAAATAGGTGCCAAAAAATGCATAAATGAATGAATTAATAAATGAGGTATTTATTGTACACTGGCCCTTATCTCCCCCTACTTTATTCCTTGTCGACCAATACCATGCTAGCCTTGTTCTCGGGGTTTGGGTCATAAAATATTTACAATATTTATTTCCTTTTTCTTTTCTTCACTTTATTCTATAATTTTGGCATTAAGAAACCTTAATTATTATGTAATTAATATAATGAATCATGAATGCCATTATGTACAATTTGATGCTATTTATATGCATTTGCTGGGGTTTTTGAGGCCAAAATGATAGAATAAAGGTGATGAAATGGAGATTCATCACATGTGCATCAATACGTGAGTCTGTGGGTTATTTGCATTTTTAGTCATGAACTTTCTGCTTGTTACTGTTTACATATTTTTAAATAGGAATTGCATTTATACCCCTCTATGTTCCAGTCATGTGTGTTGCTCGTGCTTGATTGGGCTATTTGCATTGCAGGCCCTAGGCTTTTTAGGTTTGTTACTGTTTGTCTCTTAAACTATGTTTTCTTGCATTTAGGTCATTGCTTGCTATGTGCCTTGTTTGAGTTGAATAAAATATCAAATCAAATCCAAATCGAGTGAAATTTAGATGCGTGGCTTCTGCCACTGTGCAGAAAATTTCACTATTTTTTGGTACATTTTTTATGCTTTTTGTTATTTTTAAAAAATCAAAAACCTTGATTTTTTACTACTGTCTAACATAGAAAATCAAAGAAAAATATAAAACTTGATTTAAAAATTCTAAAAAAAAACTTATTTGTTTATTTTGTTGTTTTCCAGCTACTGTCCAATTTTTATCTCATTTGGACTTTTAAAACTCATAAAATTAAAAAACACTAAAAACCTTATAAAAATTCTTAAAATTTCTATGAAATTCAAAAATTTCAAACTCTTTTTCTGTAGCTTAGTTTTTGTATTTAATTTTCATAAAAACTACCCTCAGTTTTTTAGAGGCTAATTAGTTATTTTTAATTAGCCTATCAAATCTGACTGTACATTTTGTAAGTGTTTTCCCTTTTCTTAATTTTTATAAAATCGTATAAAAATCATAAAATTCTCAGGAAATAACTAAAAACACTAAAAAAGATAAAAAAACACAAAAAATGTTTTTATTTTATTTTTTGACTTTATTCGCAGTGTTTTATAAATATTTATTTGTTGGCTTTTTCACTTGTCTTTATATTTTCCTTATTATTAAAAATACAAAAAAATTAAAAACATTTAAAAATCCACCAAAAATACCTTTGTTTATTTTATTTTTATTTTTGACTACTTCGTAGGCCGTCTCGGCCATCTCGTGCTCCTTGTATTCGACCGTGGTAGCTATACAAGGTAAAGTAAGATAGCGAGACCGCTTTTTGATTGACTTATGTGATTTTTTTATATTTGGTGGTCTTGATTTTTCTTGATTGAGTCCCGCCTGAGAGGTTGAGGTCGCAATGACCATTGACACCTTCTTGCTTTAGTCGCTCGGGACGCTCATCAGAATGGCGTCGTTGCCAGGGAGCACGACTTAGTAGTCTTTGTTTTTCGTTTTTGTTCGATTTTGTTTTTCACGGCTTTTTCCGTGGCTTTTCTTCCATCTGCGGCTTTTCGTTGCTTTTTTTATTTTCTCTGTTTTTATTTTTATTTTTATTTTCTTTTCTTTATTTTATTTTGTTCTTGTTTGTTTTTATTTTGTGTAATTTATTTCCATTTTTGCATATATTTTCTTTTATTGCTTTTCTTTTATTTTTATAATAAACTGTGTCAGACATACATTTCTGTTTGATTTCATACGAGGGGCCCGAGGACCGAGTCAGCTTTTCCGGAAGCCGAAGCAACCGTGGGATACAGAGGCGGCTCTTTTCTGCGTAGAGCCGCAGGAGGATGCGAGGAACCGAGCAGGAGTGTGGGAGCCGCGGAATAACCACGTAGATAGTGTAGTTTAGTTTAGTTTTCTTTTCAGAAAATTTATTTGTAATAATACAGGGACAAAGACTTGGACTTTGGTGATATTGGGGTCTGTTTCGCCGAGCACCGGTGTGCTCGCGGAACCCCACCACTGTTTTGGTTTTGCTGCTTTTCTTTTCTTTGATTTCACATGGATTTCTATGCTTGAGCCCCTAGAATTAGAATTTTATTTCGTTGAGCCAGTTAGCCTTAGGTCCACAACCTTAATCAGAATATCTGTTCCTATAGATTACGTTTGGACTTAGGCAGATAAAATCAGTGCATCACGATAATAGGAGCTTCTGTTTAGGTCGGTTCTCGCCTTTGCATCCATATAGTTAGTTTATATTTATGCGCGGATCATAATTGGATGTAGACTGCTGGAGTCAGGTATGCCTTCTATCTCCTGCATGCATCATTGATTTTGTCACGCATCGGCTTTTCCGTTTTCCTCCCCCTATTTTTCTAGACTTAGGAATAAAAAGGAAATTGGAAAATTTGTTAGACGATTTTTGAAAAATACATAAAAAGAAAAACAATAAAATCGGGACTGCTAAACACACTTGACCCTAAAAGACACTTCACTTAAAAATCTGTCTTGGGGAGAGTAACCCCCTCCTTGTTTTGTTTAAATGAGCGAGAGAGTGACATGCATCCTAGGCTAGAGCCATATCAGATTTCTTGACAGACTACCAGCCTTTTATTCGGGACAGTCTGTTGGGAGTATTTGATTCCTATCAGCTCACGTAATCGCTCCGAAAGACTGACTTGATCACCTACATAAAATTGATAAGATAATCGACCAATCCCTTACGATCTTTAGCTCAGTGTGGAGTAGGTGAATCGGGGGTTTTGTTTCCTCATCTTGTAGGTTTTCCAGATCCCTTCTGCCTTCCCCCCATCTATCTTCTTCTCCTCTTTCTCCCACCCACCCACCCTTCAGTCTTTTCTCTTCCTCTTCTCTAGCCCTGGAAGATGGACCCCCCTCACTTCTGATCGACTCTTGCGGCTTCTTCTCCATCTTCTAACCATCAGTCCAGTCCATCTTCGAGGAAGGTCGGATCCCCGACCAACCTCCCGCTCCCTCCCTCCCATCCCTTTCATTTTTCTGGGCATGCTGTGCTAGATGTCTGTGGAGATCAGATTGAGCAGATGCGAGGCCTGGACGATGCCATTGCTGAATTGAGAGTGCACTCCGTTCGTGATCAGAGAGAGCATATGCGAGTATCAGAGGCCTCCTATGCCATATTGATGGATGAGCAGATAGGACATGGAGCTCAGTCATCCTCTACACTAGGTCCATTCATTCTGGATTTGGAGCTTATTCAAAGACTACCAACATTTTTAGGGGAGGCACACGAGGAGCCCTATCTTCACCTGTCCGAGTTCGAGAAGTTTTGCAGGACACATCTTTATTTAGATATCATTGCAGAGGAGATGATGCTGAAGACCTTCCCATTCACACTTCAGGACAGAGCCATGAGATGGCACCGAAGGTTGGGAAGGAGATTCACTACATGGGGAGACCTACGTCGAGAGTTTCTATAGAGATACTTTCCCCAGCATAGAGCAGAGATGATGCGGTCCTTGATTACAGAGTTTTCAGTAGAACCCCAGGAGCCACTGCACCAGGCATGGCCGTGGTTTCTTCACCTCTTGAGGATATTTCCCGAGCACGGACTTCCACTGACAGATCTTATTGAGATTTCCATGCGGGGGATGACCACGTATCAGATAGCACTGGTGATTACCTCATGTGGCGGTTCATACCGCAGTTCTGACATTGACTTACTGGATACCATCACGAGGTTACTTTCACTAAGACCATCTTCACGAGATGCCGTAGTCGGGACAACACATGAGGAGGTTGCAGTACTAGTAGGGTGTGTTGCACGACATGAGGATACAGTTTCTACACACCATCCTGAGGACTTGGATTCTGCAGCACCACAGAGTGCAGAGGAGATGATTGCTGCAGTGGAGGTGTTGACCCAGAGTCTACTCGAGTTCCCGTTGGTCTTCCAGCTAGAGTTCGAGTCAGCCCCAGAGTTCTCAGTTGACATTTCTTAGATATCAGATCAGCTGATACTCTAGGAAACATAGGAGCCCCCGCTACTACAGCCATTGATCCAGCAATTTCAGATTCCAGCCGCGGATGATTCAGCTTCTTTTCTGCAGAGACACTTCTCGGGGTCAGATAGACACCATGACTCAGCCCAGCAGCCACAGCTCGATATGGGATACCACTCTGAGAGACCAGACATAGATAGTAACATATTCGAGCCTTTTGTCCTCCACTTTTTTGAGACTGATACACTTGCCGAGGATCAGATGGCAGCCAGCATTGCTGCAGACACATTGCCATCCCCTACGGTGTTGACCAATACCTTCTCCTGCTTCCAGATTGCCGAGAGCCAGACTTCAGATGATGATGCATCCTGGTGCACAGAGTGGGTTCTTGACAGCAGCACAGATGCCCTCATAGATCCCGATCCTCTATTTCTCACTGAGAATCTTGTATTCCTCCCCGAGGGTTGTCTGCGGGAGGATGCCACACACGATGTGTACTCGTTTTCACCTTCTAAGAGTGTATCCGATCAGGCAGATCACGGAACCAAGTCCTCCGATAATTCTGATTCTGAGTCATCTCACCTCGACGACCCTCACGAGGATGAGCCGATCCTTGAGATATTCGATGCATCGGATATAAGTGTTCTTAGAGAGTTTCCTGATCTTCACTTTCCATACCTCTTTGAGACACTGATTGATGTGGAGGATTCCATGACTGATCCATCCTTCTCCACGTTTGATTTCTTCGGCTCTACACTTCCATTCCAGTCTGATTCCGAGACGATGATTTATTTTGTGCTACCGGATCCCGATCACATCTTCCCATATCCTTGGCAGGTAGTAGACACCCTCCTGATTGCCTACCTGGGTGTCATTCTTTACACTATTGATTTCGTCACTATTCTCATACCGAGACAGCGACAACAGTACGACATTCGCCTTACAAATGCCATCATGAACCTTGACACATCGTTATCCTAGCCTTTGCGCCCATCTAGAAGCGTAAAACCTAACGCTTGTTGAGAGGCACCTCAACATTGTACCCTTTTGTATATACGTGTTTCGTCTTGGTTTGATCGTTCTTTCTTCCATTTTTGTTTTCATCCCAGGTCTCGTATAGGATTATCTTTGCTATACTTAGGATATACCTCATCCTAAGAATAGAGGGGTGGAAACATCGAGTTGTTCCTTTGTTCTGTTTCATCACTTCTGTTGTTTCCAATACTTAAGGATTCTTCACCTTAAGTATAGGGGGAGTGATGCCATTCTGTCTTGTATATACTTGTTTTCTTCGTGTTTTTCTGCCTCTGTTGTGTTACCTATACTTAGGGATATTTTACCCTAATTATAGGGGAGGTAGACCATGTACATTCTCACTCGGATTCCTCTTTGTGTACAGCCTGCTACACTTATGATTATTTGATCCTAAGTATAGGGGGCAACACCAAGATCTCTTGCATTTCTATTCTTTCATTCATCTTTGTATATAGCCTTCCTTTTCACTTCCCTATACTAAGCACGAGTTATATCTTCTTCATCGCTCTTGACTCTGAGGACATCGTTCGAGCTAAGTATAGGGGGGTGTGTATATATTCCATATATACTTTAGCTATAACTCGTACTTTGTGTGAGTGTGTTAATAAATAAAAATGGCTAAAACTCAAAAATCCATAAAAATTAAAAAAATTTCCTTGTAAAAAAATTCTTTTATGCACATACATAGTTAGTTGTACAAACTATTTTTGTAAAAATGCTTGTAAAAATCTTTTGTGTAAATAGCTTGTAAATATTTTCATATCAAAATTATGTATATAGTACAAAATTTTTGTAAAATGTTTTGAAAATCAAAGTTTGCAAAAACCTTGCGTAAATTTGTGTACATATTTTGCAAAACTTGCATTCATGCATACATCCATGTTTTCAAAACATTTTTCAAAAATTTTGCACATGTGTGAATATTTTGTAAATTGCATCTTTTTAAATACCTGTATAGTTTTTCCTGGATCATAGTAGACATTTAAACTAAGAATAGAGTTAAATTGAAAAATGGAGCTTGGTTAAGATCTTGATCCACCTAATTCTAAGAGGAAACTTATAGGGCTTAGGGTTGAGACTTTTCAGGTCCATGGTGACTTAATTCTTTGAGTCCACTAGGCTATGATCATATGTCATCTCGATGAGCCTAAGTAGAGCACTTAACAACACACACATGACTCATATAGACAATGGCTTGGCTTGGACCCACACTTTACACCGAGCTCTCTACGGATGAGGTGGTGAGGAGGCAGTCTTCCTTGACTTGGGGTAGCATATGAGGGTAGTACTTCTAGGCGGAACCTCTCTTCTTCTTATGGTGAAGGAAGTGCGTCTCAACTTGGTTTGGTTGCCATGAGGTCTAACGATAGGAGTTGTGGGTTGCAATAATGCTTCGAAAGAGGGATAGTCTACTGGCTCAAGAGGAAAAACTCCTTATGTATATATGTTGCACTTTGTAGATATGTTGTATATATGCACATAAAAAAATGCAAAAAGAAAAGAACTCAAAAAAAGAGGTGGGTCTGATAGAAAATGATAATCCCACCGGAATGTATATAGTGCAATAAGCAAAGCTTGAGACTCATGTTCCATCTTATGAAGCTTGTAGCAGGGAGACTTAGCTACACTGGTTGAGCTCCCAGGGATACATGGCTACACTGTCCATGGTCCATTCTCTTCTTCCCCCGCTTCTTGAGCCGGTTGAACTTGAACTTAGAAGGGAATACCCCGTTCCTCGAGGAAAGAGTGGTCGGACTAGGGTCATATAGTTACCTTGTTGGGGAGGCCTGTCATTTTGCTACTTCTGAGGTGGAGAGCTATACCTCACTTACACTGTACAAGCAAAGATTCATGGTCTTCAGGGTTTGTGTATGTAGACTTGTTCTGATCTGGATTATTGAGGAGTCTTGACTAAAGATTAGTGGATCTTAGAGGCTGTTAAGTTTTAAACCTAAATCCAAATAAGGTTCAGACACATTAATAATCCAAAGATCTAACCGAGCTCCATACTTCAATTTAATGAAGGCAAGTTTAATAATCAGCATTGATCCATTTATTTCTCCCTACTTTTTCTTTTTCTTCTCTTTTTCACTTCTTTTTCAAATAAGTGTTTGCTAAGGGACTAGCAAAGTTAAGTATAGGGGGGTGATGAATCCCCATTCATCACTCTTTATTCTTTTGTTTTAGCTACAAAACCCTTGCAAAACACCGTGTAGATACCTGTAAATAGAATAATTTAGCAAAATGCATGCATTGTGTAAATATTAATAATTAACATGTTTTTGTGCAAAAATAAAAGAATAAAGAGACAAAGAAAAAGAAGGAGATATTTAGAATAAATATCGAGTGGCCCAAACCCAAGGGTGGGCCAAATATTGCCCTGACCGCAAAAGAATCCAAGTAGAGAGAGATAGGGCCGTTCCCAATAAAATGCTCCTTCATGTACATATTTTATTTTATTAAAATAAAACAAAAATAAAAATAAGTTTTTATTATTTTGTATATATTAATAAAAATAAAACTAAAATAAAAATGGGAAAAATGAAAGAAAAATAAAATAAATGAAATTCTCTCTCATCAATGTATATATACCATGTACATACAATAAAAGAAGTATTTATTTTCCCCTTGTAAATATATAATAAAAATCATTTTATATTCCATATTTTATGGTGGAAATAAATAAAATATAAAATTGTAATAAATGTACATAAATAAAATATTAAAAATAAAATTCAAAAATACATAGGTAAATATACTTTTATATAATAATAATATAATGTAAATACCTAATTTATTTTTCAAAAAACTAAATAAAAATCACTAAAAATTTCTTTGAAAATCAATAAATATTTTTCATTTTTTAAATCGATTTTTCAAAAATTTCCATTGGAATTTTCCATTGGTCCACGAGGGATTGTTGACCCCCGGTCAACTCTCCCCCTTGGACCACTTTTGACCCAGACCCGACTTTCGACCCGACTTTGCCCAATTTTCCCGAGTCGGTCCGATCACCATTTATCCAAACCCTGTGCTCCGATTGATGTTCAATGATCCATGAACTTCGCCCGCCATTCCATCTAGGGGTCCGAGTCTCGATCTGCTCGCTCGATCCCCATCTTCTCAGACCCCTGCCCACTATTTAACCTCATCAGAGCTCATCTTTTTCCGCATCGTTGGCCATCCCCCTCACCACCGATGAGCTCGTCATCTTCGCCTGAGTGACAACAGTGTGAGGACGAGTTGCAAGGAGGACGCGAGCGGCGGGAGCCGCTGATCCAGCGATTTTCACTGCCGTGCTCCGCCACAAGGTGAGCCCGAGCCTCTGGCCCTGTCAAGCCATCGAGGCAACGACCACAAAGGTCCCCGACCTCCATCCTAGATGACTGCGCCCACCCTTTAGGTCAGATCTCGTTTAGTCTCATTTATTTTTAGAGTTTCCAGATTCATGCCGCTGGCCTTCGCCGGCCAACCCACTTCGCTTCGACCTTCCATTCAGCCTTTTGACTGCCCTACCACCACCGTCAAACTTCCCTCCACCTTCTCCACCCTTCCATTCACCATGACTCGCCCCGGAGCAGGTTCATCGCCCTCCTCCGCCGTCGCCTCGCCGGAGGGCGCCACCCCACATCACACGACCACCCATTTCACCCACTAACGGGTCAAGGCACTTTGCCCTCTACCCAGGAATTATTCTGTGCAGGTCTGCAGGTCAAAGGACCCCATCTGGGGGTCCAAATGTTCAAGCACAGGGGCTCCAAGCCTCCATCGCCGCTGGGACCCTCTTGGGCCTCCCGGACCCATCGGAGCCGTTCACCCGCTGCGGACGATATCGAGTGTCATTTCGCCCAACCTAGCAGCATCTTAGGAGCCCTCCAACGCGGATATTAGGCCGACAAAGTTTGCCGGCGAGCAGTTCTTGGAGGAGCTTCAGCCACCGTCCGATCGAGCCTCTCTCCCAGTTCAGATCTTGACCATCCATTCGCGAGGAGCTCGCAACCGTCACATCGTCCGAGGACCTCAACTGGAGCATCCATCGACGAAGGGGTACCATGCACCTCAGCCTTCCGATCACAAGTGGACACCCCTCGTCCGTCGGATCATAATAAAGGGGTAATTTCACTTAGACCCCTGTCATTTTTGTATTTGTCGTTTAGTCCTGTAAATAGTTTTAGTAGTTCTTTTTATTTTGGAACATTTGCATCTAGGACCTAAGGTTTATAGTATCTGCAAAATAGTCCCTGTTTGTGTGAGACACGTGCATCGACACGTGAGTTTGTGGGTTATTTGCATTTTTAGTCCTAAATTTTCTACTTGTTACTGTTTACATCTTTTTAAAAAGGAATTGCATTTATACCCCTTTATGTGCTAGTCACGTGTGTTGCTCGTGCTTGATTGGGCTATTTGCATTCCAGGCCCTAGGCTTTTTAGGCTTGTTACTATTTGGCCCTTAAACTATGTTTTCTTGTGCTTAGGTCCTTGCTTGCTGTGTGCCTTGTTTATATTGAATAAAATATCAAATCAAACCCAAATCGAGTGAGATTTGGACACGTGGCTCTTGCCACAGTGTAAAAATTTCACTTTTTTTGGTACATTTTTTATGCTTTTTGTTATTTTTAAAAAATAAAAAACCTTGATTTTTGCTACTGTCTAACATAGAAAATCAAAGAAAAATATAAAAATTCATTTAAAAATTCTAAAAAAATTTGTATTTGTTTGTTTTGTTGTTTTCCAGCTCCTATCCAATTTTATCTCATTTGGACTTTTAAAACTCATAAAAAATAAAAAAACACTAAAAACCTTACAAAAATTCTTAAAAATGTTATAAAATTCAAAAAAAAAATGCAAACTATTTTTCTGTAGCTTAGTTTTTGTATTTACTTTTCATAAAAATTACCGTTAGATTTTTAGAGGCTAATTAGTTATTTTTAATTATCCTATCAAATTTGACTGTACATTTTGTCATTGTTTTCCCTTTTCTCAATTTTTATAAAATCGTATAAAAATCATAAAATTCTCAGAAAATCACCAAAAATACTAAAAAACATAAAAAACACAAAAGAATTATAAAATCCCTTATTGACTTTATTCAGAGTGTTTTATAAATAATTGTTTGTTGTCTTTTTCACTTGTCTTTATATTTTTCTTATTATTAAAAATACAAAAGAATTAAAAAATATTTAAAAATCCACCAAAAATCTCTTGGTTTATTTTATTTTTATTTTTGACTACTTAGTAGGCCGTCTCAGCCATCCCGTGCTCCTTGTGTTCAACCCTGGTAGCTATACCAGGTAAAATAAAATAGCGAGACCGCTATTTGATTGACTTGTGTGATTTTTTTTATATTTGGTGGTCTTGATTTTTCTTGATTTAGTCCGACCCAAGAGGTTGAGGTCGCAACGACCATTGACACCTTCTTGCCTTAGTCGCTCGGGACGCTCATCAGATATCCCTGCGTATAGATATAAATATCAATAGGAGAGGAGACAGTGGTGGGAATCAAAGAATGAATAAAAAAGTACGAGAGAAGAATATACACATCACTCCTCATATACTTAGTGTAGAAGAGCCCTAAGTATTGGCAACAACAAGAGTGATAAAACAGAATGAAGAATGAACACTAGGGGTAGACACCGCCGTATACTTAGGATAAAGTACATCCAAAGTATAGCAATGAAGAACGGGTGAAACATTCTTGGAAGAAAAAGAAAAAGAAAATGTAAAGTACAAAAGAAGAAAAGATCATTCAACTCATCCGACTCCCACATACATAGGACAAAGTACGTCCTAAGCATGGCAAAACACATGGAATGAGGTAGAAGAGAAAAAATAGTAGATGGTAAGAAATAAAATTAAAGCGGATATACAGAGAGGTGGATGTAAAGAGATCAAGAAGGTAAAAATCTGACCTTCTTGCATGATCTTTGAAGAATGGATCTGACAAGGTGCATGTCGATATCAGGGTTATCAACGGACACAAACCGATCATGATCGACCTCATGAAGATCCTCAGTAATCTCACAGATGAAAGGCACAAAATGGTCAGTGGAAGTAGTGTGGTCATGCTCGGCCTGGGAATTCTCAGCTATATCACAATCGAAAGGCCCCAATTCCTTGATGAAAGAAGTAAGGTCAATTTCGGCCTCTACAATCTCTACTTAATCTGCCCTCCGCTATAAGGTGTCTATGGTGTAAATACCACAGATGTCATCAATGCATTTCCACTCATCGGAAGGGGGAAGTCCAAGGTCTATACTTTCCGAGTTTTCCCAACCAAAGAGGACTCCTAGGATCTCAATATCATCCATCAAAAAGCAAACATCTTTGATATCAGTATCAAGGTTAGAGTCCTCAGGATTAGCTAACAATGGCACATTCTCGTGGGATGAGGGTCTCTGGCCAACAGTAGGTGCAGTGATCAACACATCGCTCCCGACATCAGAACAGAAGCGATTCTCTCAAGATCCATAATTAATAACAGCTCTCATAGAGACGAGAAAAGGCTATCTTAGGATGATTATAGGATGCTCCACCAGGGTGGAGGTCTCCATGGGCAATACAACGAAGTCAGTAGTGAAGCTCATGCCCTGAATGTGAATGACAATGTTTTTAAGTATACCCTTCAGCCAGTGTATCCATCAGCGAATTGACAAATCATCTTGGTTTTCATAAGAGGCCCTAAGTGAAGATATTATACCAACGAGAAGGGTATTATATTAATTGAAGCACCACCAACAAGGAGAGTGTGATCACATGAATGGTCAGAGATGGTGCAACTCACATGAGGTGTGACAGTGTTCCCTTTCCTAATGTGTGGACGGTGAGTGATGGCGTAGGCAGTGTCCATGGTCAAAAGGTCTCGCTCAAATCTGCTCCTTCACTTTATTTTCATGGGTCTAGGAGAAGAGAATTGGGTCATTTCATGGCAAAGTGGGGGTTCAATAATCTCATGAATAGCTACCACCACTTCAGATTCAGTCAATATTTTTTTTTGCAATTTTAGATCTCCTTCATACAATGGAGGAGATTAGAATCATAATCTACACAAGGATGACTAAGAGAGGTTTGTACACTATCATCTTTAGGGTCAATGGTGGGAACTGGTGTGTGTGTGTGTGTACGGGTAAAGGATCTGGTATGGGCCCCCTTCCTCACAAGCCGACTCAGCTAAGTGTCTCCCGGGATCTTTTTGTATATTTAAATTTTTTCATTTTTTGTATTTTAGGCGATTGTAAACTCTCATAGGCATCCTCAAATGAAACCATATCATCAAATGGTGAAGCGGCATTGTGGCACTTATTTATACTAGTGAAGTTATCAATCCTCTTCTCCGTCTTCTCTGTCATCTAGGTCAAGCGATTAAGAGTGGACTCCATGAGAATGGACTCTAACAACTCAGTCTCGGTAGAGTGAGATGGAAGAAAATGTGAGGGTGGTGGTGGTGGGTAAAAATATGAGGTCTGATACTTTGACAGAGGCGGATTTGTACAAAATGAATAATCAGGAGTGAAGTCCTAGTGAAATGGAGGTGGATTGGCTCGAGGTATGAGGGATCCGAAAAGATCGGACAAAAATCACTCCTGTCGGCCATCTCCAAAATAAAAAAAGGATCAGGAGAACATGAAGGTCAAGTCATTATATGCAAGAACAAGGCACAACTGTGCAGAGGAAATCGAGTATACATATAAACAATCACAAACAAATATACACAAAACAAACCTTTCTATTCACCAACTCAACTCAATGGTGACCGTGAAAGTTCGATCTTTTTATCTTGTCAAAATTTAGAGTTAGGTGAATTTCACAAAGTTGTACTATCACGTAGGAAGGCTATGATTGGGTCACTACTCCTTAGTGTGTTTGTATCAAAATAAAATGCACATATAATGAGGGGGTTACTCTCCCTGAGAAAATTATTTATCTTTTTTGATTTTAGGGTCGAGTAAAAATAACAGTCCCAATTTTATTGTTTATCACTTTTTATATTTTTAATAAGAATTCATGAACCTAAGCAAGGGGTCAATTCTTTTTATCTCCTATGCAATCAAAATCAGAGGGAGAGAGTCTGAAAAGCAATGCAAACGAAATCAATAATGGATGCTAAGTAGAAATGCTCACCTTGCCTCCAACACTCTTCATGCAAGGATGCTCAACAGATTGAAACATATATATATATATATATATATATATATATATATACGTGTGTGTGTGTGTGAGAAAAGGTATCCTACTCCATGGGGTAGGTAGCTTACCTACTCCATTTTCTTCGTTTTCAATTTTTTTTCTTTTTTGAAAAATGCTTCCATGGATTTTCATATCTATATCCCTTTAATATGTCATTCATATTTCGTCAGAAACAGAGACTCCTACGGCCTCCATCCAGACAATCATTTTTTTTACAGTCACAGATTTGCTGTATTTTTCATTTTCTGGATGGAGGCCATAGGAGTCTCTGTTTCTGACGAAATTTGAATGACATATTAGGGATATAATTATGCAAATTCATGGAAGCATTTTTTGAAAAAAATAAAAAATTTTGAAAAATGAAAGTGGAGTAGGTAAGTTAACTACTCCCTGGAGTAGGATCCCTTTCCTCTCTCTCTCTCACTCTCTCTCTCTCTCTCTCTCTATATATATATATATATGCAATCTGAAGAAATCACCCTAGAGAAGTACTTGCTATAATTGTTAAGCACAAAATGCTAATTATCTAAGGAAGAGATCTAAGATCCGATCTTGCAAACCTCTCGGTGCCCACCACAATGGGTCTTGCAAGCACTGTGTGAGGTTTCTCGCGGAGCACGATCTCTAGTTCAAATAATCAACAATTAAATTTGACTAAGTCAAAAAGCTAGCTATATGTACATGAAAATATGTTAGGGTTCGTACCTTAATATATTGAGCAAGAAAATCCTAGAACTAGGTCTCAATCACACAAAACTATTAAAAATAAAATCGAAAAACAAAAAAAGAAAGCGATGAAAATAAGACAAAACCGACAAGGACCCCAAGCGAATAATCGCTCGAGCACTGGACCTCGTGAAGTTGCAGAGTCTTGGAGAGTCCAAATTATTACAAGTAATGTATCTCTCTCTCACTTTAAATTAAAAATAGGGAAATAAATTTAATATACAAAATACTAAGTGGCACTGTCTTCCGAAAATCCTCCAAGTCCTCCTTTGTCGCTCTCACATGTCGTCTAGGTCAGAAGAGCAACTTTGCTTCACGTGTGTGCATAGGTGCTCCTAAGACTACCTCCATCGATCTGTGGTCCCTCGCAACAAAGTCAAACAAATAGGGTTAGACAGTTTAAAAATAATTTAAAATAAAATAAAAAATAAATAAAAGGAAAAATATAGACAAAAGAGATAAGAATGCACAAATAAAGATACACAATCTAATTGAAAAGCAAAGAATTCACGTCGGTCTTGTGTTCCACAAAATGTGGGAACACAGTTGTCAAAGTAACCAATGAGAACTTCGGACTAATTCATTATATATATTTTTATGGATTTTGTTTTTTATTTTTAATTTGTTTTTTGTTTTGTACTTTTTATTTCTTTTTATATTTTCTGATTTTTAAATTCTTTTTCCTTTTAAATGTAATATAAGAATATAAATGGCAATATATACAATATAAGATAATATAATTATAAATATAACTAAAAATAATAAAAATACAAGCAATAAAATGTTTTTGATTTTATATACATTTTTACTATTTTGTGATTTTCTAGACAATTTTGCTAATTTTTATATATTTTTAAAATAAAAAATAACCCAAAACAAGGATTTGATAAATATGCTGAATTGATTTGGAGATTAAAAACAACAAATAAAGTACCAAATTTTTCAAATCAATTTTAAGATATAATCAATAATATAAAGATAAAAAAAATTACAAAATAAAAATGAGTATTTTTAGAGTTTTTAGGGATTTGTTCTATTTTTATAAAGGATTTTGTAGCTTTTTAATTTTTAGTATTTTTCTTTTTCTATTTTTAGGGATTTTTCTCTACGATTGTAAATTAATAAAATACATAAAATATATTTTTCTGAAAAAATTTCAAAATATTTTTATATTTTTTGGTTTTTTCTAATTCAAACATGGACAAAAACATGTTTTTTTTATTTTCAATAAATATATAAAAGCCCCTAAAATGCAAAAATGTGTCTCCAAGTTAACTTCAGAGCATGTATTGACTGTATTATCCAGATCCTCCTCTTGGGAGAAGATTTCCCGTACCCATTTGTTGATCGAAGAAAATTCTGTATCTCTGATCTCTGCTATAAAGTCACGGTCTGTTCTTAATGGTTATGCTTGGCCTTGATCAGGCACTTCTTTGGGTCCGTTGACCATATCTTCTATCACATTGTGGCTGCTTGAGTAGAACGTGATCTTCCCAGACCTGTAATCAACGACAACCTCTGCGATGTGCTGAAATGTCCGGTCAAGAATAATCGGGGTCTGTAGTAACGGTGTAGGGGAGTCCATATCAAGGACTACAAAATCGACAAGAAAATGCATGTCTTGCACCATTGTGACAATTCCTTATAGTAAATCTCAAGGTCTCTAGATTGATCTATCAATGAATTGAAGGATCATGCATGTTGTCTTGAGAGGTCTCAATCCAAATTCAGTGAGCTATGAGGCAGGCCTAAGGTTGATTGAAAAGCTGCTATCAAGCAGAGTTCACTCGAAGTCTTGGTCAAAGTTTGCATCTGATAAGTGGTGCTCCTTTGTCATGCTTCTTATTTAGGAGATTGTTGATTGCTGCAACTATAGCCATGGTGAGTACATGCTTCGCAACTCGCTAGCGTTTGTTGTTGCGGTTTGATCGATGCTTGTTTGTATATGCCTTCTTCAAGCCCTTTTTCACAACGGGCATGTATTACATGGCTTTCATCAAAGGCAATTAGACAGTTAATTTATCAAAAATATCCACAACATTTGGGTTAGATAATGCATTTTTCATTTTGCGTTTTTTGGATTGTTCAATTGCATCTGGAAAAGGAATATTTATAGAACTAAAATCAAATATTGTTCTTACGTACATCAAAATTCTCATCCAAAATATTTTGTATAATCGGACTGCAAAAGGTGTACAATCTGGATATTACAATACTGTTGTTGTAGGTGGACATGCAAAAACCACAGCCTCTGCACCGTCGGCTGGCATTCGATGAGCTGATGTGGCTTGCTGCTCCATGGCTTGGGTGGCTTCACTTTGACCGTGATAATCTTTTTGGTCTTTTTTATTTTCTGATTTTTTTGTTCTTTTTGTTGGAGATGGTGATGGCTGGTAGCTGGCATGGCTTCTCCTTCTTCATCCTCACCTAAACCTGTAGCTATCCCTGCTGATGTAGAAGACAACGATTAACCAGATGATGCTTTACCTTTTCCCCTAAGGATGGCAGATGGAGGCAAGGTACTACCTGAAAAGTGGAATTTTAGCGAGGGATGTATGGTCTCACAAGGCGAGGCTGCAATCGATGTAATGAGTGCTCATAAAATTCAACTAATTCATAATTAACCCACAATATATAAAAAAATGAAAAGCAAAATATGTTGAGTCAAAACTTATTATAACTCAACAATGGGTGTGTATAGGTGTAAGTATAGTATAGGTCGAACATAGGGAGCAAACAGTAGATCGTGGAATTGAATCTAAAAATGTGTGTTCCTCTTGTCTATATGTTTTTGTGTGGGTTATTCTTCTGTATTTTATTGATTTTTTTATTTTTTTAATTGTTTTTATTTTTTTATTTTTATATTTTTTATATTTTCTGAATTATTTTTTTCTTTTTTTTTATAAAAAGATATATAATATATAAGTAATATATAAGGCTATATATTTAATATAGGGTAATATATATAAATACTAATAAAAAATGTTTTGGTTTTTAAATGATTTTTTACTTTTTATTTTTTAGATTATTTTGCTAATTTTCAAATAAGTTTTAAAGTCAAAAATATCCTAAATCGTGGATTAAATAAATAAGCCGAATTATTTCAGAAATTAAAAATAGAAAATATAGCCAATATTTTCCAAAATTATTTTTAATTAATGATATAAAAAAATAAAATTCATAAATAAAGATAAATATTTTTACGATTTTTTTAGGATTTTTTAGATTGTTATAATGGATTTGGAGCTTTTTAATTTTTATGAGTTTTCTTTATCTATTTTCAGGAGATTTTGGTTTGGAGTTTAAAAATAATAAAATAAACAAAGTATATTTTTGGGGGAATTTTTTAAAATGTTTTTAGATTTTTTTGATATTTTATATTACAAATAGGGAAAAATGTTTGTAATATTATTGGATTTTCATAAAACAAGAAAAAGTCCTAAAATCCAAGAATAAAAATATAAATTGAATCTAGATGGAATCAGGAACTTAACCTTATTATTTGAGATTTTTTAGAGCACATATACTATTTATAAAAATGAAAATAAAAGTACAAAAATAAAAAAAAAACGGGTAGGGGTGTATATCTAATAAAAATAACCAACAAGGTTCACATGCAAGTTTCCCAAAATATTATAACTAATATTACAAATTTTAGGGCTAAATCAAAATCCAAAAACCCATGATGGTATACATGCAAAATAGCCACCTCACGTGGGACAACACGTGAGGTGACATGGACTAGACTCAGTTTCAAATAAAATAAGGGAAAGGAATTCTTACAAATATTTAAAAAATATAATAACGATAGATGAATGTTTATAAATTAAATAATAAAGTACAAAAAGTAGGGGGTGAAAAGTGCAAAATATCCCATATATGGCACGAGCAAATAGCATGGATGATCTCCCTTATACACATGGCATGCCTACATCACACGATGACGTTTTGCCTTGAACGGTCCTAATCAGATCTCCCAAACAAGATCGACAGTGTTAGCTCAGTAAGGTCTGATGGTGCCTGTGCACCTGGGTGAAGAAAGATGATCGGATGACTTTGGAAGGGCTTGGAAGAATAGGGAAGAACTCCCATTCTTCCGAGCTTCGATCAAATGTAGCATGTGCCTCTGATCTCCTCTCTCACTGCAATGTGGCTCAAAAGATTCTTGGTGGCGTCCTCTGTTGGTTGGAGAGTTGAAAACGTCTGGAAATCATCGGAGAAGCGAATGAGGTCCAGGAACCACAAATCGCCTCTAGATGGCTCTAGGCTTCGGAGTCCTGCACAGGAAGAACGGGGTCGAGGGCAAACTGCCTCGACCTGTTAGCATGTGGAAATGAGGTGAAATGGGGCGTAGCAGCGGCTGTTATGGCGAGGGGAGGAGGAGCATCAAGATCCTACTCCAGGATGGAGTAGGTTGAATGGAATGCGGCAGGGTGTAGGGAATCGATAAGGGAAGCAAGGTGAGGTGGTTAGCGGTCGAAAAACAAGGCGAGGTACAGTGGAGGGTTCACCCGAGCGGAGCTCCAGCGAACTACAAATAAGGGAATCACGCGAAATACTCAATGAAAAACTAATATAAAGTCATTAAATGAAAGCTAAGCCTAAAAAGAGAAGAAAAATACCTTGAGTGGCGCAGGACCACGAGATGGACCTCAAGGCGGTGGAGGGCGACCAAAGATGGTGGAACTCGCCTCCACGCTCAAGCTCTCCTCATAGAACTGGAGGGCGAGGTTTTTGTCACCAAACTCGAGCCCAAGCACACGATATGGGGAAGAAATCAGGTGGAAATGGTTCAAAAATTTGAAGAAAGATAAAATGCCAGCTTTGTACATATGGTGGAGCGGTTGGGAGGATCGAGGCGCATATCTCAAATTAGAGATGGCAATCCTCGATGAATCAATTGTGTGTGATAGAGGGTGGATCAAGGATAAAAAGCGACAAAGGAATCATTCCTAATCGATGCTTGCATCGATGGGAGAAAAGGGAGAAACTAGGGTCAAAGATAGGCATGGCAGCCCTAACCATGGGGAAGGATAGTTGACTGAGGTCAACAGTAGACTCGACCAGGTTGGTCCACGTGGATCAACCAGGAAAAACCTTGCACATAAATTATTATAAAATCTATAATAAATAATAAATGATTTTATTAAATTAACGTTATTAAATAAAAGTTGTTTATTATTTTCTGTAGTGTTTTCATATTATTTTTATTTATTTTTTTTAAATTATCTACTACAAGTTACTTTTTTAAGGGTATATTTATATGTATTTTCATATATGTTTTGCATATTTTATTTTTTTTGTATTTTTCATTTTATTATTTTTTTTCTTATTTTATACATTCATAACTTATTTTTACACATATAATATTTTTTTGTATTTTTATGATCTATTAGTACACTTAAATAAATAAGGGTATTAAATATATAGGAATAAGTATAGATATTTCATCTATTTATTTTTATATACTATTTTATTTTATGTTTTATTTATAGTTTTATTCTCTTATAAATATGTACATATACTATAAATAATATTTACAAAAATATTAAATAATAAAATTATAAAAATAATAAAGAATAAATAAAATGAATATTTTATATATGTAAACTATAAAATAGGGCTCCAAAACCTAACTTTCACACCTTTACTCCAAATTAAATGAAACCACGATCAATAAATAGCTTATTAAAATTTATATACAATTAAAGATGATTTTGATACATTTTATGTTTTATTGAGGAGATATGGGTCTGGAAATTTTGGATTTTGAATTTTTATCATGGGTTACATAAAGTACATTGTACATTATTTTTGTTTGAAGTCAATTCCGTATTTTTATTTGTATTTTTATCTACAACTTCTATGTACAAACTTTCTTTATTTGAGGTATAAAAGATGCAAAATAAATAGGTCCCAAATGTGGATTATTGATGAATAAAAGAATGGGATTTTTATTGGATTTTTGGGCCTTATCTCCCCCTACTTTATTCCTTATCGGCCCAGTCATCAAGATGCCAATGTCTCGGGGTTTAGGGTCATAACATACCTTTGGAATTTTATTCTTTTTATTTTCTTTTCTTTACTATATAATTTTGGCATCAAAAATAGTATTTTATATACAATAAATAGATTAACAAGTGAATGCTAATTTGTATAAAATAATGTTATTTACATGCATTAGCTATGGTTTTTAAAGCTAATATGATAGAATAAAGGTAATGAAATGGAGATTCATCATCCCCCATATACTAGCTATTGCTAGTCCCTAGCAAACACTTACGCAATAAGTATAAAAAATAAAAACAAAGAAAATGAAAAGAAAAAAAGTGGATTATTTTAATTCCTGAACTTGTCTTCACAAAATCAAAGTTTGGAGATTAAGTTAGACCTTTGGATTTTTGTTGCGGTCGGAACGTTATTGGGAATTGGATTTGAAACACAACAGCCTTCGAGAATCCCAAATGTCTGCTTAAATCTCCTCAATAGCCAGGTCAAGATACTTTAACTCGTATGCAAACCCTTATGACTGCAAATCTATCTTGGACCGTATGTGAGATATTTAGCTCTCCTCAGCTGAAGCAATCGAAGTTAGTCTTCTCCAACATGGTGACCCTAATTCCCCAATCCAACAACTCTTTCCTCGAGAAGCAGGGTATTCTCTTCTAAGTTTATGTGACAATCAGATCAAGAAGAGGAGGTGGAGAGAAGAATGGATAGTAGCCAGTGTAGCTACGTATCCTAGGAAGCTTGACCAGTGTGGCCAAGTCACCCAGTTGCATGCTCACAAACATATGGCTTTAAAGCTCAGGCTTTCTTATTGACTATACAAATTTATTCACTCCAGCAAGCATTTTATTTTCAATCATCCTTGTCCACATTTTTGGAGTTTTTTTTTCTATTTATTTGAATACTATATACAATAGCATATATATAAGGACTTTTTATTCTTGAGCTAGTAGACTATCCCTCTTTTGAAACTTTTTGGCAACCTACAACTTCTGTCTTTAGACCTTGTCGCCATTGGATCAGGTTGGGTTACAATGGCCACAAATGTGTGACTTCCGATGTTTCCATAAGCTTGTGTCTCATACCGACAAATCTAGTCCATTAGCAATTCAACTGAGGTGAGAAAGTGAAAGGTGCAGGTGTACAAGCTAGGTTTATCAACAAGAGTCGTGCGTGTGATCTTAAATATTTTACTTAGGTAGTCAACATGTCTCTGAACCAAGTCTCGTGATATCAAAGAATTAAGTCAACAAGACCTGAAGTACCTCAATTCATGTTCCTATAAGGTCACTGTGGTTAGATAGATCTAAGGTCAAACCAAACTCCAATCTTTGGAGACTTGGACTTTTTCAATTATTAAACTAAATCCAAAAAATGTCAATTTTATGCATAATGCATAAAATATTTTTGTGATGTAATTTTCGAATTTTGAACTTTTTATGGATTTTTTAAAAATGGTTTTTCAAGTTTTGATGCATTTTTATAAAAAATAATTTGCAAATATTTTTGGGTTTTTTCAAAACAAAAGTTTTTGAAAAAGTAATAGGTATAAATATTTACAAGGGAGTTTTTTCAGTATCTACAAGAATTAGGGTTTTAAGGATTTACACAAGGGATGTGTTATTATTTTTAGAAAAAATTATGCAATTGGTGAAAAATGTTTATTTTTTGGAAGATGTATATATTCCTAAAAAATATTGGAAAATAATTTTACAAACAATTTTGAAAACTATAGTTGAAAAAAATTTTTGCAAATAAATATTACAAGCATTTATAAACATTTGAAAATCATTTTGCAATGACTTTTCAAACAGTAAATATAGATTTTTCAAATATTTTCGCAAACATATCTCAAAACCATTTGCATATAAGTTTTAAAAACATTTTTATTTCACACAAAGAAAAGAAATTTTTTCAAACGAAACAATTTTACAATGGTTGAAAACATTTTAATAAAGCATTTTCCAAATTATTTTCAAAAAGATTTTCAAACAAATTTTCTAACATTTTGCAAAAAATATTTTACCTGATTTATTAATCAGTATATACAAAAGTAATTTGAGGAATAATAAACATATTTTTAGTATATGATTTATTGAATTGTATATGTATATACATAATATTTTAGGCATACTTATTGAAAATACAAAAGTACGAGTTATGGCTAAAGTATATATGGAGTATATATGACCCCCTATACTTAGCTTGTGCTATGTTCTCATAGATCATAAAGATAGAGAGAAGACATAGCTCGTACTGAGTATAGAAAAGCTTAGAGAATAACGAATAAGGAATGAATGAAAGAAGGAAGAAATGAATGAATGAGAACTCGACCATCCACCTATACTTAGGATGAAATAATCCTAAGTATATCAGACTGTAAACAAGGTAGGGAGGGTCAAGGATGGCAATGAACAGATCACCCTCAGATTGTCTCTCCCTATACTTACGGGAAGATATCCCTAATGTATAGACAAGAAGCGGAGACAGTAGAGGGAATGAAAGAATGAATCACTTTGGGTGTGATGAATACTCATTCATCACTCTTTATTCTTTTATTTTAGCTAATTATGTTAGCAAAACATCATGTATATAGTTGTAAATACAATACGTTGCCAATAGGCATGTATTTGTGTAAAAAGAAAAGAATAAAGAATAAAACAAAAAAATAAGGAAATATTTAGAATAAATATTGAGTGACCTAAACCCAAGAGAAGGCCTAATATGGGCATGATCGCCAAAAAAATGGTAGAGAGAGATATGGCCACTCCACCTTGTGTATATTCCTTCTTATATGCATATATATTTCACAAAAGTAAAAATAAAAATGTATTTATATTCCTTTGTATATATTTCAAAAAAAACAAAAATTAGAAAAATAAAATAAAAATAGAAATAAAATAATTTCTCTCTCTACAACCTTGTACATATTACATGTGTATATATATCATATCCATATTTATTTTACACTTGTAAATAACACATAAAAATAAAATAAAAATTATTTTATACTCCAAATAATATGTTGTAAATAAATAAATTATAAAATTGGGGTATTTTGTACAAAAACAAGAAAATAAAAATAATTGTATAAAATACATAGGTATTTTATACCTATATATAATATAATATAATGTATATATATTAACTTATTTTTTATAAAAAAAATAAAAATAACAAAAAAATAGTTTGAAAAATAATGAATATTTTCCATTTTGAACATTTTTTAAAATAAAATCATCTTCCATTTTTAATTTATTTTTCAAATCTTTTTGACATGTCTCTTTTCAGATTGGTCCAGGAGGGATGTTGACCCCTGTCAACTGCCCCTCCCGGACCTTCTCTTTCGCGTATCTGGCTTCTGCTCCATTTTCTCCCATTTCTCCTGTCCGGATTTTACTGCATCCTGCCATGATTCCTTCGCCTGCACCTACCCTTGGGATCCAAGATCCTCGCGGATCTCTAGGGAAGGGTGGATCCTCCTCGGATTGCGGGAATGTCCCGATTCTTTACAGCCACCTGGGACACCCTATAAGTTCTTCATTCGTTTGCCCAGACGAGCAGCTCGCGCCACACACCCTGTTGATACCCTCGAAAGTTTCCCCTTGGTGACAGTAATCAGAAGCTGCCTTCGGTCTTCGATTTGGTGTTGTGCAGCCAACGCTCCTCCATCGTGGCCGGAGAACCGCCACGAGAAGCCTCCCTTGCCCGCCGTAGCTCGGTCATGGCAACGACCCCCTTCGACATCATCCCCTGGAGCTGAGGATCTCGTTAGGACTCTCAGGTATCTTAAATTTCATTCCTAGCTCCCATATCTAACGAATCTTTCATTTGCTGCCATCTGCCACTCCGCCAGCTCCGACCCGCCGGTCAGAGCCTCATCAGTCACCCTTATCCGCTTCGATAGACAACCCAGTTCACCGTCGCCCTTCTCCCATATCCTGATTATCCTAGGCTTGGCTTGGATAGCCAAGATTAGGTCCGAGGTTTCTTCTATCACTTCGCCGGAACCTCCACCTCCATTCGTCGTCACCTCCCGTCGTTTTAGGTCGAATAACCTTGATCGAAGCTATGCTCCGGGTTGAAGCTTTCCTCTGCAGGTCATAGCGCACGCAGATACGCCCCAGGTCGCCTTCACAACATTTTTTTGTCAGAGCTAGCCCAGGTCACGTCCACCTTCCAGGAGATCCGGCCGGTGACGAGCTTATCGGACCCGTCCAACCGATGCGCAGGAGTCTTACAATTCGACCACCGTTGCTCGATCATTCATCGGAGTGCAGGATCACCGCCAGTGCTCTGGTGAACCTCGCCCAGGCGGAGTTCGTCCAACACCCTTCTCAGCCGTCGGATCATCGCCTCAGCCCAAATCGCATCATAGCGCTTAGAGTCTACACTTGTCAGGCCGTTAGATCTGACATCTAACGGCCTCCGTATGCCCATGTTCGCACCCTCCGGACAGCCGTTGGATTTGCCAGCTGCCAGCGCCAGAGCCGCACGTCGTCAGCTAGTTAGAGCGCGACACCTGTCCCTCACTCACGATGCACGAGCCGCCTGGGTAGTTTTCTCCCCTTCCCCTGCAGTTATTTCCTTTTATTATTTAGTCTGTAAAATAAAAGTGACACTATGGACCATTTTGCAAGTTAGTCCCTGTATTTTCTTATATTTACGTTTTAGTCCTGTTTGTGTCGGCTCTCGTGCTTCATCACGTGTAGTTGTGGGTTAATTTCATTTAGTGCCCTAGACTCCTACTCTGTCACATTTTGAATTTATAGTTTCATTAATTGCAGTTATACCCCTGTGCATGTTGTTTTATGACATGTGCTTAATTTGTTGGAGAATTTGCATTAGGGCCCTATAGTTTGTACACGTGTTATGGTTTAGCCCCTGGAATATATTTTCTTTGCGATTTGGTCCCTGTTTGCTGTGCTTCTTTGGTTTGAGTTAATAAATAGTAATTTTCATCCAAAATTCATGAAATTTCAACACATGGCCTCTGCCATGGTGTAGTATTTCCCTGAATTTTTAGGTTTATTTTGTTTTCATTTAGTATTTTTAAAAATTCGAAAACCGTAAAAATTGCTACTGTCTGTTTTTAAAAATCAATTAAAAATATTAAAAACCCCTTAAAAACTCCAAAAAAAGTTATGTGTTTTGATTTGTTTTTGCTTTTGTCCAATTTTTGTTGAATTTGCATTTATAAAAACCAAAAAAAGTGAAAAAATTGAAAACCTAAGACAAATAACTAAAATTCGTAAAAACTCAAAAAATTCTGTTTTCTTTTTCTGTAGTTAGATTTTTATTTCTAATTTATCATAAAGTTGTTGTTCGAATTTTATAGGCATGTTAAGTATTTTTAAATTGCTTTAGATTTGGGCTGTACATTATTTTGTATTTTTGTCCTTGTTCCATTTTTGAAAAAATTAATCAAAAATCATAAAAATCCAAGAAGAAGACCAAAAACACTAGAATATTTCTAAAACCCAAAAATATTTTTATTTGAATTTTCTGATCATTTTTGAAACCTTAAATAATAGTTTGTGTGTGCATTTTCGATTTCTTTTACACATTTTATTACTTTTAAAAATTATAAAAAAAATTTGAAAAATATAAAACCCACCAAAAATATTTTTATTTTTATTTATTTTTGGATCCTGACTACTTCATAGCCCACTCATTTCGTGCTCCTTGAGTTCGACCCTGGTAGCTATACCAGATAAAATAAAATAGCGAGACTGCTATTTGTCTGATTGATTTACTTTTCTTTATTTTGGTGGTCTTCTTTTTCTTGATTGATTCTGATCTTAGTGGTTGAGGTCGTAACGACGATTGACACATTTTACCCTTAGTCGCTCAGGATTTTCGGGTCATCAGATTGGCGTCGTTGCCGGGGAGCACGGCTTAGTACTCGGCTTTCTTTCTTTTTCAGCTTTCCTTTTCTTTTATTTGGTTTCTTTTTATTTTTGTTTTTATTTTTGTTGGCTTTAATTTGTCTTTTTCTTTCTTTTTATTTTATTTGTTTTTATTTTTTCACTTATTCTCTTTTATTTTATTTTATTTATCATTATTATAATAATTGTTGGACTGACACATCTTCTGTTTTGATTTTCTTGTGAGGGCCCGACGATCGAGGGCAGCTTTCTTCGGAAAGCCGATGCACTCACGAGACTTGGAGGCATCTCGTTTTTCCATCGAGGCGCAAGAGAGCATGAGAAAGGAGAGAAGGAGTGTGTGGAGTTGTAGTTTAGCATAGTTAGTTTATTTTCTGCACATATTATTATTGTAATAATACATGATAGGACAAACACTCTCGACCTTGGTGGATTTCTCGGGGTCTGCTTTGCTGAGCACAAGTATGCTTGGGGGACCTCACCGTGATTTTCGCCGGTTTTCGTGTCTGGTCGCCTTTATTTTCTTTTGATTCTCAAAGGTTTTAGCCTTGGACTTAGGATTTTCACTAGCCTTGTGACGTAATTATTAAGGCCCAACCCTAATTACATTTCTGCTCCTATAGATTGTAATTGGACCTTATTAATTAATTTACTAATAAAAAAGTTAACTCGGTCACTTGAGGGGTCACGTGCCGCTAGAGGCCATATACAGCGCTGGCAGGATCTGTTGAGGCAGACACCGATCGGCATCAGAGACCGGACCCTGACCCCTCTCGTTGACCCGTTAGCTATTGTGCTTCGCGAGTAGAAATTATCTGTTTAAGGCTGATTTCTTCGTGCATCATTTAGATAGGTTTATTTTCTGTCTTAAGATTTATAAACGAATCACTTTGCATGTAGAGAGCTGGAGTCAGGTACGCATTTCTTACTCTGGATGCATCATAATTTTTAGTCACACATCGGCTTTTTCGTCTTCTCCCCCTTTTTTTGGACTTAATAATAATCAGGAGAGCCGAAAAATTTGTTATGTGTTGTTTTATTTAAAAAATACCTAAAAACAAAAAGCATAAAACTGGGACTGTTTAAGCAAACTTGACCTAAAAAATACTTCACCAAAAAAATTTGTCTTGGTAGAGCAATCCCCTCATTGTATGGTTTGAATGAGCGAGAGAGTGACCCGCACCCTAGGCTAGAGCCACTTCTAACCCTTCTTCAGACTACCGGTCTCGAGTTAGTCGTTCTCCAGTGAGGATCGCTCCGGTCTTCGGTAAAGCGAGCCGCGATATCTTTAACAAAGCAAGTTAATCGAGTAGCCGGTAAACGGTCCGCGACTTGTACTGTCTAGAAAAGATCTAGCTTTGGGTCAGGACAGTCTCCTAGGTTTGTTGGATTCCCAACAGCTCGCTTAATCACTCTGAAAGACTATTTGATCACCTAATAAAATTGACAAGATAAAAGACCGAACCTTCACGGTTATCAGCTCTGAGTGCGTAGGTGAATTAATGGTTTGCTTGCCCGATCTTGTTTGCTTTTCCAGATCTCATCCGCCTTCACTCGCTAGATAAAGATGATGGGTCAGAGGTCCCTTAGGTAGCCTCTGGCTGCACCTATTTTGAGCACTTCGGCTCGCTCATCTAGGTTGGTTCGCGAGAGCCGAGACCCGCTCTCCGAACCCGAGTTCGACTCCACCCTGTTTCCCCTCTACCACCCTTCTACTAGTCCTGAGGTGCTCGAGCAGATACCGCAGCAGCCAGTTGATTTATCAGCACCTGAGTTTGGGTCTTTTGCCTTTACAGAGACCATGGCCAGCAGCGAGGAGCGCACTGATGGACCCAGCGGGATCCAGACATATGTACTTGACCAGGGTGCCATCAACAACACCTTGTTAACCTCCCTTGAGACGATGCAGCGACAGATCCGAGATCTGGGGGCTTTCATGGCGAACATGCGCCGCAAGATGGAGCAGATGCAAGCTGATAGAGAGCAGCGCAGGCCCGAAGGAGGAGGAGAAGATGGTCCCGATGATAGAGAGCCTGAGCAGCCGCCGCAACCAGCACCTACACGACCGATGAGGGCATTGCACAACCCTAGTGCAACTCTCACCCACAGATGGATAGTGTTGCCGGCTGTTTTGGGAGATTTCAAGCTCCCGCCTCAGACAATTTAGCTTCTTCCCCGCTTCCACGGACTCGCCACAGAGGAGCTGCACCTTCATCTCCAGGAGTTTGAGATGATCTAAAGTACTGTCCACGATCACCTCGTGGATGAGGACGCCATCAGGATGATGGCCTTCCCTTTCTCCGTTGTAGACAGAGCAGCCAACTGGCTGAAGCATTTAGGGAGATTCGTCACCACATGGGAACAACTCTGTAACGAGTACTTGAACAAGTACTATCCACTCGGTCGGACCAATGTAGGCAGGGCCCTGATCAACAATTTTTCCATGCTCCCCAATGAGCAATTTCACGAGGCATGGGAACGCTTCAGGGAGCTCACAGATCGGTGTCCCCATCATGATATATCGAAGCCCAATCTCGTCCAGAGTTTTTTCTGCGGGCTGACACCAGAGTTGCAGGGGCTAGTCAACGCATCCTATGGGGGCTCATACTTTGCCAAGGATGAGGATCAGGTCTAGGCCATCTACGAGGAGATGGCCAAGAACTATACAGTGATGTCCCAGACCCGACTACTTCCTAGCCCACACATTCCGTGCTCCTTGAGTTCGACCTTGGTAGCTATACTAGGTAAAATAAAATAGTGAGACCGCTATTTGTCTGATTGATTTATTTATCTTTATTTTGGTGGTCTTCTTTTTCTTAATTGATTCTGATCTGAGTGGCTGAGGTCGCAACGAACATTGACACATTTTACCTTAGTCTCTCAGGCTTTTCGGGCCATCAGAATAGCACGGGTAGATGTCGGTCCATCCACTTGACGTATCCTATCAGAGGATAGCACGGGTAGATGCCGGTCCATCCACATCATCAGCAGCCGCAATACAGGCATAGTTGACGACCACTGATATGGGGATTATCAGGGAGAAGTTGGACCGGATCGAGTTGATAGAGAAGAAGCAGTGCCAAGGTATGACGCAGATCGACTAGTTGGCACAGACGCTGAGTGACCAGAAGACCCAAATCATGTGTCTCTAGGAGGCACAGATGGCTCCTCATCCCCGTCTCAAGTCATGGGCAGACATCAGCAGCAGCAATCGACCTAGCCCTCTGCCCACTTCCAACAGGTGCACCATATTCAAGCGGAGTCGTTCCAGCAGCTGCAGCAGCAGTATGTTCAATCGACACTATCTCAAGACATCTAGATGGTAGTGTATCAGCCGGACCAACCCCTGTAGTACTCCCCCGCCCATCCACCTATGAGCAGGAGCTGTTGATGGATGTCAACGGGATTTGGTATGACTGACCTCAGCTTGGGATGCGACGAGACCATCCCGGATTCCGTTGGTCGACCGGAGGTACCAGCTCCCAGCAGCAACCTCCAGTTCAGGGTTGCCAGTACAGCCAGCAGCGAGAGCAGCACCGGCAACCCTAGTTTCCACAACAGCAACGACATCCACAGCAACATTATCAACAGTATGGTCCTCGTCCTTATCAGCAGGGACAGTCTTGGAGGCAGCAACAGCAGCCTCAGCAGTATCAATCTCAGTCCCAGTATCCCTCTCATCATCATCAGCAGCTTCATTTTAAGAGAGGCCACCCGTAAGGTTCTCATGGGCCCGCCTATGAGAACCCAACCTCAGATGATTTATCATGCCTCATGTCTGAGCACCAGGCTACTTTTGACGGGATATGGACGAGTTCTGTCAGGAGATGAGAGAGATCGTGAAAGGAAAGGCCTCCATCCTTGACCAGATTGAGCCGAATCTGAACAACCTCAAGAGGAAGTCTGAGCAGGTAGAGTTTACAGAGGTTGCCACTCCTAGTGATTCACTTGGTGATATTACTGCATACACTTTTGATGCTGACTTTGTTACACTTAGGAGCGGTAGGATGCCAGCCGGTGGTGCCTCGTCTGAGCGACCACACCATGCAGCTTCAGGAGTGTCAGAAGAGGAGGAGGGCGGTGCTGATGCCGTTCGTGATGATGATGATGATGACGGTGGTGCTTACGCCACCAAGGATGTTGATCCAGCTAACGGTACTGAGGCCGTCACTTCACCAGATGTAGGGGGTAGTGCTAATGCCACCAGAGATGATGCTGAGCCAGAGCGCGGTAATTATGCCACGAGTCCAGATGCCGTAGGTGGTACTAAGGCCACCAGTTCTTCTCCTATTGCATTTCCTTTCGTTCATGTATCTCAGGACTATTCTGATAATAAAGGAAAGAGTTCTTCATTTATGAGTCCATCTGTGTTATTTGGAGATGTTTTTATGTATTCCACTTTGCTGCAGTAGCAGGGACCCGATCCTAGCCCTCCATCTGAGGAGGGCCCATTCCCCTCTCCCCAAGCACTCCACTTGGCAAAGGGGCCCAAAAAAGAAAACCCAGAAAAATCCCATCAGTTAGAGTTCAGCCAATAGATGATGGATAGATTTCATATACAGTTGACTCTACACGAGGCCTTGGAGCACATCCCTCTCTTCTAGAGAAACCTTAGAGAGAGGACCACAATTCGCAGGAAGAGGAGGAACCACTAGTCAGAGATCCACATGCTCGCTCGTGCCACTTGCTTCGCCATCCAGAATCGTCTGCCAGCCAAGAGGCCAGATGTAGGAGCTTCGTATGTTAGATGCCACATTCATGAGCAGAGGTTCGATCAGACTCTATTAGACAGTGGTTCTTCTATCAACATACTTCCAGCAGCCTTTCTCGACTGATTCGAGTTGGCCCTCTTCAACAAAGCAGGACGATCCTTCAGTTTGCTGATCGATCTGTCAAGAGGTCGAAAGGGTTGCTGAAGGACGTGGTCGTCACAATTCAGGGCCCGAAATTCCCCATGGACTTCGTTGTGTTGGACATGGAGATCCATGAGTCTGTGACTGATACCCCCATAAATTTAGGACGCCCGTTCTTGGCAACAACCAAGGAATTCTCCGATCATGATAGCGAGAATGTGTACTTTCACGTCGAGGGTGAGAGTATACAAATAGAGATGATCGATGAGACCAGAGCACGGGATTTAGCTTGCTCAGAGACACTCACATATTCAGAGTAGATGACTGAGGCAGAGCGAGACATCTACTAGGATTGTGATTTTGTGATTACAGATGATGAGGCAGTTTGGTCTGACCCAGTTTCACGAGCCATCCTCTCACCTTCAGAGTCTGCTGATGCACAGATTCTAGCAGAGGAGAGCTTGGAGTGTGCATTCCTGGTACAAGATACAGTTCAGGCAGCAAATCAAATTTAGGAGGGCGAGGCAGTTGATTCTTTTGATACATATTCAGATCCCTTGGAGTCAGACTTAGACTGGGCAGAGTTCGATGATATGATTTCATGTATGATTTCCACAGAGCCATCAGCTAGGGTGGAGACTGATCCCATTCAGAGCACAGACACACCAACAAAGCAGTCTTCACCAGATTTCCAGGTTCAGCATGAATTCTCCCATGCATATTTGGTCGTATTCACTCAGACCTTTTAGAGGCTAGATCCACCAGCACCCAGTTGTCTAGAGCTGAAGCCCTTGCCGCAGTCGCTGAAGTATAGGTTCCTTGCGGACGAGCATGAGATGCACCCAGTCATTATCTCAGCAGATTTGATTGGAGAACAAGAATCTCGTTTAATGGAGGTTCTTGAAAAGAACCGCAAGGCGATAGGATGGAGTGTAGACAATCTATTGGGGATAAGTCTGACCCTGTGCTCCCACCATATCTATCTCGAAGAGGACACCAAGCTGTCGTGCGAGTTATAGCGGTGGATGAACCCAAATCTTCGAGAGGTTGTCATGAAGGAGTTCTCAAAATGGTAGAGCATTGATTTTATCTACCCCATCTCCGACTCCAAGTGGGTTAGTCCATTGCATGTGGTGCCCATGAAGACCGACATACCCACTTCTTGGAGGGTTTGTATGGACTACAGACGATTGAACCAGGCCATCAAGAAGGATCATTTCCCGCTGCCTTTTATTGATCAGATTATAGAGATGCTAGCTGGGAAGAGTCATTACTGCTTTCTTGACGGGTAGTCCGTATACAATCAGGTGACCATTGCGCCCGAAGACTAGGACAATACCACATTCACCTGTCCCTTTGGGACATATGCTTTCAGGCATATGCCCTTTGGTCTATGCAATGCCCCGACGACATTCCAAAGGTGCATGTTGTCCATCTTTTCATACATGGTGGGCGAGTGCTTGGCGGTCTTCTTGGACGACTTCTCAGTCTATGGCGATGGGTTTGATGCTTGTCTTGACTGCCTAAACCGCATCCTTCAACGATGCATCGAAGTTCATCTTGTGTTATCTTGGTAGAAGAGTCACTTCATGGTGACTCAAGGGATGGTGCTTGGCCATATCATCTCCAACAGGGGCATGGAGGTTGATCTGGCCAAGGTGGATATCATTAGGAAACTCAGTCCACCATCCAACTTGCGACAGTTATGGTCTTTTCCGGGGCACGTTGGTTTCTACCAATGATTCATTCATGATTTCACTAGGATTGCCCGGCCGTTGACTGATTTGCTGATGAAAGACGCCGAGTTCATTGTGGATGATAAGTGTCTAGCATCATTTGAGACTCTCAAGAGTCTAATTGTTTAGGCTCCTGTCCTCCAGCTGCCTGATTAGTCTCTCCCATTGGAGATAATGATGGATGCCTCCGATTTTGCCGTAGGGGCCGTGCTGGGATAGAGGAGGGATGGAGCACCTTTTGCCATTCACTACGATATTCGTACTTTGTATGCCGCTCATCGGAACTACACTGTTACTGAGAAGGAAATGCTAGACGTAGTCTTTGCCCTAGATAAGTTCAGATCATACATCATTGGATCTAAGATGACCATATTTACGGATCACACCGCCATCAGGTACCTCATGGAAAAAAAGTATGCCAAAGATAGATTGACAAGATGGATCCTTCTACTCCAGCAGTTTGATATAGAGATTAAGGATAAGCCTGGAGTCAAGAATGGGGTGGCGGATCATATCTCCCGATGAGAGCATCTTGAGGATTCTGAGCAGATTGACCCTATTTCTGAGACCTTCCCGGATGAGGCGATCCTTGATATCGACTCTCTCCCGTGGTACGCCAACATTGTGAACTATCTTGTTGCCAAGAAAGTTCCACAAGGTTGGCCCATGCAGCGACTTGAGACCTTCCTTGCGAAGGCGATGTTCTACCATTGGGAGGATCCCGTCCTTTATCATGAAGAGGGGATAGCGTCTGGCGTCGGTGCATTCCTCTGGAGGAACACCATAGCGTCCTCACTTACTGCCACAAGCTTGAGGCAGGAGGACATCACTCTGGGAGGAGAAGGACACAGAGAGTGCTCCAATCCGGCCTATGATGGCCTACTCTCTTCAAGATTCTGATGAATTCGTGAAGAGGTGTACCAACTGTCAGAGGATGGGCACTTGTGGACAGCGTGATATGATGCCGATGCAGCCCATTCACTACTGTGAGGTTTTTGACGCATGGGGCATCAATTTCATGGGTCCATTCCCTAAGAGTCAAAGATTCGAGTACATTCTGTTGGCCGTTGATTATGTGAGTCGTTGGGTTGAGGCCATCCCTGCCTGAACTGCAGATGCTAGGTCTGTGTGCTGATTTTTGAGGAAGAATATCAATTCACGGTTCGGGGAGCCTAGAGTATTGATATCTGACGGGGGTCTCATTTCGTTAACAATAAGGTAAAGGCCCTTGCTAGCGAGTTTAGCATTGACCATCGAGTAGCCACACCGTATCATCATAATACCAATGGTCTTGCTGAAGTGTCAAACAGGGAGATCAAGACTATTCTGCAGAAGGTCGTCTGCCCTGACCGAAAGGATTGGTCACAGCTTTTGGACTCGGTCTTGTGGGCATATCGGACGTCCTTCAAGACTCCTTTGGGTACATCTCATTTTCGCCTCATTTATGGCAAGTCCTGCCATTTACTTGTGGATCTGAGACATAGATCACTGTGGGTAGTCACATATATACTTTTGGATCCAGTGAGTGTAGGAGACCAGAGGAGGGCAGAATAGGCAACCCTGGAGGAGCTTAGAGATGCGGCCTTTTCGAGCAGCCTACAGCATAAGGAGAGAGTGAAGGAGGGGCATGATTCTCATATCAGCCACAAGAAGTTTGAGCCAGGACAGAGAGTATGGTTGTTCGATGCTAGGCTTAGATTATTTCCAGGGAAGTTACAGAGCAAGTGGAAAGGACCATACCTCGTCCGAAAGGTACATGACAATGGATGCATTGACATATCTGATATGTCATCTGATACTAGCTTTTGTGTTTACTGGAAGCGGCTCAAACCATATCTAGATCATGAGCCACTGATCGTTGATGTCACCCCTATTCATTTTGCGTGAGATGTGGTCTCTTAACTCACATCTATTGCATCTCACGCCTGATTATCACTGTCTTCCGTCTTGTATAGATCCAGATGTCCATATCACACCATTCTTCAGTCCAACACCCCATATGCATCTTTGATTATGCTATACTTAGGGTGTACTTTACCCTATGTATAGGGGGTGTGAGACTTTTTATTTTCTTTTGATTCTTTTCTACCTCTGTTTTGCTGCCTATACTTAGGGATATTTCACCCTACGTATAAGGGAGGTAGACCCTGTACATTCTCCGACTAAGATTTCCCTTTTTGTACAGTCTGCTATACTTAGGATTATTTGATCATAAGTATAGGGGGAAACACCGAGAATCCTTTTCTTTTCTATTCTTTCATTTGTCGTTGTAGTATAGTTTTCCTTTTCACATCCCTATACTAAGCACGAGTTATGTCTTCTTCATCGCTCTTGCTTCACTCTGAGGACATCGTTCGAGCTAAGTATAGGGGGTGTCGTATATATTTCATATATACTTTAGCCATAACTCGTACTTTGTGTGAGTGTGCTAATGAATAAAAATGGCTAAAATCCATAAAAATTAAAAATTTTCTTGTACATAAAATTCTTTATTGCACATACATAGCTATGTACAAAATAATTTTTGTAAAAATGTTTGTAAAAATATTTTGTGTGTAAAGAGCTTGTAAATATTTTGATATCAAAATTATGTACATAGTACAAAATTTTTGTAAAATGTTTGAAAAATAAAAAGTTTGCAAAAACCCTTTTGTAAATGTGTGTAAATATTTTGCATAACTTCTGCATTCATGCACACATCCATGTATTCAAACATTTTCAAAAATTTTGCACATTTTCAAAATTTTGTACAAAAGCATCTTTATATATTTTTGTACAGTTTTTCTGAATCATAGTTTATATTTAAACTAGCCTGGAATTAAATTGAAAAATGGAGCTTGGTTAAGTTCTTAATCCTCCTAATTCTAAGACGAACCTTATAGGGCTTAGGGTTGAGAGTTTTCAGGTCCATGGTGACATAATTCTTTGAGTCCACTAGGCTATGATCATATGCCATTTTGATGAGCTTAAGGAGAACACTTAACAACACATGCATAACTCTCACAGACAATAGCTCTAACAGCACCAACACTTTAGACTTAGCTCTCTACGGATGAGGTGGTGAGGAGGCAGTCTTCTTTGACTTGGAGTAGCATATGAGGGTAGTACTTCTAGGAGTAACCTCTCTTCTTCTTCTAGTGAAGGAAGTATGTCTCAACTTGGTCTGGTAGCATTGAGGTCTAAGGACAGGAGTTGTGGGTTGCAATAAAGCTTCAAAAGAGGGATAGTCTACTGGCTCAAGAGGAAAAACTCCTTATGTATATAAAATGCACCATGTAGATATGTTGCACAGATGTACATCGAAAAACAATGTGCAAAAAGAAAAACTAAAAAAAAGTGGTGGGTCTGATAGAAAATAAAATACCCACCGTTGTGTATATAGTCAAATAAAGCAAAGCTTATGTTACCCATGCCCATCTCATGAAACATGCAGCAGGGAGACTTAACTACACTGGTTGGGCTCCCTCGGATACATGGCTAAACTGGCCATGGTCCATTCTCTTCTTCCTCCTCTTCTTGATCTAGTTGAACTTGAACTTAGAAGGGAATACCTCGCTCCTCGAGGAAGGAGTTGCAGACTAGGGTATAAGAGTTACCTTGTTGACGGGGGTTGTCACTTTGCCATTTCTGAGGTGGGGAGCTTATACATCACTTACACAGTACGAGAAAAGATTCATCGTCATCAGAGTTTGTGTATCTAGACTTGTTTTAATCTGGATTGTCGAGGAGTCTTGACCATAGATTGGTGGAACTTAGAGGCTGTTGAGTTTTAAATCCATGTCCAAATAAGGTTCCGACAAACTAATAATCCAAAGATCTGACTAAGCTCCATACTTCAATTTAATGAAGACAAGTTTAATAATCAACCTTGATTCACTTTCTCCTTCTTCTTTTTCTTCTTCTTTTCTCTTTTCACTTCTTTTTCAAATAAGTGTTTGCTAAGGGACTAGCAAAAGTAAATTATTGGGGGTGATGAATAATCATTCACCACTCTTTATTCTTTTATTTTAGCTAATTATCTTGGCAAAATATCATGTATATAGTTGTAAATACAATACGTTACCAATAGGCATGCATTTTTTAATATTTAATAATTGGCATGTATTTGTGCAAAATAAAAGAATAAAGAATAAAAGAAAAAAAGAAGGAAATATTTAGAATAAATATTGAGTTATCTAAACCCAAGAGAAGGCCCAATATGGGCCTGATCGCCAAATAAAATAAGTAGAGAGAGATAGGGCCAATCCACCTAGTGTATATTCCTTCTTATATGTATATATATTTTTCACAAAAATAAAAATAAAAATGTATTTTTATTCCTTTGTATATATTTCTAAAAATAAAAAAAATTAGAAAAATAAAAAAAATAGAAATAAAATAATTTCTCTCTCTACAACCTTGTACATATTTCATGTATATATGTATCATATCCATATTTATTTTACACTTGTAAATAACTCATAAAAATAAAATAAAAATTATTTTATACTCCAAATATATGTTGTAAATATATAAAATATAAAACTGGTGTATTTGTACAATAATAAGAAAATAAAAAATAATAGTATAAAATACATAGGTATTCTATACCTGTATATAAAAAAAATAATGTATATAGATTAAATTATTTTTAATAAATAAATAAAAATCACAAAAATAGTTTGGAAAATAATTAATATTTTTCGTTTTGAACATTTCTTAAAATAAAATCATCTTCCATTTTTAATTTATTTTTCAAATCTTTTGACCTGTCTCTTTTTTGATTGGTCTAGGAGGGATGTTGACCCCGGTCAACAGCCCCTCCCGGACCTTTTCTTTCGCGGATCTGACTTCTTCTCTATTTTCTCCCATTTCTCCTATATGGATCCTACTTCCTCCTGCCCTGATTCCTTCGCCCACACCTTCTCTTGGGATCCAAGATCCTCGCGGATCCCTAGGGAAGGGTGGATCCTCCTCGGATTGCAGGCATGCCCCGATTCTCTCCAGCCACCTAGGACACCCTATAAGTTCTTCATTCGTTTGCTCAGATGAGCAGCTCGCACCACACACCATGTTGATACCCTAGAAAGTTTCCCCTTGGTGACAACAATCGGAAGCCACCTTCGGTCTTAGATTTGGTGTTGTGCAGTCGATGCTCCTCCTTCGTGGCCGGAGAACCGCCGCAAGAAGCCTCCCTTGCCTGCCGCAGCTCGGTCGAGGCGACGACCCCCTTCGACATCATCCCCTAGAGTTCAGGATCTCGTTAGGACTCTCAGGTATCTTCTATTTCGTTCCTAGCTCCCTTATCTATTGAATCTTTCATTTACCGCCTTCCGCCACTCCTCCAGCTCCAACCGTCGGTCAGAGCCTCATCAGCCACCCTTATCCGCTTCGATCGACAACCCAATTGAACGTCACCCTTGCCCTACAACCTGATCATCCTAAGGTTGACTTGGATAGCCAAGATTAGGTCTGAGGTTTCTTCTATCACTTCTCTAGATCCTCCACCTCCATTCACCGTCGCTTCCCATCGTTTTATGTCGAATAACCTTGACCAGAGCTATGCTCCGAGTTGAAGCTTTCCTCTGCACCTCATAGAATGCGCAGATACGCCCCAGGTCACCTTCACCATGTTTTGACGGAGCTAGCCCAGGTCACGTCCACCTTCTAGGAGATCCAGCCGGTGGCGAGCTCATCGGACCCGTCCACCCGACGCGGAGGAGTCTTGCGAGTCAACCACCATTGTCTGATCGTTCATAGGAGTACTGGATCACGGCCGATGCTCTGGTGAACCTCGCCCAGGCGGAGTTCGTCCATCACCCTTCTCAGCCGTCGGATCATCGCCTCAGCCCATATCGCATCATAGCCATCCAAAGTCTGCACCTGTAAGGCCATTAAATCTGACATCTAACGGCCTCCGTACGCCCACGTTCGCACCCTCCGGACAACCGTTGGATTTGCCATCTGTCATCGCTAGAGTTGCACGTCGTCAGCCAGTCAGAGCGCGACACCTGTCCCCCACACGCGACGCACGAGCCGCCTGGGTAATTTGCTCCGCTTCCCCTACAGTTATTTGCCTTTTATTTTTTAGTCTGTAAAATAAAAGTAACTCTGTGGACCATTTTGCATGTTAGTCCCTGTATTTTCTTATATTTACATTTTAGTCATGTTTGTGTAGCCTCATGTGCTTAATCGCATGTAGTTGTGGGTTAATTACATTTAGTGCATTGTATTCCCTCTTTTACATTTTGAATTTATAATTTCATTAATTGTAGTTATACCCCTGTGCGTGCTATTTTTTGACATGTGCTGAATTTATTGGAGAATTTGCAGTAGGGGCTCTAAAGTTTGTATACGTGTTATGGTTTAGCCCCTAGAGTTTATTTTCTTTGCGATTTGGTCCTTGTGTGTTGTGCTTCTTTGGTTTGAGTTAATAAATATCAATTTTCATCCTAAATTTGTGAAATTTCGACACATGGCCTCTTCCATGGTGTAGTAATTTCCCAGAATTTTTGGGTTTATTTTGTTTTCATTTAGTATTTTTAAAAATTCGAAAATCCTAAAAATTTCTACTGTCTATTTTTTTAAAAAAATTAAAACTATTAAAAAGCCTTTAAAAATTCAAAATAAATTTGTTTGTGTGTTTTGATTTGTTTTTGCTTCTGTCCTATTGTTGTTGAATTTGCATTTATAAAAACCATAAAATTTGTAAAACTTTGAAAACCTAAAAAAATCATTAAAAATTCAAAAAAAGTAAAAAAGTTGTGTTTTCTTTTTCTGTAGTTAGGTTTTTATTTCTAGTTTATTATAAAATTACTATTCGAATTTTATAGCCATTTTATGTATTTTAAATTACCTTTAGATTCAGGTTGTACACTGTTTTGTGTTTTTCCTTATTTCATATTTTAGAAAATTAACTAAAAATCAGAAAAATCCAAGAAAAATACCAAAAACACTTGAATATTTATAAAACCAAAAATATTTTTATTTGAATTTTCTGATCATTTTTGAAACCTTAAAAAATTGTTTATGTGTGCATTTTCGATTTCTTTTACACATTTTCTTACATTTAAAAATTACAAAAAAAAATGAAAATTATAAAACCCACCAAAAATATTTTTATTTTTATTTCTTTTTGGATCCCGACTACTTCGTAGCCCACACATTTCGTGCTCCTTGAGTTCGACCCTGGTTGCTTTACCAGCTAAAATAAAATAGCGAGACCGTTATTTATCTAATTGATTTATTTATCTTTATTTTGGTGTCTTCTTTTTCTTGATTGATTCCCATCTGAGTAGCTGAGGTCGCAACGACCATTGACACATTTTACCCATAGTAGCTCGGGATTTTCAGGTCATTAGGGTGCACACCCCCTATACTTAGGACAAAGTACATCCTAAGTATAGCAGTGAAGAGGGGTGACACCTTCTTAGAAGAAAAAGAAAAATGAAACGAAAAGAAGAAAGACCACTCAACTCATCCACCTCCCCTATACTTAGGACGGAGTACGTCCTAAGCATGGAAAAACACATGAAATGTGGTGGATGAGCAAAAATGGGAGATGGAAGGAAATAAAACAAAAGCAACTATACATATAGATGTATATATAGAGATCAAGAAGGTAGCAGACCCTCTGGTGTGATCACTGAGGAATAGATCTGACAAGGTGCATGTCCATATCAGGGTCCTCAGTAGACACAAATTGATCATAATCGATGTCATGAAGATCCTCAGCAATATCAAAGAGGAAAGACACGAACTGATCAGTGGAAGGAGTGTGGTCGGGTTCAGCCTGGGATGTCTCCGCTTGCTCATCATCAAAATGAAATGGAATGAACTCGTCTATAGACGTAGTCAGGTCAGGTTCATCCTGTGAGGTTTCAACTAAATCATCGTCAAAAGGCCCAAATTTATTTATAAAAGCAATAATACAATTCAGTCTCTTCAGTCTCTACAATGTCTGCCCTCCGCTCTAAAGTGTCAATCATATGAATATCACAGATGCCATCAATGCATCGCCACTCATCGAAATGGGGAACTTCATGGTATATGATTCCAAATCTTCCTCACCAAAGATGAATCCTTGGGTCTCAGTATCATCTATCAAAAAACAAACCTCTCTGATATCCTTATCAAGGTCATAGTCCTCAGGGTCGGCTAACATGACCATACTCTCGTGGGATGCGTGTCAATGGTGGGCGCAGTAATCACCACATTTCTCCTGACATTAGAACGAAAGAGAATCTCTCTAATCGATCCATAATCAATAACGGCACTCACAGAGGCAAGGAAAGGCGTCCCATGATGATTCGAGGACACTCCACAGGGATGGAGGTCTCCATGGGCAATACGATAAAGTCAAAAGTGAAGCTCATGCCCTGAATCTACATGACGACATTTTCTAGAATACCCTTCGACCGGTTTATTGATTAATCAGTAAATTGACAAATCATCATGCTTTGATAGGCCCTAGATGAATATAATGTACCAACAAGAAGGGTATTATATTAATCAAAATACCACTGTCAAGGAGAGTGTGATCACATGAATAGTCAAAAATTGTGCAACTCACAAGATGTATGACAATGTTCCCTTTCCTAGCGTGTGGATGGTGAGAGATGGCATGGGCAGTGGCCGTGGTCACGATGTGCCACTAGGATTCGCTCCTTCACTTTCTCTTCTTGTGTTTAGGAGAAGATAATTGGGTCATGACCTGGTGAAGTAGGGCCTCAATAATCTCATTGATAACTGCCATCACTTCAGGTTCAGTCAACATTTTTTGAAATTTTGGATCTCCTCCATACAAGGGAGAAGATCAAAATCATCATGTACACAAGGATGACTAAGAGCACTATGTACAATGTCATCCTTGGGGTAAAGGTGGAACTATTACGAGTGTATGTGTGGTCAAAGAATCTGGTAGGTGTGCCCTCTCCTCAGAAAATGATCGACTATGTGTCTCCCGAATTCTTTTTGTATTATTAAAATTTTCCCCATTTTTTATATTTTGGGCGATTGCAAGCTCTCGCAAGAATCCTCGAATGAACCCATATCATCAAAAGGTGAAGCGACGTTGTGGCTCCTATTTAGGCTAGAGGTCGTCTGTCCTCTATCTCATACACTCCATCATCCTGGTCAAGTGCTCAAGAGTGGATTCCATGAAAGGCGACTTCAACAGGTCAGTCTCAAGTGAATAGAATGAGGTAAAGTGTGAGGGTGTTTGTGGTGGGTAAAAATTGGAGGTCTGACACTGTGGTTGAGGCGGGTATGTACAAAAAGAAAAATTAGGAGAAAATTCCTCTCGGTAAAATGCAGTTGTAACGGCTCGAAGGTACGAGGAATCCACAAAGTCCGGATAAAAATCACTCCAGTCGGCCATCTCCGAAATAAAAGGAAAATGATCGGGAGAACAAGAAAGTCAAATCAAGAGATGTGAGAAAAAGGCACAAATGCATAGTGATGATCAAGTATGCACATAAACAATCACAAACAAAAATACACAATATAAACAACTCAATTCACCTACTCAACATAATGAAGATCTTGAGAGTTCGGTATTTTTATCTTGTCTATTTTTAGAGTTAGATGAGAATACAAAATTGTAGATGCACATAGGTTGGTATGGGATTTGGGTACTACTCATTAGTGTGTATGCGATAAAGTAAATGCGAATACAATGAGGGGGTTACTCTCCTATAGATAATAAATTTTCTTATTTGATTTGTAGGATCGAGTAAACTTAGTAATCCCAAATTTTTTTGTTATCATATTTTTTGGATGAAAATGCAGGAGCCTAACGAGCGATCAGTTCTTTTTAGCTCATGGGTGATCAAAACCAGAGGGAGAGAGTCGGAAAATCAATGCAAGTGAAAGCGATGATGAATCCTAAGTAGAAATGCTCACCTTGCCCCCAGCTCTCTTCATGCAAGGATGCTAAGAAGAATTGAAATCTATCTATATGCAAATGCATAGCCGATGAAATCGCCCTAGAGTAGAAACTGCTATTAGCGTGAAGAACAATATGCTAATCACCTAGAGAAGAACCATAGGGTTTGGTCTTGGAGCATCCTCAGTGCCCACTAAAATGGGTCTCGTAAGCACTGTATGGAGGACTCGCGGTTGCAAAACTAAGCGAAGAGCAATTCAAATTTTGACAAAGTCCAAACGAGAACTATAGGTACATGCAATGGTAATTAACCATTCCACCTTAATCTATCGTCAAATAGATGCTAATGCTAGGGCCCAGTCGCATAAAATAAAGAAAAATAGGGAAACCAAAAAAAAAGAAAAACGAAGAAAATGTGACAAAACTGATGAGGCCTCCAAGCTAACAATCGGTTTGGCACTGCACCTCGTGAAGTGTAGTAATATCCTGGAGAGTCCTGAATTATTACAATAACATGTCTCTCTCACATTAAATTACAAAATAAATAAATTAGAAATAAAAATGTTGTTGTCTTCAAAATTTCCTCCAAGTCTTTATTTGTTGTGCACTTTTGTTGGCTAAGTCAATAAGTTGACTCTGCTTCACGTGGGTGCATAGATGCTCCTAGGAGTGCCTCCCTCGATCTATGTTCCTTAAAAGTCAAACAAATAGGGTGGTTAGGCAATTCTCAAAATAATATCCAATAAAATAGAAAATTTAGACAAAAGAAATAAGAAGGCACAAATCAAGAAATCCAATCTATGCACAGTTGCTCCCCGTCAATGGTGCCATTTGAAAGGTGGAATTTCAATAAGGGTCGTATCTCAAAAGGTGAGGCTACAGTCGAAGTGATGATTGCTCATGAAACTTGACTAATTAAACAATTAACCTACAATATATATAAAGCAATGAAAAGAAAAATATGTGGAGCTAAAATTTATTAGAACTCTATAATGAATGTGTATAGGTATAAGTATTGTAGAGGTCGAACACATGGAGCAAATGGTAGATCGGAGAAATGAATCCAAAAATGTGTGTTCCTCTTATCTATTTATTTTTGTTTGGGTTCTTAATTTTGTATTTTTTTGGATTTTTTATATTTTTAAATTGTTTTTAATTTCATAAATTTTTTCTTTTATATATTTTCTGATTTTTTTATTTCTTTTTCTTTTTATAAAAGATATATAAGATAGATAAGTAATATATACGGCTATATATACAATATAGTGTAATATATATACTAATAAAAATAAAAAATACAAAAAATAAAATGTTTTTTGGTTTTAAATATTTTTTTACTATTTTGTGATTTTTTAAATAGTTTTTCTAATATATATATATATATATATATATATATATTAAAGTCAAAAATGTCCTAAATCAAGGATTAAATTAATAAGACAAATTTTTTTGGAAATTAAAAATAGAAAATAAAGTCAAAATTTTCCAAAACTATTTTAATTAAAAATATACAATAAAAAGAAAATTGAAAGATAAAAATAAATATTTTTGGGATTTTTGGGATTTTTATAATGGATTTTGGAGATATTATTTTTTGTGAGTTTTCTTTGGTCTGGAGTTTAAAAATAGTAAAATAAACTAAATATATTTTTGGGGAATTTTTGAAATGTTTTTATATTTTTTGGTATTTTACAGTATAAATAGGGCAAAAACATTCCCTTTGGATTTTTATAAAATAGGAAAAAGTCCTAAAATCCAAAACAAAAATATTACATGAATATAGATGGAATTAAGAGCGCAACCCTATTTTTGAGAATTTTTGGAGCACGGATACGATTTATAAAAATGGAAATACAAGCACAAAAATTAGTGAACTGGTAGGGGTGCATATGTAATTAAAAATAAGCAACAAGGCTTACATGTAAGTTATTCAAAATATTAAAACTAATATTACAAATTTTAGGACTAAATCGAAATACAAAAACCTCGATGGTATGCATGCTAAATCTCTACCTCACGTGGGATGACACATGAGGTGACGTGTACTGGACTCAGTTGAAAATAAAATAATGGCCGAGTGTTTCTTGCAAATATTACAAAAATATAATAACAATAGATGGAAGTTTATAAGTTAAATAATCAAGTACAAAAAGCAAGAGGTGGAAAATACAAAATACCCCCTATATGGCATGGGTGAATGCACTGGATGATCTCATTTATACATGTGTCACACCCACGGCGCACGATGATGTTTTGCCTCAGACGATCCTAATTAGATCTCCCAAACAAGATCAGCAATGGTTGTCTGCAAGATCCAACGACGTCTGTGCACCTGGGAAAAGAAAGCTGATCAGACGACTCTGAGGGGTTTTGGAAGAACAGGGAAGAACTCTAATTCTTTCGAGCTTCGATCAGATGTATCCTGTGCGTCCGACCTCCTCTCTCGTTCAACGGTGGCTCGAAAGGTTCCTAGCAGCATCCTTTATTGGCTAGAGACTTCAAAAAGGTCAGGAAATCATCAGAGAGCTCCCACAAGGTCAGAGATGTGAATAAGGTCCAAGAACCTCCCGTGAGCTCCAAAATTGCCTTCAGATGGATTTAGGGTTCGGAGACCTGCACATCAAGAACGGCGGGTTGAGGGCAAACTGCCTCGACCCGTTATCGGGTGGAAACAAGGCAAAATCAGGCGTAGAAGTGGCTTCTCTTGCTAGGGGAGGAGGATGAGTACTGCGATCTTACTCTGGGAAGGCGCAAGTTGAATGGAATGTGATAGGGCATAGGGAATCGATAGGGGAATCGAGGTGAGGTGGATGGCTATCAGCAAAAAAGGCACGGTACGTTGGAGCTCCGACGAACTACGAATCAGAGAATTTATGCTAAAACACTCAATGAAAACCTAATATAAAGGCACTAAACAAAAGCTAATCCTAAAACTAATCTAAAATGTGAAGAAAAATAACTCGAGCGATGTAGGAACACAAGATGGACCTCACGGCCACGGAGGGCGGCCGGAGATGGTGGAACTCGCCTCCACACTCAACCTCTCCTCATAGAACCGTAGGGCGAGCTCGCTGTCACCAAGCTCGAGCCCAAGCACACTGAATGGGGTAAGAAAATGAGTGGAAAAGGATTTGAAAATTTGAAGAAGGGTGGAGTTCGAATTTTGTACAAGTGGTGGAGCGGCAGGGAAGATCGATGTGCATAGCTCAAATAAAAGATGCAATCCTCGATGAATCAAACGAATGTGACAGAGGGTGGATCGAGGACAAAAAACGATGAAGGAATCATTCCCAATCGATGCTTGCATCAATGGGAGAAAAAGGGTGAAATTGGGGTCAAAGCTAGGTTTGACAGACCTAGCCTTGGGGAAGGACAGTTGACTAAGGTCAACTGTAGACTCGACCTGGTTGGTCCACGTGGACCAACGAGGAAAAACCTTACCCAAAATTATTATAGAATCTATAATAGATAATAAATGCTTTTTATTAAACTAAAGTTATAAAATAAAAGTTGTTTGGTATTTTCTGTAGTGTTTTAATAAAAATTTTATATATTTTTATGAACTTATCTATTACAAGTTACTTTTTAAGGGTATATTTATAGTTATATCCATCTATGTTTTCCATATTTTATTTTTATTTTGTATTTTGTATTTTTGATTTATTATTTTTTTATTTTATACAATTATAACTTATTTTTATACACATAAATATATTTTTGTTGTATTTTTCTAATTTATGATGTACACTTAAATATATATTGGTATTAAATATATAGGAGTAAGTATAGGTTTTCATCTATGCATTTTTATATACTATTTTTTAATATTTAATTTATGGTTTTAATCTATTCTAAATATGTACATATACTATAAATAATATTTACAAAATTATAAAATTACAAAAATAAAGAACAAATAAAATGAATATTTTATATAGGCAAACTATACAGTAGGGGGTCCAAAACCTAACTTTCACACCTTAACTCCAAAATAAATAAAACCACCTTAATTAAATAGCTCATTAAAAGTTTTATACAATTGAAAGGTGAACATTTTGAGTCTTTATTGAGGAGATACGAGTCTGGGATGTATATAAAGTACATTGTATATTATTTTTGTTTGAAATCAATTTTATATTTTTATTTGTATTTTTATCTTCAAATTTCATGTACAAAGTTTCTTTATTTAAGGTGTAAAAAATGGAAAATAAATAGGTCCCAACAGTAGGTTATAGATGAATAAAGGAATGGGATTTTTATTGGAGTTTTGGGACTTATCTCCCCCTAACTTCATTCCTTGTCGATCCAGTCATCAAGATACATAGGTCTCGGGGTTTAGGATCTTAAAATACTTTTGGTATTTTATTCTTTTTCTTTTCTTTTCTTTATTCTATAATTCTTGTATTAAAAATAGTATTTTATAATAATAAATAGAATAATAAAAGAATGTTAATTTCTACAAAATAATGTTATTTGCATGCATTAGCTAGGGGTGTTAAGGCAAAAATGATAGAATAAAGGTGATGAAATGGAGATTCATCACTACCTCTCCTGAGAGTAACAACATTAGACACAAAAAAATTACTATCATCTGACTCTACAAAAGCATAGAGGGGACTTCACATACCTGCTTTTTTCTCTTAAAATTATTGGGGTTGGCTTTGACCTGGGCCGGAATTGGAGTTTTCATGGTCGTAAGGTCTTCCAGCTTCTTTGTCATCTCAGCGAGGCCCTGTACTAACTAGGCCAGACAATCGAGGCTCGGGTTCACCGGAACTGCCTCAGAGGGCTCAACGTGCTACTCACGTTGTGCTGATGGTGTGGAAGCTGAGATGGGTGTTGTTGGTATTGTTGTTGATGTGGAGGAAGCTGATATTTATGCTGGTAGGGAGGAGGATACTACTGGTGAGGTGCAGCCGTGTACTGATGGTACGAATGATGACGATGGTACTGCGACTGTGATATTGTTAAATTTGTCTCGACTGATGATGGTGGTACTGTGACTATGAGTATTGTTAAATTTGTCTCCAATTGTTCTATAATTCTTGAGACTGGTGGTACTAAGACCGAGGCTGGGACTGGGAAAATCTCCGTCCTTGATGTTGAGGCAATCAGCGAGAATTGCGGGATTATTTTGCTAAGGTCCACTTATTTTTATAAAAATGGTAAAGAATAAATAAAATGAATATTTTGCAGGTATATAGTACAATTTGGGTTCAAATCCTAACTTTTGTATCTTAACTCCAAATTAAATGAAACCACATTTATTAAATAGCTAATTAAAAGTTATATAATTAAAGGTGATTTTGGTGAATTTTTAATTCATATGGAGAAAATATGGGTCTGGGATGTTTGGGTTTTGGATTCTTATTCAGAGTATAAAAAGTACATTGTATATTATTTTTTTGTGAAATCAATTTTGTATTTTTTTATATATTTTTGTCTACAAATTTTATGTATAAATTTTCTTTATTTGAGATATATATAAAGAATAAAGAGGGTTCAAAAAATGCAAAATTAGAGAATAAAAATTAGGGGTTTTCTTGAATTTTTGACCCTTATCTCCCCCTACTTTATTTGTTGTCAACCTAGTCATCAAGATGCCTAGGTTTCGAGGATTAGGGTCATAAACTACCTTTGGCATTTTATTTCTTTTCTTTATTCTTTTATGTTGGATTTAAACAATGTATTTTATACAATAATAACATAAAAAATAGTGACTGTTAATTTATACAAATAATGCTATTTAAATGTATTTATCTACGATTTTAAGGCCACCATAAAAGAATAAATGTGATGAAATGGGGATTCATTAGGGGGTTACTGAAGCTAAAGAAGAAGAGAGGAAGCCTATAGGCGAAACCACTACTTCCCTCGAAAATGAGGTACTCCGAATCAAGACAATGATACATGCATACCGATGAGGGAATGGCCTATGCTCAATACATCAGACCAAGTCAGATGTTCTATACAAGGGAAGAACATCGTCGTCGACAAGGCCCTAGTTGCCAACGTATGATAGAAGCATCAATACTTTACTGGTCCCAAGTGATCATTGAGGCATCAACAGATCATGTTTTTGCTCTATTCCTTAAGGTCCGTGCCTCTCTTTGACTGCAATGTACCTAAATACAATGTGGGCTTCGTGAACCCCAAACAATGATGTCAGTTATATATTTTAATTAGGGCCAAAGTTTATTTAGAAGACCCCTTGTTTTAATTTTTGGGTTTTCACTTTTTTTGTTATTTTTCAGAAATAGACAGCTAATATTTGATTTGATTTTCTTTTAAACCTAAGCGCTCAATAACAAATGGAAATAACGACAAAGAAATGTAAGGTGATAATAGGATGGAAATCTCAACCGCAAAATAAGAATTTTAAACCTAATCTATATGGTATGCAAGACGATGAGAACGATAAGCTGGAATTGCTATTATCGTCAAGCATCATTTTGAGTTTGAGCTAGATCCAAACGTATACTAAAGGAACATGCAAATGCTAGGTGTGTGGACCTAGCTTACTCGATCAAGAAATCTTAAAAATTTATGATATCATCCATAGAAAACAAATTAAAAAAAAGGTGGAAAGCACAAAACTTCGAGAAATAAAAGAAAATAAGAGGAAAAATAGGGAGGGAAAAAATGTAGAAGGCGATGAAAATGTGAGAAAATCTGGTGAGCCCCAAGTGAATAGACATTTGGTAAAATAGGCCAAAGAGTTCAAGTGTCCACCTATATTAATACAAATTTATAATAAGAAATAAAATGATTGTCTCTCCCTCTCTCTCTCTCACAAAAATAAAAGAAAATTTCTACACTAATATTTTCCATGTCTCTCTCTAACTCTCTCCAATTGACTCAAAGGAAGAAGAGCCAATCTCCTTATAGGTCGGGTGCACCCGCTTCTTAAGAAGTTGCCTTCGACACATCCCTCACAAGAAATTTGACAAAGAAATATATATCAACACAGATAAAAAATTATCCAAATAAAATAAAATAAAGAAAAGAAGAAAATGATGGATGAATTAATGCACACAAAATCAATCGTAAGCGTTTCTCCCCGGCAACGGCTCCATTTTATGAACAACAAATGTATGAGAGGAGTTGTCTAACATTCGATCTTGAAGGGCCTTTGTGTGTCCAACAAGTCGGATCCAACAATTGTTGTATGGATGCCTCTTTCAGCTCTCAACCCTCGACTCAAGCGTGTCAAACAACAGTCAACCCACTGAATAAATAAGCAATAAATCAAAGTGAGATGAAATTTATTATACCCTACAAATATGCATGTTTAGTACACAAGTGTAGGGGTCAAACCAAAAAGGTGCAATGAGGATAGCAACAATAATTGACAAACTATGCAGGAAAACAACAAATGTTTTTGTGTATTTTATAGGGCTTTTCTAATTTTTGTGGGTTTTAATATTATATATATATATATATATTAATTTAATTTTACTAATTTTTTTATTTTTATATTTTTCTGATTTCTGATTTCTTTTTAATATGTAATAAGTAGATATATAGGTATACATGTATAATAAGTATAATAGATTTACATATAAGCTATAAACATATAATATATATAATCAAGCAAATACAAGTAAGAAAAGTTCTTTTTATTTTCTAAAAGGTTTTAAAATATATTTTAGGTATTTATAATAATATTATTAATATTAATAAATATAAGTAATAATATATTTATGGCTTATTATTTGCTCAAATTTCACAAAATGGCTTGTTTCTTTTATTTTTTTATCTTTTTTCTCTATTTAGTGATTTTTAGGTAACTTTTGTTAATTTTTATGTATTTTTAAATAATTAAAAATATTAAAATAATGACTTATAGTATTCATCATGATTGTTTTGGGACTAAAAACTAGATAAATATCTCAAAATTCGTAAGACTATATTTTATACAATATATAAATAATGCACACAATTCATAAATAGAAATAAATATTTTTGTGCTTTTCTATTATTTTTACTGATGTTTCTAAGTTTCTTGGGTTTTTTTTCATTTTTTGTATTTTTATTTTGCAATTTTTAATGATTTTTGATCTAGAGTTAAAAAATATAATAGTGTACTCTATTTTTTTAGAATTTTTAAAAGTGAATTTATATTTTTTTGTATTTTTAAAGCTAAACAGGGAATAAATACTATATTTTTTATTTTTAGTAATTAAAAAAATAGAATAAAAATCCTCCACAAAAAAATATATGATAACGTTGAATGCTAGGCACCAACTCTCATTCCTAAAGTTTTAAGAGCATTAGAGACATTTAATAAAAATAAAAGCAACAAAAAGAAAATACAATACCAATAGGGTTATTTTTATAAAATTACGAAATTCCAAGTTCCTAGATGTATTTTTTCATAAAAAATAACATGTAATATCCCATTTAGAGGAATAAAAATAAATATCTAGACCCGAAGGGGGTCCTCTATAAAATGCCTGCTGACTCATGTGTGTGTGCACGTGAGGTAACATGGTGGCGGATCTAAGTGTAAATAAAATAAAGACAAAGGTCTATATGCAAATATTATAAAAATATTTAAACTTTAGATGTTAGTTATGGACTAGAAAGTAAATACAAAAGGTTGGGCTACACAAGAAAAATTACCCTTTCGTACGTTGATGGACAACGGGGATCAAATCACTTACCACACATCAAGCTCCAACGATGACGGTTCACATTGGTTGGGCTGGATTATCTCTCAGCTGAGATCTGACGGTTATGGCTCTTCAATCCGATGACAACTGCATCACTTGGAGCTGGCTCGTGACCAGACGGTGGAAACCTCCCCTAGACGAACAAGGAACAACTCGACTTCGGGGTAGCTTCGATGGGCCAAAGATCGTGACTCCGGCCACCTAGAAGGCTCGCTAGCAGTGCAAAATGGAGCTGATGTTGCTCCGCGTTGGCTGGAATGTTCAGAAGTGTTCGTGACCCATCGAAAGGTCCTACGTTGCTTAAGAAGCCAAGACTCCAAGAATACCTTCGGTTGTGCAAAAATCAACCCTATAGGGGTCTTCAAGCTCTAGCACCTGCAGGTTAGTATCACAGTAGACACACAAGGGTACGCGGCTTTATTTGGCCCAACAAAAAGTGAGGATGAGGCGTGATGGAGGTGCTCCAGCAAGAGGCAAATGAGGAGCACGAATCTCTTGACCTGTGCAAGGTCAAGGTTATTCAATGGGTACAGAGTGTTAAGAAGAGAAGGGGGAATGATATGAGATGGTCTGTGGGATGAGACAATGATAGGAGCTATGGAAAATAGTGGCCAGAGCACTAACTCCGACGGACTACAATTTTTGTATTTTCTGGAATAAGGGACAAAATGACACAAAATGAAAAGGTAAACTATCTTATTGCTAACATTAGGAGTCAAAATTGTGAATAAAAGGGGGAACTAGGGCTCTGATATGCAGAACATAGAGTCATGGTGGAGCTTCACCTGAAGACACTCCAGTGAGCTCAGATTGTCGCCTCTAGGTCTCTTGCTCCACCAAAAAGCTTCAGTGAAGATGTTGCTTTCAACAGCGAACTCCATTACAAGTAAGATCGGGAGTTTAGAGGGTTGAGCGGGATCAAATTTGAAATGAAGGAGGAGGTCGTTTTATTTACTGGTGATGCTTTGACCAAGGACATGGCTCGTTTCTTGATCCTTTGATCGAGGAAAGGTGTGCGCGTGATAGAGCAAAGATCGAGTATGGAATCCAAGAAGAAATCGAGCCAAGAAGATGCAAGTCTTGGTCGAAGAAAATTTGCAAAATTGAGGCACTAGCCCTTTGACAAATAGAGGACATTGGGCGGTGAGGAGTTTCCTAGGGTCAACGTGGACTCGCCTCCCACGAGTCCACGTCAGCCACAAAAAAAGGGAATAAATCCCTTATTAAATCATTTTAAAATAATAATGTTTTTATTATTTTTATTAAACTATGAAAAATGTTTATTATTTTATGTAGTATTTTATTGTGATTTTTAATTGTTTTTACAAGTTAATTTATTAGGTGTTTATTTTTACATGTATAATTATATGCATTATTACTTACATATTATCTATTTTATTTTTATTTTGTATTTTATATTTAATTATTTTATGTAAAAAGTTTTTAATTGAAATCTTATTTAAATACATATGTACATATTTTTATTTTATTTTTCTGGCTTTATTTATTTACTTAAATAAACAGGTATATATAATAAGTAGGCATATAATATGTATTCTTTGCCTAGACATTAAAGTATATTATTTTATTTTATTTTTGATGCTCTTATTTTAGTTTTATTATGTACATGTATTTTAAATAATATTAACAAATTTATAAAAATATAATAAAATGAAAAATAGAAAGAATATATATTGATTATTTTATTCAGATATATTGAACAATGAGGGCCCAAAAGTCAACTTTTGTATCTTAACTCCAACTTAAATGAAACCACCTTCATTAAATAGATAATTTAATTATATGAACAAAAATTTTAGTTTACTAAATTTTGAGATTATATGGTGAAAATACAAGTCTGGGAATTTTTCTTTGTGGATTTCTATTATGTGTGTCCCGTACACAGTATGCATTATTTTTGAGTCAAATAAATTTTGTATTTTTCTTCGTCTTTTTTGTACACCTTTTATATATAGAGGATTTTACTATTTGAGGTACAAAATAATAAAATAAAATAGGTCCCAAAAACCTATTATTGATGAATTAAAAATAGGTTTTTATGGTTTTATTTATCCTTACCTCTCCCTACTTTATTCCTTGTCGACCAAGCCATCATGATGATTGGGTCTCGGGGTTGAGGATCACTCAATATCTTTGACACTTCATTCTTTTTCTTTTCTTTACTTTATTCTTTTATTTTAGAATTAAATAAATGATTTTGTACAATATTTACACTATAAATAATGAGTGTTATTTATGCAATTTAATGTTATTTATACGAATTTAAAAAGGGATTTAAAGTCAAAATGAGAAATAAGTGATTATATGGATATTCATCACCTATTGGAAGGGCAACCAATATATATACATAGGAAAAATGGAGCCTAAACTCGGTGGTGTATGTAATTACCTACGCACGATTCTTTTTTCATTATTTTAAATTTTTTTTGAAATGAAGTCTTGGGGGATTTAAATCACTCTATACCACCATGGTGGCATTCCAAATTCAACTTATTTCTGAACTTCTATCATCTCCATCAAGATTACTAAATTTTAACTGTCTTAACAATGCTGAAATCGACTGCTCCTAGATGAACATGTTACGATTGTTTGTTTTGCATGAAACTTCAAATGCATATTCCCCTCATTATATTAAGCAAATCCCCAAACACATATCCCCCTCATTATATTATGGAAATCCGCATAAGGTTTCCTTCAAAAAATCTAAAACTAATAGAAAAAAAGACTAGATGTAGGTAATTACCTACACCCCTGGGTGTAGGCTCCCGGCTCCCCCTCCCCCCAACACTTACACATAGGGTGGCCCTTCCAATAGGATGTGTCCTTCCTGAGTTCAGGAAGGCCACCCACTTTTTGTAGAAAATACGAGTACTTTAGTAGAATATGTATACAGTTTGTAATATAACTGCACATTATAAATAGAAAACCGCACACAAAATTGCACATTATAGTACAAATATCAAATCATACATTATATTACAAACTATGTACATATTATACTAAAGTCATCGTATTTTTTACAAATAGGTGGAAACCTTATTGATCTCAAGAAGGACTACATTCCTATAATATATATAGGATAAAATGTGGTCGACCACGGGGGAGCTAATTTAGCTCCCCCACCAATGAATCTCCATTTCAACACCTCCATTCTATCATTTTGTCCTTAAAAACCCTAGCTAAATGCATGTAAATAGCATTGTTTTGTACGAATTAACATTCATTATTCATTCTATTTGTTGTATATAAAATATAGTTTTTAATGCCAAGACTATATAATAAAGAAAAGAAAAGAAAAATAATAAAATGCCAAAGGTATTTTATTACCTTAAACTCGAGACCTAGGCATCTTGATGACTGGAATGAAGTAGGGGTCGACAAGGAATGAAGTAGGGGGAGATAAGGTCAAAAATCCAATGAAATTCCACTTATTTATTATTCAATAATTATTTTTTTGGGAACTATTTTATTTTCTATTATTTATACCTCAAATAAACAAACCTTGTTCATGAAAGTTGTAGATAGAAATACAAATAAAAATACAAAATTGATTTCACAAAAAAATAATATATAATGCACATTTTATACTCTATAAAAACCAAAATCCAAACATCCTAGACCCATATATTCTACATATGAACTCAAAATATATCAAAATCACTTTAATTCTATATAACTTTTAATAAGCTATCTAATGAAGGTGATTTCACCCAATTTGGAGTTAAGATGCAAAAGTTAGGTTTTGGATGCCTATTATATAACATACTTGGATAAAATATTCATTTTGTTTATTTTTTACAATTTTATAATTTTGTAAATATATTTATAGTATATGTACGTATTTAAAATAGAATAAAACCATAAATAAAACACCAAAATAAAACAATATACAAAAATGCGTAGATAAATATACAATACTTATACCTATATAAAATATACATCCCTATTTATTTAGGTATACAAAATACATCATAAAAATATAAAAAAAATATATTTGTGTATAAAAATAAGTTATAATTATATAAAATATGAAATAAAATAATAAAATCAAACATACAAAACAGAAATAAAATATACAAAACATAGATAAATACCTATAAATAAACCTAAAAAGTAACTTCTTATAAGTAATCCCATAAAAATAAATAAAAAAACATATTTAAATACTACAGAAAATAATACACTTTTTATTTTATAACTTTAATTTAATTTAATTCATTTTCTAATTAATATCTATTTTTCAAATAACTTCAGGCTGCCTATTTCCTGGTTGGTCCATGTGGACCAACCAGGAAAATCCAAGTCAACTCTTCTCCCCAAGCGTAGCCCTGTCAGAACATGCTTTTGACCTCGCATTCTCTAATTTTTGTAGCTCGCACATTGCATACATTTGGAGAGTTCCCTTCTCCACTTTTTCTCCACGATCTTAACTCTATCATGCCAAATCACTTCCTCGAAGATTGCATTGATGCAGTGAGCTGACCACCTTTATCTTTCAGCCACTTCGCTCGCCTATACAAAGCTCCCCTCCATGTTGTTTTTCGATTTTGAATCCTCTTTGCTCTGATTTTTCTCCACCTATTGCACTTTTTAGTTTGGAATTCCATGATAGGGAGCTCTCTTAGCTATTGATTGGATCGAAGGAGGTACTACGAGGGCGAGTTCCATCATCTCTAGCGGTGCTTTGCTATGAGGTCATCCATCTCGTGGTTCATAGCTGATCGAGGTCCTTTTTATCGCTTTTTAGATAGTTGTTACTCATAGATTTAATTTCTGCATTTTATTTTATCTTTTAAATAGTTGTATTAGCGTAGAAAACCACATTTGTAGTTTGCCGGAGCTTGATTCTGACAAACCCCCCATCGTGTCTCCACCTTGTTGTTTGACCCTCGACCACCTCCATTTCTTTCCTCGACACTTCCCCTTCGCCTCACCCACCTCCATTCTCCTTGATCCTTCCTGGATCAGGATCATGATGCTCCATCGCCGCCACTCGTTGGAGCTGTCGACATGCCCCATTCCGACTCCATTCCACCCTTTGACGGGTTGTGGCAATTTTCCCTCGACCCAGCAACTTTTTGTGCAGGTATTTGGAGCAAAAAGCCTAATAGGAGGAGATTTTGGGATGCGAAGGAGGTTCCCAGGTTGCCAGAGTTTTGCGACCTCATGGGACTCCTCTGCGGTCCTTGAAGCCTTTTTAGACCTCTAATAGAAGAATACCACCTCGAGATACCGACTGAGCATGACAACAGCCCGAGGGAGCACTAGAGAGCGACGAATCAAGGAGAAGAAGTTCATTGGCCCCGTTGTTCTTCCTTGTTCTTTTGGGAGAGCAGTGGCCGTTGGATTTGGTTTCTTCCCTATATTGAAGGACGTCAGTTGGATTTCACCTATACCCAACCATTAGATAAGGAGCGAGATTTGATCCTGGACATCGATCGTCGAAGAGTCATCGCGCCACCAGGGTACGACATGTGTATAAGTGGAGCGCTCACCACCGTTCAATCCAAAGCTTGAGGGGGTAAATTGCATTCTATACCCCTGATTTTGTCGCATTTATTTTTGGTCTTGTAATTATTTTAATTAGGTTGAAACATTCTGTGTATTTCACATTAGAACCCCTATAATCTTTGTTATTTCCATTCGAGTCTAGTCCACATTACCTCATGTGCATTCCCACGTGAGGTGGCAATTTTACAGGGAACCCATTACATTTTTTTGTATTTCTATTTAGTCTAGTAACTTTAAATATTAGTTGTAATATTTAGGGTAGTTTGTACTGTATCCCTCAGTTTTAATTTTAATTGCAAAAATACCCTTTTCTAGTAGATGATTTTCTTAGTTTCCTATTTATTAAAAAAATCATCTGTCTCCGACAATTCTTAAAAAAAGGTTAAGTGCTTGCTGGCATACATATTCACGCCATATTTACCAATTTGCCAATGCATCTTTTTGATTAAAAAGATTCATGCCAACCCGAACATGATGAATTCGTTGATGACTTGTTTAGCACACTATCAACAGAGCCACAGGTGACCGAGTGAGCGACACCTCCAAAATCATGGCTAATCATCTACCTACCAGTTCAGTTTCTGTAGTAACAGAGAAGCATGCTTGATCAAAACCAGAATTAAATCCACTTCCGACAGGCCTCGAGTATGCTTTCCTTGCAGGTGCAACAAACATGTATCTGGTTATCATCAACAACTGACTCACCCTAGATCAGGAATCCCGACTACTTGAGATTCTATGGAAAAGTCGCACGGCACTTGGTTGGCATGTATCAGATCTCTTTGCGATAAATCCTACTCTGTACTCACACGACATTTTTTCAAGAATATGCCAATCCATCCCGAGAGTTTTAAAGAAGACTAAATCCAAATTTACGGGAAGTCATCATGAAAGGAATCACAAAATGGTGTGAAACATGATTTATTTATCCCATCTCCGACTCAAAATGGTTGAGCCCCTACATGTAGTTCCAAACAAATCTGTGCTCATTGTGGTTACAAATGAAAGACGAGAGGAGATTTCCACTCAGGTACCAACATCCTGGCACATGTGTGTTTACTATCGTCATCTCAATGCTGCAAAAAATAAGGATCACTTCCCCTTGTCATTAATTGACCAAGTTATGGAAAGATTGGTCGGCAAGGAGTTCTGAGTTTTCGATGTGCATTCTGAGGACAGCCAAGTGGCAATCACCTCGGAGGAGCAATTAAAGACTACCTTCACTTGCCCATTCTGCACCTAAGCTTTCAGAAGAATGCCCCTTGGTTTGTGCATTGCACCTACCACATTCCAGAGGTGTATACTTGCAGTCTTTATCGATATGGTTGGTAGTTTCTCAAGGTGCTTATGGATGAATTCACCATCTACAATGATAGTTTTTAATCTTGTCTTCATCACCTAGACAGAGTACTTCAGAAATGCTAAGAAGTCAATCTCGTATTATCTTGGGAAGAGAGCCACTTCATGGTCATCGAAGGGATTGTGCTGGGCCATGTCATTTCCAAGCATGGCATGGATGTCGACCCAACAAAGTTGGATGTGAAAGCCAATCTAGATCCACCTCAAAATGTCAAAAATGTGAGGTCATTCTTGGGCATGTGGGTTTCTACAGAGGATTCATTAGAGATTTCAACCGCATCGCCCGACCTATAAAAGAATTGTTGTGCAAGGAGATCGAGTTTCATGTTGATCAACATGTTCTCCTTTTGTTAAATCAACTGAAGGAGCTAATCACTCAAGCTCCATTCCTACAGCCGATGGATTGATCTCTACTCTTTGATATTATGATGGATGCATCAGATTTTGTAGTTGGGGATGTGTTTGGACAGAGGAAAGACAAAACGCCCTACGTTATTTACTACGCCAGCACGATATTAGATAAAGCTCAATGCAACTACACTGTTACAGAAGAAGAGTTGATGGTCGTGGTTTTCACCCTTGAGAAGTTCAGATCCTATTTCCTTGGATCTTAAGCCACCATCAATGCTGACCACTCTGCTATCCAGTACTTACAAGAGAACAAGGATACCAAGCCTAGATTAATCATATGGATCCTTCTCATATAGGAGTTTGATTTGGAAACTAAAGAAAAAAAACCTGAATTTCAAAATGTAGTAGCAGATCACCTCTCCAGGACTGAGCATCAAGAGTCTCCACTAAGCATTGTACCCATTACAGACACCTTTCTTAACAAGTCCATTCTGGCTGTGGATTCTTTCCCTTTGTATGCAGATATTGTGAGCTACCTCATTTCTAGTGTAATCCCACAAGATTAGATGAAAATTAAGAAGGAAAAGTCCTTGTCTACTATTGATATCTCCAACGGGAGGACCCAATCTTATTTAGGGAAGGAGCAGATTGTATTAGGCGTCAGTGTATCCCTCAAGAGGAGCATTAGAATGTCCTCGAGCATTGTCATTTGCTCGAATCTGCTGGAAACCACTATGGAAACAAAATGGCAGCGAAAGTACAGTAGTGTGGCCTCTGGTGGCCTACATTGTTTAAGGATGCTGGAGCCTATGTGAAGCACTACACCGACTATCAAAGAATGGGAGGAACCCTAACAACAAAAGACTCGATTCCCTTGAAATTCATTCAAATTTCAGATGTATTCGTTGTCTATGCATTGATTTAATTGGACCCTTTCTGAACAATGACATATTTGAGCACATCCTCCTTACCATTGCTTATGTGAGTCATTGGGTTAAAGCTATTCCTTCCCGTGCCGCAGATGTCGCATAGTTTGTCGGTTTCTAAGAGAGAATATCATTTCACGGTTCGAGGTACCAAAGATTCTCAAATCATACAGGGGTAGTCACTTCATAAACAAAGAGGTCAGAAAATTTATGAAGGAGTATGGCGTCGAGCACTGAGTCGCTTCTCCTCATCACCCTTAGACTAATGGAATGGAAGAATTATCATATAGAACAAGACAATCATGCAGAAGCTTGTGAGGCCGGATGGAAAGAATCAGTCCTAACTCCTGGACTCTTTCCTTTGGCAATATAGGCCTACAAATCTCCCTTGGGCATGTCGCCCTATCATCTTTTATATGGAAAACCATGCCATCTGCCTATATAACTAGTTCATAAAACATTATGACCAGTAAATATTTGCAAACTTGACTCACAGAAAGGTGGTCAGCAGACAAAAGTGGATCTGAATAGGATCCTAGAATTCTGAAACTATGCTTATGATAACACCTGGATGTACAAGGAGAAGGTTAAACACTAGCATAACCGGCACATCAGATGAAAGGCCTTTGAGACTGGACAGAAAGTGTGGTTATTCGATACAAAGTTGAAGATATTATCGGGTAAATTAAAAAGTAAATGGACAGGGCCATTCAGAGTGAGAGAAGTGTGTGATAGTGGAAGCATCTTGATATCATATTTGTCACCTGATGCACAACAGTTCATCATCAATGGTCAGTTACTGAAGCTGTAACTTGAGCATGACACCTCTTTAGTCATTGTCGATGCAGTTCAAGGGATAATTGATGAAGAAGTCTGCACAACCTCAGCAATATTTAAAGATTCAAATAATGCTCCTATAAAACTCTTTCTTTAATTCTTCTTCTTTTCTTTTGTTATTTTCTTCTGTTTACTTTCTTTCTTTCTTTGTCATCACCGCTATACTTAGGATATGCTTCATCCTAAGTATAGTGGGATGAGTGAACTCATTCCTCGATTCCTCACATGTCTCCTTTCTTGTTCATATTCATGTATATACTTAGGGATATTTTACCCTTAAGTATAGGGGGAGATAGGACTAGCCGTTTATCGATTTATTCCCACCCTCAACCCACCTTGCTTGTAGATACAACCTGCTATACTTAGAATTATTTCATCCTAAGTATAGGGGGGCAATTGATTTCTCAGCCCTTAATTCTTTATTCTTTAGTCGTTGTAGTATAGGCTCTTTTATTCCTATACGAGTTAGGTCTTCTCTTTTTGCTCCCCAATCTTTGAGGACATAGCTCAAGCTAAGTATAAGGGTGTCATATATACTCTGTATATAATTTAGCCATAATTCGTACTTTGTATTTTCAATAAGTATGGCTAAAATACAATTAATTGATTGTAAAGAACATACTTATATAAAATTCATTAAAATCTTTGTATATACTGATTAATAAATCAGGTAAAAATATTTTGCAAAATGTTTGAACAATGATTTGCAAGATTTGTAGAAATTTTTTTTTTGAAAACTATTTGGAAAATATTTTGTAAAATGTTTTCAACCTTTGTAAAAAGATATTGTTTGTAAAAATTTCTTTCTTTATTTGATTTTTTTTTGGAAAATCTATATGCAAATGTTTCAAAAATGGTTGCAAAAATCTATACATACTATTTGAAAAATCTTTGTGAATTGGTTTTCAAATTTTGTAAATTATTTTTTGAATTAATTTTCAAAATAAAGATCTCAAAATGTTAACAAAAATCTTTTCAAATTATTTTGAGAACTATGTACATAATGCAAGCAAATAAAGAACCTTTTACGAACTTTGTATATACAAATATGTAAATTCTTTAATCCAAATTCTTGTAAATAAAAGTATGCGTGCCCGTGTAGATATCTGTAGATACTCCCTTTTTGTTCAAAAAACATTTTGTTTCTGAAAACAAATCCTAAAAATTTGCGAAATAAAAAATTCCAAAAATATTTGCAAAAGTCATTTCAAAAATTGCCAAAAAATTTGCATAATCTTTTTCAAAAAGTCATAAAAAATAAAAAATATAAAAATTGCATCAGAAAAAAGATGTTCTACATTATGCATAGCATTTGCATTTTTTGGATTGAGTTTATAATTAAATAAGTCTATGTAAAATCCGAAGATTGGAGCTTGGTTGGACCTTAAATCTTCTTAATCACATGAAACTTATAAAAACTGGAATTGAGATACATCGGGTCTGCTAGAATTAATTCTATGAGAGCACGAGACATGGTTCAGTGTCGTCTTGACTGCCTAAGTAGAGTATTTCGGAACACACGCACAACTCATGTTGTAATGACCTAGGTTGCGCACCTATACCTTACACTGTGCTCACCTCAGTTGAAGTGGTAGAGGGCTGGATTCGCCGCATTAGTCAAAAGCCAATAGAAACATTGAAAATCACACATTTGTGGCCATTATACCCCCACTTGATCCAATGGCATCGAGGTCCAAAGACAGAAGTTGTGAGTTGCAATAAAGCTTCAAAGTGGGATAGCCTACTGGCTCAAGAAGAAAAAGTACTTATGTAAATGCTATTGTATATAGTCAAAAAAATGCAATAAAGACTCCAAAAAAATTGGACAGGCCTGAATGGAAATAAAATGCCTGTCAGAGTATGTTAATATTTGTATAATCAATAAGCAATCTTGAGCTTCAAAGTCGTATGTTTATGAGCTTGTAGACTGATGACTTGGCAACACTGGTCAAGTATCCTAGGATAGGTAGCTACACAGGCTACCGTCCATTCTTCTCTCCACCTCCTCTTCTTGAGCTGGTTGTACTTGAACTTAGAAGGGAATACCCTGCTTCTCGAGGAAAGAGGTGTTGGATTGGGGAATTAAGGTCACCATTTTGGAGAAGACTAACTTTTACTGCTTTAGTCAAGGGAAGCTACATATCACACACACTATGAATGATTGATTCATAGTCACAAGGGTTTGTGTATGAGTTGACTTATTCTGACATGGCTATTGAGAAGACTTGATCAGAGTTTTGTGGAGAAGTTTGTTGTGTTGCAAATCCGTTTCCCAATAAGGTCCTGACCGTACCTAAAATCCAAGGGTCCGACTTCAGCTCCGACCTTTGATTTTACAAAGACAAGTTTGAAAGTTAAAATTAATCCAAATTCTTTCTTTTTTTTCTTTCTTTTCTTTATTTCTATTTTCTGCACTTATTGGATAAGTGTTTGCTAGGGACTAGCAAAAGCAAGTATAGGGGGTGATGAATCTCCACTTCATCACCTTCTTTTATCATTTTTTCCTTTAAATCCTATGTAAATGCGTGTAAATAGCCTTATTTTGAATAAAATAACAATCATTGTTTATTGTGTAATTATTGTAAAAAATACAATGTTTAAAGCCAAAATAAAAGAATAAAGAAAAGAAAAGAAAAAAGAATAAAATGCCAAAGGTAGTTTATGACCCTAAACCTTGAAACTTATGCATCTTGGTGACTGGGTTGACAAGGAATAAAGTAGGGGGATATAAGGGTCAAAATTTCAAGTAAAACGCTAATTTTTATTATCCAATTTTGCATTTTTTAGATCCTTTTATTCTCTATTATTTATACCTCAAATAAAGAAAATTTGTACAAAAGTTGTAGATAAAAATATATAAAAAATACAAAATTGATTTCACACAAAAATAATATACAATGTACTTTTGATACCTGAATAAGAATCCAAAACCCAAACTTCCCAGACCCATATCTTCTCCATATGAACTCAAATGCACCAAAATCATGTTTAATTGTATATAACTTTTAATTAATAATTTAATGAAGGTGGATTCATTTAATTTGGAGTTAAAATGCAAACGTTAGCTTTTGGACCTCTATTGTACTATATACTTGAATAAAATATTCATTTTACTTATTATTTATGATTTTTATAATTTTATATTTTTTATAATGTCATAACTATTACTTATCATATATGCACTTATCATATATGCAATAAAACCATAAAGAAAATGCTAAAAGAAACTTGTATATAAAAATACATAGATGAATATAAAATATTTATACATATATAATAGGGTAAATTACAATTTGGATCCCCATCTATGGGTCTGACGCCGGAATGGGTCCTGATCTTTAAATTGTAACGATTCAGGTCCCAGGGCCATTAATGTAAGGAACTTTTTGGGGCTAATGATGAGTATACCCTTGTTTAAAAGTTGGAACCCAAACCACATTCCCTTCCCAACAAGGGCATATTCGTCATGAAACCCAAAACTTCCATTTCCTAAATGGTTCTGGGACCCGAATCGTTACAATTTAATGATCGGGACCCATTCTGGGATCGGACCCATAGATGGGGACCCAAATTGTAATTTACCCTATATAATAATATATCTATATTTATTTAGTGTACAAAATAGAACAAACAAATAAAATTAAAAATATATTTACGTATAAAAAAAGTTATAAATATGTAAATTATGTATATAAAATAATAAAATATAAAATACAAAATAAAAAATAAAATATACCAAACATAGGTAAATATACCTATAAATAAACCCTTAAAAAGCAACTTGTAATAAATTAACTCACAAAAATAAATAAAAATCATAATAATATACTACAATAAATAATGAACAATTTTTATTTTATAACCCAAAATTAATAAATTCATTTACTATTTTATTTCTAATTATTTTATATTTTCAACATGTTTTATCTTGTAGCGACCTGAGTTGGACCAATCGTAGCCCACCAGCCATTAACCACAAGTCAACAGCTCCCCCTCTCCTTCTTGAGTTGCTAGAATGTCAGGACCTGGGATTTCACCATTTTCCACGCCTGATCTCATGATGTTCTATCTAGGTATGATGCACGTTTCATGGAAATTGAACATCCTTGTATCACGCTCTAGCCAAAGATCACATCTTGGGACCTCGATTCAGCTGCAATCCTTTGATCAATAAGGGCCATTACCATGTCTATAAATAAGATCTCTCCCCTCATTGCTCAAATTTAATCCCTCTTCGAGCTCTGTTCTCGCTCCAGCCAACATGTGTGTATCCTGTGATAGAGCTGCATCAGCGTGGCGTTGGAGTGCAGCAAGAGGAGAAAAGGATGTCCAAGGTGGAGCTCCGGTGATGCATCTGCTCCCTAATCAACCATCGGATCTGAGTTGTGCCTTTTCAATTCCTAGGTAGTTTTTTCTTGCCATGTTTTCCATTTCGCATTTAGTTCAGTAATTAGATCAGTAGATTAATGTAGAATTTCAATCTTTGATCGTTAGAGCTCTATGCTCCGATTGTGTTTCACCATAAACTCGAGTTGTTTCATCACCCATTTCACCCTCTTCTCGTTCCCCTTCATCTTCTCCACCTCTCGATCCGTTTGCACCCTCTATTCATGCTCCTCTGCTTCCCATCATCGGAGCACCTCCTCCCCTTACCATTTCATCACCGATCTACACCCAATAATAACCAAGACTTTTGCATGTGCTTTTTCTAGTGTTTCTAGCTTCTGTGCAGGTCTTCAAGGGGGAGTCTGAGCCCCATTCCATTGAAAGAACAACCCATGTGCCCATGTGCTTCCTTAAGCTCCAGATCCACCACAACCAGGGTCTAGACAATTTTGAAGTTGCCATCGACTGCGGACGCCCTCCCCGAGCATGTAGAGAACTCCAGCATTGAAGGAGGAGCTCAGGGGTGAGAAGAATCGAAATCGATGTTCAGGGAAGGATAGTTCTTCCTGACGAGTAGTAACCATCCGATATGGGGAGGATCCCCAAATTGATTGAGCTACATCGGATCTTCGTATCCTCGTCCATTGGATCCTCGTATAGGATCTAACCATGGACGTCATAACTCAACTGTCATTGTGAGATGTGTGTGCGACACGAACGATTTGCATCGCACGATAGTGTGCCTTAGGGGGTAAAGTACATGCCTTCCCCTTCAATTTTTGATTTATTTTGGATTAATCCTGTAAATATAGTTTGTGGTATAGATAAATGTGTTACAATTGCAATGATACCCCTGGATATTTTGTATATTGTGTATGGGTCCAATCCAGCTCAGTTCACGTGTTGTTCCACGTGAGCTAGACATTTGCCATGTATACCCTTTATATTTAATTCATAAATTTGTATATTTTGTGTTATATTTTGAGGTTAAGTTGCACTGAGGACCTTGAGAGTTTCGAATATTGCAAATATGCCCCCACCATGTGTTTTTGAGTTAAATATGTGTGGCTAAATTGCACAATAAGCCCTGGATTTTAGTTTAGGGTTGTAGAATGCATGAAAACTTCATGAAATTTGTAATTTGGTTTCTGCCAGTATTTCATTTTTTATTTGTTATTTAATTTTTATAAATAATACTCGTGCTCCAAAAATTGTGCCAAAATAGGACAATGTACTTGGATGGATTCTCTTTCGTGCCATATTTATGTTTTTCCATTTTATGCACATTACAGATTTATTAAAAATCAAATGGAGCGCTTTTTATCCCTTTTTAGCTTTGAAAACACTGAAAAATGCAAAACCTTTTTGAAAAATCATAAAAACATTAAATGTTGTTTATTATAGTAGTATACAACTCCAGACCAAAAATCCCTAAAAATAGAAGAAAATGATAAATTTTAAAAATCTCCAAAATCCTATAAAAAATATAAACATTCTTCGAAAAAATTCAAATATATTTGTTTCTGTTACTGTATTTTCTTTATATTAAATATCACCTATGAAAACTAGTTTTAAGGAATTTTGGACTTATTTATATATTTAATTCCTTAAAACATTCAACTTGTTTAATTAATCCCTAATTTGGGATATTTTGGACTTTAAAAATACATAAAATTGGCAAAAATATCATAAAAAATATAAAAACAATAAACTATTTAAAAAAACATAAATAGTTTTGATTCTACATATTTTGGTTTCTACTTATATTTATAATCTCTATATATAATCTATACCTTTATTAAATATCATAAATACCTTTTACATATTTTTTAAAACCTTTAAAAATATAAAAATGATTGTACCTCTAAATATTTCTCAGATTTTTGACCATTTATTCTCTATATCCGTATATCATATACCTTCTTTCATATATACATTAACATTTTTTTGCATATACCCCTATATATAAATACTATAAAATATTAAAGGTAAAAAGATATTAAAATTTATAAACATTAAAAAATTATAAAAGAAAAATCAAATAAAAATATAAAATAAAAACCCACATAAAAAATAGATTGATGTACATAATTCTTTTTTATTATCAAAAATCATTAGGCTACCATTGTTTGCACTCTGTGGTTTGACCTCTACATACTTGCATGCTATACATCTATGTTGCAGAGTATAATAAATTATGCTCCAGAATTTTGTTATTATTCATCGATTCATTATATGTTGTGGGTACTTGTTGATTGGCTTGTGTTTCCTTGCAGGTCAGCTCAGCGACACTTTGTCTTCGCACTCTGTGAGGATAATATTTAGGCCGCTATGGTAAATCTTCTGCCATCAAATGGCGTCGTTGCTGGGGATGCAACGTGTGTAGCCTAAGTTTGTAAATAATTTTCTTTACTTTTTGATTCATTTTCTTGTACATATTTCTTTACATTTTTTACCTTATACATATTTCTACTTTTATTTCATTGCACATATTAATAAATTATCTGTGCTAATACTCTATCTCTTGTTATGTGTGTTGCGAGGGCCCACTATGCGAGGACGTCCTCTTAAGAGGATGATGCATCCAAGATTGATGGAGATTGGCCTTCTTGCCCTGGGCAGTTGGAGATGAAGCAAGGCAAGGGGGGCACTTAGCATAGATCATTAGCTTAGAATTTTATTTTATTTTGGTGATACAATGATTCATTTATTCATTATTATTTATAATAATACTTGGACATTACTCTACTTAACGAGGTCCATTGATCGCGTGATTGTTCACTTGGGGTCTCCTCGTAGTTTCTCGAGTTTTTATCGCCTTTCTTACTTTGTTTCTTGATGTTTTGAGTTTTCTGCCTTTCTTTTTATTTGTTTTATGTGCATGGAGCCCTAGATTTCAGGATTACTTGTCTCTGTAATTAGGTCCAAACTAATAAGAATTATGCTCTTATAGTGTATTACATTTGGATCTAGTCAAATTAATAATTATTAGCTATTTGAATTTGAACCCACACATCAAGAGAGGCACCAAACATCATTAGTAGTACCCGTTGTGGCGGGCACCAAGGTGTCTCCAAGATCATGCTCTCGAGTTCATTTCTGAATAGTTGACATATAGTTTTTCACGATTAATAGCAACTATTGTTTAGGGCGATTTTGTCGATTGCACACCACTATGTAGATAGGTTTAAAAATTATGTTTTGCATACCACATGAAGAGAGCTGGGAAGCACTGTCAGTCCTATAACTCTACATGCATCATTAGATCCTATGGTGATATTTTCATCATTGAAACAACTTGCACGTCTTTTTCATTATATCCCTCTAATTTTGATCACCTAGGACTTAAATGAGAATTACAAAATCATTATCCAAAAAAAGATGAAAACCAAAAAAAACTAAAATAAGAGGACTGCTAAATAAACTCTGGCCTTAATTAAAATCTATAATGGACTTCATTTCTTTGTGTTCATAAAGCCCTCATTATTTCAGGTACCTAGGGAGGGGACCGAAATTCCTCCCATGAACGAGAGACGACCCACTAAGGATTAGAGCCTAAAACCTATTCTGTAACTACCTTGTATACGTCTGGATTTTCAAAGTATGGGTTCTTCTATCGTACGTGACTGAGTAGGGCCTTGTCATCGATGGTGTTCCCGCCTTGTGTGGAACATTGACTTGGTTCAAAGTATCAAGCTTAGGCCATGCGCTCACGGGTGTATCTATCTCATCGGTTTGCGTCCGAGTAGGTCCTTCCATACTCACGAGTGATTCCGTTGTGAGTGATGTCCAAAGTAGTGGTTTCGCATATCGGCTCCCTCTCTCTTATTCTTTGGCTGAGTATGGATCTAAGAAGGGTTACAAGGACCTCAAAAAGTACAAACTACATGTTACAAAGGTGGAGGACAAGTACCTGATACTTTTTCAACAATACACTCACTCTTATAGGGTTAGCTTCTAAGGACTTGTTATAAGACGTGCCTGAAATAAAAAGTCTAAAAATGAAAAGATAAAAATAGCCGAATTCTCAGGGCATCACATGTGTAGAGTTGGTGAACCCATTTTGTATGGTGTATTGTATGGATCTAGATCAAAGTTCAAAGATCAAGTCCCAGGCACTTGCGTAAATTTTGTTTTTTGTGTTTCCTCTTTGATCCCCTGCTCGATTCGAGCCTTTCTACTGTTCTACACTCCTTTTATTTCTCGTTGACCATCATATCATTCTTCCTACATCGACCCTCTTTTTACTCCACGATGTCGATCCATGGATGGTTCAATGAGGACTCCGACGATGCCTACATCGATTTTATGGACTCAACATCGACAATGGTTTGAGGCCATTCCCGATAATCCAGTTTGGAACTTGTGAACCAATGTCCAGACTCCTTGGTTTCTGCCATTCTCTTTATTTCATAATAAATCGGCACTCGTGTCCCACTTCCATCTGTTGCGAATGGAGGTCGATTTCAATCTACCTCTTTTACTCAGTTCACAACTATCTGGTATTGACCCTAATCTCAGACTAATCACTACAATTGACATTCAGTTTACAGTGGTCTAATTGGGATTCCTCTTTAATTGCAAATAGAAGCCAGTCCTGGATCCCAATCCGAAATTCATTTCTTCATATTAAGACCCAAAGATGGCTCCTTAGGGCAAAGGGAAAGGACAACAAGCTCCCCAGTCAAAACAAGGCCAGATGCCTAACCAGAACCAGGTGAATGCTTAGTTGCTGACTTCCATTCAAGCGATCCGATAACAACTGATTGAGCAAGAACTCGTGCATACCGCATTTCAAGAAATGTTGAATGACATAAGGAACATACCAGCAGGAGGAGGAGGTCGTGAAAGACCCCGTGATGATCCAAAAGAAGAAGAAGAAGAACCAAGAAACGAGAACCCTAAACTGACATTGAAAGAGACTTATAATCCTAGAGAAAGCCAGATGATGAAGTGGATTCGCATCCCATCGGTGCACTCTCACTTAGAGCTAAAGCCTCAGTTCCTTGCACTCCTACCCTCATTCCATGGGAATACCAACGAGGAATTGTACATTCACCTGCAGTAGTTCACTCTCACCTACAAAACTACCCACTACCCTAACATCATGTTAGGTATATTCAAGATGAGTGCATTCCCCTTCAGTCTCCAAGACAAGGCCCTATACTGGGTTAATCATTTGGGAAAGGTCGTGTCAACATGAAAGGAACTTAAATCTGTGTTCCTTCACAAGTTCTACCCTCTCGATCAGCTCAACCAGATGCGAGCTAGGATTAGCAACTTCTCTCAGGCTATCCACAAGTCAATTCATGAGTTCAGTGAACGATTCACTGATCTGTAGGAGATCTGCCCCCACCATGAGATACCGAAGACCATTTCGGTCGAACATTTCTTCAGGGCCTGAATGTCGAGAACTAGAGATTGGTCGACATTACTAGTTGGGGATCCCACATTAACAAGGATCAAGATGTAGATCGGTAGATCTTTGAAGAAATGGTTGAGGTGGAGGTCATCCTCTCTTCATCTCGTGCATATCAAAGACAACCCTCGATCCTCCAAAATCCAATGCACATGGCAGCATCTCGTGAGGTAGAGAGAGATGAGAGCTCCAACCACAACATCATTGGGGGCATCTCCCAAAGGTTGATATTATCAAGAAACGATCATAGGATCTAGAGAAATTAGCTGTTATCAAACAATGAACCCAAAATCTTTACAAATTGGATCAAATTACCAAGAAACTATAGTAGCTGGTAAGTACCATCATCACCTGCCAGTCTATGTCCCCACCACCTAAGATCCTACTGAGAAAGATGAATCAACAATACCACGATAGCCTTAGTTGAGTCAGCAACAACTTGAAGTTCAGCGAGTGTCCCATCTGAAGACTCCTGACCAGGCACCACAATAGCAACAGTTCGTGATTTACAAACTGGAGCCTCCGTCTTCCTATGATACATTCTCTCCTACACCTCCTCTCATTAAAGAGGTGAACGATAGATGGTTGAATGACGCGCAACTGTCCCGTCCAAGCGGACCTCAACAGAGACATCCTGTAAATTCTCGCTCGTTCCCTCAACATCAAGGAGGGAGACTTTCCGAGTCTCAACGATAGTCTCAGTACCTCAAGTCCATAATTATAGAATAAATGAAGACATATTAAGCAGTACTCACAACCGTAGTATCACCAGCATCAGTCGTACCATCAGTACACAACTTCACCTCACCAGCTGTATCGTCCTCCTATAAGCATCAATATCGGCTTCCTCCACATCAACAACAATACCAGCATCACCCTTATCAACTTCCATACCATCAGCCACAACATGAGCAACACATTGAACCCTCCGAGGTGGTTCCGATGAACCCAAGCCTCAATTGTGTGGAGTAGTTAGTAAAGGGCTTCGCAGAGATGAAAAAAAAGTTGGACGACCTTATTGCCACGAAAACTCTATTTTCAGCCTAGGTTGAAGCCAACCCTAATAGTTTTAAGAGAAAAGAGCAAGTAGATTGTGTTGTCCCCTCTATGCCAGTAAAGTCATATGATAGTAATTTTGTTGTGACTAATGTTTTTACTCTTAGGAGCGGAACGACCTTGCCTTCTTCTGCCATCCTTAGGAGAAACAATAAAGCTTCGTGCGATGATATATCGTCTTCTGCATTAGTCGTACAAGCTATACATTCGGGTTTTGAAGAAGAAGAAGGAGGAGCCATGCCATCCACCAACCACCATCATCTCCAACAAAAACAACAAAAAATAAGAAATAAAAAAGACCAAAAAGATTATCACGATCGAAGTGAAGCCGCGCTAATCATGGACAACAAGCCACAACAGCCCATACAACACGAGCCGACGACATAGAGAATCCACCACCACCACCAACAGTATCATCATTTCCATAATGTAAACTATCTTGTATTCGGGTTGTACAAAATATTGTGGACGAGATTTCTGATGTACATATGAACAATATTTATGATTTTAGTTCTACAAATATTCATTTTCCTGATGTAACTGAAAAATCCAAAAAAATTGCAAAACGAAAACCTGCATTATCTGACCCAAATGTTGTAGATATTCTTGAGAAATTGATTGTCGAATTGCCTTTACTGAAAGACATGGAATACATGCCCGTTGTGAAGGAGGTCTTCAAGGAGTCATGTATAAACAAGCACCGATCGAACTATAACAACATACGCCAACGAGTTGAGAATTATGTCCTCACCATGGCTACAGTTGTAGCCATCAACAATCTCCAAGAGAAGAAGCGTGATAAAGGAGCACCATTGATAAAATGCAAGATCTTTGACCAAGATTTCGAGCGAAATCTGCTTGGCAATATCTCTTCAATAACCTTATGCCCACCTCATTGCTCACTCAATTTGGGTTGGGACCGCTTAAGCCAAAAAGCATGATCCTTCAGTTCGATGATAGATCAGTCAAGCGACCCTGAGATTTACTGCAGGACACTGTCGTAACGCTGCAAGACACGCTTTTTCCTATCTATTTTGTAGTCATTGATATGGACTCCCCTGCATCGTTGCTCCTGACCCTGATTATTATTGACCGGCCATTCGTGAGCACCACAGAGGCTGTGGTTGATTATGGGTATGGGACGATCACGTTATGCTCAAGCAGCCATAAAATGACAATAGATATGGTTAGTGAACCTAAAGTTGTGTCCGATAAAGTCCTAGCAGGACCATCAAGAGCACACTGTAACTTTTTGGTAGAGATCAGAGACATAATTTTCTTTGATCAACAAATGGGTTCGGGAAATCCTCTCTCCAGAGGAGGACCTGGATAGTACAGTCGATACATGCTCTGAAGTCATCTGGGAGACATATTCTAATTTGTTGATGCATCTTTTTGGCTCAGAAGATTCATGCCAGCCCGAACATGATGAATTCATTGATGATTTGTTCGGCACACTATCAGGTAAGTCATAGATGATCGAGGTGAGCAGCACCTCAAAATCATGGCTGATCATCCACCTACCAATTCAGTTTCTGAAGTAATTGAGAAGCATGGTAAATCAGAACCATAACTAAAGCTACTTCCGACAGGCCTCAAGTATGATTTCCTTGTGGATGCAACAAACATGTATCCGATCATCACTAGTAGCTGACTGACCTAGGATCAGGAATCATGACTACTCGAGATTCTAGAGAAAAATCGCAAGGCACTTGGTTGGCACATATCCGATCTCTGCATGATAAATCCTGCTCTCTGCTCACACCACATTTATTTAGAAGAAGATGCCAAGTCGTCTCGAGATATTCAAAGAAGAATAAACCCAAATTTGTGGGACATCGTCAAGAATGAACTCACAAAATGGCGTGATGTAGGCTTTATTTATCCCATCTCCAACTCAAAATGGGTGAGCCCCCCACATCTACTTCCAAAGAAATCTAAGCTCACCATGGCTACAAATCAAAGAGGAGGGGAAATTTTCACTCAAGTACCATCATCATGGCAGGTGTGTGTTGGCTACCACCTCATCAATGCTGCAACAAAGAAGGACCACTTCCCCTTGCAATTTATTTATCAAGTTCTGGAAATATTAGTCGGCAAGGAGTTCTGCTTTTTGGATGGGTATTCTTGGTACAATCAAGTGGCAATTACCCTAGAGGACCAAGAGGAGACTACCTTCAATTGCATATTTGGCACCTATGCTTTCATAAGAATGCCCTTTGGTTTGTTCAACGTAGCTTCAACATTCCACAGGTGTATGCATGCAGTTTTTACTGATATGGTTGGCAGTTTTCTCGACGTGTTTATGGATGACTTCTCTATCTAAGGTGACTGCTTTGCTTCTTTTCTTCAACACCTACATAGAGTACTTTAGAAATGTTGAGAAGTCAATCTCGTATTATCATGGGAAAAGTGCCACTTCATTGTCACCGAAGGGATTGTTCTAGCCTAGTCGTTTCCAAGTGTGACATGCAAGTTGACCTAGTAAAGGTGGATGTGATAGCCAATATGGAGCCACCTCAGAATGTTAGAAATGTGAGGTCATTCCTGGGGCATGTGGTTTTCTACAGAAGATTCATCAAAGATTTCAGCTGCATAGCCCGGCTTCTAATAGAATTTCTATGCAAGGAGACCGAGTTTCATGTTGATAAGCAGGTTATCCTTTCGTTGAATCAACTGAAGGGGCTAAACACTCAAGCTCAAGTCCTATAGCTGCAAGATTGGTCTCTACCCTTTGAGATTATGATGGATGCATCCGATTTTGTAGATCGGGTTGTATTAGGACAAAGGAAAGACAACACACCCTATGCCAGTCACTACACCAGCAATACATTTGATGAAGCTCAGCGTAACTACACTATTACAAAAAAATAGTTGCTGGCTGGTGAAGCACTAAATGCACGTATTAAGGGAGATCGGTTGTAGTACCGGCACTCAGCATCTCATAATGAATCGAGAGAAATATCAGTGACGAGGTTCTCAGCTTTAAATTTAAAACCTGGGAAGTCTAGGGTCGAACACAAGGATGCGAGCACTTTTAAGATTAACTTTAGAGGACAAATAATTTTAGACAATAATTTAGGGATTTATTATTTGAGCTGATGCACATTACACAATCATAATAGAACTTTAACACAATTTTGTTGCCAATGAAATACGTGCAAAAAAAGATGCATACACAAGACAGACAGGAGATTAACACTTAAAATAAACTCACAACACGAAACTTGGATGATTAATAGAAAAACCTTGAATTACTTCCTTAGGAAGTTATTTCAGAAAGAAGAAACTGATACCAAAATCTTAACTTTTCCATTCTGCTAGTTTAATCAGCGATTTTATCTTTTAATGATCCAAAGATGATTTACATTAACAAATAATAGATCTTAAAGACAGTCATGCTTCAAGCGATAAAAATGAGCATACATATTATTTTAATTCAACTAAATTACAATAGTCAAACAAATATTTTCAAACATTAACAAGTAATGTGTGAATTCTTAATCAAAATTAACCACTCATGCTATTACAAGATAGAATGTCAAATCAGCTTTCAAACGAGACTAAAATTTCATTAATCAGATTTCAGGATAACAAAATATTCAACAAAGAATCCAGGGGTACAACTACATTAGAAACTTCCATGTTTTCTTACATATAAGGACAAACAACGACTTAAACGCAAATAAGAAAAATCGCATGGGCAGATGTGTAAATGGAAAAAGGCGGAAGGACTTATCTGTGTTTATTACAAATTACAAGACTGAATATGCAATTTTCCCACTAGCAGGTGCAATTCATGTGACCTTCAAGGCTTGGATACGGTGGCTTGGGACACGTGGTTGCTACACAGGTCCCTTTGAGTTAGGCTCGATAGCTGAACCTGCGGCTTGAACCATTGCTTCGGAGAACAACGTGGCTGAACTTGGATTGCTTGATCTCGCCCAAATGTGGAAGATCAACGGTCATTACTTTTGTTGGTGTTCTTGAAGACCGCTGTGTGCGGTGGAAGCGAGGCGGAGCTCCGATGTGGTCTATTCTGCTCCTCCGTTCGTCTTCTGTCGATCTGAGGAACCAGTCAACTTCACTTGATGTCGACGAAGAAGATGGTTGCTCAAAGACAATGCAAGAATGCCTGAAGAACCTGGTCGATGGAGCGTCACTGGAGACCAAATTGGAGATTGGAGCTCTCACTCATTTTTCGATCATTGACAATGCATTGTTAGTCTAAATGACAGACAAGTAATATACGAAAAAAAATGCATTGATTATGGAATGAGATGGTGGACTATTTGAAGTTTGAAGAGGATCCCTAATGGGGGTTTTCTTCACATAGTAGAAGGTAATGGATCGAAGGATCATATATATGAAGATAACGAATCTATAGCTAGGGTTAACACGCGTGAATGATTGATCAATGATGGAGGTATCCAACCATTCCGATAATCTTAAGAAATTGTAGCAACTGAGGAGTAAATCCTTGAAAGTACAATAGTAGAAGATTCACGTGTTGAACTGAAACTTGAACTTTGAAGAAGGAAGGGAATCAATTGAATCTTTAGCCGAAAGACAAATCTAAAAGCCTCGTCATCTTTTCTTAAAGTTCCTGGCAAAAGAACTAAGCTCGAACATCCACAAATCAAGGATGTGACTCGGTCTAAGAAACCAAGGTTCTCACCAGAGCTCGTTGCCTATTCTTGCTTGATCTCAATCTCACTCTCTATCACTGAGGAGGTCAGAATGCTAAGGGGAGCTCTTGAAAGGGTGGACAACCATGAACTAGGCGGAGGTGGGGTATTTGATGAAGGATAAGGTGGAGGTTGCTTATGATTTCATGGGAAGTTTACGCCTCTGCCATGGGTAGGGAACTTAGGTTTAAGGAACAATGGGTGGTTGGTGTGAATCTAGGGAGTTAGATGTAGGGATTCATGGTGGAAGTTGGTTGGAAGGCATCCGTAAGAGGTTAGGATAATATGTTGAAGATGGGGTGTTAGTTAGTTTGCGGAGGAGAAAGGAAACTGCTGGATGTTGAAGAAGACATAGGTATCGTTGGATCTTTTGATCCAACAGTTCCTATAAGGGTGCAGATGGGCGGGCAAGATTTGTCTGATAAAAAATCAATCAGACGACAAAGAATGAGCAAAGGTGGCCCACGATGAGCGAGTTATGTGGCTCGCTCTGAAAGCGCCACATGATTCAGTAGAATTGAAGAAAATCGATAATCAAAGAAAATTGAAGGAACATTAGTTAGAGGCCAAATTTAAAAAAGTGGTAAACATGAAAGTTGTAGATCTCAATGAGATCTATATCTTTCATGTAGATGTCAAAGCGATCAGAGGTCTTCTGTAAATAGATAAAAATTAAATACTATTAAACACTATATAAAACAATTTTCTAAATTTTTCCTTTTGCTTATTTTTTTTGTATTTTTATTTTATTTAATTCTAGTTTATTTATATACAAATTTATTCTAAATTTTATCTGATTTTTAATAAGAAATAAATAAATAAAATATTACACCATAATAATATATAGTAATTAATGTTAATTATATACAACACATAAATTAGCAATTAGTGTTAATTAGTTAATGAATTATGTTATTGACTTAAGTAAGAGAAGATAAAAAAGAACAATTAAGCTGATAAATCTGGGATTTGTCACCCCCCATACTTAAGCTAAGCTCGTCCTCGAGCTAATAAAGAAATGATTATATTAATTAGTGAGATCCCTGACGTGTGAAAGTGAGTTTTACTAGGCTTGATTTGACCCAAAACTCTAGTTTTTAGGAATCCTGAAACTCTGAGTTGATATGAGTCTTAATCGAAAAGAATTCAACTCCTCTAATCGTCAGACTCTCAATGTATACATAGATATAAGGAATATGACTTAGTTTTGACTGCAACAAGAGAGTAGAATCAAATATCACCAACAATTCCAAACTTGGAAGCTCTCCTAAGGACCCAACCCTCAACTATAGGGGAATAATCTAGTCTTGCTTCAATCTACTGTCTCTTTAGTTTGTCAGACTTTAAAAGGACAGATGGAAGGCCGGATTATGGAGGATATATGACTGTGTATTTATTTTCTCTTCCTCTCATTGGAACAGGGTTCTCTCTAGTGCCATAATGCAACATAATTTCATTTTGTTTTTTGCCAACCAGTGTGTCTGTAAAGAGAAGTTGGAGTCGTGTGCACTTGTTTTCCTGGTAATACATCGCGGTGTGCCTTTTTTGAGTATCTATTATACCTTCTACACCCAGACTTGTAGAATTTACGATGCAAATCCCTTGTTGGGTGCTAGCCCGACTCCTGGTCCTAGTAGATGTAGTCCATGTTGACACTTTGAAAAGGTTGGGATTGTCTGCCTTTGGTGGTAGCTCTTTGATATTTGTCTTTGTAGGATGAGAGCTTTCCTTTTGTTGTTTCTATTTTTCTTTGTTTTTTGCTAGCTCCACTGCTTTTACCAAAAGATTGGCGTACAATGATCAACTTATTAATTAATGTCATCACATCCTGGCACTTTAGGTTTGATCAAGAAATAGCTTGAGAACAAGTCCTGTTCTGGCTAAGATGCTCATACTCAGATTTCAAGAAGCTGTCATTATTTTTATCCCATCCTCGAGCATCATATAGATCAAATCCAAACTCAAACTTCCAATCCCAGTTTCCTTAATAATATCTTGACTCATCTAAATCACTATTGCAGTCGTGCATGTGAGTCCAAAAAAAATTTTAAGGGAGATTATGCATGGAATATAGCATGCATATCCTCAAACAAAGAGAGCATGAATTTTTAAGTCTAAGACCCTAAAGATTGATACATGATAACTCTAAGTCTAAGGACTCCTTAAACCAAGTGTTGAAGATCATCTCAAGCCTTGAGTGCATAGTGAAAATGTGTCAGGAAATGACACTTATTAAAACAGATTGGGTAACTTTGACAGGATATCAAAAAGATGCAATACAAAGATACCCAACACATCATTACACCCTTCAGCTCCTTAGAAATCAAGATCGAATCTTTGAGGTTTAAAGTCACAAGCAGCCTCATATTTTAACTGCTTTTTCCTAATGGAGAATACTTCTGAATCTGAGCAAGAAAGATCTTCATCAACATGAAATTCTAACCTTCTAGAATGATGCCATTCTTCCTCAAAAGTAATATTCATATCTACATGGGAAGCTTCAAAGTTCTTCATGATCATGGGAAAATGAATGGATCCTTGAAATCTTACAATAGATTTTTGAGTTTTTCTTAAAAGAGAGAAACTAGACAAAGAGGAATGACCCAACTTACATGAAAGGTGAGTATTAATTAGGTGAACATCCTCAAGAAAAGGTTAAGGAACCACCTTATCTAGTTCTTTAATAAAAAGGTCATCCTCCTTAGTTGGCATCACTCTTTTTAGAGAACTCCCTATCAACTTAATCTTCCAAAATACACATCGATATCCAGATTTTTTTCCATGATGGACCTTTGTAATATCCTAAGGAAAGACAACCTTATAAATAAGAATGACAAGATGGTTCAGAGAAACGTCACAACCTCTGAAGCGTAATTAAGACACTATAGGAAACAGAAGAGACATAAAGGATAGTGAAGGTTTTTTTTCAAGTTAGATTGTTAATTAATTAGACTCGTTTACACCGCTAGCTTTGAAAAAGATTTTTGAAACTCTTTGCAAACATTGTTATATAAATATATAGTTTTCTGGAATAGTTTACAAATGATTTTCCAAACATGTCATGCTATATTTTTGCAAGCCATGTAAAACATTTGAAAATCATGTCAAAAATGTATATAATTTTCAAAAATTATTTTCAAAACATTTTTACACAAATCAATTTCAAAAAGGCAATACGATACCCATAACCCTAATAGTTTATTCCAATTTTAAAATATGAGCTACGGCTAAAGTATATATGTAATATATAAGGTAGACCCCCCTATACTTTGCTTTTGTTATGTCCTCATTGCATAAAGTGAAATGAAGACATAGCTCATACTAAGTCTAAAAAAATAAACACGAACTGAATTCAAAATCACAGATGCATCATGAGTAAAATAATTAGTCAGAATGAAATATAGACTTGGGTCCTTTATACTTAAGCTGGAAAATACCTTAAGTATAGAGATATGAATTAAAAACTAGGTGACCCGAGGGGAACAATCAGAACGAAATTTGATCCCCCTTATACTTAGGCTGAAAATAGGCCTAAGTATAAAGAATAGGAAGCTTGGTGATGAAGGGATCACTGTTAGTTGAATCTCAAGATGATGAATCTTATGAGATGGTGAATCTGTCCTGATATTTATGCCTTTTCTGATAGATCGGGAATTGTATCAATAGGCATGAAGTTGATTATTTCTACAGGAGTTAACCTTTCTGATGATTCTATAAAATGCTTAAGTAACTGCCCATTAACCAAAAAGGATGGTGCATGCTCTGATAATTCTGAGATTTCTATACTACCATTCTCATGCACTTCCTTAACAATAAAAGTACCCGTCCACTTTCATTTAAGTTTCCCATGGAAAATCCTTAACTTTGCATTAAACAACCATACCTTTTGTTAAGGAACAAAGTTTTTATATCTAATATGCGAGTCATGCCACTTCTTAACTTTGTAATTATAGATCATGCTGTTGTCATATGCCCGATTGCGGATTTCCACTAATTCATTCAAGTCAAGGTCTCTACACAATTTTCCTAAGTGATATCTCGAATTGATCTTTTTTATAGCACATTCAGATTTATATACTAACTCCACAGGCAAATGACATGGCTTGTCGTAAATCATCCTAAAGGGAGAAGTGCCAAGTGGTGTTTTGTAGGTCGTTTTGTAAGCCCACAGAACTAGGTCCAACAATTGAGACCAATTCTTCCTATCTGGACGGACCAACTTCTGGAGAATGCTCTTTACCTCCTTATTAGAAACCTCTACCATGTTGGCTTCAAAAAAAAGAAACCTCTACCATGCCATTTGATTTAGGATGATAAGGACTAGTTATTCCGTGTTCAAATTTATAGTCCTTGACTAAAGATTTCATCAATCCATTCACAAAATAGCTATCCCCATCAGAAATCAACATTTTAGGTACCTCAGACTTGTAAATGATATGATCCTTGATAACATACAGTTTTTCCATCATCAGTTCGGGTTGGGATAGCCTCCCCCATCTTGATAAGTAATCAATTGCTAACAAGATATACTCAAAACCTTGGCTATTAGGGAAAGGACCCATGAAATCTATGCCCCAAGCATCAAAAACATCACAAGAAATTACAGGTTGCATGGGCATTTCATCTCTAGATCCCACAGTCCCTCCCATTCTCTGACAAACAGGTCACGACCATGCAAAATTAGCTGCATATCTAAATAAGATCGGCCAATTGAAACCACATTGTAGTATTTTGTGAGCAATTCATTTTCATGAGTGGTGTCCTCCAGCTTCAAGTGAGTGATAATATGTGAGGACACTCAGGTATTCCTCCTGAGGAATACACCTTCTCCAGACACAAGCTGGTCCTTTGAAGAAAAGGAACAGATCCTCCCAATGGTATTTCCTCGAATCCGACTTAAGTCAGTCTATACTGCTCATAGTCCAACCATGAGGAACTTGCTTGGATACAAGAAAGTTAACTATGTTGGCGTACCACGGAAGTGAATCTACAACACAAATAGATTTGTCTGGAAAACTTTCTCGAATAGGCTCAAAATCAGGTGAATCTTTAAGTTCAATCCTTGAAAGATGATCAGCTACTACATTCTTGACCTCAAGTTTATCTTCAATTTCCAGATCAAATTCCTATAGTAACAATATCCACCTAAGAAGACGTGTCATCGCATCCTTCTTTTCAATGACATATCTTATAGCTGAATATCTGTATAAACCATAACTTTGGAGCCTAAAATTACAGACCTAAACTTCTCTAATGCCCAAACTACTACAAGCATTTATTTTTCAGTCACTGTATAATCTTCTGAGCTTGATCCAAAACTTTGCTTGCGCAATGAATAGCAAACAGAATCTGATCTCGCCGCTGCCCCAAAACAGCTCCTATAGCAAAATCCGAAGCATCCATCATGATCTCAAAGGGAAGAGACCAATCTGGTGCTTACAAAATTGATGAGCCATAGATTTTCTTTTTAAGAAGCTCAAAGGCCTCAAGACACTTGTGATCGACAAAGCACTCGGTGTCTTTCCATAAGTGCTTAGTTAGTGGTCGGGAAATTTTAGAAAAATCCTGAATAAATCTTCCATAAAATCCAACGTGCCCTTGAAATGACCTAACTGACTTAATGTTGGTTGGTGGATCAAGTTTCTTAATCACATCCATCTTAGTAGGATCAACCTCCATCCCTTTTTTGGAGATGACATGCCCCAACACAATACCCTCCTTGACCATGAAATGACTTTTTTCCCCCGGAGAGTACCGGATTCACATCCCTACACCTTTGTAAAACCTTATCCAAGTGTACTAAACAAGAATCAAATGAATTACCATGGACCAAAAAACCATCCATGAAGACCTCAAGGAAATCCCCAACCATTTCGGCAAATATCGCAATCATGCACCACTGAAATATGCCTGGGGCATTACATAACCCAAAAGGCATGCGCTTGAATGCATATATGCCCAAAGGAATTGTAAAGGTGGTCTTTTCCTGATCTTCAGGAGTAATTGCAACTTGATTCTAGCCTGCCATCCATTTGGAGTTAGAAATAGGGTAAATATATCCCGCTCCACACCATTTTTCAATTTCTTTCTTAATTACTTCCTGTAGATTTGGATTAAGCCTCCTTTGAAACTCATGGGAAGGTCTAGTATTTTCCTCAAAAAAAATGGTGTGAATAGATTGCAGGATTTATACCCACGAGATCCAACACAGTCCAACTATAGCCTTACGGTTCTTCTCTAATACTTCTAACAACTTAGTATCTTGTTCTACATTAAAACTAGAATTAATGATGATAGAAAACTTATGTGGTCCCATAAGGAAAGTGTACATGAGTGTAGGAGGTAGTGGTTTCAACTCTAGCATGGATGAATAATCAGGTATATCAGGATGAACCACCATTAAATCGGGATCTGTGCTGCTTAGTGGAGATGATTTAACTTTTGTTCTATCCACCAATTGTGCTGAAGAATAAGGAGTTAGATCGCCCAAAATAAACGGTAATTCACCCAAAGCTGCATCCGACTCAACATCTATTTTCCTTAATTGTTCCGAAGGAATGGGAACTGACAAGTCCAAAGAGACTTCTGTGTCATAAAGGGAATATGGTGATGCATAAGTCAAGAACTCTGGTAACAAAGCAGTAACTGCTATGTGAATACTATCCTCTCCTAATGAGAGTCCCTCATTATGTATTGTTTGGTTTTGTGCCCAAATCCCAACTGTGTTGAATACATTGCAGTCTACCTCGAAAAATGAAGAGAAATCTGTGCTTGATTCAGAATCAGGTCTCTACCATTTTGTTTGCTTCATGTGTAATTCCACTTCTCCGCTAGGAGAACAGAACTTCATCATCACTATTTGATAATCAAATGATGCACCAGCGGTCCTATGGAAAGGCCGCCCAAGGATAATCTGTGAATCTCTCTAATGATGAGGGATGTCCATTTCAAGGACTGTAAAGTTGACCTTATAACTTTGTCCCTCAATATAGAAAATGACATTCGTGGTTTCACCTTTAGACTTTTTCATTGATCTATCTGCAAACTGAAGTATTGCTCTAGATTTTCATATAGGGCCCAACTACATTTTCTCATATAAGGCAAAGGGTAATAAATTGATCGAAAAGCCATTATCTAGGAGAGTGCGTGCAAATGTGATGTCATCAATATTACTCACTACATAATGTACACCTAAATCTCTCTTCTTTTGTGGCAATTGCTGGTTCTTGATACAAAATGTTGTGGCAATCGAAAGAATATGTGTCTTGATATAGTTGTTTAGTTTCTTCATGCTAACTCTGTTTGGTGTGCAACTCACCTTCAAAAAGTTTTGAAAGGCAGGGTGACTAGCCACATACTCATCAAATGGTATATTTACCATGATATTATAACTACAAAATCGTGTCATGTCTGGATTGTCTTTCTGAGTCTTATTAGTGATGCACTTTCTTGTCGTAAGAGCACAAGGGAAAGGGATAGGTAAAGAACGAAGTGAAGACTCAGATTCATAAACAAAAGATTCTCCTTATTATTATTAGAAACTGAGTTTTTCAAACATGAATTTTTGACAATTGGAATAACAACTGGATTATCTACTTTAAGATAGGGAATGTCTGCTGAATGTGCATTCTCGTGGTCCGAAGACATAAGGTCCTTCGTAGACTATGAATCTGATGTGTGTTGCTCAGCTCTTGTATTCCTCCTTAATCTTCTTGCTCTCCAAGAAAGATGTCTGACTTCATCATCCTCTGATGTCTCCTTAGATTGAACTTCAGATTCGGTCCTATCCATATCCTTAGCCCGATCAGGTACGACTACGGTCCTTCCGCTCCTGAGAGCATATGATGAACATAATCAAACGGATGGATCGCATGATCAGATTTGTGAAAGTCTAAATAGTATACTTGATCCATAAAAGGATGTTGATGTGATTTGTTCAGGCTATTGGCATTAGCCTAAACCTGGGCTGGAATGGATGTAGATGGAATATTACACTCATCATGAATATGGGAAAGGCAGTTTAGATCAACCCTCAAATCATGTACTTCATTTCTATAGGAACATAGTTCCTCCAAGATCTGTCGCTGAAAGTCCACTAAACCTGATGATGAATGTTGCTGCCGGGAAGACGGAGAAGGGTATAAAGAACATGAAGAATGATGCTGATGCTGGTATGACCTTGAAAATGCAGACTCTGCTGGCCCGCCTGATATGTCTGCTGATAACCATTATGTTGTTGCTGCTTTGATGCTAGATAAGGACTAGCTCCAGAGCTCATTGGTACTGGAAGAGATGTAGGAGTAAGTGATGTGTTATAGAATGTCTGGGGACATGGATAAGAAAATCTGTCCCCAAAACCTCCTTGCTTAGCAAGGTCATTGGTGTACCACACACCATTTACTTCACACACTTGGAAAGGCTCCTCAGTAATAGCCTCTACAGACTATGGTTGCTACTGATAGGGATAGGTTAAAGACTGGTCCTTAACCCATGGCTGGACATGCCCTAACATCTGCTACTCCTGGATGTGATGAACATGATATACAGGAGCAGCAGATGCAGTCGCGACAGGTACCTTCATCTTGGATACCTTCTCAGAAACTGCTGCCATCTATTTCGGTAGTTTAGACTAATTACTATCCAATACATTCATCCGTTTATCTATCATTTCAACTACCATAAGTTTATCTGCTATTAAACCAATGTCAAAAGGATCTACTATAGTCTTTGTTCCTCCACCAGATAAGAATGGATTAGTGGTCTCCAATTGAGCTCTACTAGCGTTTTTTGCTCTACTTGTTTTAGCCACTCATTCGAACACTTTCCATACAGTGTCTACTCCTCGCGAAGTATAGTTGCCTCCACAAGCAGCACTAACTAAACCTTGCACCTCAGCGTGTAGACCGCAATATACAAACTGAACTAGGATGGTAGGCTCTAAGCCATGACAAGGACACTTCTGTATAAGATATTTGAATCTCTCCCATGAATCACAGAAAGCTTAATTACGATGTTGGGAGAAACTTGTAATGCGTGAACGCAGGTTCTACTCAAAGGGTAGAACTTCTTCAAGATTAAGTCCTTGAACGGGGCAAAAGTTGTGCTTCTACCCCCAAGTTCTTCATCCAATAATTAGCCTTATCCTTCAAGGCAAATGGAAGAGCTTTGAGCCTTATGTAGTCTTGGTTAACCCGAAGATGCCTAAGATTAGAACCGACCAACTCAAAGTCCCTAAGGAATGCATAAGGTTCATCATGAGCATTCCCATCAAAGTGTGGTAGCAAACTAAGAAATTGCGGCTTCAGCTCATATTCTACTTCAGGATCAGCTGGGCTCAACCAATTTCTTATCTGAAACTGTCTAGGATTATAAGTAGCATCCATAGATTTTCATTACCCAGATGTAACTGGCCAAGTTGTCTCTCATAAGTGCTTGATTTCGTTCAGATTCAGCTAACCTAGCCAATACTGCATGCAATAGGTCTTCTCGTTCTTCTTCATCCACATTCCCATTATTATTCTTTTTAGGCATCTTCACTAAGTCTCCAATACCTTTATCAAATAAAGAATTGGAATGAGATCTAGATGAAGATAATGAAATCACATCGATCTCACCAAGGCAATGATCTTCCTCAATGAGAAAAGAAGAAGGAAAAGGCTCGGTACGGATGTATCCTTCCACCAGGAGTGAATCATGATACAACGGTTCAAAGCAAGGGTTGCTTCGAATCTGGGATGGTATAGAAAAAGAAAGGAGCTAGACCTATAAAGATGTAATATTTAGGCAGTTTAGTGATAGGCTCGCAAAATCCGAGAAAAAATCCGACCAATTATCTATTTGGATGTTCAAGAGATAAGGAAATTGAGTACGTTTCATTTTCAAAAGAACCTAAATTTTTACTAGGTACTTAAATGTGCAGAATGATTCGCACAAAATAATAAATACAAACCCTAATTAATTCACCAACTCAACACTAAGGGCCCAAATGATGGCCATGTTATCTTATCAAATATTAATTGGTGATTGAATAAAAATCTTTTCAGAGTTACGAGCTGTTAGGAACCTAAATTTCCCTACAAACTGTCCCAATTCATATGACTACTTGCATCCACTCTCAGTCAGTATAGTGGTAAGTCAGATCGTATAAATACAACTACTCTTTTACTTGAGGACCGGGCCTTGCGTAGTATCCTCCTAAACCCTCCACTCTGCTAAGGAAATTCGGACCGTTTACTGGCTACCCGTAGATACTAAATGAGAAGCGGCTAATTATTATATCGGGGCACGGAAGAAAGAAGAAAAGTGTGCCTTCTATTAAATATTTAAGGCCTCGAAGATAGGCCGCAGCTTTAGGATTCCCATTGTATATCCTAGTGCGCGCCTTCCCCCGTTATAAGATAGTCCTCGGGGACGGGAGGGGCCATATTCGGAAGCCCCCGCTTCCCGGCCCTGGAAGGCTTTTATAGTAGCTTGCGGACACGCGGGGACATACCAACCCTTTTCAGTGCTCATTTGCGCGCTACCTCCCCCCTTCTTCCTCCAAGCATGACGTACTTTTGCCATTTTTAAAGTCTCTGGAGAGATACCAGTAGTTCATATGAAAATTCATGGTATGGCTCTATCCTAATGTCGTCCCTCTCTCACAAAAATGTACCTGCAGATGAACGAGGGTTAAACTGCCCGAAAAACAAGGTTGATTTTATTCCAATTAGTTTAAGTCAACTTGCATTAATTCAGTCCTGATTTTAGGAGAATAGGTTATCGCTTGGAATTAAGTGACCACAATCATCACCTAACGTACAGTCCTTTTTCCTTTAATCCTTAGTTTGGTGAAAACTGAGGGAGAAATCGGAAAACAAAATGCAACGAAAATCAATGATGCATGCAGTCGTTAGAGATACTTACAATGCTTCCCAACACTCTCCATGTGGATGCATAACATAATTTTTAAAATCTAACTATATGATGCAAGTTGAAAAATCGCATCTAAATAACAATTCTATTATTGGTGAAGAAATCAATTAAATTTGACTAAGTAGAACGTAGTTACGTGCATCTATGAATCTCCTAAGATTTTTGAAATAATGAATCTTATGATATATGTGTTGTGTGTCCTAAGTTACGAAAAATAGATCAAGCAAATATATGACCTACAATCTTTCTATTTAGCGTAAGCTTGAATATAAAACGTCACTCAAGTCAAGAACCATTCTTGACACAACCACACAAAAAATGAATAAAGTTTAAAAGGCCTTTATTTACATGCACGAGATCTTAATCGAGAACCGTTGTAAATGGCAATGGAATATGAATGAATAATCTACTAATCTCTCAACTTAATTAAATGCTTCATGGTTCTCCAGCAAAGTGCTCCAAGCTCTTTGCCTCCGTGGTCCTTCAGAAATAGTCGGCTCCACGGGCCTATCACGAAACGATATAAATTTATTAGGAAATTCAAGAGAGATTTACAAAGATTAATTTCGATAGATATAACAAATATAAAACACAACATAATGAGACAGGCTTAAAAATAATTTCAACCAAAAATTACTAAATAAATAAATACTTGCTCAAAAATAATCGCAAAATATGTCACATCCCCGACAATGACGCCATATGATGAAGCGCTAAATGCATGTATTAAGGGAGATCAGTTGTAGTACGGGCACTTAGCCTCTCATACAGATTGAGAGAAATATAAGTGAATAGGTTCTCGACTTTAAATTTATAACCTGGGAAGTCCAAGGTCGAACACAAGGATGCGAGTACTTTAATGATTAACATTAGAGAACAAATAATTTTACGTAGTAATTTTGGATTTATTACTTTGAGCTGATGCACATTACAAAATCAACATAGAACTTTATCACAATTTTTATGCTAATGAATTACGCGGAAAAGAAGATACATACACAAGACAGACATGAGATGAATACTTAAAACAGTCTCACAATGAGAAACTTGGATGATTAATAGGAAAACCCTGAATTACTTCTTTAGGGAGTTATTTCAAAAAGAAGAAGCTGGTCCCAAAATCTTAACTTTTCCACTATGCTAGTTGAATCAGCAATTTTGTCTTATAATGATCCAAAGATGATTCACATTCACAGATAATAGATCTTAAAGACAATCATGCACGATGCGATAAAAATAAGCATAAGTAATATTTTAATTCAACTAAATTACAATAGTCAAACAAAGCTTTTCAAACATTAACAATTAATGCGTGAATTCTTAATCAAAATTAACCATTCATGCTATTACAAGATAGAATCTCAAACCAGCTTTCAAATGATCTAAAATTGCATTAATCAGATTTCAGGATAACAAGATATTCAACAAAGAATCCAGGGGTACAACTGCAATAATAACTTCCAAGTTTTCTTACATATAAGGATAGACAAGGAATTAAACAAAAATAAGAAAAACCACATGGACAGATGTGTAAATTAAAAACATGTGGAAGGACTTATCTATGTTTATTACAAATTGCAGGACCAAATCTGCAATTTTACCCAATAGCATGTGCAGTTCACGTGACCTTCAAGGCCCGGATAAGGTGGCTTAGGACACGTGGCTGCTACGCAGGTCCCTATGAGTTAGGCTCAACAGCCGAACCTGTGGCTTGAACCATTGATTCAGAGAACAACATGGCTGAATTGGGATCGTTAGATCTCGCCGAAATGTGGAAGATCAACGATCATTGCTTTTGTTGGTGTTCTTGAAGACCGTCGTGTGTGGTGGAAGCAAGGCGGAGCTCTGATGAGGTCTATTCTACTCCTCTGTTCCTCTTCTGTTGATCTGAAGAACTAGTCAACTTCACTTGACGTCGGCGAAGATGATGGTCGCTCAGAGATGATGCAAGGATGCCTGAAGAATCTGGTCGATGGAGCGTCACTGGAGACCAAATAGGAGATCAGATCTCTCACTCATTTTCCGATCATTGACGATGCATTGATCTGCATTGTTAATCTAAATGACAGATAAGTAATACACGAATAAAATGCATTGATTATGGAATGAGATGGGGGACAATTCAAAGTTTGAATAGGAGCCCTAATGGGGGTTTTCTTCATATAAAAGAAGGTAATGGATCGAAGGATCATAGATATGGAGGTAACGAATCGATAGCTAGGGTTAACACGCGTGAATGACTGTTCAATGGTGGAGGTATCCAACCATTCTGATAAGCTTTAGAAATTGTAGAAACCGAGGAGCAAATTCTCGAAACTACAATAATAAAAGATTCATATACTGACCTGAAACTTGGACTTTGAAGAAGGAAGGGAATCAATTAAATCTTTAGCCGAAAGACAAAGCTAAGATCCTCGTCGTCTTTGCTTAAAGTTCTTGTCAAAAGAACTAAGCTCGAACAACCTCAAGTCTGGCCTGTGACTTGGTCTAAGAAACCAAGGTTCTCACCGGAGCTCACCGCCTATTTTTTCTTGATCTCAATCTCACTCTCTATCACTGAGGAGGTCAGAATGCTAAGGGGAGTTCTTTCAAGGGTGGACAACCGCCGCACTAGGCGGAGGTGGGGTATTTGAAGAAGGATAAGGTGGAGGTTGCGGTAGATTTTATGGGAAGATAACGCCTCTGCCATGGGTAGGGAAGTTAGGTTTAGGGAATAATGGGTGGTTGATGTGAATCTAGGGAGTTAGATGTAGGGATTCATGGTGGCAGTTGGTTGGAAGGATCTGGAAGAGGTTGGGATAATAGGTTGAAGATGGGGAGTTTGTCAATTTGCGGAGGAGAAAGGAAACCGCTGGAGGTTGAAGAAGACACACGTACCGTTGGATCTTTTGATCCAACAGTTCGAGTAAGGGAGCAGATGGGTGGGCAAGATTTGTCTGATCAAAAATCAATCAAATGGCAAAGAATGAGCACTGGTGGCGCACAATGAGCGTGCTATGTGGCACGCTCTGAAAGCTCCACGTGGTTCAGTAGAAATTGAAGAAAATCGACAATTCAAAAAAAAATCAAGGAAAACTAATTAGAGGTCGAATTTGAAAAAGTGGTAAATATGAAAGTTGTAGATCTCGATGAGATTTACACCTTTCATGAAGATGTCAAAGATATCATAGGTCATCTATACATAGATAAAAATTAAATACTATTTAACACTATATAAAACAATTTCTTTAATTTTCCCTTTGCTTATTTTTTTGTATTTTTATTTTATTTTATTCTAGTTTATTTATATGCAAATTTATTCTAATTTTTATTTGATTTTTAATAAGAAATAAATACATAAAATATTACACCATAATAATATATAGTAATTTGTGTTAATTATATACAAAACAAAAATTAGGAATTAGTGTTAATTAGTCAATGAATCATGTTATTGACTTAAGTAAGAGAGGATAAAAAAGATCAATTAAGACGATAAATCTGGGATTTATTATTGGTCGTGGTTTTCACCCTTGAGAAGTTCAGATCCTATTTTCTTGGATCTAAAGTCATCATCTATACTGATCACTCTACGATACGGTACATACAACATAAGAAGAATGCCATGCTCGGATTGATTTGATGGATCCTTTTCCTCTTGTGGTTCAATTTGGAATTTAAAGATAAGCCTGGAGTGCAAAATATGGTAGAAGATCACCTCTCCTGTATTGAGCATTAAGAGCCTCCACTGAGGAATGCATCCATGAGATACATTTCCTAACGTGTTAATTCTTTCCATGAATTCTCTACCTTGGTATGCGGATATTGTGGACTACCTTGTTTCTGGTGTAGTCCCACAAGATTGGATTAAAATCAAGATGGGAAAGTTCTTGTCTACTACCCATTCTACCAATGGGAAGACCCAATCTTATTATGGGAAGGAACATATTGTATTTGAGATGTATCCATCAGGAGGATCTTAAAAGTGTCCTCGAGCATTGTCATTTACTCAAATCTATTGGATACTACTCTAGAGACAGAACAACATCGAAAGTACTATAGTGTGGCATCTGGTGGCCTGCACTGTTTAAGGATGTCGCAGCCTATGTGAAGCGTTGCATCAACTACCAGATAATGGGAGGAACCCTCACAGTGAAAGACTTGATGCCTCTGAAATTCATTCAAATTTCAAATGTATTAGACGTTTGGGGCATAGATTTTACATGACACTTTCTTGAAGAGGATTTTATGAGGGTCTAGAAATCTCACAAGGTAAGAGATCCAGTCGATGTAGTGACCGCTCACAAAACCCGACATCAAATGAAAATTAACCCACAATTCAGAATCGAGCAATCAAAATAAATACGGAGTTAACATTTATTATAACTCTACAATGGATGTATATAGTGTACAAGTATGTGTAGAGTGTCAAACACAGGGAGGAGCAAGCAAGTATGGGCAAATAATGCATAAAAGTGATTTGTGAAATTATGTGTCTATATGTTCTTTTTGTGGGTTTTAGATTTTTATTTTTTAATTTTATTTTTGTTTTATATGTTTGTTTTTTTATTTTTAATTTTCTGTTTTATATTTTTCTTTTTATAGTTTATAAATTTTATATTTTCTTTTCTTTTAAAATATATAATAAGGCTATATATAGAGTATATATACAATATGGACTAATATAGATACAAATCTTAATAAAAATAATAAAAATAAACATAAAACTATTTTTGGGATTTAATTGATTTTATACTATTTTTGTGATTTTTTAAGATTTTTTGCAAATTTTTTTATTTTGAAAGTAAAAGATATCCTAAAATGGGGTTTAATTAAATACCCGAAATTTAAATTTAAATGGAAATAAAAAATGTCAAAAAATGTCAAAAACTTTCCAAATCAATTTTAATATAATAATAATATATAGAAAATTCAGAAACATAATACAATTTTTGGGAATTTTATATATTTTTATAAGGGTTTTTAAGATTTTCAAATTTTAAGAGTTTTCTTTTATACTTTTTAATGGTTTTTGGTCTGAAGGTTAAAAATACATAAATAAAGAAAATAGATTTGTTGGGAATTTTTAGAAACCTTTTTATTTTTTTTATGGATTTTATAAGCTATATAGGAAATATTTCAGCTATTTTTGTTTTTTCATAAATATTAAATAGTCATAAAATTGTAAACAAAATATAGGCGTGAAAGTACAATGCAAAAAGAGTCTACACCTAATTTTTGAGATTTTTTCGAGCAATGTAGCTATTTAAAATAAATATAGACAACAAAGAGAAACTACACTACTAGCATGGGCTTAAATGTAAATAAAAATAAATCCGAAGGCCTCGCTATAATTTTTCCAAAAATATATAACACAATTGAAAAGTTCCTAGGCCTACTACAAATATCCAAAACTACAAGGGTCCCGATGTAAAATTGCTGGCACCTCACGCGTGCAGGCACGAGGTGATGTGGTCAAGGACCTGAACGTAATTACAAAAGTTTAGGGGATTGATCACAAATATTACAAAATTATTTAAACTTCAGAAGAAAGTTTAGTTGCTAAAAGATAAATACAAAAATAGTTGGGCTAAAGACGTCAAATACCCAGCAGGTGCAATCGAACGGCATATGCTCCTTCACTAACACACGTGGTGCAACGAGGAGCGGTGATGAGCGTTCGACTTCGAACGACCCAGTTTAGATCATCTGGTGGGATCTGACGGTCATGGAGGAGTTGATCGGATGATGGCTGGAGGATCTGGAAGCGGTGCTCGATCAGACAGTCCTGGACCCCCCTGCAAGAACAGGGAAGAATAAGGTAGGGCTCGAACTTCGATTGACGATGACACATTGCTCTGGCCACCTCCTTCGGTACAGAAGGGCTCCAACAATGCCTGGGAGAATCCTCAACCGAATGGTAACGCTAAAATGGCCAGTAGAGTTCTGATTCACCGTAGCTAGGTCAAGGAGCGATGGTAGCTCCATGTACCTGCAATAATCCAAAAATCATCCCCAACTAGGGTCTCGAGTCTCTAGGGCTTGCAGAAAGGGTTAGCACAAAACAAATAGGGTCTTGGGGCTCGTATGGTGGTGGACTGGAGCGAAGTGGGTCAGGCGGAGGTACTTCCAGCGTATGGTGGAGAAGAAGCACCTAGATCCAGATCCACGATGTATCTGATGGTCTGGAGTGTAGTGTGGCAATCAAAAATGACAAGAGAGTGGGTGAGGGTGGTTGCGAGGCGGTGGGATAGTCAAGAACTGAGGGAAGGGGTTCGCCGGAGGCTAGCTCCGACGAGCTATGAAGGCGGGAATTGGACTACTAAATCGCTAACATAAATGCAAGAAATCAAACCTAAATTTGATACTAAGCAAAAGAAAGTGGAGGAAAGGATTTACCTCACCGACAGACTCGGGAAGTTGACCTCGACGGTGGTGGCCGCCGGAGGTGGTGGAAGCCGGCTTGAGATGCGCATGACCCATCTTCAAGAAGCTAGAGGAGCCCTTGTCACAAGCTTCGATAGAGAGCTCGCAAGAAGAGGGATAAAAACAGTCAAAGGAGGTTCAAAATCGAGAGAAGGAAGAGAGTGGTTTATGTACAACATGTTCGAGAGGCTACCAAGAACGAGGCGTAGGCCGTGATGCATTGATGCTATCCCCGAGGAAAGCAGTGGGCGAGTATGAGCAATCTACGAGGAGAAAAATCCAATAATGAATTAAGCCCTAAAGATGTAAGGAGAGATCTGCAAAAATCAACGAAAATGGCAACAAACTAGGTTTTGATAGGATGGAGACCTCGGTCAGAGAATTGACGGAGGTCAACTAGCGGGGGATACTGGTTGGTCCACTTGAACCAACCAGAAAAAAACCCTGCCATAAATTATTTATAAAAAAGATATTAAATAATAAATGATTTTATTAATTTTAGGTTTAAAAAAATGTTTATTATTATATGCACTTTTTAGGGCTTAATTATAGGTATATTTAATTATGTTTTAAGTCTTTTATTTCTATTTTGTCTTTTTGATTTTATTAATTTAGTTTATTATTTTATAAATTTATAATTTATTTTTAGATACTTATATTTATATTTTTATTATATTTTTCTGATATATTATACACACTTAATTAAATAGAAGTATTATTTATATATGTATTGATATAGGTATTTTACCTATGTATTTTATATTCATATTTTTTTATTTTTTTGTTTTATTCAAGTTCTAATATATACATATATTATAAATAATATTTACAAAATTATAAAAATATAAAATTACAAAAATAATGAATAATTAATAAAATGAATATTTTAATCATGTGAACTATACAATAGGGGTCCAAAACTTAACTTTCACACCTTAACTCCAAAAAATATGAAACCACTTTCATTAAATAGCTTATTAAAAGTTATATACAACTAAAGGATTTTGATATATTTTGAGTTTTTATTTGAGAGATATGGGTCTGGAAAGTTGGGATTTTGGAATTTCTTATTCTGAACAAATCTTTTATTCTATATATTATTTTTGTAGTAAATAAATTTTGTATTTTCTATATTTAATTATCTACAATTTCATGTTCAAAGTTTCTTTAGTTGAGGTATAAAAAGTGGAAATAAAAATAGGTCCCAAAATGTATAAAGAATGAATAAATAAAAAGGAATTTTTATTGTATAAATGGCCCTTATCTCCCCCACTTTATTCCTTGTCGACCTAGTCATCAAGATGCCTAGGTCTCGGGGTTTAGGGTCATAAAATATCTGTGATATTGATTCTTTTTCTTTTCTTTTCTTTATTCTATAATTTAGGCATTAAAAACAATATTTTATACACATTTTGTACAACAATACGAGGATGATAATTTGCCTAAATTAGAGGTATTTACACGCACTTACTAGGGTTTTTAACGCCAAAATGATAGAATAAAGGTGATGAAATGGAGATTCATCACCCTTTCCCAATAGTCACTGATTTGAGAAAATCCTCCTTGACATTGATTACGTGAGTCACGAGGTGAAGATATTCCCGCCCGAGTCGCAGATATTTGTACAATTTATCAATTTCTGAGAGAGAAGATCATTTTACGGTTCGGGATACTGAAGATCATCATATCATAATGGGGAAGTCAGTTCATAAACAAAGAAGTCAGAAAATTGATGAAGGAGTACGCCATCGAGCACTGATTTACTTCTCCTTATCATCCTCAGACCAATGGCATGGCAGAATTATCAAACAGAGAAATCAAGACAATCCTGCAGAAGCCTTTGAGGCTAGAAAGACAGATTTGGTCACAACTTCCATACCCCATCTTTTGGGCATTACATGATGAAATGAGGGTAATTTGTATGTCAGATATGTCTTCACCAAGCGAAGACACAATCGTTGTTGCGACCTGCGGAAATCCTTCTAATACAACAATTAACAGACAGATAAATATAACAACAAATAAATGTGTGGAGTTAAAATTTATTTTATTTTAACTCTACAAAATGTGTGTATAATGAAAGTATGTAGAGTGTCGAACACATGATCAAACAGTAGATTGGGCAAATGAATGCACAAAATTTGTTCTTCTTCTTATCTTTTATTTATCTTTTCATGTGGGTTTTTAATTTTTTATTTTATGAATTTTAATTTTAATTTTTTAATTGGTTTAATTTGTATTGTATATTTTAATTTTATATTTTCTGATTTTTAATTTCATTTCTTTTAAAAAAATAATGTAAGAATATAAGTATCTATGTATACAATATAAGATAATATATTTATAAATAAAACTAAAATAATAAAAAATTACAGAATAAAATATTTTTTGGGTTATAATTTTTCTACTATTTCTATGATTTTTATGATATTTTTGTTAATATATATTTAAAAGATATAGATATATATATAGTCAAAAATATCCTAAAACATAGATTAAATAAATATGCTGAATTGATTTAAGGATTAAAAATAAGAAACAGTGACAAAGATTCTTCAAATCAATATTAATATATTCTAATAAATATAAATAAAATACAGAAGCAAAAATAAATATTTTTGGTGTTTTTGTAGAATTTTTATATTTTTATAAAGTATTTTAAAGCTTTTTAATTTTTTTATCTTTTTCTTTTTCTAATTTGAGGGATTTTTGGTTCTGGATTTACTAAATAATAAGAAAAATAATATATATTTTTTAGAATTTTCGAAAAAATATTCTATTTTTTGCTATTCTATAAGTCAAAATAGGACAAAATGCTCTAACTTTACTTTTTAAAAATAGGTAAAATGCATACAATGTAATTCTAAAAATATAGCATAAAAGTACAAGCTAGCAAGCACAGTACCCTACTTTTATGTATATTTTAGAGCACATATGGTTTTTTAATAAACGAAATAAAAGCATAAAAATGATTGAATTGGGAAGGGTATTTTTGTGATTAAAAATAAATACGAGGGATTTAGTACAAATTACCTAAAATATTACAATCAATATTTAAAGATTCATGACTAAATAGAAATTACAAAACCCATGAGGGGTTTAATGCAAAATGGCCACCTAACGTGAGACCACACGTGAGGTGACCTAACACGAACAAATATGCAATATCAATAAGTGTTGGGGTTCCTAAGCAATTTTTTACAAAAATATTAAACGTTCAAATTAAATTACAAGACTAAAAAAACAAAAATGGGGGGTTGCAATTTACCTCCCACTAAGCGCCTGATCGAGCAGTGGTGGGTGTGTCACTCATACACGTGTCACGATCTTAATGACGGATGTCGATTCGACCGCAGACGGTTGAGATTACAACCCTAGGAAGGGATCCTACAGTGGAATGGAGCTGAGATCAAATCGCTCCTGTGTGATCTGGGAGGTAGGAATGATTAAACAACTGGCGAGGCAGGTGGAAGAACACTTGAAGAACTTGCCAAAGGCGAGCTTTGATCTGCTATTGTAAACTGCTTTGGCCATCTGCAAGGCTCTCGATGGGTTCAAATCACTCCTACAGCTCCTGCGAGTCTCCGAGGTGCTCCAAATGGCTTCGGGGGCTACTGATTGAGCCCTTGCAGTTCGATGTACTCCAACAGACCTGGAATGATCCTTTTGCAAAATCAACACTCAAATAGGACCCATTAGCTCATGGAACCTACAAAAATGGTAGCTAGGACGAGGGAAAACTGCATCGTTCCATTATCAGGTGAAATGGGCGTGAGATGAGGCGTAGCAGAGGTGCTCCAATGAGGAGTGGTGGTGGAGCAGCCCAAATCCTGACCCAGAGGGGTTCATGTGAGCTATAGACGTGTGGGGGTGTAATAGAAGCGAGGGGGAAAGAAAGGAGGTGGTCCAGCAGGTCGGTAACATGGTGGTTGACTGTGAAATGGTTTGCCGTAGCAGAGCTCCGACAAACTAAGAAGAGTGGATTTTACACTAAATCAAGTGATCAAAATATAAAATAAAACACAGAAATTAAATGCATTAATTAAATCTACCTCAAAAACAATAAAAGTTACCTCAAGTAGTCGGGGGTCATGAGATGGGGACCTTACTATGGAGCACCGCTAGAGATGGTGGAATCGACCCTTCACCACCTCCTCGATCTAGCCAAATGCTAGGACAGCTCCCTGTCATGGAGCTCAAGCCCTAGAGCGCAAAAGGAGGAGTAGAAATGGAGCTAAGGGGATTCAAAATATTGAGGAAGAATGGAGGAGCTTTTGTACATGTGACGAGTAGAGGATAAAGATCTAGGTCGTTAGCTCGATGCAACGTTCCTCTGATCGAAAATCACACTAGCGTGATGGATCTAGGATCGAGGAAGAAAAGTGAAGAAGAAATCAATCCGAATCGATTGCTACATCAATTAGAGAAAAAGGGAGAAGAAGGGGGTCAAACTCAATTATGATAGTCCTACGCCAAGGGAGATGAGTTGACGTGGGTCAACAGTGGACTCAATCTGGTTGGTCCACGTAGACCAACTAGAAAAAAAGGATACCCTAAATTATTTGTAAATTCATTAATAAATAGTAAATGAATTAATTAAATTTATATAAATTAATTTTTTTTATTATTTTATGTAGTATTTTAGGCTGGTTTTTATTTATTTATATAAGTTATTTTATTACAAGTTACTTTTTATGTGTTTATTTATATGTATATTTACCCATGTTATGTGTATTTTATTTTTATTTTGTATTTTATAATTTATTATTTCATACATTTAATTTATATATTTAAAAATTATTTTATTATACATAAATATAAATTTATTTTATTTTTATGATGTATTTTGTATATTTAAATAAATATGTATACTTATTATATAGGTATAACTATTGTATATTCATCTATGTGTTTTGTATCTATTTTATTTTATTATTTTTCTTATGGTTTTTTTTTATTTTTATATTTTTAACAGAATATAAATAACATTTACAAGGGTATAAAAATATAAAAGATTGATAAATGAATAAAATAATTAAAAGAATAACTTCCCCTTTTATTTATATACAGGTATATTGTACAATAGGGGTCCAAAACCTAACTTTTGCATCTCAACTACAAATTGGATGAAACCATCTTCATTAAATAGCTTCTAAAATTTGATACAATTAAAGATGATTTTGATACATTTTGTATTCATATGGAGAAGATACAGGTCTAGGAAGTTATAAAATAAAGAATAAAATAGGTCCCAGAAATTCAATATTGAAGAATATAAATTAAGGTTTTACTGTAGTTTTTTACCCTTATCTCTCCCTATTTTATTCCTTATCGACCAAATCATCACAATGCCTAGATCGCAGGGTTTAGGGTCATAAAATACCTTTGTTTTTTTTCTTTTTTTTCTTTATTCTTTTATTTTTGGCTTTAAATAATGTATTTTATACAATATTTATACAATAAATAATGAATGTTAAATAGTACAAAATAATAATATTTACATGAACTTAGCTAGGGTTTAAAGGCCAAAATGAAAGAATAGAGGTGATGAAATGGATATTTGTCACAAGACCACCTACAAATTTCCCTTGTGCTTGTCATCCTATCATTTTGTATATGGAAAATCTTGCCATCTGCCAGTCAAACTAGTTCATAATCATTATGGAAAATAAGTATTTAAATGACTCATGGAAAGGTGGTCGGTAGAGAAAAGTGGATCTGAACAGGCTCCTGGAATTTCGAGACTATGAATATGATAACACCTTGATATACAAGGAGGAGGTTAAAGGATGGCATGACCGGCACATCAGACGAAAGACCTTCGAGACTAGATAGAAAGTGTGGTTATTTGATGCAGAGTTGACGATATTTCCAAGCAAATTAAAAAGTAAATGGACATGGCCATTCAGAGTGAAAGAAGTGACAATAGAAGCATCTTGGTATCAAGTTTGTCACCTAACGCACAACCGTTCGTCATCAATGGTCAGTTATTGAAGCCATGCCTTGAGCATAACACCTTCCTAGCCATTGTCGACACAATTCAAGTGGTAATTGATGAAGAGTCTCCACAATCTCAGCAACATCCAAAGATTCAAATAATGCTCCTATAAAAATCTTTCTTTAGTTTTCTCATGTTCTTCTTTTCTTTTGTTATTTTCTTCTATTTAATTTCTTTCTTTCTTTGTCATCACTGTTATACTTAGGACATGTTTCATCCTAAGTATACGGGGGATGAGTGAACTCATTCCTTGATCCCTCGCTTGTCTCCTCTCTTGTTATCATTCCTATCTATACTTAAGGATATTTTTCCCTTAGTACATGGGGAGAAAGGATGATTCGTTTATCTGTTTATTCCCAATCTCTACCATCCCTACGTGGATACAACCTGCTATACTTAGGATTATTTCATCCTAAGTATAAGGGGAACAATTGACTTCTCAGTCCTTGATTCTTTTTTCTTTAGTCATTGTAGTATAGTCTCTTTTATACCTAGTGCGAGTTATGTCTTCTCTTTTCTCCCGATCAATGAGGACATAGCTCAAGCTAAGTACAGGGCGTCGTATAGTCTGTATATACTTTATGTATTTTCAATAAGTATGGCTAAAATACAAATAATTAAGTGTAAAGAACATTATAAATTTCACTAAATCCTTTTTAATATAACGATTAATAAGTCAGGTAAAAATGTTTTGTAAAATGTTTGAAAAATAGTTTGGAAAATTCTTTGAAAAAATCTTTTGAAAACTGTTTGGAAAATATCTTAAAAAATGTTTTCAACCTTTGTAAAATGATTTTATTTGTAAAAACTTTTTTCTTTGTTTGAAATAAAATGTTTTGAAAATCTATTTGCAAATCTTTGAAAATGGTTGCAAAAATAGTTTGAAAAATATATACATATTATTTGAAAAACCTCTGCAAATTTGTTTTAAAATTTTGTAAACTATTGTGAAAATTATTTGTCAAATTAGTTTGAAAAATAAAGTTTTCAAAATGCATGAAAAATCTTTTCAAATTATTTTGAGAACTAGGTACATAATGCAAGCAAATAAAGAACCTTTTACAAACTTTGTATATAAATATTTGTAAATTCTTTATTCCAAATTCTTTTAAATAAAAAAATGTACTCTTGTGTAAATATCTGCATGTACTCCCATTTTGTTTCGAAAACCTTTTGTTTTTGAAAAAGATCCCTACAAAATTTGCTAAATAAAAAATCCCAAAAATATTTGAAAAAATCATTTCAAAATTACATAAAAAATTGCAAAAACATTTTTATAAAACCATAAAAATATCAAAAATAAGAAAATTGCATCCTTAAAAAAAAGATTTTCTGCATTGTGCATAGCATTTGCATTTTTTGATTAAGTTTTAATATTGAACAAGTCTAAGTAAATTCCGATGACTGGAGCTTGGTTGCACCCTAAATTCACCTGATTACAAGAACCTTATAGGAACTGGAATTGGGATACTTTTGGTCTGCTAGACTTAATTCTTTGAGAGCACGAGACTTGGTTCAGTGTCATCTTGACTGCCTAAGTAGAGTATTTTGGAACACACACACGACTCTTGTTGATAATGACCTAGCTTGCACACCTTCACCTTACACTTTGCTTGCCTCAGTTGAAGTGGTAGAGGGTTGGATTTGCCGACATGAGAGAAAAGCCAATAGAAACATCGGAAGTCACACATTTGTGGTCATTATACCCCAGCTCAATCCAATGGCGATGAGGTCTAAAGACAAAAGTTGTGGGTTGCAATAAAGCTTCAAAATAAGGATATCCTTCTGGCTCAAGAAGAAAAAGTCCTATGTAAATGATGTTGTATGCAATATTCAAAAAATGCAATAAAGACTGCAAAAAAAAATGGACATGCTTGTAAGAAAATAAAATGCCTTCCAGAGTATGCATATATTTTTATAGTCAGTAAGTAAGATTGAGCTTCACAATCATATGTTTGTAAGCCTACATCCGGATGACTTGGCTACAGAGGTCAAGCACCCTAGGATTGGTTGCTACACTAGCTACAATCCATTCTTCTCTCCACCTCCTCTTCTTGAGTTGGTTGTACTTGAACTTAGATGGGAATAGCTTGCTTCTTGAGGAAAGATCTATTGGAATGGGGAATTAGGGTCATCATGTTGGAGAAGAGTGACTTTTACCGCTTTAGCCGAGGAGAGCTACATATCACACACACTGTCCAAGATTGATTCAAGGTCATAAGGGTTTGCATATGAGTTGACTTATTCTAACTTTGTTATTGAGGAGACTTGAGCATAGATTTGTAGATTCTCGAAGGTTGTTGTGTTTCAAATCCATTTCCCAATAAGGTTCCGACCACACCTAAAATCCAAAATTCCAACGTAAGCTTCAAACATTGATTTTACAAAGATAAGTTTGAAGGTCAAAATCAATCCAAGTTCTTTATTTTTTTCTTTTATTTATTTCTATTAACTGCACTTATTGCATAAGTGTTTGCTAGGGACTAACAAAGGAAAGTATTGGGGGGTGATGAATCTCCATGTAATCACCTTTATTGTTTCATTTTGGCCTTTTAACCCTGGATAAATGCATGTTAATAGCATTATTTTGTATAAATTAACAATAATTATTTATTGTATAAGTATTGTATAAAATACATTGTTTAAAGCCAAAATAAATGAATAAAGAAAAGAAAAGAAAAAGAAATAAAATGCCAATGGTAGTTTATGACCCCAAACCTTGAGACCTAGGAATCATGATGACTAGATCGACAAGGAATAAAGTAGGGGGAGATAGGGTTAAAAATACCAGAAAATCCTAATTTTTATTCTCCAATTTTGCATTTTTGGGACCCTTTTTATTATTTATTATTTATACCTCAAATAAATAAAGTTTGGATATAAAAGTTGTATATAGAAATATTTAGAAAAATATAAAATTGATTTCACACTTAAATAATATACAATATACTTTTTATACTATGAATAAGAATCCAAAATCCAAACTTCTCAGAACCATATCTTCTCCATATGAACTCAAAATGTACAAAATCATCTTTAATTGTATATAACTTTTAATTAGCTATTTATTGAAAGTGGTTTCATTTAATTTGGAGTTAAGATGCAAAAGTTGGGTTTTTGACCTCTATTATACTATATACGTGAGTAAAATATTCATTTTATTTATTCTTTACAATATTTATAATTTTATATTTTATAATATTGTAGATATTACTTATAATATATGTACATAATCTAGAATAGAATAAACCATAATGAAAATATTAAATTGTGTTGACTATACAAATACATAGATGAATATACAATACTTATACCTATATAATATATATCTTTAATTATTAAATGTAAAATATACATTAGAAATATAAAAGAAAATTATATTTATGTATAAAAAATAATTTATAAATATATTAATTATGTATATAAAATAAAAAAATACAAAATCCAAAATAAAATATACCAAACATAGGTAATTATACCTATAAATAAACACTTACAAAGAAACTTGTAATAAATTAACTCATAAAATATATAAAAATCATAATAAAATGTTGTAGAAAAAAATAAACATTTTTTGTATAAAAACATAAAATACATAAATTCATTTACTATTTTATTTCTTATTAGTTCCTATTTTCACCATGTTTTGTCTTGCAGCGACCTGAGTTTGACCAATCGCAACCCAACAATCGTTGACCCTAGGTCAACAACCCCCTCTCTCATCCTCAAGTTTCCAGATTGTCAGGACCCAAAATTTCGGCATTTTCTTGCATGGGCTCATGATTCTCTGTCTAGGCGTGATGCACCTTTCATGGAGATTGAACATCCTTAAATCTCACCATAGCTAAAGATCACATCGTGAGACCTCTCTTCAGTCGCAATCCTTTCATCAATAAGGACCATTACCATGTCTATAAATAAGATCCCTCCCCTCCTTTCTCAAATTTGACCCCTCTTCTAGATCTGTTCTCGCTCCATCCAGTGTGTGTGTGTGTGTATCATGTGACAAAGGTACATCCCCATGGCGTTGGGGCGCAGTAGGAAGAGGAGAGGAGGTCCATGATGGAGCTCTAACGACACCTCTGCTCCCTGATCAACCATCAGGTATGAGCTGTGCCTTTTCAATTCCTGGGTAGATTTTCTTACCATCTTTTCAATTCTACATGTAGTTCAGTAATTAGATCAGTAGATTAGTGTAGAATTTCAATCTTTAATAAACGGATCTCTCTGCTCTTATAGTGTTTCACCATAAACCTGACTTGTTCCACTGCCCATTTCACCCAAATCTCATTACCCTTCATCTTCTCCACCTCTCGATCCATTTGCCCCCTCGATTCTGCATGAATCGAGTTCGATTCATGCTCCTCTGTCGTCCATCATCGGAGAACCTCTGCCGTCATTATATCACCGTCGATCTCCACCCAATAATGATCAAGACTTTCACATGTGCTTTGTTAGTGTTTCTAGATTTTGTGTAGGTCTTGAAGGGGGGTCTGAGTCCCGTTCGATTGGAAGAACAACACTAGGCGCCCTTGTGCTTCCTAGAGCTCCAAATCTGCCACCACAAGGGTCTGGAATATTTTGATGGTGCCATCAACTACGGACGCCCTCCCTGAGAGTGTATAGCATCCAACATTGAAGAAGGAGCTCGGGGGCAAGAAGAATCAAGAATCGAAGTTCGGGTGAAGGTTAATTCTTCCCTATTCTTCATGACGAGCAGTAATCTTCGGATAAGGGGAGGAGCTCCGAATTAATTGAGCTATGTCTGATCTTCATAGCCTCGGCCATCGGATCCTTGTACAAGATCTAATCGTGGATGTCATAGCCCCACCGTCAACGTGAGTTGTGCGTGCAACACACGTCAAGTGGAATGATCTAGACTACATGATAGTGTGCCTTAGGGGGTAAGTAACATACCTTCCCCTACATTTTTAATTTATTAATTCTATAAATAAAGTTTGTAGTATAAATATATATCTTAAAATTACAATGACACCCCTACATAGTTGGGCATTTTGCATGTATACACTTGCATCTTTTTTGTATTTATATTTAATCCATAAATTTGTATATTAGGTGTTATATTTTTAGGTTAAATTGTACGTAGGACCTTGATAGCTTTAAATATTTAAATATGCGCCCTAAGGTGATTTTGAATTAAACATGCATGGTTAAATTGCATTATAGCCCTTGGAATTTTTTTAGGGTTTTAGAATGCATGAAAACTTCATGAAATTTACAACTTATTTAAGTTTTGTGCTTCTTCTTTAAATTATATAAAAATTTTCGTGCTCCAAAAATTGTACAAAAATAGCACATTGGATGCTTTCTCTTTCAAGCCATATTTTTATTATTTTTTTCATTTTATGCACATTGCCTATTTACTGAAAATAAAATGGAGCCCTTCTTGTCCCTTTCTAGCTTTGGAAATACCCAAAAATTGCAAAACCTTTTTAAAAAATCTTAAAAAAATTAGAGGTTGTTTATTATAATAGTGTACAACTCCATACCAAAAATCCCAAAAAATGAAAAAAGAAAATTATAAAAAAAGATCCAAAATCATACAAGAAAATAAAAAAATCTTAAAAAACAAAAAATATTTGTTTCTGTTCTAGGATTTTATTTATATTAAATATTACCCATGAAAATTAGTTTTAAAGAATTATGGGCTTATTTTATATTTTTATATCTTAAAACATTCAGCCTATTTAATTAATCTTTGTTTTGGAGTATTTTGGACTTTAAAAATGCATAAAAATTAGCAAAAAATAAAAAATCACAAAAATGGCAAAATATGAAAAACACAAAAAGATTTGATTCTCCAAATTTTGGTTCTTTTTAGTTATATTTATAATCATAGTACCTTATAATGTATTATAGACCTATATATATCTCTATATATAATCCCTACCAATATTAAATATATCTTATGTACCCTTTAAATATTTTTAAAAAGTTTAAAAATATAAAAATGATTGTACCTTAGGATATTTCTCAGATTTTTGCACATTTATTACCTATATACATATATTATATACCTTCTTTCACATATACATTATCATATGTATGTATATACCCATATTTACATATATATAAACACTATGAAATATTAAAGGTAAAAAGAAATTAAAATTAAAAAATATAAAAAATTTATAAAAGAAAAATCAAGTAAAACTTTAAAATTAAAAAACCACATAAAAAGGAGATATTGGTGTACATAATTCTTTTTTATTAGAAATAATCATCAGGTTCTCTACATACTTGTATGCTACACATCTAAGTTATAGAGTATAATAAATTGTGCTCCACATTTTTGTTATTATTCATTGGTTCTTTATATGTTGTGGATACTTGTTGATTGGCTTGGGTTTCCTTGCGGGTTACCTCAACAACACTTTGTCTTTGCACTTCGTGAGGATAATTTTTAGATACACATGGTAAATCTATTGCCATCACCCCCTAAGCTCAATTTAGAAGATCTCAAAAAGTGCAGATCATAGGATACAAAGGGAGTTGAAATAGTACGAGAAACGTTTCTGGCAATACTCATTTTCCTATAGGGTAGTTGTTAAGGATGTGTTACAATATTGCCTGAAACAACAATGAAATTGAAAAGATAAAAATAGCCTAACCTTCATGGCTTCACATGTGTTGAGTTGATGAACCCGATTGTGGTTGGTGTTTATTTGGGTCTAGATTAAGTTCAAAGAGTCCGGCATACTTGTTCCATTTTGTATTTCCCTCTATTTTTACACTCTTCGACCCTAACTCACTGTTAGCCTTCTATTGTTTTACACTCATTTTATTCCTCATTCATGATTATATCTTTCATCATTCCTCAATCTTCTTTTTATTTCCAAGATAAGGACTTGATGAACCTCCATTTCATCATCTTTATTCTATCATTTTGGCCTTGAAAACCCTAGCTAATGCATGGAAATAACATTAAATTTTCTATAATAGCATTCATTATTCATTGCATTTATTGTACATAAATTAAGGTTTCTAATGCCAAAATTATAGAATAAAGGGATGAAAAGAAAAAGGAATGAAATATTGCAAATATTTTATGACCTTGACCCCGAGACCAAGTCCAGAATGGAATTGGTCGACAATGAATAAAGTAGGGGGAGATAAGGGCCAATGATACGATAAATGCCTCTTTTATTTATTCATTCATTTATGCATTTTGACACATATTTTGTATATACTTATTTATTCATTAAATAAAAATATTTTGTACATGAAAGTTGTAGATAATAATGTCAATAAAAATACAAAATTGAGTTTGTACAAAAATAATATACAGTGTGCATTTTATACCTAGACTAAAAAGCCATAAACCAAACTTTACAGACCCATATCTTTCTCATAAAAACATAAAACATAGCAAAATCACACTCTAATTGTATATAACTTTTCATGAGCTATTTAATGGTGGTGGTTTTATATTTTTTGGAGTAACTGAGCAAGAGATAGGTTTTTGGCCCTCATTGTACAATTTACCTGATTAAAATATTCAATTTATTCATTATTCATTATTTTTTCAGAAATTTATATTTTTAGAATTCTGTAAATAATATACATAATACATGTACATATTGAAATCAAAAGAAAACAAAAAATAAAACCTCGAATAAAATAAGTCTATGTGATCACATAGGCAAAATACCTATGTATTACTTGTATATAAATAAAAAGGGGACTTCATTATTTTATTCTTTCATATTTTTATTAAATTACAGATGTTATCTATATTCCATTCAAAATGTAAATCCAAAGTAAAACCCAATAAAATTCATTAAATAAATAAAATGTATATAAAATATAGGTAAAATACATATAAGTATACCTACATATTATATATACCTATTTATTTAAGTATGCAAATAAACTCATAAAAATCTAATAAAAATATATTTATACTCATAGATAAAAATTATAAATATATAAAATAATATAACAAAATAATAAAATAAAATAAACAAAATAAAAATAAATTGTACCAAATACAAGTAAATATACCTATCAATACACTATCAAAATAAACTCATAACAAATTACATCAAAAAAATAAATAAAAATCATAAATAAATACTATATTATTTAATAAACATTATTTATTTTATAAACAAAAATTAATAAAATCGTTTATTGTGCTTATTTAATAGGTCAAATCAGCGCTGATGTGGACCAATCAGGTCCTTGCCTTCGTTGACCGCCCGGTCAACTCCTCTGCCACCAGCCACCCTATGTCAGAGCGTCTTCTCAACCCATCTTCTCTGACTTTCACCTTCTAGTCCATTGACTTTCTAGCCTCGAGTCCTTCATGAAAAAGTTCCATCGATGATCCATCCTTCACGCCAACATATCAGATCAATCCTCAGACCAGGCGATTCTCTGTGGCACCCCGGTGAATAAGGGTGCATCGCCATGTCCATAAATAAGAGCCTCGACCTCCTTCCCCATTTTGGTCTCCTTTTGGTCTTCTTCCACCCTCGCTTCCACTCTAGAGTGAAACCTCGTGATAGGGGGTTGCTTCTAGAGGTGTCAGCAGGTCGGAGGAGTCGAGGCAGCACCTACGGTGGAGCTCCGGCGTCGCCCTACTCCCTGGTGCTCCACCATGTATAAGAGTTGTTTTACTTAGATTAGTTCCTTAGTTTTCTCTTCTAGAGTGTAATCCAATAGTTAGTTTAGTTATTAGGACCGTATGTGCTCGATTAGAGCTAGATCGAAGTTCGAGGAGCCCCGCTCTGCCGAACTCATCCCAGTTGAGTTACTGGTGCCCCACCCTCCTGTTCATCATCATTTCGACCCTCTATGCATTCTCCATCTCACGAGCACCCCTGATCAATCAGAGCAATTCTTGCTCCGCGAATCGAGGTCCTACTCCTCCGCTTCACCGGACCTCACCACCTACATCGCTTTTTGATATATGAAGCTCCAACTCCTGGTCGAGGGAAACCTCCTCGAGCCACTCTTTCTTTTGGTGTAGGTCATATGCTAAAACGATCCCTTTGGGACTCAAATCAATCGACTGCAAGGTTCCCAGGACCCCTTTGCTTCCCCGAGCTTGCTGGACCAATGCACAGGGTCTTGGGACTTCCTAAGCACCTCATGAGCTGCGGAGCACCTTCCCGGACTTGTAGAGCTTATTTCCATCGCCCATGACCGTCTGGCGGAGGAGGAATCAACGATCGAAGGTAGGGAACCCCGGTGTTCTTCCTTGTTCTTCGTAGACAACAGTAGCCGTCAGATGGAGGAGGCGACCCCATATCTGATCATGGCCGTTCATTTATAGCCCACTTCGGTCGCTCGAATGAACCTCAGACACAATCCAGACCACCAATCGGCGAAGCAGTATCGGGCTGCCAGAGCCCGCCACGTGGATAAGTGGCATGTGGATCGCCGTCCATGAGCGTGCCTATTGGGGTAAATTGCAGATTTAAACACCCCTTTTTGTATTTAGTTTTAATACTATAAATAAAATATCATGTGTAAATAAAATGGAATTTTTGCATTCAGGCCCTTGCCATTTATTGTAATTACACTTAGGTCCCTCCCTGCCTCACGTGTAGTCCCACGTAAGGCGCGTAAATTTTTCATGTAACCCTCTAGCGGTTTTGTATATTGTAAAAAAGTTCTAAAATATTAAATAAATGTTTTATTTAGTTGAGATTTTTTCACATAACACCCTGCCTTTATTTCTAATTGCAAAAATGCCCCTACCAGGCTGTTTTATTTTTATGTGATTCATGTATTTATTAAAAATACCTAGCTTGCTCCTAAAAATCCACAAATATTAGAATAAATGTTTTGTGCCTTGTAGATTCATGCTGCATATTTATTTGGCATTTGTGCACTTTATCCACTTATTAAAATTGAAATAGTAACCATTTTTGCCCTGTTTAAAGTATAAGACACAAAAAAAATAGAAAATGTTTTCGAAAAATTACAAAAAAAATATATATGCTATATTTTGCTATTTATTGAGTCCAGGTACTAAAAAACCATAAAAAGAGTAAAATAAAATTAAAAAATTTAGAAAACTCCAAAATTAAACAAAAAATATAAAAACTCAACCAAAATTCCAAAACTATGTTCTTCCTATTTTATAATTATTTATATATTATTATTTATGTATTAAAATTAGTTTGGATAATTGGATTTATTTACTAATTTTAAAATCCAAATTAGTTTCAGATATGTAAATAATCCCATTTCAGGGATATTTTTGACATTAAAAATGCATAAAAATTAGAAAAACCCCAGAAAAAAACAAAAGAATTAGAAAATTATAAAAGGCCTAAAAATATTATATTTCTTATATTCTGAGTATATATACCTAAATATTGTATATATCTCTCTCTCCTCTTATATGAATATGTCTATATTTATATATATATATATATGTGTGTGTGTATATTTATTTTCTATAACTAAAAATATAAAAATAAAAAAAACTATATATAATATAAAAACAAATAAAAATCATAAAAACAAAAAATTAAAAAATATATATAAAATTAAAAACTCACAAAAGAGGATTCATTTAAGGGTGATTGGGATGTGCATAAATACCTGTAGGCTACCCATTTTTTTTGTTCTCTGTGGTTCGACCTCCATATGCTTATACACTATGCATTTTATGGTAGAGTTAATAAAAATTTAGTTCACATTTTTGGGACTTAATTGACTTATTATTTATTGTGGGTTAATTTCTGCTCAATCAGGGTTTCGTGAGCAGTCGCCTCAGCGACACCGTGGTCCCACCTTGTGTGGACTACTTTAGACCCTTGCTGAAACCACAGTTATCAGATGGCGCCTCAGCGACAACGTTGCCGGGGAGCAATGAGCGTAGCCTATCACACAATGCCATTCTTGTATGGAAATTCATTTATTCACCATTTATTCTGTGAATAGCTATTTATTTGAAATTGTTGAACTATACATGATTCCTTGCTTAGTGGCATACACATTCATTTATTTTGATTAATTACTTGATTCTTTCTTTCATTTGAATGAGCTTGTATATTAATTCTATCTCTTTGTGACCTAGTTGCGAGGGCCCGCCACACAAGGATGGTTCCTTAGGAAGTCAAGGCAACCGAGCTTGGAGGAGGTTGGTCTTCACTTCATGACCAGCTGGAGAGAGCACCAAGGATGCAAAGGGATGTGAATTAGCGAAGCCTTGAGTAATTAGGATCAATTTTGTAATTTATTGTCAGACAGAGACAATTTTGGCATGTAATATAACTTGGACTCTACACTTTACAACAAGGTCAAGTGCCCGGGTGTCTTTTCACATTGGGGCCTCGTCGCGGCTTTTTCGTATTTTTCCCGCTTTCTTTTCTTTGTTTCCCATTGTTTTGAGTTTTCTGCCTTTTCTTTATTTTGTTTTGTGTGCATGGAGCCCCTAGACTTAGGTTGCTTGACTCGGTAGCTATATCCACACATTAATAAGAATGCATGTTCCTATAGTCTCTTACGTATGGATCTAGTCAAAGATTATCTGGTTCTTCACGATTAATGGCAGCTAATGTTTAGGGAGATTTTGTTGCTTGCATACCGCCTTGTAGTTAGGTTTAAAAATTCGGTTTTGCATACCGCATGGAGAGAGCTGGGATGCACTATAAGTCCTCTAACTCAGCATGAATCATTCGGTTCAATGGTGAGATTTCCATCATGGAACCAACTTGCATGGCTTTTTTGCTATCTCCCTATGATTTTGAGCACCTAAGACCTAAATGAAAATCTACTAAGACGTTAGGCGCTGGTATGAAAACAGACTAAAAAAAAGTGAAAACCCAAAAAACTAAAACAAGGGGACTGCTAAATAAACTTTGACCTTAATTAAAAAACATAATGGATCATCATTGTACCGGGTTCATAAAGCCCTCATTGTTTCCAGGTACCTTTGGAGGGTGACCAAAACCCTACTCCCATGAGCGAGGCACGTCCCATAAGGAATAGATCCAAAAACCCAGTCTGCAACTGCCTTGTGTATCGCCTGGATTTCCGAAGTAATGGTGCTTCTATCGTACGTGAACGAGTAGGGCCTTATTGGCGATGGTGTTCCCGCCTTGTGTTGAACATCGACATGGTCTGTAGTACTGAGCATAGGCCACACCTTCACGGGGGTGTCGGTCTCATCGGTTTGCGTCCGAGTAGGTTCTTGCATGCTCATGGGTGATTCCATACCGAGCGAGAACTGAAGTATTGGTTTCGCCTATCCGCTTCCTCTCTCTATTTCTTTGGCTGAGTAGGGATCCAGGAAGGGTTACAAGGACCTCAAAAAGTACAGACTACAAGTTACAAAGGAGGAGGACAAGTATGGGATCCTTTTCTAACAGTACTCTCTCTCTTATAGGGTTAGCGTGCTAAGGACTTGTTAAAAGATGTGCCTGAAATAACAACTCTAAAAATGAAAAGATAATAAATAGACGAACCTCCACGGCTTCACATGGCGTGAGTTGGTGAACCCAATTTTGTATTGTGTTTGTATGGATCTAGATTAAGGTTCAAAGATCAAGTCCCGCGCCTTTGCGCAAAATTTTGTTGTATCATTCTCCTTAGACCCCCTCTCAGTCGAGCCTTTCTACTGTTTTACACTTCTTTTTATTCCTCGTTGACCATTGTATCCTTCTTCCAACAATCCAATCCTCCTTTTGCTTCGCGAAGTTGATCTATGGATGGTTTCCATTGGGATCCCTCCGACACCCACTTCGATTCCATAGACTCAACTTCGCCAATAAATTCGAGGCGATTCACGAGAACCCGACCTGGACTTTGCGGATTGATCTCTAGACTCCTCATCTTCTACCTTTCTTTTGACAACCCAATAAATCGGGATCACTTTTATCCCTTTTTCGCTGTTGTGAATGGAAGTCGATTACAGTCCACATCTTTTTCCGTTCAAAACATGCTGAGGTTGACCCAAATTCCAGATTCATCATGACAGCTGAACAATATTGTGAAGTGGTCTGATTAGGATTTTCTCATTCTGCAGATAGAAGACAAACCAAGCCCTGGATTCTAATTCGGAATTCATTTCATCAGACTCATGCCCTGACATGGCTCCTCAAGGAAAGGGCATGGGTCAGCAGCCACCCCAACCAGAAGGACAGATGCCTAATCAGAATCAGGTTAATGCACAACTCTTGGCATCTATCCAAGCTATCCAACAACATCTGACAGAGCAAGCCTTAGCACATACTACTTTCCAGGATATGCTGAATGATGTAATGAACAGAGCCGAGGGAGGAGGAGGATGAGGAGGAGGTGGTAACCCTCCTGATGACGAGGAAGATCTAGAAAACTGGAGACCCAAACCTACACTAAAGTATACCTATAACCCTGGAGACAACCATATGACCGTGTGGATCCTCATTCGTCCAGTGCACGCTCACTTTGAGCTGAAGCCCCAGTTCCTCGCTCTTCTTCCAGCTTTCCATGGAAACACCAGTGAAGAACCATACATCCACCTGCAGTAGTTCTGACGCCTCTGTCGTACTACCCACTACCCCAATGTCCCTTTGGACATTGTCAAATTGATGGCATTCCCCTTCAGCCTGCAAGTCAAAGCCCTTTATTGGGTCAACCATTTGGGGATGGTTGTGACAACTTGGGAGGAACTAAAGTATGCTTTCCTACACAAGTTTTACCCTCTCGGTCGGCTCAACCAAATGCGAGCACGAATTAGCAACTTCTCCCATGGAGCCCACGAATCCATACATGAAGCCTGGGAGAGATTCACCGATCTGCAGGAGAAATGCCCCCATCACGAGATCCTGAAGACCAGCTTGGTCCAACATTTTTTTGGGGGCCTGAACATTGAGAGCCAAAGGCTCGTTGACGCAACATGTGGGGGTTTACAATTCAATAAAGATGAAGATGTAATCTGGCAAATTTTTGAAGAAATGGCCGAAGGAGGGGCCGCCCACTCTTCAGCAAAGGCATACCAAAAGCAGCCCCGGATCCTCCAGAAACAAGTACACATGGCAACATCCCGCGAGGCGGAGAGAGATGAGAGCTCCAACCTCAACACCATCGGGGGACATCTCTCGAAGGTTGATATCATCGAGAAACGATCACAGGACCTTAAAAACTTACTGTGATCGAGAAGAGGACTCATCAACTCTATTCAGTCAGCAGCACCATCAGAAGCTCCAGTTGAGAAGAAGGACGACCTACCACCGCCACATCAGCCTCAGCCGAGCCAGCAACCACCAGTAGTCCAACACGTGTACTATGTGCAGGCGCCTGACCAGGGCCAGCCGTAGCAGCAGATGGATGTGTACCAACCAGAGTTTGTATCAGGATCCGATCCAGTCTTCCCACCACCACCCCTGATTCAAGAAGTCAACGAGGTATGGAGTAATGAAGCACAACCGACCCGTCCCATGGGACAACCTCAGGGTCAGCTACCAGCCAACCGACAATACCACCAACCTCATGGTGGTCGTTTTGGGCAGTCCTTACAGTTGCCGCCACAGTATCATCAGCCTCTCCCATACACAAATCAATGGAGGAAGAATCAACAATATCAGCAGCCGCAATACTGCCATCCACAACTTTTTTATCAGTATGCGGCTGCTTAATGAATCCTCATTCATCACTCTTTATTCTTTTATTTTAGCTACAAAACCTTTGCAAAACACCATGTAAATATGTGTAAATATCATGAATTGTCAAAATGTGTGCATCTTGTTATTATGCATAATTAGCACGTTTTTGTGCATAAATAAAATAATAAAGAAACACAAGAAAAATAGGGAAATAATTAGAATAAATATTGAGTGACCTAATCACAAGGGAGGGCTCAGCATGGGCCTGACCGCAGAAGAAACCAAGTAGAGGGAGATAGGGTCAATCATGTGTGTACATAGCCCTATGTATATAAATAATTTTACTTTCCACTAAATAAAAATAAAAATGTGTTTTTGTTGATTTGTACTTATTTATAACAATAAAATAAAAATCATAAAAATCATAATAAAAAGAAAAATAATAGAAATCATTTCCACCTTGTATATATACCATGTACATATGTATATAGACCTATTTATTTAAGTCATGTAAATAAATCATAAAAATAAAATAAAAATACCTTTTTATTCCAAATTTTATGTTGTAAATAAATAAAATATAAAACTGGAATAATTGTGCAAAAATAAACAATTAAAAATAAAAATAAAAATACATATAGGAATATACCTATATATAATAGTAATAATATAATGTAAATACGTTATTTATTTTTCAAAAAAATAATTAAAAATTACAAAAAATACTTTGAAAATAAATAAACATTGTTCATGTTGAAATGTTTATAAAAATAAAGCCATCTACTATTTTTAATTGAATTTTCAAATAATTAATAAATGGCGGGCTCCCATTGGTCCACGGGGGATGTTGACCACCGGTCAACTGTCCCCCCTGGACCACACCTTGGCAGATCTGCTTCGCCGACCCGTTTTCCCCAATTATTCGCGAGTCAATCCGACCACCATCAATCAAAACCCCGAGCTCCATTTACACTTGATCCATCCGAGACCCTCGCCCGGGGGAGATTTTAGGGATCCGTGCACCATTGCACCTCGCCCGACCCTTTCTTGCCGGGCCCTTCATCATATAAAACCTCTCCTCCGGCCGCAATTTAATGCCACCTTTGGCCTAGTCTTCCATTCCCAGGAGCTCCATTCTCTTTCCTAGAGTGACAACTATCGGAGAGGAGTGTTGCAGCGAGGAGGGAAGGTCACATCCATTTATCCGGCGAGCTTCTTCGCCGTGCGCTACCGCGAGGTGCGCCCGGGCCTCTGGCCCTGACGAACCATTGAGGCGAAGACCCAGGAGCTTCCTTAGCTTCAACCTAGTCGACTGTGTCCATAAGGTAGTCCTGATTCGGCTTAGATTCGCCTAATTTTCGATTTCACCCATTTGCGCCGTCGGGCTTCGCCGGTCGATTCCTTGTGCTCCGCTCATCCATAGACTCATCTGACCATCGATTCACGTCAACGAGACCTCTATCCATGTTCTTCACTGATCTGATCAACATGTCTCGCCTCAAAGCAGGGCCTCAGGTCTCCTCCGCTGACGCCTCGCCGAAGACCTCCGTTCCGACCCATCCGACCACCCATTCCACCCCTAATCGGATCGAGGCACTTTGCCCTCGACCTAGGAGTCTTGCTGTGCTGTTTTGCAGGTCAAAGAGACCCATCTGAGGGTCCGCACATCCGAGGATAGGATCTTCGCTCCTCCTTCATCGCCGGGCTACTCCAGTGGTCCCCGGCCTCATCGGAGGTGCCATCAGCTGCGGAAGAGTCCGAGCTTCATTTCGCCGATATCAACAGCGTTTGAGGACCCCTCCACCACGCTTATCGAGCCGGCGAACTTCGTTGGCAAGGTGTTCTTCGAGAGTCCTCCAGCACCGTCCGGTGAGCCCCTCATGCCAGACTAGATCGTGTCCATCCATTCGTGAGGAGTTATTAGCAATCTGATCTTCATCTGGGCTTGATCAGGACCGTTCATCCAGCAAAGAGGCTTCTTCTATTCTCAGCCGTTCGATCTCCACGTGGCGCTTCCTCATCCATCAGATCATAATAAAGGGGTAATTTCCCTTAGGCCCCTGTCATTTTGTTATTTCCATTCAGTCCTGTAAATATTTTAGTACGTTGTTTTTATTTTAGAACAATTGCAGTTAGGACCTTAGACTTTTTAAAATTTGCAATTTAGTCCTTGTTTATGTGAACCACGTGCATCGACACGTGAGGTTTTGAGATATTTGCATGATTAGTCCTGTATTTCCTATGTATTACTGATTGCATATTTTTAAATAGGTATTACACTTATGCCCCTCTGAGTCTGAATCACGTGTGTTGCGCGTGTTGTTTTGGGCTTTTTGCAAGTTTAGCCCCTGAGCTTTTTATACGTGTTACTGTTTGGCCCTTGGAAATAAGTTTCTTTGCACTTAGGTCCCTACTTGCTGTGTGCCTTGTTTTTATTGAATAAAATATCAAATTAAATCCAAATTGGGTGAAATTTGGATACGTGGCTCCTGCCACTTTGTAAAAATTTCCCTAAATTTTTGGAACATTTTTTAGGCTTTTTGGTATGTTTAAAAACTCAAAAATACGCATTTTTGTTACTGTCTGAAAAAGAAAATCAAAGAAAAATCTAAAAGCTTCTTTAAAAATTCTAAAAAAAATAGTGATAGTTTTACTTTTTTCTAGCTTCTATCTAATTTTGATCTTATTTGGATTTATAAAACCCTTAAAATTGAAAAACCCTAAAAATCTTAAAAAAAACTAAAAAATATCTATTAATTCAAAAAAATATAAACACTTTTTTTATAGCTTAGTTTTTGCATATATTTTTCATAAAAATTATCTCCAGATTTTTTTAGATCAATTATCTATTTTTAATTGATCTTTCAAGTCTGGCCACACACTGAGCACTATTTTTCTTCTTTCTTGTTTTTTAGAAAAACAAATAAAAATTATAAAATCTCCAGAAAATTACCAAAAACACTTAAAAATATAAAAAACACAAAAACAATTTTACTAAAATTTTTAGAGTATTTTTGGATGTTTAAATAAATTGTGGTTGTTGCTTGTTTATATCTTTTCTCATATTTTCCTTATTATTAAAAATACAAATTCTTTAAAAAGAATTAAACATCCACCAAAAAAATCTTTTGTTTATTTTATTTTATTTTTAGACTACTTGGAAGGCTGTCTTGGCCAACTCGTGCTCCCTGAGTCCGACCCTGGTCACTATACCGGGTTAATAAAAATAACGAGGACTGCTTCACAATTTTATTGATTTTTCTTTGAATTTGGTGGTTCTTTAATTTTCTTGTTGAGTCTGATTCTCCGAGATCCGGGTCGCAACGACCCGAGAGTGATTTTTACCTTACCCGGATTTAGGAGGTGAATTTTTGGGCACATCAGAATGGCACCGTTGCTAAGGAGCATGGCTTAGTAGTCGTCTTTTTTTCTATTTTTGTTCAGTTTTGTTTTTTCGCAGCTTTTTCCGCAGCTTTTCAATTTTTTCGTGGCTTTTTGCAGCTTTGTGATTTTCTTTGTTTTCTTTTATTTTTAGTTTTATTTTTATTTCATTTTATTTTATTTTCTTTATTTTATTTTTATTTGTTTTTGTTTTAGGTGTTTATTTTATTTTTACATACATTGTCTTTTATCACTTCTCTTTTATTATTGTGATAATCTATGTCTCATACACCTCTGTTTGTTTGCTTGCGAGGGCCCGAGGACCGAGGCGTCTCTTCTCGAAGAGCCGACACAACCGTGAGATTCGGAGGTGGTTCCCTTCTTCACGGAGCCGTAGGAGAGCGCGAGGAGACGAGCAGGAGTGCGGAGATTGTTTAGTTTAGATTAGATTTCTTTTCAGCTACATTTTATTATTGTAATAACACATGGATAGACTTGGACACTTGGGAGATATCGGGGTCTGTTTCGCCGAGCACCGGTGTGCTTGGGGGACCTCACCACGGTTTTCGCCGGTTTTGTTTTCTGACCGTTTATTCTCTGCTTATTTGATTTTTGGAGTTTTTGGACTTAGATTAGGATTTTCTGTGATTGTGCTGTAATAATTAGGGTCCACACACTTAATTATCTTCATGTACCTATTAGATCGTAATATGGACCTGAATAAAATTAATAAAGAAAAGGCTAATCTAGTCACTTGAGGGGTCCCGAGCCGATAGAGGTCGTATACAACGTTGGCAGGACCCGTTGTGGTGGGCACCGATCGACATCCGAGATCAAACACCGACCCCTCCTGTTGACCAATTAGTCATCAGTTCCTTACGTATAGAAATTGCTTCGTCTAAGGCCAATTCTCGTGCATAATATATGTAGTTTATATTCTATCTTTATTTTATGCACGGATCATTTTGCATGTAGACTGCTGGAGTCAGGTACGCCTTCTATCTCGTGCATGCATCATTGATTTCCCATGCATCAGCTTTTTCGTCTTCTCCCCCTGTTTTTGGACTTAAAATAATCAGGAGAACCGAAAAATTCGTTAGGCATTGATTGATCTGAAAAATACATAAGAACAAAAATCATAAAATTTGGGACTGCTAAACAAACTCGACCCTAAAAGACACCTCACCTAAAAAATATATCTTGGGGAGAGCAACCCCCTCATTGTCTGGTTTGTATGTACGTGAGAGTGACCCACACACTAGGCTAGAGCCACATCCGAGCCCCGATTATACTACCAGCCTTTTATACGGGATAGTCTGGTAGGCGGATTGGATTCCTATCAAAAGACGTAACCGTTCTGATATCCTGACATGATCACCTAAATAAAATCGACAAGATAATTGCCCGAGCTCTTACGATCTTCAACTCAGTGTGGAGTAGGTGAATCGAGGGTTTGTTTGCTCATCTTGTTTATTTTCCAGATCTTATCCTCCCGACTCGCCATATAAAGATGATGGGCAGGAGGTCTCTTAGGCAGCCTCTGGCTGAACCGCTTTTCAGCACTCCAGCCCACTCATTTAGGTTGGTTTGTGAGAGCTCAGACCCTCTCACCGAACCCGAGTTCTATTCCGCCCTGTTCCCCCTTGACCACTCTTCTTCTATTCCTGAGATGGTAGTGTCAGATGCGAGACAACATACGGTTGATATTTCGGCACCTTAGTTTGGGTCTTTTGCCTTTGCAGAGACCATGGCCTGTAGCGAGGAGTGCATGGATGGTCCGAGGCTAGAGACAACCACATATGTTATGGATCAGGGTGCGATCAACACCACCATGTTAGCTTCCCTCGAGACCATGCAGAGACAGATATGAGATCAGTGAGCCTTCATGGTGGAGATAAGGAGAGAGATGGAGAGACTGAGAGCCGACCGCGAGCAGCACGGGCCCGGAGGAGACGGACCACGGAGACCTGATGAGCCGGCAGCAACAGCAACAATTGCAGCAGCCGCAGCAACAGCAGAGCCGAGATCGATGCGGGAGTTGCACAACCCCGGATCGACACTGACACACCGGTGGGTGGTACTTCCAGTGATCTTGGGGGACATCAAGTTCCCCCCGAACACACTTCAGCTACTCCCCCGCTTCCATGGGCTTGCCACTGAGGAGCCCCATCTACATCCCCAAGAGTTTGAGATGATCTGCAGTACAGTCCATGATCGGCAGGTGGACGAGGACACCATCAGGATGATTGCTTTTCCTTTCTCCCTGGTAGACAGAGCAGCCAACTGGCTGAAGCACTTAGGGAGATTCGTATACACTTGGGAGCAGCTCCGCACTGAGTACTTGAACAAGTACTATCCACTCGGGCAGACCAATGCAGCGAGGGCCCTGATCAACAACTTCTCCATGCTCCCCAACGAGCAGTTCCACGAGCCATGGGAGAGGTTCCGAGAGCTTACCGACAGATGCTCGCACCACGATATCATGAAGCTGAACTTAGTTCAGAGCTTCTTCTGCGGGTTGACACCAGAGATGCAGGGCCTGGTGAATTCTTCTTGTGGCGGTTCCTACTTCGCAAAGGATGAGGATCAGGTTTGGGCCATCTACGAGGAGATGGCCGAGAACTAAACAATGATGTCCTAGACCCGAATCTACACTCAAGGGCACCCCCATCCACAGGCCGTGCAGTACCAGAGGATAGCACGGGTCTATGTCGGTCCTTCCACTTCGTCTGTGACAGCCGCATAGGCCGAGTCCACAGCTGCAGACATGGGCATCATCAGCGAGAAGCTGGACCGGATCGAGCTGATAGAGAAGAAGCAGTGCAAGGGCATATCACAGATGGATTAGATGGCACATACGCTGAGTACCTGAAGACACTGCTCATGTGTCTCCAGGAGGCACAGACGGCTTCTCAGCCCTGTCTTCAGGCACGAGGAGATCCGAGCAACAATGGTAGCTCGTCCCAGCACTCCAGTCAGCTTAGATAGGTTCATCTTGTATAGGCGGAGCCGTACTAGCAGCCACAACCATACTACCAGTCCCCACCATTCCCAGACACTCAGATGGTGGTCTACCAGCCAGATCAGCCCCTGGCAGTACTCCCACCACCCCATACGAGCCGGAGCCATTGATGGATGTCAACGGGATTTGGTACGACCGACCCCAGCCCGGTATCCGACGAGACCATCCCGGATTCCGCTGAACTGCCGGAGGCACCAGTTCCCATCAGCAGCGTCCAATTCAGGGTGGCCATTACGACTATCAGCGAGAGCAGCACAAGCAGCCCCAACCCCTAGTTCACCACCAGCAGTAGTCACCCCAGCACCATCAATAGTATGGTCCTCGTCCCTATCAGCAGGGACAGTCTTGGAGACGAGAGCAGCCTCAGCAGTATCATCCAAAGCAGTATCCCTCTCACCCGCACAAGCAGCAGCAGCAACCTCACTACCAACGAGGCCACCCGTCAGGTTCTCATGGGCCAGCCTATGAGAACCCCGCCTTGGACGACCTAGCCCGCCTCATGACAGAGCAGCAGGCCACCTTTAGATGGGAGATGGATGAGTTCTGCCAGGAGATGTGGTAGATCGTGAGAGGGAAGGCCGCCATCCCTGCTCAGATTGAGCCGAACCCGAACAATCTGAAGATAAAGTATGAGCAGGTAGAGTTCATAGAGATTACCACTCCTAGTGATTCATTTGGTGATTTGTCTGCATACATGTTTGATGCTGATTTTGTTACACTTAGGAGCGGTAGGATGCCAGCAGGCGGCGCCTCGTCTGAGCAACATCCTCATGCCACTTCCAGAGCGCTAAGCAAGGAGGATCGCGGTACTGATGCTGCGAGAGATGATGACGGTGGTGCTGACGCCACCATGGATGTTTATCCAGCCGACAGTACTGAGGCTGTCGCTTCACCAATTGGAGGAGGTGGTATTGACGCCACCATTGTTGCTGAGCCAGAGCGCGGTACTGATGCCACGAGTCGACATGATGAGGGTGGTACTGAGGCCTCCATTCCCAATTCTGCTAGTCCTGTTGTCTTTCCATCTGTACATGTATCTCATGACGTTTCTGGAAATAAAGGAAAGGGTTTGTTATTTTCGGATCCACATGTGTTGCTTGATGATGTTTTTGTGGATTCTGCTGTTCATGAGCATGCCAGACCCTCTCCTCGTCCTTCATCTGAGAAGGACCCTGTGATCCCCTTTCCACGAGCACTTCACATGGTAAAGGGGAAGAAAATAGAAAATCAGAAAAACAATCACCAGATAGAGTTCAACCAGCAGATGATAGATAGATTCCATATTTAGTTGACTCTTCAGGAGGCCTTGGAGCACACCCCTCTACTCCAGAGATCACTCAGAGACAGGACCACATTTAGGAGGAAGAAGAGGAACCATCAGTCAGAGATCCATGTGCTCACTCGAGCCACTTGTTTCGCGATATAGAACCGTATGCCAACAAAGAGGCCAGATGCAGGAGCCCCATATGTCAGATGCCACATCAATGAGCAGAGGTTTGACCGCACTCTATTAGACAGTGGTTCTTCAATCAACCTACTTCCGGCAGCCCTTCTCGACCGCTTCGAGTTGGGCACTCTACGATAGAGCAGGACAGTCCTTCAGTTTGCTGATCGATCTGTCAAGAAGTCGAAGGGGTTGCTGAAGGATGCTGTCGTCACGATTCAGGGCCTGAAATTCCCCATGGATTCGTTGTGTTGGACATGGAGAACCCTGAGTCTGTGACTGATGCCCCGATCATTCTAGGACGTCCATACTTGGCCACAGCCAAGGCAGTGTCCGACCATGATAGCGGGAAGGTATACTTTCACGTTGAAGGCGAGAGTATACAAATAGAGATGGTCGAGGAGATTAGAGCAAGAGATTCAGCTTGCTCAGAGCTGACTTCCGATTCAGAGAAGATAATAGAGGCAGGGCGATCCAGTCGCACAGGCCATCCTCTCACCTTCAGAGTTCACTGAGGCAGAGACGGTAGAAGAGGAGAGCTTGGAGAGCGCATCCCTGGTCCAGGATACTTTTCAGGCAGCAGAGCCGGTTCCCGACTGCGAGACAGGTTTTTGTGAGTCTGATACAGATCCCTCGGAGTTAGATATTGACTGGGCAGAGTTTGAGGATTTGATACCATGTATGACTTCCACTGAGCCTACAGCCAGGGAGGAGGTTGATTCCATGCAGAGCAGAGACAGTCCAGCAGAGCAGCCTTTTCCAGATACAGATTGCGAGAGGGAGTTTCTGTTCTCCCATATAGATTTGGAAGCATTCACTCAGACCTTTCAGAGGCCAGATCTGCCAACACCTACTTGTCCAGAGCGGAAGCTGCTACCATCGTCGCTGAAGTATAGGTTCCTTGCGAGTGAGCATGAGATGTACCCAGTCATTATCTCAGCAGATTTGACTGGAGAGCAGGAATCCCATCTAATGGGGGTTCTTGAAAAGAACCGCAAGGCAATAGGATGGAGTGTAGCCGATCTCCAGGGGATAGGTCCAGCCCTATGCTCCTACCATATCTATCTCGAGGAGGAGGCAAAGCCATCACGTGAGTTCTAGCGGCGGCTGAATCCGAATCTTAGAGATGTTGTCATGAAGGAGATCTCGAAATGGTGGAGCATCGATTTTATCGACCCCATCTGCAACTCCATGTGGGTCAGTCCATTGCATGTGGTGCCCAAGAAGATGGGCATCACCACAGTTGTCAGTGAGTCTGGAGAGGAGATCGCAACCCGGGTACCCACTTCTTGGCTAGTCTGTGTGGACTACAGACGAATGAACCAGGCCACCAAGAAGGATCATTTCCCCCTGCCCTTTATTGATCAGATTATTGAGAGGCTGGCAGGGAAGAACCATTATTGTTTCTTGGATGGGTACTCCGGCTATAATCAGGCGGCCATCGCACCCGAGGATCAGGACAAGACCACCTTCACCTGTCCCTTCGGTACATATGCTTTCAGACGCATGCCATTTGGATTGTGCAACGCTCCGGCGACATTCCAGAGATGCATGTTGTACATCTTTTCGGACATGGTGGGGGAGTGCTTGAAGTTCTTCATGGATGATTTCTCGGTCTACGACGATAGATTCGATTCTTGTATTGACAGCCTAGACCGGGTCTTTTAGCGATGCATTGAGGTTCACTTTGTGTTGTCTTGGAAGACGAGTCACTTCATGGTGACTCAAGGGAAGGTGCTTGGCCATATCATCTCCAACAAGGGCATGGAGGTTGATCCGACCAAGGTGGATGTCATCAAAAAACTCAATCCACCGTCCAACTTGCGGCAGTTACGGTCTTTTCTGGGGTACGTCGGTTTCTAGAGGCACTTCATTCATGATTTTAGTAGGATTGCCCTACCGTTGACCGATCTGATGAAGAAAGACATCGAGTTCCTTGTTGATGATAAGTGTCTTTCGTTGTTTGAGACTCTCAAGAGATGTGTTGTAGAGGCTCCTGTTCTCCAGCCACCTGATTGGTCTCTCCCATTTGAGATCATGACGGACGCCTCTGATTTTGCCGTGGGGGCTGTGCTGGGACAGAGGAGGGATGGAGTCCCATTTGCCATTCACTACGCTTGTCGTACATTGGATGTCGCAAGCAGAACTATACAGTTACTGAGAAGGAGATGCTAGCCGTAGTTTTCGCCCTAGATAAGTTCAAATCTTACATCATTGGATCTAGAGTAACCATCTACACTGATCATACTGCCATCAGGTACCTCATGGAAAAGAAGTATGCCAAAGCCAGATTGACCAGATGCATCCTTCTACTACAGGAGTTTGATATAGAGATTAAGGATAAGCCTAGAGTCAAGAATGTGGTGGCGGATCATCTCTCCTGATTAGAGCATCTTGAGGATTCTGAGCAGACTGAGCCTATTTGTGAGACCTTCCCAGATGAGGCGATCCTTGCTATCGCCTCTCTCCCGTGGTACGTCGATATTGTAAACTTTCTTGTTACCAAGAAAGTCCCGTAGGATTGGCCCAGGCAGAGACTTGAGACCTTCCTTGTGAAGGCCAAGTCCTACCACTGGGAGGTTCCCATCCTTTATCATGAAGGAGGGGATAGCGTCTGGCGTAGGTGCATTCCTTAGGAGGAGCACCACAACATCCTTACTACCACAAGCTTGAGGCAGGAGGACACGGCACAGAAAGTGCTCCAATCCGGCCTATGGTGGCCTACTCTCTTCATGGACTTTGATGAGTTCGTGAAGAGATGTACTGACTGTCAGAGGATGGGCACTTGTGGACAGTGTGATATGATGCTGATGCAGCCCATTCACTTTATGAGGTTTTTAACGTATGGGGCATCGATTTGATGGGTCCATTCCGTATGAGTCATGGATTTGAGTACATTCTGTTGGCCGTTGATTATGTTAGTCGTTGGGTTGATGCCATCCCCGCCAAAACCGCAGATGCTAGGACTGTTTGCCAATTTTTGAGGAAGCATATCATTTCATGGTTCGGGGTCCCTCGAGTGTTGATATCTGACGGGGGTCTCATTTCGTAAATGACAAGGTAAAGGCCATTGCTAGCGAGTTCAGCATAGACCATCGAGTTACCACTCCATACCACCCTCAGACGAATGGTCTTGCTGAAGTGTCGAACACGGAGATCAAGACTATATTGCAGAAAGTCGTCCGCCCTGACCGAAAGGATTGGTCACAGCTTTTGGACTCAATCTTGTGGGCATATAGGACGTCTTTGAAGACTCCTTTGGGTACATTTTCCTTTCACCTAGTTTATGGCAAGCCATGCCATTTACCTGTTGAGCTGAGACATAGGTCATTTTGGGCTGTTACAGATATATTTTTGGATCCAGAGAGTGTAGAAGATCAGAGGAGGGCAGAGTTAGCAGCCCAGGAGGAGCTTAGTGATACTGCCTTTTCAAACAGCCTACATTACAAGGAGAGAGTGAAGGAGTGGCATGATTCTCATATCAGCCACAAGCAGTTTGAGCCAGGACAGAGAGTATGGTTGTTTGATGCTAGGCCTCGTCTATTTCCAGGGAAGCTACAGCAAATGGAAGGGACCGTATTTGGTTAGAAAGGTACATGACAATGGGAGTATTGATATATCTGAGTTGTCTTCTGATGTTACCTTTCCAGTGAACGGCCAGCGGCTCAAGCCATATCTAGATCACGAGCCACGGGTCGTTGATGTTGCCTCGATTCACTTTGCGTGAGATATGGTCTCTTGACTCACATCTATTACATCTCACGCCTGATTATCACTGTTCTTCCGACTTGTATAGATCCAGTTGTCCATATCACTCTATTATTTAGTTCCACACCCTTTTTCTCATCTTATGATTATGCTACACTTAGGGTGTACTTTACCTTAAGTATAGGGGGGGTGTAGGACTCTCGGGTATTCTATTGATTCATTTCTACCTCTGTTTTGCTGCCTATACTTAGGGATATTTTACCCTAAGTATAGGGGAGGTAGACCCTGTACATTCTCACAAGGATTTCCCTTTGTGTACAGCCTGTTATACTTAGGATTATTTGATACTAAGTATAGGGGGAAAACCTGAGATCCTTTTGCACTTCTATTCTTTCATTCGTCTTTGTATATAACCTTCCTTTTCACTTCCTGATACTAAGCACGAGTTATGTCTTCTTCATCGCTCTTGACTACGAGGACATCGTTCGAGCTAAGTATAGGGGTTGTATATATTCCATATATACTTTAGCCATAACTCGTACTTTGTGTGAGTGTGTTAATAAATAAAAAATGGCTAAAACCCAAAACCATAAAAATTAAAATTTTCTCCTTGTAAATAAAAATTCTTTTATTTGCACATACATAGGTAGTTGTACAAATTATTTTTGTCAAAATGTTTGTAAAAATCTTTTGTGTAAATAGCTTGTAAATATTTTCATATCAAAATTTTGTATATAGTACAAAATGTTTGTAAAATGTTTTGAAAATCAAAAGTTTGCAAAAACCTTGTGTAAATTTTTGTACATATTTTGCAAAACTTGCATTCATGCATACATCCATGTTTTCAAAACATTTTTCAAAAATTTTGCACATGTGTAAATAGTTTGTAAATTGCATCTTTGTAAATATTTGTACAGTTTTTCCTGGATCATAGTTGACATTTAAATTAGCCTGGAATTAAATTGGAAAATGGAGCTTGGTTAAGATCTTAATCAACCTAATTATAAGAGGAACCTTATAGGGCTTAGGGTTGAGACTTTTCAGGTCCATAGTGACTTAATTCTTTGAGTCCACTAGGCTATGATCATATGTCATCTCGACGATCCTAAGTAGAGCACTTAACAACATACACATGACTCATATAGACAATGGCTTGACTTGGACCCGCACTTTACACCGAGCTCTCTACGGATGAGGTGGTGAGGAGGCAGTCTTCCTTGACTTGGGGTAGCATATGAGGGTAGTACTTCTAGGCGGAACCTCTCTTCTTCTTATAGTGAAGGAAGTGTGTCTCAACTTGGTCTGGTTGCCATGAGGTCTAACGACATGAGTTGTGGGTTGCAATAATGCTTCAAAAGATGGATAGTCTACTAGCTCAAGAGGAAAAACTCCTTATGTATATATGCTTCACTTTGTAGATATGTTGTACAGATGCACATCAAAAAAATGCAAAAAGAAAAGAACTCCAAAAAAGTGGTTGGTTTGAGAGAAAATGATAATCCCACCGGAGTGTATATAGTGCAATAAGCAAAGCTTGAGACTCATGTTCCAACTTATGTAGCTTGCAGCAGGGAGACTTAGCTACACTGGTTGAGCTCCCAGGGATACATGGCTACACTGTCTATGATCCATTCTCTTCTTCCCCCTTTTCTTGAGCCGGTTGAACTTGAACTTAGAAGGGAATACCCTGCTCCTCGAGGAAAGAGTGGCCAGACTAGGGTCATAGAGTTACCTTGTTGGGGAGGGTTGTCATTTTGCTACTATGAGGTGGAGAGCTATACCTCACTTACACTGTATAAGGAAAGATTCATGGTCTTCAGGGTTTGTGTATGTAGACTTGTTCTGATCTGGATTATTGAGGAGTCTTGACGATAGATTAGTGGATCTTAGAGGCTGTTAAGTTTTAAACCTAAGTCCAAATAAGGTTCTGACACATTAATAATCCAAAGATCTGATCGAGCTCCATATTTCAATTTAATGAAGGAAAGTTTAACTATCAGCATTGATCATTACATTTTCCCTTCTTTTTCTTTCCTTTTTCACTTCTTTTTCAAAACAGTGTTTGCTAAGGGACTAGCAAAGTTAAGTATAGGGGGGTGATGAATCCTCATTCATCACTCTTTATTCTTTTATTTTATCTACAAAACCATTGCAAAACACCATGTAAATATGTGTAAATATCATGAATCGTCAAAATGCATGCATCTTGTAATTATGCATAATTAGCATGTTTTTGTGCATAAATAAAAGATAAAGAAACACAAGAAAAAAAGGGAAATATTTAGAATTAATATTGAGTGACCTAATCCCAAGGGAGGGCTCAGCATGGGCCTGACCGCAATAGAAACCAAGTAGAGGGAGATAGGGTCAATCATGTGTGTACATAACCCTATGTATATAAATAATTTTATTTTCCTTTAAATAAAAATAAAAATGTGTATTTGTTAATTTGTACTTTTTTATAAGAATAAAATAAAAATTATAAAAATTACAATAAAAAGAAAAATAATAAAAACCATTTTCCACCTTGTATAAATACCATGTACATATGTATATAAACCCATTTATTTAACTCATGTAAATAAATCATAAAAATAAATAAAAATACCTTTTTATTCCAAATTTTATGTTGTAAATAAATAAAATATAAAATTGGAATAATTGTGCAAAAATAAACAATTAAAAATAAAAATAAAAAATACATATATGTATAATACCTATATATAATAATAATATAATGTAAATACGTTATTTATTTTTCAAAAAATAATTAAAAATCACTAAAAAATACTTTTAAAAAAACATTTTTCATGTTGAAAATTTTTTAAAATAAAGTCATCTACTATTTTTAATTGAGTTTTCAAATAATTAATAAATGGCGACCTCCCATTGGTCCGTGGGGGGATGTTGACCCCCGGTCAACTGTCCCCCCTGGACCACACCATGGCAGATCTGCTTCGCCGACCCGTTTTCCCCAATTTTTCGCGAGTCGATCCGACCACCATCAATAAAAACTCGGGCTCCATTTACTCGACCTAGATGAACGTGCCAGAGTGCTCGTAAGCGGTGCAGCCAGAGGCTGCCTAAGGGACCTCCGACCCATCATCGTGATCTGGTGAGTTGGGCGGATGGGATCTGGAAAGCAAACAAGATGAAATAGACAAACCCCAATTTCACCAACGCGACACGAGCTGATGACCATAAGAATTCGGTCTTTTGTCTTGTCTTTTTTATTTTGGTGATAATACAGTCTAACAAAGCGAATAAGCGAGCTGTTGGGAATCCAACGCCTCCAGGAGACTGTCCTGATCTCGAACTAGATCTTTCCCACCCAGTACAAGCCACAGACTGTTTACCGGCTACTCGATTGGCTCGCTCTGTTAAGGATATTGCGGCCCGCTTTACCGAAAACCGGAGTGATCCTCACTGGAGAACGACTAGCCTAGAAGCAGTAGTCTGAAGAAGGATCAGATGTGGCTCTACCTAGGGTGCGGGTCACTCCCTTGCCCAATCAAACCATACAAGGTGGGGGTTGCTGTCCCAATGCAAAATTGTTGGGTGAAGTGATTTTTAGGTCCAATTTGCTTTAGCAGTCCCAAATTTTAGGAGTTTTCTTTTTTTAAAGTATTTTTCAAGCAAACAAATGCCTAATGATTTTTTCAAGTTCTCTTGATTTTATTTAAGTCAAAAAACAGGGGGGAGAAGACGAAAAAGCCGATGCGCGAAGAAATCAATGATGCATGCAGAGTAAGAAATGCGTACCTGACTCCAGCACTCTACATGCAGGGTGATCCGTCTATAAATGTAAAGGCAGAAAATAAACTACCTATATGATGCACGAGGAAAACGACCTTAGACGAAGCAATATCTACATGAGAAGAACAATAACTAACGGTCAACTAATGAGGTCGATGTCCAGTCTCTGATGCCAATCGATGTCTGCTAGAACGGATCCTGCTAGGGCTGTATACAACCTCTAGCAGCACGTGAGCCCTCAAGTGACCAGGTTAGCTTTTTCTTTATTAATTATTAATCAGGTCCAATTACGATCTAATAGGAGCATGCAGATAATTAGGGTTTGGATCCTAATCAGTTACGTCACAATCAGAAGAAAATCCTAAGCTAAGGCCAAAACCGCGTAAATCAAACAGGCTGTTATAATAAAATGCGAGAAAAACTGAAAACTGGCGAAAAACGTGATGAGGTCCCCCGAGCACACCGGTGCTCGGCGAAACAGACTCCGATAGTCACCGATAAAGTCTAAGTGTCTAAGAGTCTGGTTGTCCCTTTATTATTACAATAATCAAATAATCTGAAAATAAAACTATCCTAAACCTCTCCTTTCCTGCTCAACCTCTCGCTCTCTCATGCAGCTCCGTATAGAAGGGAGCCGCCTCCAGCTTCCGGGGTTGCTTCGGCTTTCCGAAGAAAGCTGCCTCGGTCCTCGGGCCCTCACATGAAATTAAACAAGAGTGTATCAGAACAAGATTATTATAAAACTAAGCACAACAAAATAAAATAAAATAAAATGGCAACTATATGCAAAAATAATAATAAAAATAAAGACAAATAAAATAAAACAAACAAAAAAATAAAAGAAAACAAAAAGGCATGAAAAGCCGCGGAAGAAAGAAAAGAGTCGCGGAAAAAGCCATGAACGAAAAATAAAATCAAATACGACTACTAAGTCGTTCTCCCCTGCAACGGCGCCATTCTGATGAGCCGAAAAAAGCCAAGAGACTAAGGGAGATAAATATCATGGGTCATTGCGACCTCAATCCCTCGAATCGGACTCAACACGAAGATAAGACCACCAAAATAGATAAAACAATAAAAAATCTGAATAGCGGTCTCACTATTTATTTAACCTAGTATAGTGACCAGGGTCGAACTCAAGGAGCACGGGTTGGCCGAATCGGCGTACGAAGTAGTCAAAAATAAAATAAAATAAAGAAACGAAGTTTTGGTGGATTTTATGAATTTTTATTTTTTTTGGATTTTTAATTATGAAGAAAATGTAAAAAGTAAACAAAAGGCACACAAAGCACAATTTATAAAACACTCCAAAATAAATAAGAAAATTCAGATAAAATTTACCTTTTTGTTTTATTGTGTTTTTGTTGATTTTTTCAGAATTTTATAAATTTTTGTTGATTTTATAAAAATAGAAAAAGGCTAAAAATAAAAAATAATGTGCTGTCAGATTTGAAAGGCTAATTAAAAATATCTAGTTAACCTCTAAAAATATGAAGGTAATTTTTATAACAAATAAAAATAAAAACTAAGCCACATAAACCAAAATTGCATTTTTTGAATTTTTCAGAATTTTTAATAATTTTATACGGTTTTTAGGGTTTTATATTTTTTATGGGTTTTGTAAATCCAAACAGGACAAAAATTGGATAGAAGCAAGAACATATTAAAATAAACTGCACCTACTTTTTTTAGAATTTTTAGAGAAGTTTTTCAATTTTTAATTGATTTTATAATTCAAACAGTGACAAAAATGGGTGTTTTTTGATTTTTTTTAAAAAATATCAAAACAACTCGAAAATGTCCCAAAAATTTAGTGAAATTTTCACAGTGGCAGGAGCCATGTATCCAAATTTCACTTGATTTGGAATTAATTTTAAGTTTTATTCAACCAATACAAAAGCCACAACACATAGGGAACTAAACGCAAGAAAATAAATTTTAGATGCTAAACTGAAACACTTGCTAGAAGTATAGGGGATAAACCAAAAAATTCACACAAAATTCACACCTGTTCCAATTCCAGCACGCACAGGGGTATATATGCAAATAATTAAACTAAAGATTCATTCTAGAACAGTCAGAAAACCCAAGCCCTAAACATGCAATTTGCCCACAAAATCACGTGTCGAAGCACGTATCTCCACAAAACAGGGACTAAAATGCAAATATAAGAAACTTCAGGTCCAGATATGCAAATTATCCAAGTGTGCAAGTTTATTTAACAGACTAAATAAAAACTAAAATAAACTACAGGGGGTCGAGCGTAAGTTACCCAACCAAAGCGCATGCGGGGCACGTGAGGGCTTGGTATCGGGCGGTGAATGGCAGATGGTGTGCGACTATGATGGCTCCTCCTAGAAGATCCAACGGTGCTGACACGACGCTGAACGTTGGGTGCACGTGGCCGTTAGATCTGGTATCCAACGACCTGATAGGAGTAGGGCACGGACGGCTCGGATGATATCTAGAGGCGAGGGGCGTTCCGACGACAGAGAGATACGCTGGAAGAACTCCTCCTAGGCGAGCTTCTCCAGCGAGTTGGGAGCGGTCCGAGCGTTTGATGGAGGATCGGAGAGGGGGATTCTCCTCGCTATGATGATCCGCGTCAGGTGGTGGCGTCCGATGGAGCTCCCAATGGTCAGATCCTCTGGTGAAGGAGGAGGGACCTGTGCTGCTCCGACGGAGAGTGGACAATGCAACTGAGGGGGGTATCTCGCACTTATTCACCTACAGAAGAGAGCTCGTGCTCGGAAGAATTCTCCGGCATGGGTTATTATACCAACAGTAAAGGGAAGCGACGTGGATAGGTAGAAGGAGTTTCCGGTGGAGGCGACAGAAGAAACCAGACCCGATCTTGGCTCGGATAGCCAAGATCGAGGTGATCAGGTCGTGGGAGGAAGGTGACGATGGGTCGAGGGATCTATCGATACGGGTGAGGTGAAGTGACGGGGCTCCTGCCACTGGGGCAGAGCTGGCGGAGCTAGGTAGAAAAGATCGAATCTAAACGACGAAATGGAACCTAAGGGAAGTACCTGATGGTCGGAGTCGACTGTGGGGAGATGCTAGATCTCCGGCGGTCTTCGCCTCGATGTAGAGTCGCCTCCAAAGGCTCAGGCTACGGCGACGGCGGAGCTCGACGACGATGGTCGCCGGACCTGGGGTACACACCTCCAATCACTCAATATAATACCCTCCGCACTCGCTGTCACTCGAGGAAGAAGATAGAGGTCACAGGGATCGAAGATAGTGGCCGAAGGTGCGTGAAATGGCGGAGGGAGGCAAGACTTTATACTGGTAGGGGTCTGGTAAGAATGGAGTAGGGCAAGCAAATGTGGTGCACGGATCCCTAGGAAGAATGGCGGGCGTGGATCAGGGATGTAACGTGTATAATCGGGGCACGGGGTTTAAGGAAATGGTGGGCGGATCGAGGCGTGAAAAAATGGAGAAATCGGGTTGGCGCCAAGATCCGCGAGGCTTGTGGTCTAGGGGGGAGACTTGACCGGGGGTCAACAATCCCCCATGGACCAATGGAAAAATTCCATTGGAAAAAGATTTGGAAAATCAAAATAAAATAGAAAATGACTTTATTTAAAAATATTTACAAAATAAAAAATGTTTATTTATTTTCAAAGTATTTTTTAGTGATTTTATTATATTTTTTATGTACAATTATTCCAATTTTATATTTTTTTATTTAAATTATAAAATTTAGAATATAAAAAGATTTTTATTTGATTTTTATTAATTTTTACAAGGGTGAAATAAATATGTCTTTTATTTTATATACATGGTATATATGCACAGAGGAGAGAGAGAAATTTTTTTATTTTTATTTTTCATATTTTTATAAATATATAAAAAATAGAGGGAACATTTAAATATTTTTATTTGTAGAAAATAAAATATTTACACAAAGAGGGGTATTTGTACAAGGTTGAGTCACCCTATCTCTCTCTACTTATTTTATTTTTGCAGTCAGGCCCATATTGAGTCCTCCCTTGGGTTCAGGATACTCAATATTTATTTTAAATATTTCTCTCTTTTTCTTTATTTCTTTATTCTTTCATTTTTGCACAAAATACATGCTATTTATTAATATTTACACAATTCATGTTATTTGATAAATTATTATATTTACAAACATATACATGGTGTTTTGCAAATGTTTTTAGCTAAAATAAAAGAATAAAGAGTGATGAATGAGGATTGATCAACGACCACGTGGACCGAGCCTTCCTCTCCGAGCCTAGACAGATCACGTATAGTGGGCACGTGACACAGATAAATTGTAGTATCAGCCCTTTGCTTTCCATTATTTGCAGATAAGCCCTTCCGCATTTGTGTAATTTACATTTTAGCCCATGTGGCTTAATTTAATTGCAATTTAGTCCAGTTTTGTCCTTATTTGTTATAAAAACTTGTTATTTTTTTAAAAAATGCCCCTTGATTAAACAATGAATATCTTTTTACGTATAAATCCAAATGAAGTGATTTTTATCTCTTTTGATAGTGTATTTGATGCTCTATCTCTTGGTGTAATTGTGATTTTTTGGTTTAAAATTCAAGCTTGATTTGCTCCTTTCCCATGTTGCGTTAATTGACTTATAATTGAATTGAAAAAGGACCATGTGTGGCAATTTGAGCTTGATGTGCATAGTGAATCTTAGTGACTTTATTTTAATTATTTTTATCGATATCAATAAGTCATGAAGTGAGTTAATTGCTAGTTAATCAATTAAGCATCAAAGTAAGATTAAAGAATAAATTAATCTTGTGAGCTTTTGAGACTTAGATCATCGTTATCACGATTTTTGCTTTAATTATCACTAACTTAATTCAAGGAATTTCTGTGATTAATTCAAGTTTTTCTGGTGTGTCTTTAACCATTGTGATTGTCATAATTATAATGATTGTGCATTAGTATCTTCATGTAAATTAATACAAAAAAAGTGTTGAAAGTTTATTTCTTTTGTATTTTGTGCATTTGCTCACTAAGATCATCTTCTTAATCTCTATATTAAATATTTGACGTTTAAAATTAATCAACTAAGTACTTGTGTCCCTATGTTCGACCCTAGACTTCGTAGGTTAATAAATTAAAGCTAAGAACCTCATCACTAAGATCCTTCTTGGTTCTGCATGATCCACTAAGTGCTCTTGTTACAATGGATACAAATTAATATTTGCATTTAGCGATTTATCAGATGGCGGCATTGCCAGGGACGCAGTACATTTTGTGGTTATTTTTAAATATTTATTTAATGATTTCGAGGTTAATGATTTTAGGCATGTATTGTTGGATTGTTACTTTTGTATGTTTCGTGATTTGTTGTTGTTGCATAATTAACTATTGCAATTATCTAAAGAACTATCTAATCACATATTGTTTTATGGTAGGCCCATGGAGGTGATGACTTTCGGAAGGCTATGGAGGAGAGGATCTTTGAGTTTCTTGCAGGAGAGTCCATGATGTATCAATGATTCTCATTCTTTGTTCTTTTATTTTAGCTAAATCTTATAGCAAAAACATATGCAAATATATGTAAATCCAACAAATTATCAATATGCATACAATTGTTAATAGTATGGAATTAACACCAATTTTTTAAAAAAATAAAAGAATAAAGAAGAAAAGAAAAAGAGAAAAGGGTTGTAATTATGTAATAAATATAGACTGACCCAAACCCCAAGAGAAGGTCAATTATTGACCTGATGGACAAGGAATAAAGTAGGGGGGAAATAGGGTCCTTGTATATTCTTCACTATGTATTCCTTGTGCATATAATTCATCTATTTTATTCATCAATAAAAAGACTTCAAAATATTTTTTCTTAATAAAACATGTAAAAAATGTTTCCTAAATAATAAAAATATTTGCAAAAATAGTTGATACAAATTCAAATAATACCATTCACAAGAAGCCTCAATATAGAACTTAAAAGATCAATTCCAGCTACAAATGAACTTCGAATCTTTCAAACTCACTTTATTATACTGTGAATTAAATTATCTTTAAAATGAGTATGGTTTCATAATTTTTGGACTCACTATGGAAAAGTTGGCTTTTTGAGTGTGTTGTATAGCTATACTATACCTACATATTTATTTTGTATATAATGGTATATATTGTTTTTTTAAATACTTGCGAATATTTCTAATAATATTAAACAAATTAAGATAAAATTATTAAACACAAAATAAATTAAAAATAAAACTAAAAGTCATTATACAAATAGCCACACATGTATATATTGTATAGAAGACATATTTATTTAAAATCCTTATTTAACTTGCAAAAATCAAATGAAAATTCTTTTATATTCCTTTAATTACGCGGTAAATAAATAAAATGAATTTATGTAAAAATACTAAAATAAAAATAAAAGAATAAAGGGATTTTGACCCAGCAGACGTTATAAATATTTTAAAACGCCTCTACGACCTTTGCACAATGTAATTACCCCATCGACCCTATAAATTACCCCAAGAACCCACACAGGCTTAAAACATAATACACGGAGGGTTCATGGGGTAGAGTTGGCAAGTTTACGAGGTCGAGGGGGGAATTAGGTTGTTTCATAGGTCGTGGAGGTGATTGGCAAAATTTATAGGGTCTGCCGAGTAAAAATCCCAAGAATAAATATACAAGTATATTATACTAATACATAATACACTATACTATAAGTACTATATATATATGAATTCATAAAAATAATTAAAAATCACATAAAAATAACTTGAAAATGATAAACGTTTTTCATTTTATTCATTTTTTATTTTAAATCATTTATTATTTTTTATTTAATATTCTTTGATTTTTTGATTTAGAATTTTCTGGTTGGTTGACCCAAGTTTGTTGACTCGGGTCAACCCTCATTTCTATCGTCGAACCTCATTTCTACCAACTACCGCACCCGAAGCCGAACACCATCTTCATCGAAATCTAGACCCCTAGATTCCTCGATGATCCGAGATACTCGTAGATGCCTAGGCGTCGTCAGATCCTCTTATTGTTTCCCTCATTTTTCTGATATTTCTGGAACCCTATGACTGCCTATAAATTCGTAGCTCCATCTCTATTGCTCTTCAGCTCATGCCTCGCATCACTATTCCTCCTCTAACACCTCTAGAGCAGTGACGTGGTCCAGAGGTCCCATTGGGAGCTTATTTTGGCGTCAGTTAGCACGTAGCTCATTACGTGGCCGAAGCTCCGTCACGTGTAGCCTCTCTTGCCCGACGCAACAGGATCGAGGCTCGGACGTCACCCCCACCCCTCCTAGCTTCACCATTCATGGTAGACCACTTAGGTATTATCTTTCCTTTTCCTTTCATCTTTTCACTTCGATTTTGCCCATCAATCATCTTTCACTATCTTCGCTCCAGCCGTCGGACTGGAGCCACACCCCTCACACCCATCAGCTTCAATCTAATTCTCTTTTCGCAGACCACCTCCTCACACTCACTGATCCACATATATCCTGCTTATCAGATCATGCTTAGGATAGGGCTCCTCATCCACTTCTGTAAGAGACAACTTAAACAACCCACCGTCTCTTCTTTTTTTTTCAGTTACTAATAACCATGGGTGATGCGTCATCATCGAGCCTAAACCCCCATTGTAGGTACATGAATGCGTGAGAAGCTCAATCTGAGCTACATCTAATGTGGTGGAGCACCTCTAGGTGGTGGAGCTTTGCCACGACCATCTGACCGTCCGCCATCCCATCGAGGGTCCCCTGGGATGCGGAGAGCCATCAACATCGTGGTGGAACCACAGAAGGTCGATCAAAGCAGCAGAGCCTACAACTTCCACGGTCGAAACTTACCGGCCAGCTCCTTATTCCCAATTCTTGGTGAGCAGCATTCCACCGTTGGATGATTGATCCCATCTCCTATTTCTGATCTGAGCCGCGCATCGACACCTTTTTCGTGCACATCAGATCTGAGCCTTTGCAGAGCTGAACTGCACTTCATCAGCTTTCCAAGATCATCAGATTCACTAAGTAACGGTCGTCCGGCAGACCGTACGCCTACTCCACTCGTCTGAGCCATCAGATCTTTAGTAGAACATCATTAGAACTCTCCATGCCCACCTCCACGAGAGCTTTCCATGTGTCTCCCTGCGAAGGTTATATTTCACTCGTACCCTCTCCCTTTATCTTATTTCGCTTTAGTTCATTAAATGTAATAATTTATATAAAACAATTTACAGTTTGGCCCTTATGCTTTGTTATTTGCATTTTAGTCCAGTTGAGTTTAGTTCATGTGCGTCCACATGTGCTTTTGGTGTCATTAACATGATTTCTCCTAAACTATTTTATTGTTACTGAATGAACTAAAGTTTTGTTATTTGCATTTATACCCCTGTGAGCACATCACGTGCAGCATGTGTTTTGCCTGGACATTTTGCATTACGACCCTTATATTTTAATTGTTTATTACCTAGTGGGCCCTAGAACTTAAATAATTGCATAAAGGTCCTTATAGATCTGTTTTTAAGTATTATCTTTTATTATTCATAAAAAAAATTTGATTTGGCCTTAAAAATTATATAAAAATACTTTGTAACTCATGCTGACTTGTTATTTGAGTGATGATTTTTGTGTGCAATTTTTATGCATTTTATATTATTAAAAATAGAAAAATAGTAAAAAAGTGCCTATTTACCTCAGAAAATCTATAAAAGATCGAAAAATACTTTTGAAATTCCAAAAAAATTGTTGTAGTTATCTTTTATCTTTTCTGAAGCTCATGTATAAATTTTACATAAAAATACCCCATAAAAACCTACAAATTTGCAAAAGATTCAAAAAATATAAAAATAAAATAAAATCATTAAAAGTTTCAAAAATTGCATTTTATATTCCTGTTTTGTAGATATTCCTCTATAGTATTTAATAAAAATCATTTCTAGATGTTTTGACTTTTCTTATATTTTTAAATCGAAAAATTATTCTAATTGTGCACTGTTTGCCTATTTTTCCAATTTTTTATTTTTATAAAATCATAAGAACATCTGAAAATTCCCCAAAAATCTTTATTAAAAGTATAAAACATATAAAACCCAAATTTTTTTTATTTTTTATGACCATTTTTTACTTATTTAAAAAAATATAAAAAGAGTTGCTTGTGTATATTTCCGCCTTTGTCTTTATTTGCTTTATTTTAAAAATTAAAAATTCATAAAATTAAAAACTACAAAATAATAGAATAGAAATCCTTCAATTTTTTAAATCACCTACTTAGATCTTAATTGTGCTCCTTGAGTTCGACCCTAGGCGCTATACCAGGTTCATAAAAGTAGTGATGCTACTTGTGCTTAATTTGCTTGATTGCTTAGTGGTTAATAAATTTTCTCGTTGACAGATTTTCTTAATTTTCTTAATTTGCTTGATTGCTTAGTGGATTCTCTGTCACTATAATGACGTCGTTGGTGGGGAGCATGGCTAAATAGTTAGGATTTTCGTCTGCTTATTTTCTATTCTATTTATTTCTATCTGTTATAACTATTTGTGGCCCATCTTCTATTTCACTTTTCGTGCGAGGGACTGCTGGAGTATGACTCAGTCAGCTTTTGAGAGCCCAGTACCCGAGGAGGAGCAAGAGGAAAGGATGTAGTTATATAGGATAGATTTTATTTAGCATATTTTTTTGGAGAAAAACTTGTAATAATTTGAGAGGCACTTGTTGGACACTCTTATTATTCAAGGTCTGTTTCGCTGAGTGCCGATGCACTCGGGGGACCTCATCAAATTTTTTGTGATTTGATCACATTTATTTTTATTATTTCCGAGGTTTTAGCCTTTAGACTTAGTATTTTTATTTTGTTGAGCTGTATAGAGATTAAGGTCCAAGCACCCTAATAAGAATATTTGTGCCTATAGATAACGATTGGACTTAGTCAAAATAAAACGGCTAATTTATTTGGATTAGAGACCATGTGCCATGAGAGGTCGTATATTGCGGTGACAGGACCCACTATGGTGGACATCGATCGACATCTAAGACTGGACTCAAGTCTCTCTTATGAATAATTATTTACAACTCTTCTTGTTAATAGAAGTTATTATATTAGGGTGATTTCCTCGTGCATCATTTATATTAGTTTTAATTCTACCTTTCAATTATGCTTGGATAAGTTTGCATGTACATTGTTGGAATAAGATACATTTTCTAACCATGCACACATCATGGCTTTTTATCGCACATCGGCTTTTCCGTCTTCCTCCCCCTGTTTTTTCTGGACATAGAATAAAAAGAAAATCAGAAAATTCATTAGGCGTTGTCTTTTTTTAAAAAATACTAAAAATTAGACAACGAATAAAATCGGGATTGCTAAGCAAACTTGACAAAAAACCGAGCTTAAAGAAAAAAATATCTTGCTTTGGGGAGAGTAACCCCCCTATACTTTACATTGATGTCCCAGACCCGAGTCGACACTCAAGGGAAGCCTCCCCATCTGGAAAGCTTATATTAGAGAATAACACGTATTGAGGCAGGTCCTTCTTCTTCTTCTAAAGCAGCAACATTGGTAGAGTCTTCAGCTGCCGACATGGGGATCATCAGCCAGAAGTTGGATCAGATGGATATTATTTTAAAGAAGATGTACTAGGCCCTGGATAAGCTCAACAGAATTGATGAGCTGACCCAAAATTTGTGTGACCAGAAGATTCTGATCATGTGCCTCTAAGAGGCACATATGGTTTCTTAGCCAAGGTTTAGGCCACATGCTGATCCAGGGAGCAGTTCGTCACAGACTTCCGCCTCATACCGACAGGTTCATCACATCCAGGTAGAGCCTATTCAGTCTCTCCTGCAGTACCAGTAGTGACAACTACCTCCTTCAGACACTCGGGTTGTGGTGTACTATCCATATTAGCCTTTGGCATCCCTTCCCCCTCTATCCACGAGCAGACAGGTCCATTGATTGAAGTCAAAAGGATTTGGTACTCTTAGTACTAGCAGCAACTCGAGATCCATTTAGATCACCCAGGTTTCCAATAGACCACTAAAGGCACTCAATACCAACAAAAGCCTCTGGTGTAGTTAGGGCAGGGTGCCCAACAACAACAACCCCAATACTCCCAGCAGCATCATAGTCCTCTACCCAAGTATCAAGGTCAATAGTGGAGGCAGCAACAACAACCTCATACTCAGTTTTCACAGCCTCCCCCTCACTCGTACCGGCAGCAACAACAATAGAGCCAGCCTCAATTCCAGTAAGGCAACCCGTCTGATTCTCATGCACACTCGTATGAGAATCTCACACTCGATGATCTCACCCGCATGCTTTCCTATAAGCAAGCCACATTACGGTGGGAAATGTATGAGTTCTGGTAGGAGATGAGATAAATAATCAAGGGCAAGGTTGCCATACCTGTGTAAATTGAGACCAACCCGAACAAAATGAAAAGAAAGTATGAGCAGGTAAAGTTTACAGAGATCGCCACTCCTAGTGAGATATTGAATGATATCCGTTATTTATTTGATGCTAATTTTATAACACTTAAGAGCGGTAGGAAGCCAGCTGACGATGACTCATCTAGGCGACACTGGGATGATGATTCTAGAGCCGAGATGGAGTAAAGAGTGGCGTTGATGCCATTAATGATGATGATGATGGTGCTGAGGCCACCAAGGAAGATGATCATGACATCGGTGTTGATGCTGTCGTATCTCCCGATGCTGTAGACGATGGTGCCGATGCCACCAATTCATTAGATGAGTGTCCAGAGTGCACTGTTGATGCCGTTATTTTAGATGTTGTTGGTGGTACTGATGCCACCAAGAGCCCAGTTGTGTTGACTCCCTCTCATGTACCTAAGAAAATACAAAAAAAGGAAATTTATTGGAAAACAAAGATATGAATAAAGAAAAGGTTTCTGTATCTCCTTCGGATCCACCTGCTGTGATTGATGATAATTGTATGGATTCTAGCCTTATGCATGACTAGTGATTTATTCCTAGTCTAGACCCTCAAGCTTCTGAGGATGGTCCTTCTAACTCCTTCTGTCAAGCACTCCGCATAGGGAAGCATAAAAAGCTAGAAGAATCCAAAAAAAGCACCAAGTAGAGTTCAGCAAGCAGATGATAGACAGATTTCATATCCAGCTGACTCTCCATGAGGCACTAGTTCACATCCCTCTATTCCAAAAGAACCTCAGAGAGAAAACGACCATCTGTAGTAAGAACAGACGTAATCACAATGCAAAAATTCATGTGCTCACCCGTTCCACTTGCTTTGCCATACCAGACTGATTGTCAGCTAAGAGACAAGACGCAGGGGCTCCATATGTCAGATGCCATATCCATGAGCAGTGGTTTGATCGGACTCTATTAGATAGCGGATCCTCGATTAACCTCCTTTCGGCTACCTTACTTGTCTGCTTCGAATTTGGCCCTCTTAGACAGAGCAGGAAAGTTCTCTAGTTTGCAGTCTGTGAAGAGGCTGAAGGAGTTACTAAACGACGTTGTCGTCACAATTCAAGGTCTGAAATTCCTCATGGACATCGTTATCTTGGACATGGAGATCCCTCAATGTGTGACCGATAGTCCCATCATTTTAGGACAACCTTTCTTGGCCACAACCAAGGCAGTATTCAATCATTATATTGAGAAGGTATACTTTCACGTCGAGGGTGAGAGTATACAAATAGAGACGATTGAGGAGCTTAGAGCTAGAGATTCAACATGCTCAAAACATAGTTCTGAGCCGATGACAGATGCATATCCAAACATCCAGCATGAGTGTGATTTTATGATTACAGATGATGAAGCAATTTGGGCCGATCTGATTTCACGAGCTCTGATCACACCTTCAGAGTCTGCAGAGCCATAAATGCTAGCAGATGAGTGTTCAGAGAGCACACTTGTAGTACATGATACCTTAGAGGCCGATGATTGCAATTTGGCTAGCGAAGTAGATTAAATTTCTTGTGATTTCGACTCAGATCCCTTAGATTCAGACATTGATTTTGATTGCCAGGGCTTTGATTATTATTTATCTTGTCTGACGTCTATAGAGCCCATATCTAGGGTAAAGATTGACCCAGTTCAGTTGATAGACACATTAGTGGAGCCATCTTCGTCGATTGTAGAGATACAACGAGATTTCCCCCATGTAGATCTGGTTGCCTTCACTCATACTTTTCAGAGACCAGATATACCAGCTCCCATATGCCCAGAACTGAAGACCTTGCTGTAGAGCATGAAGTACAAATTCCTCGCGGGAGAGCTAGAAATGTTACTTGTCATAATCTCAACGGATTTGACTGATGACCAAGAATCTCCTTTGATGGAGGTTCTTGAAAGAAACTGCATGGCAATGGGATGGATTGCAGATGATCTCCAGGGGATAAGTCCAGCCCTGTGCTCCCACCACTTCTCTCTCGAAGATGACGCCAAGACATCGTATGAGTTTCAGCGTAGGCTGAACCTGAATCTTTGAGATGTGGTCATGAAGGAAATATCTAAGTGGTGGAGCGTCGATTTTTCCACCCCATCTCCAACTCAAAATGGGCTAATCCGCTACTTGTGGTTGCCAAGAAAATAGGTATCACTACATTTGTGAATGAGTGTGTAGAGGAGGTGCTACCTGGGTACCCACTTCATGGAGGATCAATGTGGACTACAGACGATTGAATCAGGCCACCAAGAAGGATCATTTCCCACTTGCATTTATTGATCCGATTAGCGAGAGGTTAGCTAGGAAGAGTAACTACTGTTTCCTTGGCAGGTACTCGGGATATAATTAGGTGGCCATAATGCCCAAAGACTAGGAGAAAATGATCTCCACCTGTCTATTCCAAAGGTGCGTGCTTTCCATTTTCATAGACATGGTGGGTGACTGTTTAGAGGACTTCATTGGATTTTTCAATCTACGATGATGGGTTCGACTTGCTTGCCTAGACCGATTTCTTCAGCGTTATTTGAGGTCCCAACTAGCCTTATCTTAGAAGAAAAGTCATTTCATGATGACTTAAGAGATGGTCCATGGTCACATCATCTCCAACAAGGGCATGGAGGTTGATCTGGCCAAGGTGGATATCATCAAGAAGCTCACTCCACCATCCAATTTGAGACAGTTGTGGTATTTTCTGGGGCATGTCAATTTCTACCGATGGTTCATACATGACTTCAGTCGTATTGCCCAACAACTCACTTATTTGCTCATGAAATACACCGAGTTCCTTATAGATGATAAGTGTCTTTCATCTTTTGAGGCTCTTAAGAACTTAGTTGTGCATGCTCCTGTCCTTCAGCCACCCGATTGGTCTATCCTATTCGAGATCATGATGGATGCTTCCAATTTTGTTGTGGGGGATGTGCTTGGATAGAGGAGGGATGGACTACCATTTGCCATACACTACGCTAGCCTTACTTTGGATGACGCTCAGTGAAACTACACTGTGATAGAGAAGGAGATGCTAGCTGTAGTATTTACTTTGGATAAGTTTCTATCTTACATTGTCGGATCTAGAGTGACTATCTATACATATCACACCACCATCCGATGCTTAATGGACAATAAGGATGCCAAAGTCATATTGACTAGACGAATTTTTCTACTCTAAGAGTTTGATATTGAAATTAAGGATAAGACTAGAGTTAAGAATGTGGTGGCCGATAACCTCTCCCAATTAGAGCATCTTGAGGATTCTGAGACTACAACATCTATCACAGAGACATTCCCAGAGAAGGCGATTCTTGCTATCACCTCGCTCCCATGGTTTGCTGATAATGTGAACAATTTTGTTGCCAAGAAAGTTTCAAAAGATTGGACCATGTAGCAACTTGAGACCTTCCTTGCAAAGGATAAGTCATATAATTGGGAGGATCCCCCTTTACCATGGTGGGGGTATATTGTCTGGCATCTGTATATTCCTCAAGAGGAGCACCATAACGTCCTTGCCTATTTACACAAGCTCAAGGCAGGAGGACATCACTCTAGGAGACAGACATCACAAAAGTCCTCCAATCCGACCTTTGGTGGCCAACCCTCTTCAAGGATTCTGATTAATTCATGAAGAGGTGCACCGACTGTCAGAGGATGGGCACCTGTGTACATAGAGATATGATGCCGATGCAACCCATTCACTTCTATGAGGTTTTTAACGCATGGGGAATCAATTCATGGGCCCATTCCCTAACAATCAGGGATTTGAGTACACTTTGTTGGCAGTGGATTATGTGAGTCATTGGGTTAAGGCCATTCCCGCCCGAGCCGCTGATGAAAAGACAGATTTTTGAGGTAGAATATCATATCATGGTTCTGGGTACCTAGAGTTTTGATTTCTGATGAGGGGACTCATTTTATAAACAACAATGTAAGGGCCCTTGCTAATGAGTTTGGCATAGACCATAGAGTTGCCACTCGATATCATCCACATACAAATGGTCTTGTTGAGGTTTCAAATAGGGAGATAAAAACTATATTGCAGAAGGTTGTCCTCCCAGATTGAAAGGATTGGTCACAGCTTTTGAACTCAGTTTGTGGACCTATAGGACCTCCTTCAAGACACCTCTGGGTAGATCTCCTTTCTGACTCATTTACGGCAAGCCATGCCACTTACCTGTTGAGATTAAGGATAGGTCACTTTGGGAAATCACTGAGATACTATTGGATCTTGAGAGTGTAGGAAATCCGAGGAGAGAAGAATCGACAGCCCTGGTGGAGTTGAGAGATACAACCTTCTCAAGTAGCCTACAATACAAGGACGGAGTGAAAATATGGCATGATTCTCACATCAGCCATGAGCAGTTTGAGCCCAATCAGAGAGTATGGTTATTTGATGTTAGGTTGAGATTATTTCTGGGGTGCTACATTGTAAATGGAAAGGACCATATTTGGTCAGAAAGGTACACGATAACAACATCATTGATATATCCGAGTTGTCTTATGAGTCCACCTCTCGAGTCAATGGTCAGTACCTGAAGCCATATCTTGATCATGATCTACTGACCATTGATGTCGCCCCTATACATTTTGTATGAGATGTGTTTTTGATTTTCTTCATCCGTGTCTCAAACCTGATTTTCACTTCTACTACGAATCTTTGTTGATCCTTGTTGCCTAGATCATTCACTCATTCATTTTGTTTAATACCCCAAATCCATCTTATGATTTTGCTATACTTAGGGTGCACTTTATCCCAGTATTATAGTCGGTAGAAGACCTATGATTGTTCATTTCTCATCTATTACCAATGTTTTGTTGCCTATACTAAGGGACATCTTACCCTAAGTATAGGGGAGGTAATGCCTATACATTCTACTCCTCCATTTTACCCTGCATGTACAGTCTTCTATACTTAGGATTACTTGATCCTAAGTATAGGGGGGATCACCAACTTCTATTGACTCTATTCTTTCATTCTTTTTAGTCGTTGTAGTATAGGATTCGTTTCACTTCTCTATACTAAGCACGGATTATGTCATCCTTCATCTCTCTCTGATCACTCTAAGGACATCGTTCGAGCTAAGTATAAGGGGGGGTGTTATATATATATATATATATATTATATATATATATATATACTCCAGCCATAACTCGTACTTTCTGTATGTTAATAATAAGGCTATTATTTATAAAAATGGAATTCAATTATTTTTGAAAAATGTTTTCAAAAATGTTTGTAAAATTTTTATAAAGTGTTTTGTAAAAATTGTTTGTAAAAATATTTGCAAAATTATTTTTGTTACAAATTTTGTAAAAAATATTTTTATTGCAAAATTTTTTTATGCATAAAAATTATGTATATAATACATTTTTTTGAAAAATTGTGTAAAATAAAATGTTTGCAAAAATAATTTGTAAAATTATTTGTAAATATTTGTAAAAATAGTTTGTGAAAACCTTTTCGAAAAATGCTTTGAGAATGCTCGCAAAATATTTTGAAAATTTATGCAAAGCTATTTTGTCACATGTGAAATAATCTATGGGTTATTAAAATTACTTGTATATACATTAAAAACCTTAATCTTCTCGTAATACTTTGTACATAAATGCCCTTAATAAAGCCGATTTAAGATATTGTAAATTCATTTGTAGATAGAACCTGTAAATTAAATTCTGTTGTAAATATGTACATATCCTAGTAAGAATCTTTCTTTTGTTGACTTTTTTAATGTTATCTAAAAATTTGAAAAATGTAATTTCCATAAAATTTTGCATAATTTGAAAAAATTAACACAAAAAGAGTGCTTGTAAATACTTGCATATCCATTCTTAAAAATCATCATTGACATTTAAACTAGTCTAAAATAAAATTGAAGAATGGATCATAGTTAAGACATTAATCCACTTAACGTAAGAGGAACCTTATACGATGGATAAGACTTTTCAGGTCCATAGTGACTTAATTCTTTGACTTCACTAGGCTATGTTCACATGTCATCTTGATGGGCCTATGTAGAACACTTAACAACATATGCATGACTCTCATATACAATGCCTTGACTTGGACACACACCTTGTATGTACCTCAAAACATTTGAGGTGGTGAGGAGGAAGAATCCTTTGGCTTGGAGTAGCATACATGCGTAATACAACTAGTAGGAACGACTCATCCTCGTCTAGGGAGGGAAGTGCACCTCAACCTGGCCTAGTAGCAATGAGGTATGAAGACAGGAGGTTGTGGGTTGCAATAAAGTTTCAAAAGAGTGATAGTCTACTGACTAAATAAGAACAACTCCTTATGTACATGTTGCACCATGTAGATATATGTCATAAAAAAGGTGAAAAATGCAAATATTCAAAAAAGGGGACATGCATGATTAAAAATAAAATGCATGCCGGAGTGCATATAGTGAATAAGAAAAGCTTATGTATTCCACTGTCTCATCTCAAGGAAGCTTGCAGTTAGAGACTTAGCTACACTGGTTAAGCTCCATGGGATACGTGGCTACACTGGTCACGATCCATTATTTTCTTTCCCCCTCTTCTCGAGCTGGTTGTACTTGAACATAGAAGGGAATACACTGCTCCTTGAGGAAAGAGTTGCTAAACTGGGGGATTAGAGTTACCTTGTTTGAGGGAGGTTGTTTCTTTGACATTTTTGAGGTGGGGAGCTATATATCACTTACACAGTACAAGGGAAGATTCATAGCCATTAGAGTTTGCATATGTAGACTTGTTCAAACTAGGTTGTTAAGGAGACCTGACCATAGAATAGTGGAACTTGAAGGTTATTGAGTCTTAAACCCGTTTCCCAATAAGGTTCTGCCAAATTAATAATCCAAAGGTCTGATCGAGCTCCATACTCCAATTTTATGAAGATAAGTTTAATAATCAACTTTGACTATTCCTTTTTCTTTTCTTTTTATTTTCACTTCTTTTTCAAATAAGTGTTTGCTAAGGGCTAGCATAGGTAAGGTATATGAGAATGATGAATCTATGATTCTCATTCTTTATTCTTTTATTTTAGCCAAATCTTTTAGCAAAAACGTATGTAAACATATGTAAATCCAATAAATTATCATCATGCATGCATTTGTTAATAGTATGTAATAAACATCTATTTATTCAAATTAAAAGAATAAAGAAGAAAAGAAAAAGAGAGAGGGTTGTAATTATGTAATAAATATATACTGACCCAAATCTCGAGAGAAGGTCAATTATTGACCTGATCGACAAGGAATAAAGTAGGGGGAGATAGGGTCCTTATATATTTTTCACTATGTATTCATTGTGCATATAATTCCTCAATTTTTTCATCAATAAAGAGACTTCAAATTAAATTTTTTTCTTAATAAAATTGTAAATAAAAATGTTTCATAAATAATAACAATATTTGCATTACTAATTGATATATATATAATGCAAATAATATCACTCAAAAGAAGAATCAAACTAGATCTTAAAAGATCAATTCCGACTCCAAGTTAACTCCAATTGTTTCAAACTCACCTTTATTATACTCTAAAATAAATTATCTTGAAACAAGGGCGTTTCATATTTTTGAAGTTGATATGGAAAAATTGCCTTTTTGAGTGTGGTGTATAGCTATATTATAACTATAAATGTACATATTTATTTTGTATATAGTGGTATATATTATATTTTTAAATACTTGCGAATATTTCTAATAATATTACAAATTCAAGAAAAAAATCATTAAACACAAAATAAATTAAAAATAAATCCAAAATTTCATTGTACAAATAGCCACACAAGTATATATTGTATAAAAGACCTATTTATTTAACATCCTTATTTAACATGCAATAATCAAATATTTTTTTATATTCCTTTAACTAGTGGTATATAAATAAAATGAATTTGTGTAAAAGATAAAGTAGAAATAAAACAATAAAATATATTGATATACTATACCTGTACATAATACACTATACTATAAATAATTTATATATGTATTCATAAAAATAATTTAAAGTCCCCGTTTAATAGCTTGAAAAATAATATTTCATTTTGTTCATTTTTTATTTTAAATTCATTTACTATTTTTTATGTAATATTCTTTGATTTTTGGATTAAGAATTTTCTGATTGGTTGACCCGGGTCAACCCTCCCTTCTCCAAGACCCGATTCGGATTTATGTCACCAGACTTCATTTCTACCAATTACCGCACCTGAATCCAACAACCTTCTTCCCCGAAATCTGGACCCCCATATTCCTCGAAGATCCGAGAACTTCACCGATCTCTAGGTGTCGTCGGATCCTCCTAGTGTTTCCCTCATTTCTCCTATCTTTTTAGATCCCTAAGACTGGCTATAAATTCGTAGATCCGCCTCCATTGCACTTCAGCTTGTCCCTTGTGCCACCATTCCTCCTCTAACACCTATAGAGCAGTGACAGAGTTCCAAAGGTCCTTTGGGAGCTTGTTTTAGCATCGGGTAGCACATAGCTCATTATGTAGTCAGAGCTCTGCCGCGTGTAGCCTCTCTTGCCTGCTGCAGCAGGATCGAGGCTAGGACCCCGCCCCACCTCTGCATCACTTCATCGTTCAAGGTAGGCTGCTCATGTATCATATTTCCTCTTCCCTTTCATCTTTTCACTTCGATTTTGATGATCAGTCACCTTTCTCCATCTTTGCTCCAACCGTTGGACTGGAGCGACATCCCTAACACCCATCCGCTTCGATCTGATGCTCACTTCATGGACCACCTCCTCAACACCTTGATCACCATATATCTTGCTCATTGGAACAGGATTATGATAAGCCTCCTCCACCACTTCCGCCGAAGACCGCTTCAGTACCCCACTGTCACTTCTTTCTTTTTCAGCTACTAATAACCATAGTCGAGGCATCATCTTCGAGCCTAGACCCCATTTGTAGGTACAGGCACGTGTGAGGTTTAATCTGAGCTTTATCTGAGGTGGAGAAGCACCTCCAGTATGTGGAGCTTCACCATGTCCATCCGATCGTCCACCATCCCATTTGAGGATCCCTTGCGAACCGAAAAGCCATCAGCATCGGGGTGGAACCATCGAAGAGTCGATTAGAGCAACAGGGCATCAAACATCCACAATCGAAACTTGTCGTCCAGCTCCTTCTTCCCAAATCTTATAGAGCAACATTCCACCGTTCGATGAAGGAGCCCCTCTCCCAGTTTTGATCTGAGCCACACATCAATGCCCTTTTCCTGCACGTCATATCAAATCCTTTATAGATCTGAACTGCACGTCATCAGCTTTCTAGGATTGTCAGATCTGCTAAGTAACTGTCATCTAGACCGTATGCCTACTTGATGAGCGAGGGGCTGACTAGCGTTATGTCTCAAAAATTAATCACGAGTCCTTATGACCCCAATCAACCAATCAAACACAACAAGAAAATAATCAAGACCACATCAACAAATCAATCAAGGCACGAAATCCAATGTTAGCGGTCTCCGCTATTTATTTAACCTTGTATAGTGACCAGGGTCGAACACAAGGAGCACAAAAATGTATGAAGTAGTTGAAAGATTAGATAAAAAGCATATTTTTGGGGTTTTTGATTTTATAATTTTTATATTATTAAAAAAGCGAAAACAAACAAAACAAATAAAAAGAACATGGTACAAGCTAGCCGCAAAATTTTTATTACGATTAAAAATCCTCAAAAATAGAAAATAAAAATATTTTAATGTTTTTCAAATATTCATATATTTTTGGTGATTTTAGGGGGGGGTTTCCAATTTTTATATAATTTTATAAAATCAAACAAGAGCGAAAATTGAAAACAGTGTACGACCTAGACTAAAAGGCAAGTTTAAGATATGAAAAATCCTTTAACAACCTAGTTGTTATTTTAATGAAGAAGTAAATAAAAATACCAAACTACAGAAATTGAGATTACATTTTTTTGAATTCTTTGAATTTTTGTGATTTTATAAGTTTTTTAGAGTTTTTAGCTTTTTAGGGTTTTTATAAGAGATAATACAAAAAAAATTATACTGGAATCAAAACACATAATAACAAGCACACAAGAATGTTTTCTAATTTTTAAAGCAATTTTTATTTTTTTGGTATTTTATAAATTAGACGGAACATGTTTTTAGAATTTTTTATTTTTACAAAATACCAAATAAAACTAAATTAATTCACAAAAACTACCATAAGTATTACATGTTAGTAGGAGCTAACTACAATTTTTATTGGATTTTTGGAGTTAATTTGGTATTTATTTGATGAAAAACAACACACACAACATACATGGACCCAACTGATTTTATGCAGAAGTTTCCAGATCAATCAATAACATGCATAAAAAGCTTAGGGCCAATCCTGCAATTTGTCCAATTAAAAACACACATGTTGAATAATCACACGCATAAGGACACAACTACAAATATCCGAAAAAACCTATTTAAAACATAGCAGTATAAAGCACAGGGGTATATCATTCAACTACACCAGTTATGCACGTGAGACAACACGTGAGTTCAGTCAAACACGATTAAAGTGCAAATGTAGAAAATATCAAGGGTATATATGCAAAAGTTTTAAACTATAACTTTATTTACAGAACTATCTAGTAAAACATAAAAGCATGGGATAAATAATGCAAAATACCCTTGTAGGGCACGTGCATGGCACATGAGAACACGTGGCAACTCTAGAGGTGGCACAAATGTACGATTCTGATCGCTGGCACCCTTAGATCTAATGGCGAAGAGAATGTCCCCTGCGTGCCATCAGATATGCCAGGGGGCATCAGATCTGATGGCTGAAAAGCTGTAATGGTTGGTGGCTGGGATGATGTCTGGGGCGAGGGGGACCATCCAACAGTTGAGAAGTATGATGGAAGAACACCTCCCTTCCGGACATCGATCGAGCAATGGAGGAGATCCACTGGCTCGATTGAAGAGCGAGGAGGTCCACCAGCTTCGTGGAGTCGTAGCGGGTCGGGCTGGGAGATATGATGGAGTTGGCAACGACCAGATGGTTGTGGTGATGGCTAGCCACCTGGGGGTGCTCCGCTTGAGCTACTAGGAGCTCGGAAGTGGTTCCTTCTACGCGAAATGACATGTGCAAAGGGGAAAACAACTAGGGAGCTGTGCTCCGATCGGGTTATTTCTTGATAAGGAGAGGAGAAGCGTGTGGGACTGGAGGTCAATCTCCGGCGAAGATGGTAGGAGTAGATCTAAGCCTTAATCTCTACCTGATGGTCAAGCCAAAGGATGAGCAGGCTGCGGTGTTAGATGCAGGGTGTTGTGTAGGTTCGATCGGAACGGATGGGTGTTGTTAACGGGGCTCGGACCAGGTGGTCGGAGCAAGTGAACATGTACCGATGCTAGATGGAATGAATCGAATGGACAGATGAAATGGAGAAGTGAAAGTGGATACCTGAAGGTTGGAACGAGTTCCTGAGCTCCAGGAGAAGGTGGTCGTCGGGATGATGGCCTCAACCATGTTGCGGCAGATGGCGAGGCTGCTCGCGACGAATCTCCGGCCATGAAAGGTGAACTGCGTGCTCTCTCCACCAAACTCCAATCCAAGGATGCTCTCTGGTAGCTGTCACTCAACCGCAGGTGTCTAGGGGTGGAAGGAGCGCACGAGCTGCCGCAACCGGAGGCAAAATCAAAGCATTTATAGCCAACTCGAGGGTCCAGAAAGATCGACATGGCGTACAATATCCTAGAGAGATTCGGATCAATCGAAGTACCCGCGAGAATATCGGATATGTAAGGAATTTCGGGTCTAGATCTCGAGGCAAGAGGAGTTAAGAATCGGGCGGGAAAAATCAGAGAAGATACCCTAACGACGCAGAATCGACCCGACCCGAGCTTGGGGGGGGGGAGGGGGGGCGTTGACCGAGGTCAACAGACCCTCTAGGACCAATCAGAAAATTCGATATGCCAAAATAATTACAAAATCAATAAAAAATAATAAATGGAGACAAAATAAAAAGTGTATAAAATAAAAAATGTTTATTAATTTTTAAACTATTTTTAATGATTTTTAATTTATTTTACGAGAATCAAATTATTGTATATATACTATATCGAACTATATACAATTATATTGTACCAATGTATTTTCTAAAATTATTTGTACTTATTTATTTTTACATAAATACCCTAATTTTGTATTTTATTTATTTTAAACATGTTTTTAGGGGCACAATAATAATATTTATTTTATTTTTTCTGATTTATTTACAGGTATAGAATAAATAGGGAGTGATATATATACATGTATTTTGTACAAGTGAGAAATGATTTTATTTTTAGTTTTCTGATTTTTATTTCATTTTTGTTTTTTAGGACTATATACAAAAAGGTAGAAAGAATATTTTACTTTTATTTTATCAAAAATAATTATTTACGTATATAGGTAATATCTACAACATAGAGTTGGCCCTATCTCTCTCTACTTATTTTCTTTGGCGATCAAGTCAAGGCTTGACCTTCTATTGGGTTCGGGTCACTCTATATTTATTCTAAATACATCCTTCCATTTTCTTTACCTTTATTCTTTTATTTTTGTACAAATACATGCAAATTATACAAATGTTAACACATGCATGCAGAGAGCTAACTTATTTTATTTACACCTATTTACATGATTCTTTGCCAAGATAAATAGCTAAAATAAAAGAATAAAGAGTGAGAATAAGGGATTCCTCACCCCCCTATACTTTACCTTTGCTAGTCTCTTAGCAAACACTTATTTGAAAAAGAAGTGGAAAAGTGAAGAAAAAGAAGGAGAATAAAGGTTGATTATTAAACTAGTCTTTATTAAGTTGAAGTATGGAGCTCAGTCAGACCTTTGGACTATCAGTTGGTCAGAACCTTATTTGGACCCAGGTTTAAGAATCAACAACCTCTAATTTCCACAAATTTATGGTTAAAACTCCTCAATAATCCAGATCAGAACAAGAGTACATACTCAAACTCTAATTACCATGAATCTTTCCTTGTAGGGTGTAAGCGATATGTAGCTCCCCGCCTCAGATTTGATAAGGCAACAACCTCCCTCGGCAAGGTAACTCTAATGCTCTGGTCTAGCAACTCTATCCTCGAGTAGCGGGGTATTCCCTTCTAAGTTCAAGATCAACCAGCTCAAGAAGAGTGGGAAAGAAGAGAATGGATTGTGACTAGTGTAGCCACGTATCCCTGAGAGCCCAACCAGTGTAGCTATGACTCCCGCTGCACGCTTCATGAGATGAGAAGTTGTAACATAAGCTTCGCTTTATTTGGCTATATACATTGTGACATGCATTTTATTTTCAATCAGGTCCACCATTTTTTGGAGTTTTTCTTTCTTTTGCACATATATAAATATTTTATTTGATGTGCATATCTACAATGTATCTACATGGTGCAACATATATACATAAGGAATTTTATTTTTGAGCCTATAGACTATCCCTCTTTTGAAGCATTATTGCAACCCATAACTCCTGTCTTTAGACCTCAACACCACCACCAAGTTGAGGCACACTTCCCTCCCTAAAGGAAGACGAGAGGTTCCACCTAGAAGTACTACCCTCGTAAGCTACCCCAAGCCAAGGTAAACTGCCTCATCACCACCTCACCCGTGTGGAGCTGGTTGTAAAGTGCTGGTCCAAGTAATGCCATTGTCTATGAGAGTTATGTGTGTGTTGTTAAGTGTTCTACTAGGCTCATCAAGATGACATGTGAACATAGCCTAGTGGACTCAAAGAATTAAGTCACCAATGGACCTGAAAGGTCTTAACCCCAAATCCTATAAGCTTCCTCTGAGAATTAGGTGGATTAAGGTCTTAACTAAGCTCCATTTTCTAATTTAATTCTAGACTAGTTTAAATGTCAACTATGATTTAGAAGAATATAAAAATATATACAAAAATCCTTTTTATGAAAAGTTTTTGAAAATGTGGAAAGTTTTTGAAAAGGTTTGAATGCATGCATGAATGCAGATGTTTTGCAAACTATTTACAAACATTTACACAGGTATTTTTGCAAACTTTTATTTTTAAAACATTTTACAAAAATTTTGTACTATATACATAGTTTTGATACTAGAGTATCTACAAACACTTTACAAGCAAAATATTTTTACAAACATTAGTACAAAAATAGTATTTATAAATAGCTATGTATGTGCACGAAAGAATTTTATGTACAAGATTTTTTTGAAATATTTTTGATTTTTAATAAGTGGTTTTTAGCAATTTTATTTATTAACACACTCACATAAAGTACGAGTTATGGCTAAAGTATATATGTAATATATATACGACACCCCCCATACTTAGTTTGAACGATGTCCTCAGAGTGATCAAAGAGCGATGAAGAAGACATAACTCGTGCCTAGTATAGGGAAGTGAAAAGAAAGGATATACTCCAGCGATGATTAAAAGAATAGAATGAAGAGAACTCGGTGATTCCCTATATACTTAGGATCAAGTACTCCTAAGTATAGCAGCTTGTACACAAAGGGAAAACCGAGTGAGAGAATATACAGGGTCTGCCTATACTTAGGGTAAAGTATCCCTAAGAATGTACAGGGTCTATCTCCCCTATACATAGGGTAAAGTATCCCTAAGTATAGGCAACAAAACATAGGTAAAAAGAATAAAAAAAAATCTGATACCCCCATACTTAGGGTAAAGTACACTCTAAGTATAGCGTAATCATAAGATGCAGATGGGGTGTTAGTCAAAAAAATGAGATGATATGGACATCCAGATCTATACAAGGCAGAAGACAGTGATAATCATGCACGAGATGCAAATTATGTGATTCAAAGACCACATCTCATGCAAAATGAACCGCGACGATGCCAACAATCAGCAGATCATGATCTAAATATGGCTTGAGGCGCTCACCGTTAACACGAAAGGTGGACTCAGATGAAATTTATGATATGTTGATACTACCATTGTTGTGCACCTTTCAGATTAGGTATACTCCCTTCCACTTACTCTGCAACTTCCCTGTAAATTGTCTAAGCCTGGCATCAAATAACCATACTCTCTGATCTGGGTCAAACTGCTTATGGATGATATGAGAATCATGCCATATCTTTACTCGCTCCTTATACTATAGGCTATTTGTAAAGGCTGTATCTCTAAGCTCTTCCAGGGCTGCCAATTCTTCCTTTGATCACATATACTCTCTGAATCAAATAATATATAAGTTATAACCCATAGTGACTTATGCTTAATCCCAACAGGTAAATGGCATGGCTTGCCATAAACGAGACGAAAGGGAGATGCACCCAAAGGAGTCTTGAAGGAAGTCAGATATGCCCACAAGACCGAGTCCAAAAACTATGACCAATCCTTTCGGTCTTGTCAGACTACCTTCTACAATATCGTCTTTATCTCCCTATTCGATACTTCAGCAAGACCATTGGTCTGAGGATGATATTGAGTGGCAACTCAATGGTCTATGTTGAACTCGTTAGCAAGGGTCTTTACCTTGTCGTTGATAAAGTGAGCCCCACCCGCCAGATATCAATACTCTATACACCTCGAACCGTGAAATTATATTCTTCCTTAAAAAGTTGCAAATAGTCTTAGCGTCAGCATTTCGGGTAGGTACGGCCTCAACATAATGACTCACATAATCAACGACTAATAGAATGTATTCAAATCCCTGACTCTTAGGGAATGGACCCATGAAATCGATGCCCCATGCGTTAAAAACCTCACAGAAGTGAATGGGTTGCATCGGCATCATATCAATATGTCTACAAGTGCCCATCCTCGGACAATCAGTACACCTCTTCACAAATTCATCAGAATCCTTGAAAAGGGTAGGCCACCATAGGCCGGATTGGAGCACTTTCTGGGTTGTTCTCCTCCCAGAATGATGTCCTCTTGCCTCAAGCTTGTGGCAGTAAGGACGCTGTGGTGCTCCTCCTGAAGAATGCACCGACGCCAGATGTTATCCCCTCCTTCATGATAAAGGATTGGATCCTACCAATGTTAAGACTTAGCCTTCGTAAGGAAAGTGTCAAGTCGATGTCTAGGCCAACCTTGTGGGACTTTCTTAGTGACAAGATAGTTCACAATGTCGGCCTACCATGGGAGAGAGGCGACAACAAGGATCACCTCATCTGGGAAGGTCTCTGTAATGAGACTAGTCTGCTCATATTCCTCAAGATTTTCCAAATGGGAGAGATGATCTGCCACCACATTCTTAACTCTAGGTTTATCCTTAATCTCAACGTCAAACTCCTTGAGTAGAAGGATCCCTCTAGTCAGTCTCTCTTTGGCATCCTTCTTTGCCATGAGGTACCTGATGGCGGTATGATCAGTCACTCTGGATCCAAGAATATATGATATGAATTTGTCTAGGGTAAAAACCATGGCTACCATTTCTTTCTCCGTGTCTGTGTAGTTCCGTTGAGAGGTATCCAATGTACGGCTAGCGTAGTGAATGGCAGATGTTACTCCATCCCTCCTCTGTCCTAGCACGACCTCCACGGCAAAATCAGAGGCATCCTTCATGATATCGAATGGGAGAGACCAATCAGGCGGCTGAAGGACAGGAGTCTCAACAACTAGGTTTTTGAGAGTCTCGAATGACGAAAGATACTTATCATCTACAATGAACTCGATGTCCTTCTTTAGCAGATCAGTAAGCGGTAGGGCAATATTGCTGAAGTCATGAATGAAACGTCGGTAGAAACCGACATGCCCAAGAAAAGACCGCAACTACCGCAAGTTGGATGGTGGACTGAGTTTCCTGATGATGTCCACCTTGGTCGGATCAACCTCCATGCCCCTGTTGGATATGATATGACCAAGCAACATCCCATGAGTCACCATGAAGTGACTCTTCTCCCAAGATAAAATGAGATGGACCTCTATGCAGCGTTGAAGAATATGGTCTAGGAAATTAGGACAAGCATCAAACCCATTACCATAGATCAAATAGTCATCCATAAAGACCTCTAAACAGTCACCCACCATGTCCGAGAATATCGACAACATGCACCTTCGGAATGTCGCCGGGGCATTTCATAGACCAAAGAGCATCCGTCTGAAAGCATGTCCCAAACGGACATGTGAATGTTGTTTTATCCTAGTCTTCAGGCGCTATAGCCACCTAATTGTAATCGTAGTACTCGTCAAGGAAATAGTAGTGACTCTTCCCAGCTAGCCTCTCTATAATATGATCAATAAAAGGGAATGTGAAATGATCCTTCTTGGAGGCCTGGTTCAATCATTTGTAGTCCACACAGACCCTCTGAGAAGTGGGTACCTTGGTAGCTATCTCCTCTCCAGACCCACTCACAACTATAGTGATACCCATCATCTTAGGCACCACATGTAATTGACTTACCCACTTGGAGTAGGAGATGACATAGATAAAATTGGCGCTCCACCATTTCGATATTTCCTTCATGACCACCTCTCGAAGATTCGGGTTCAACCGTCACTAGAACTCACGCGATGGCTTGGCGTCCTCCTCAAGATAGATATGGTGGGGGCACAGGCCTGAACTTATCCCTTGGGGATCAGCTACACTCCATCCTATTTCTTTGCGATTCTTCTCAAGAACCTCCATCAATCGAGATTCTTGCTCTCCGGTCAAATCTATTGAGATAATGACTAGGTACATCTCATGCTCACCCACAAGGAATCTATATTTCAACGACTGCGGCAAAGGCTTCAGTTCAAGACAACTGGGAGCTGGAAAATATGGCCTCCAAAAGGTCTGAGTGAATGCAACCAAATATGAAAAAGAGAATTCTCACTGCTCATGCAAAACTGGGGAAGATGGCCATGCTGGTGTATCTGTACTCGGTGCTGGCACAGTCTCCACCCTAGCTGCCGGATCTGTGGAAATCAGACAAGGTAATATATCATCAAACTCTACCCAGACTATGTATGAATATGAGGGATCTGAATCAGAATTACAAGATATATACTTTGCCTTGCTATTGCAAACACGATCGTCAGCCTCAAAAGTTTCCTCTACTAAGAGTGTGCTCTCCGAACTCTCCTCTACGGGAAGCTGTAAATCTGTGGCATCTGAAGGTGAGAGAAGGGCTCGTGAAACAGGATATGACCAAACAGATTCATCATCAGTGGTCACAAAGTCGCACTCTTGGTAGACGTCTCGCCCTGCCTCCATCGTCTGCTCTGAATCGCAGAACTACTCTGAGCATGTTGAGTCTTGCGCACTAGTCTCATCGATCATCTCTATTTGTATACTCTCACCCTCGATGCGAAAGTACACCTTCCCGCTATCATGGTCAGACACCGCCTTGGCTGTGATCAAGAATGGACGCCCTAAAATGATAGGTGTATAGGTCACAAATTCAGGGATCTCCATGTCCAACACAACGAAGTCCACATAGAATTTCATGCCCTGAATTGTGATGACCACGTACTTCAATAACCCCTTCGGCCTCTTGACAGATCGATCAACAAACTGAAGGACTACTTTGCTCTTTCGAAGAGGGCCAAACTCGAATCGGTTGAGTAAGGTTTCTGGAAGGATATTTATGGAGGAGAAGCTGTCTAATAGAGTACGGTCGAGTCTATGCTCATTGATGTGGCATTTGACATACATAGCTCCTGCATCTGGCCTCTTGGCTGGCAGACAGTTCTGGATGGTGAAGCAGGTGGCACGGGCCAGCACATGGATTTCTGCCTGATGGTTCCTCTTCTTCCTACAAATAATGGTCTTCTCTCTCAAGTTCCACTAGAAGAGAGGGATGTTCTCAAGTGTCTCCTAAAGAGTCAGCTGGATATGGAATCTATCAACTTTCTGCTTGCTGCACTCTAACTGTTGATCTTTTTTTGGATTTTCCTTTTTATTCTCCTTTGCCATGCGGAGTGCTTGAGGGAAGGGGATGGTTGGGTCCTCCTCAGATAGAGGGTTAGGAACATGTTTCTGCTGCTAAGAGGGAATGGAATCCATACAAGTATAATCAATCATCACATTTGGACTCAAAGATGAAGAAACCTTTCCTTTATTAATTTTTTTGTTCTTTTTCAAATAGTCATGAGAAACAAAAGCTGGAAGTAACACAACAGGAATAGAAATGGTGGCATCAGTACAACCCACGACATCTGTCTTAACGGCATCAACACCATGCTCTGGCTCAGCATCATGAAATGTGGTGGCATCAGTTCCACTAGTTGGATATGGAGAATCGACAGCCTCAATACCGTCGGCTGGATCAACATCCTTGGTGGCTTTAGCACCACCGTCATCATCATCATGCGCGGCATCAACACCGCTATCCACATCATCTGGCACTCCTGGCTCATCGTGGTGTCATCGTTCAGATGAGACACCGCTGGCTGGCATCCTACCACTCCTAAGTGTAACAAAGTCAACATCAAATGTATATGAAGCAATGTCACCCAACAAAGCACTAGTAGTGGTAGTCTATGTGAACTGTTCCTGCTCAGATTTTCTCTTGAGGTTATTCGGATTGGGTTCAATATGAGCGGGTTTTGTAGCCTTACCCTTAATGACCTCCCTGATCTCATGGCGAAACTCTTCTATCTCCTCCCTAATGGATGCCTGCTGGTCTGAGAGTAGGCGGTCTAGATCATCAAGTGATGGGTTCTTATAGGATGGCCCATGAGAAAGATGGGTTGCCTCACTGGAAATGAGGTTGTTGCTGCTGGAACTGGTAGGGGGAGGATGAGAATACTACTATTGAGGCTACTGCTGGTGCTGCCTCCACTGTTGTCCATGCTGGTAGGGACGAGGACCCGACTGAAAGTGTTGCTGCTATGGCTGGTAGGAGCACTGAGGCTGCTGCTGAGGCTGGTTGGACTGCCTACCCTAAGCTGGAGGCTGCTACTAGGATGAGGTGCCTCTGGTAGACCACCTGAATCTGGGATGATCTCTGTGGATCCCGGGATGCTTCCGGTCATACCAAATCTCGTTGACTTCCATCAACGACTCCTACTCATATGGGGACGGGGGAAGAACTGCTAGTGGTTGATCCTGTTGGTACACCACCATATGATTGTACTGAGATGGTGGTGGCTGACAATACTGGTGTTGCAGTGGAGGGACCGGCTCCGCCTGAATGTGATGAACCTAACGGTACTAGACAGAATGTTGGGATGAACTGCTGCTGCTAGGATTAGCCTGTGATCTGAGACGGAGCTGAGAAGCCGTCTGTTCCTCCTGGAGACACATGATCTGGGTCTTCAAGTCACTCAGGGTCTGTGCCAACTGATATATCTGAGACAAGCCCTGATAATGCTTCTTCTCGATAATCTCTATGTAGTCCAGCTTCTCGTTGATAACTCACATGTCAGCGATCGACGACTCTACCTGTGCTGTGGCTGTTGAGGAAGTGGATGAACCTGCATCAACTCGTGCTATCCTCTGATAGGTCACGACATGGGGTGAGGGCTTCCCCTGAGTGTAGAGCTGGGTCTGGGACAACACTGTATAATTCTCAGCCATCTCCTCATAAATGGCATAGACCTGGTCTTCGTCCTTGGCAAAATAGGAACCCCACAAGAAGCATTCACTAGCCCCTACAGCTCCGGTGTTAGCCCACAAAAGAAACTCTGTACCAGGTTGGGCTTGGATATGTCATGATGTGGACACCGGTCGATGAGCTCACAGAAATGATCCCATGCCTCACGGAATTGCTCCTTGGGGATCATGGAGAAATTGTTGATCAGAGCTCGCGCTGCATTCATCCGACCGAGTGGATATTACTAGTTTAAGTACTCGGTCCGGAGCTGCTCCCACGAAGTCACATATCTCCCTAAGTGCTTCAGCCAATAGGCTACTCTGTCAACCAAGGAGAATGGAAAAACCATCATCTTGATGGTGTCCCCATCAACGTTTCTGTCGTAGACAATGCTGCAAATCATCTCGAACTCCTGTAGGTGTAGATGCGGCTCCTCAGTGGCAAGCCCATGGAACTTGGGCAAGAGCTGGATGGTCTGGGGAGGGAGCTTGAAGTCTCCAAGAGTCACCGGAAGCTGGATCCAATGGTGTGTAAGGGTTGCACCAGGGTTGTGCATTCCCTCATCGAGGTGGCTAGTCTGACTGGCTCCTGCGGCTCCTTTGGATGTCCTCCATATGCTCCTCCATGCTTTGGAATCTCTCCACTGCCTGCTCTCTGGTGCCTTTCTCTATCGGCTCGCATCTGAGTCAGTTCCCATCATACCTCTGCCATGAAGGCTCCCTGGTCTCTAATCTATCTCTGCATCGTCTCCAAGGAGGCTAGAAGTGTATTGTTGATGGCGCCCTGATCTAAAACATACGTCGAACCCTTGGGCTGTCCATCAGTGCGCTCCTCACTACTGGCCATCTCTTGGGTCTCTTAAAAGGCAAAAGACCCCAACTCAGGTGTCGTCAAATGAACAAATATCTGTGTTGGTCTCTACTCGGGCACCTCGAGGCAGGAAGAAGGGTGATCGACGGGAAATAAGGCATAATCGAACTTGGGTTCAGAGAGTTGGTCCAAACTCTCCAGAACCTACCTAGATGAGAGAGTCGAAGTGCTCGAGAGCGGTGCTGCCAGGGGCAGCATAAAGGACATCTGACCCATCATCTTGATGTGGCAAAAGATACGGATGGGATCTGGAAACAAACAAGATCAGTAGTCAAACCCCAATTTCACGTACGTAACACGGAGCTGATGACCATGAAGGTTCGGTTGTTTGTCTTGATAATTTTATTTAGGTGATCATTCAGTCTTGCAGAGCGATTAAGCGAGTTGTTGGGAACCTGATGCTCCTGAGAGACTGGCCCAATCCCAAAACTAGAACTTTCCCAACCAGTTCAAGTTGCGGACCATAAACTAAGCAACTCTAAATGATATAACTATTCTCAGCTCCTCCTCTGATCCTCCTCTGGTACTAGTATCCTCCAAAGCATCCTCGGGTGGTTCCTCGCAGGAAAATTGAAACAGAGAAAGCGTCAGAAAATAACTATAACAACATAAAAATAAACAAAAGTCTGAAAAAGAAACTACTAAGTTGTGCTCCCTTGCAACGATGCCATTCCCATTCTGATGAGTGAGGGGACGACTAGGGTTAAGTCTCACAAAATAATCACGAGTCATTGTGACCCCAATCAGCCACTCAGACTCAACAAGAAAAAAATCAAGACAACATCAATAAATGAATCAAGGCACAAAATCCAATGTTAGCAGTCTCTGCTATTTATTTAACATGGTATAGCGACTAGGGTCGAACACAAGGAGCACGAAAATGTATGGAGTAGTTGAAAGATCAGATAAAAAGCACATTTTTTAGTTTTTAATTTTGCAATTTTAATATTTTCAGAAATGCGAAAACAAACATAACAAATAAAAAGATCAAGGTACAAGCTTGCCTCGATAATTTTTATTAAGACTAAAAATGCTAAAAAACATAAAACAAAAATATTTTTATGTTTTTCTAATATTCAGACGTTTTTGGTGATTTTAAGGGGGGGTCCAATTTTTATATAATTTTATAAAAACCAAGCAAGAGCAAAAATGGAAAATAATTTATAGCCTGGACTAAAAGGCAAGTTTAAAATATAATAAATGCCATAATATCCTGGTTGATATTTTTATGAAGAAGTAAATAAAAATGACTAACTACAAAAATTGAGATTATATTTTTTTATTTTTTTAGAATTTTCAATGATTTTTATAAGTTTTTAGATTTTTATGGTTTTTATAAGAGATAATACAACAAAAATTGTACTGAAATCAAAACATACAAGAACAAGCATACAAGGTTTTTTTGTAATTTTTTAAAGTAATTTTTATATTTTTTGTATTTTATAAAACAAACAAAACAATTTTTAGGGTTATTTATTTTTAGAAAATACTAAATAAAACTTAATCAATTCACAAAAAATATCATAAATATTACATTTTAGTAGGAGCTAATTGTAATTTTTATGGGATTTTCGGTGTCAATAAGGTATTTATCTGACCAAAAACAACACGCATAGAACATAGAGGCCTAATTGCAATTATGCTAAAGTTTCCAGACCTATCAATAACATGTATTAAAAGCTTTGGCCAATACCGCAATTTGTCCAATTAAAAATGCACATGCTGAATAATCACACGTACAAGGGAATAACTGCAAATATCCGAAAACATCTATTCAAAATATAACAGTAATAAAAACAAGGGTATATCATGCAACTACACCAGCTATGTACGTGAGACAACACTTGAGTCAGTCAAACAAGACTAAAGTGCAAATATAGAAAATAGCAAGGGTCCATTTGCAAATGTTTTAAACTATAACTTTATTTATAGAACTATCTAGTAAAGCATTAAAGCACGGGATAGATAATGCAAAATACCCCTGCAGGGCGTGTGTAGGGCGCGTGAGGATGCGTGGCGGTTCAGAAGGTGGTGCAGACAAATGATTCAGATAGCTGGCGCCCTCAAATCTGATGCCCCAGAGAAGATCCCCTACATGCGGTCAGATACACTAGGGGGTGTCATATCCGAGGGTAGAAAAGCTACAATTGTTGGTGGATGGATGACGTCTGGGGCGAGGGGGACCATCCAACGGTTGAGAAGGATGCTGGAAGAACACCTTCCTGCCGGACTTCGATCGAGCAACGGAGGAGATCCACTGGCCCGATTGAAGAGTGAGGAGGTCCACCAGCTTCGTGGAGTCGCGACACATCGGGCTGGGGGATCTGATGGAACTGGCAAGATCGGATGGTTGTGGCAATGGTTGGCCACCTAGGGTTCTCTGCATGAGCTATTAGGAGCTCAGAAGTGGTTCCTTGCACGTGAAATGACCAGCAAAGGGGAGAACGACTCGGGGGATGTGCTCCGATTGGGTTATTGATTGATAAAAGGGGAGAAGCATGGGGGAATGGAGGTCAATCTCCGATGAAGATGGTAGGATGAGATCTAAGCCTTAATCTCTACCTAATGGTCGAGCCTAAGGATGATCAGGCTATGGTGTGAGATGGAGGGCGACGTGTAGGATCGATCAGAATGGATGGATGCCGTTAACGGGTCTCCGACTAGCTGGTCAGAGCAAGTGAATGTATGGTGGTGCTAGATGGAATGAATCTAATGGACATATGAAATGCAGATGCAAACGTGGATACGTAAAGGTTGGAACGAGTTCCTGAGCTCTAGGCGAAGGTGGTCATCGGGATGATGCCCTCAACCACGTTGCGGCGGACGGGGAGGATGCTCGTAGTGGATCTCCAGCCATGAAAGGTGAACTGCATCCTATCTCCACCAAACTCCAATCCAAGTATGCTCTCCGGTAGCTGTCAATCAACCACAGGTGTCTAGGGGTGGAAGAAGGAGCGAGGCACGAGCTACCGCACCCGGTGGCAGAATCAAAGTTTTTATAACCAACTCGAGGGTCCATAAAGATCGAAATAGCATGCGAAACCATAGTGAGATTCAGATCAATCGAAGGATCCACGAGAATGCCGGATATGCAAGGAATTTAGGGTCTAGTCTCGAGGCATGAGGAGTTTGGAATCGAGCGAGAAAAATCAGAGAAGATGCTCCGGCGACGTAGAATTGACTCGACCCGAGCTTGGGGAGGTGTTGACCGAGGTCAACAGACCCTCAATGACCAATCAGAAAATTCCATAATGCAAAATATTTACAAAATCAATAAAAAATAATAAATGGAGTCAAAAAAAAGTGTATAAAATAAAAATTATTTATTAATTTAAAAACTATTTTTCTGTGATAATTATTTTTATGAGAATTAAATTATTTTATATGCACTATATAGTATTGTATGCAGGTATAATATACCTATGTATTTTGTTCAATTATTTTTATTTTTTTATTTTAACACAAATACCCTAATTTTATATTTTATTTATTTTCAACATGTTTTTAGGGGTACAATAATAATTTTTATTTTATTTTTTAATTTATTTATAGGTATAGAATAAATAGGCGTGATATATATATATATACACATTTATTTTGTACAAGTGAGAAAGGATTTTTTTTCTTTTACTTATTTTTTTAAATTTTGTTTTATTTTTAGGACTATATAGAAGGAGGTAAAAATAATATTTTACTTTTATTTTATTAAAAATAATTATTTACATTTATAAGTAATCTGTACAACATAGAGTAGGCGCTATCTCTCTCTACTTATTTTCTTTGGCGATCAGGTCAAGGCTTGACCTTCTCTTGGGGTTCGGGTCACTCTGTATTTATTCTAAATACCTCCGTTTTTCTTTCCCTTTATTCTTTTAATTTTCCACAAATACATGCTAATTATACAATGTTAATACATGCATGTTAAGTGCTAAATTATTGTATTTACACCTATTTACATGATTCTTTGCCAAGACAAATAGCTAAAATTAAAGAATAAAGAGTGAGAATAAGGGAATCATCACTACTCCACTCGCCTGAGCCGTCATATCTTTAGCATCAAAACTGTCCGTGCCAGCCTCCATGAGATCCTACCATGAGTCTCCCTACAAAGTGTATATTTCACTCATACCCTCACCCTTTATCTTATTTCACTTTAGTTCATTAATTGTAATAAATTAGTTAAAAATAATTTACAGTTTGGCGCTTGTGTTTTGTTTATTTGCATTTTAGCCCAGATGAGTTGAGTTCACGTGCGTACACACGTGCTTTTGGGGTCATTTACATGATTTCTCCTAAACTATTTTATGGTTATTGAATGAACTGAAGTTTTGGTTATTTGCATTTATACCCCTGTGAGCACTACATCACTATAGCGCATATTTTACCTAAACATTTTGCACTACATCCCTTGTACATTAATTATTTGTTATCTAGTGGTCCCTAAGATTTAAAATAAAAGTATAAAGGTCCCTATTGCACTATTTTTAAGTATTATATTTTACTATTCATAAAAAAAATGGATTTTGGCCTTAAAATCTATATAAAATTGCTCTATACCTCCTGCTAACTTATTATTTGAGTGATAATTTTTGTGTGCCATTTTATTTGCATTTATATAATTAAAATTTCAAAAATAATAGAAAAAGTACCTATTGGCCTTAAAAAGTCTATAAAATTTTGAAAAAGAATTCAAAAATTTCAAAATTATTGCAGTTATCTTTTATCCTATTGTAGCTCCTATATAAATTTTGCTTAAAAATACCCCTTAAAAACCTAAAAAGTTGCAAAAGACTCAAAAAATTATAAAAGTCATATAAAATCAAAAAAATTCCGAAAATTGCTTTTTAAGTTCCTATTTGTAGATATTCTTCTATAGTATTTAATAAAAAACATTTCCAGAGGTTTTGATCATTTCTTATATTTTTAAATCGAAAAATTCTTCTAATTGTGAACTTTTTTCCTGTTTTTCCTTTTTTTGATTTTAAAAAAATCACAAAAAAATTGATAACTCCCTAAAAATCTTTATAAAAAGTATAAATTATATAAAAACTAATGTTTTTTTTACTTTATGTTTATGACCATTTTTGACTTATTTAAAAATACAAAACATGTTTCTTGTGTATAATTTCACCTTTGTCATTGTTTACTTTATTTTGAAAATTAAAAATTCGCAAAACTAAAACCATAAAAAATAGAATAAAAATCTTTCGATTTTATAAATCACCTACATAGCTATTAATTGTGCTCCTTGAGTTCGACCCAGGTCGCTATACCAGGTTAATAGAAGTAGTGAAGCCACTTGTGCTTAATTTGCTTGATGGCTTAGTGTTTAATATATTTTCGCGTATATAGATTTGATTAATTTGGAACAACAACACTCGATTAATTATTTCCATCGAAGTTAGCAGGATTCTCTGCCAACAGTCCACAATGAATGATTTTGGAGAGAATTAATTTAGTTAATTAAGACCATTTTGTCATGTTGTAATTAATTTGTAACTTAATTGCCTATTTACAGTGGTTCTCTATTGAGATCTCATGTGTGTAACTAAGGCCTTTATTATTCTATGTGATGGTTGTGTCGAGAGTGGTTCTCGACTTGAGTGAAGTTTTAAATCAAAGCATTACACCAAATTAGACATATCGTAGGTCATCTTTGCTTGATCTATTTTGTAATTTAGGATACACCACAATTTCATAAGATTCACAATTGCAAAAATCGTAGGAGATTCATAAACACACTTAGCATACATTCTACTAAGTCAAAATAAATTGATTTCTTCACTGCTAGTAGAACTTGTGCTAGGTTTGATTTTTTGACTTGCATCATATAGATATATTTTTAAATTAAGTCTATGCATCCACATGTAGAGTGATGGGAAGCGTTGTAAGTATTTCTAAACGGCTACATGCATCGTTGATTTTCGATTGTGTTCTATTTTTTGCTTACTCCGTTAGTTTTTATCAACATAAGGAAAAAGGGATCGTACATTAGGCGATGCTTGTGGTCACATAATTCAAAGTGATAATCTAATCTCTTAAAATTAGGACCGAATTAATGCAAGTTGACCTAATTCAACTTGGAATAAAAGCAACCTTGTATTACAGGAAGTAAAACACTCATTGATTGCAAGCACGTACCTCCAGACATAGTGGGTGAGGATGTACCCTCTAAGGAATATAGCCAAAATTCCTTGGACTTGTACCCTAAGCGATTAGACCCACTTTTATGGTTCTATTATCACTACAAGAACTAGCCTCTGACCACTAGAAGAAGTAGTCTTGTTCCTATTGGTGTGTTCCGTCGGCTTGAACTTGAACTACCTTAAGGGACTACACCTATGAAATTGCATAAGATTATTTTGAATCACTAAACTAAAACTGACAAGATAATAAGGCCATCATCCTCGGCTTCAGTGTTGAGTTGGTGAATCAATTCAAAGGGGTTTGTATTGATTTTTTGTGTGAGTAACTCTACAGATTAACATGCCCAATATTACTAGAATCTTTTTATATCGAGCGTGCTCAATTTATGTATCTCGTGATATTTGAATATGGATAATTGGTCAAATATTTGCTCGGACTTTGCTAGCTTGTCGTTGAACCGTCCAAATATCATGTCTTCATAGGTCCAGCTCCATTCCTCATCTTTAACTAGACCATCCCAATTTATAGATGTCCTTTGTTTTGAACCAGAATATAATGATTAACTTGGGGGTGGCTACATGACAACCAACCCTTTTGCCTCGTTACTCACTAAGGAAGATTATTACCTTGGTGAGGTCGATTTGATTTCATTATCTTCATCTAGATATCATTCCAATCCTTTGTTTGATGAAGGTGACAAAGATACAATTAAGATGCCTCCAAAGAAACAGAATAGGGAGGAAGAATAACGAGAAGACCCAATGTATGCAGTACTTGATAGGCTAGTAGAATCCAAACAGAACCAAGCACTTATGAGAGCACAACTTGGCTAGTTACAATTGAGTAGAGATTCACCTATGAAGCTGGCATACAAGCTTGGGCAGTTTCAGATCGTCAATTGGTTGAGCCCAGCCGAGCCAGAAGTAGAATATGAGTTGAAGTTGTAGCTTCTTAGCCTGTTGCCTCATTTTCATTGGAATGAACATGAAGAGCCATATGCATTCCATAGGGACTTTGAGTTGGTCTGTACTAACCTTAGGCTTCCTAGGGTTAGCAAAGATTACATTAGGCTCAAAGCTCTTCCTTTTGTCAAAAAAATAAGGGTGATTATTAGATGACGAACCTGGGGGTAGTTATAACTCTATTTTTGAAACTCAAGGACCTCTTCTTGAAGAAGTTCGACCCTTTGAGCAGAACTAACTTGATGCATTCACGCATCACGAGTTTATTCCAACTTCCCAATGAAGCCTTCTGTAATACATGGGAGAGATTCAATGATACCTTACATAAGTGTCCATGTCATGGATTAGAGCCTACCATCCTAGTTCAGTCTGTTTATTGCGGTCTACACCCTGAGATACAAGATTTGGTTAGTGTTGTTTGTGGAGGATGCTATACTTCACGAGGTGTGGAGACCTTCTGGATGGTGTTCGAGCGGATGGCTGATACGAGTAAAGCATAGAACACGAGTAGAGCTAAGTTAAAAACCTCCATTCCATTCCTATCCAATGGGGGAGTGAAGGCTACAATGGATCCTTTTGATATGAGCATCATAGCATATAATCTAACATAAGTTGAGAGGATCGATAGGCGGATGGATGAGTTGAAGAACTACTTATCAAAACTGCCTAAGTAGGATGATGGATCTTTCTGAGAGGGTATCCAAGATGAGGGTACCTACCATGACTGCATTTATGACTCCCGTTTACCTTGTACATCATATTCATGATCGTCAAATGTTAGGGCCACCCCAGTCATGGGTAGAGGTCCAACCTCTAACCCATCATTGCCAGCATCAACCACCTTCTATAGATATAGTTACTGAGGAGACTTCCCAGGTGTGGGAGGTAAATGGTGTATGGTACACTGATGAATCCACATTTCATCATCTTTATTCTATCATTTTGGCCTCAAACCCGTATATAGCATTAAATCCGTCAACTTAGCATTCATGCATGTGCATCCAAATAGTGTATAAAAGCCTGTAATTAAAGCCAAAATTATAGAATAAATAAAAGAAAAGAAAAAGAATAAAATATTGTAAATATTTTATGACCCGAAACCCCGAGACCTAGGCATCTTGATGAATAGGTCGACAAGGAATAAAGTAGGGGGAGATAAGGGCCAAAATACCAATAAAAATACCTATACTTGTCATTCATTCTTTATTCATTTTGGGACCTATTTTTGGTACCACATTTTATACCTCAAATAAAGAAACCTTGTACATGAAAGTTGTAGATAATTAAATAAAGAAAAATACAAAATTGATTTCACTGAAAAATGATATACAGATAAAATGTATATAAAACACATCAATAAAATAAAATAAAAATATATTTATGTGTATAAAAGTATTCTATGATTTTATAAAATACTAAATAAAAATAATAAAACTAAAATACACAAAATAAAAATAAAAGAATAAAATATATAGATATTATACCTATAAGTAAAAGTAAACTTGTAAAAATATAGCCCATAAAAATAATTAAAAATCAGAATAAAATACTACATAAATTAATAAATATTTTTTATTTTATAACCAAAATTTAATTCGTTCTTTTTCTATTTTTAATTGAATTTTTAACTCTTTTTTAGGACCTTTTTCTGGGTTGGTCCACGTGGACCAACCAGGGGGCAGTCTCAGTTGACCTCGGTCAATTGTCTGCCCTAGGTCCTGTAGCCCGTGTCAGACCCATGTTTGACCCCTCTTTCTCAATTTTTTCGAGGCCTATTCTTGCATCATCTCGTGATAGTTTTTTCTTGGCTTTTGATCCTCGATCAATGGGCATGCTCGCCCTGATGAAACCTCGGTCGAAGGACCGCTGTGCCCATCACTATGCCTCGTTCTTCCTCTACAGACCATCAACCCCATAAATCCCATCTCCGATTTCCTTTTGAATTTTGAACCACATTCCATACAGATCTTCCTCCCTTTGGCCACACTCAAGCTACCTGGAGGTGACAGCTCCAAGTTCCTTGCTTCAAGGTGGCGGATAGTCAACCGATCTGGGCGCGTTCCTCACATCCGACGAGCCTCGCCGTTGAGGTTTCTCAACCTCGGGTCCGACCCCTTAAGGTATCCACTTCCTTCTTTTTCTTGCTCCTTTTATTCTCTGTCGTCGTAGGAATCGTTAGCACTCTTAATCACCCCATCTCATCGATCAAATCACAACATCTTAGTTCTCGCCGGAGTGCCCCTCCGGCCGCGACCGTCACGTTACCTCCATCGTTCGCCCACCACCGTGGGGCCAAGGCAATTTGCCCTCGGCCCTTTCACGTCATTTCCCTGCAGGTCTTGAGCCAAATCGCACACCTGGGAGCCTTTTTGGACTCGTCGGAGACACCTGGAGGTCTCGAGCTCCGCCATCGTCGTAGGCGAGAACCAGCACCTCTGCGGCCATTTTGAAGCTCCCCGCACCTGGAGATCGCCTGCAGGAAGTGATCTGGGCCATTTTGAGGTCTGATCGCCAACGAAGGAGGACGGGGGAGGTCGCGGAAGTTCGTCGTCGCTGGCCTTCTTCTGCGTTCTTCCTCCAGACCTTGCAGCCGTCCGATCAAGCGAGCTCCCCAGATCAATCACAAACCGTCCGATCGCCTTATCACCCATCCGTCAGATCCTAGGCTGGGATCTAATCCTGGCCCTCCATTCGCTAAGCATCATCGGAGGCCCTCGCTTCGACACATGGATAAGTGGATCCATCCGCGCCGTCCATCAACGCCTTTGCGAGGGAATTTTGCAAGTATACCCTCGCGACTTTTGTAATTTTCTTTTAGTCCTAAAACTTCCACTAGTAGTTTAAAAACTTTTGTAAAATTTATATTTTGGCCCTCGAACTTTCCATATTTGCGTTGAGGTCCTTGGCCACGTCACCTCACGTGACCTGTTCACGTGAGGTGCAGGCATTTTGCAGGGCAACCCCTTGGACATTTTGTATTTCGTTACAGTCCTGGGAATTAAGTATTAAGTTTTAAATTGTTGGGACAATTGCATGTAAGCCCTCGGGTATTTTTGAAATTACATTTGGGTCCTTACCAAGCGCGTGCAAGTCACGCGCCCTGGGGGACATTTTGCAAGGATACCCCCGCGGTTTTTGTTATTTGTGATTGGTCTAGGAAAGTTGTATTTCAGAGTATTATTTAGTGGAAAAATTGCATGTATGCTCCTGGATGTTTTACTATTTGCGTATATACCCCCGCCAGCCTTGATACTTTTGCTTGCTTGATCCATTTATTTAAGGCATCATTTTAAATCGAAAAATTCTCAAAAATTCAAGTTAAGCTCCTGTTTACTTGCACTTTCACGCTTTTTTTTAGTTTTTCATTTTATTGCATTTTCATATTTATTAAAAATCATAAACGTGCCATTTCAGTACTGTCTAGCTTAGAAAATACCAAAAAAATATTAAAATACTCGAAAAATTCTAAAAACATTACCTTCTGTCTATGTTAACCTATTTTAGTGTCGGTCCAAAAATCACTAAAATATGCAAAAAAAACCTTAAAAATCAGAAAATACCTAAAAACTTCAAAAAAATCAAAAAAAATCTACAAAAATCTAAAAAATCCAAACTCAGGTCCGTAGGTTCTATATTTTATTCTCTTTGTTTTAAAACTAATTTTGGAAAATTTTGAGATCATCAGATATTTTTCCTTCCCATTTTTGTCTCTGCCAGTTTGTTAATTCACTATTTTCTTTATTTCAGTTTTTAAAAATACCAAAAACATTTTGAAAAATACCCAAAAATCACAAAAACAGTAAAAAATCATAAAAATACCAAAAAGATTTTATTTCTGAATTTTTGAGCATTTTTTCATATTTTTATAAATATTCTATCCTCTCTTTTATTATATAGCTTATTAATTCCAATATTGAAAAAGAAAAAAAATATAAAAATATAAAAATATAAAAATCGAAAAATTTAAAATCAAATTATAAAATTAAAAATTAAAAAAAATAAATTAAAAACCCACAAAAATATTTGCTTTAACATTAGTGTAGATAACACATCACATACACACACACACACAACTGTTTGATCTACCTTGTTTTGCTCCCTGTGTTCGAACTCTCTGCATACTTGCTCTATGCACCATTTATGTAGAGTTAAAAATAAATTTTAACTTCACATTTATTTCTTATTGCTTGATCTATAGTGTAGGTTAATTGTTGATTAAATCCAGATTTTGAGCTTTGACTGTGTTCCCGGCTTGTGTGGAATACAAGACCGTTCGATTTTTGGGTTTATCATACACCAATGACCCTACCAGGCAGGGGAGCTCTAGGGACCGTTTCTGCTACCAGCATCCCTAGACCTTGTACAACACATCACTTACTCCTACACCTCTTCCATCAAAGCAGAGCTCTGGAGCCATTCCTTACCAGACACTGAGGAAGCAACAACAATAGTACATACGTCAACATGCGTAATAGTCAGGCCAGCAGGGCCCACATGTTCAACATCATGGCCAGCAGCAACAGTCCTATGGGTATCAAGGTCAATCTTCATGTTTGTTTTCCTTCTTCTTCACAGCAGCAACATTCATCCTCATGCCCCATTGATTTTAAGAGACAGATTCTAAAGGAGTTGCATTTCTATATGAACATGGTACATGATTTGTGGGTTGATCTCAACCGTCTTTCATGTCTACATGATGAATGCACTGCACCTACTATATCTATTCCTGCCCAGGTTTAGGCTAAACAAATAGCCTGAACAAACCTCAACAAGAGCAACAGTTTGATCACGTATACTACTCAGATTTCCACAAATCTCAGCACGTGATCTTTCTGTTTGATTGTGTTAATCACATATCTCTCAGGAGCGGACAGATCATGGTCGTACATGATCGAGAAGGGTACACGGAGAGGACCGACTCTGAGGATCAACATGAGGAGACTTCAAATGATGATGACATTAGGCATCTTCACAGAGAGGATCACTAGTGAACAGAGACTTCCAGGAGGAGATTGATGAGGAGTATGAGAGTAGCACAACACGCATCAGATTCAGAGTCTATGAAAGACCTTGTACCTTCGGTTAAGGAGAATTCACATTCAACATGCATTCCCCAACTTGTAGTAGATTATTCAGTTGTTATTCCAATTGTAAAAGATTTAATAGTGAAAAACTTAGTAGGAATAATAAAGTGCATGTTTCTGTTTATAATTCTGAGTCTTCCCATCCTTCTTCAGCTATCTATTTCCCTCATGCTCTTATGACAAGAAATCACATCATCAATAAGATTCAAAAAGATGATCTAACATGATTTTTTAGATATAACATTGTGGTTAAGAAGTCATTTGATGAGTATGAGGCTGATCATCCTGCATTTCAGAAATACTTGAAGGTGAGATGCACACCTAGTAGAGTTAGTAAGAAGAAACCGAATAGTTATATCAAGACACATGCTCTCTCCGTTGCCACTACCTTTTGTCTTAAGAACCAAAAGTTCTTATAGAAGAAGAGAGATTTAGGTGCACGTTATGTGGTGAGTCATATCGATGACATAACATTTGCACACACACTCATTGATAATGGCTCTTCGATCAAGTTGCTACCCTTTGTCTTATATGAGAAGCTGAAGTTGGGACCTTTACGCAAATCTAAAGCTTTACTTCAGTTTGTAGATAAATCGATGAAAACAGATAAGGGTGAGATCAAGAATGTCATTGTCTCGATTGAGGGAAAAGAATATAGGGTAGAATTCATTGTCCTTGACATGTACATCCCGAATCATTGGAGAGATTCACAGATTATCCATAGGAGGACCTTCCTTAGGACTGTTGGAGATTCATTCTATTATCATATAGGGAAGACAAAGTTCCGTTCTCTAGGTGGAGAAGTGATACTATACATGAAGAAGATGAAATGGCAACGACATGATTCAGAGTCTAGCACATATTTCTCTTTATGTTCAGAGGCAGACTACAATGTAGTTAGCACCGTTGGGATTTGGAATTAGAACCCGACAATATAGAGTGAGACCCTCTCATATGGAGAGGATAGTGTATGCAGAGCAAATGTTGAGACATTGCCAGAGTTCTTGAGTTCTTCATCTTCCTATTCCCTTGGTGACTTAGAAATTCCTTTGGACTTGTTAGTTCCTTCTTCTTTGGAACAATCAAGGGAATTGGATGATTAATCAGACGTGGCATTGGCCAAACTACCGTATTTCTTTAGCGATCCGACTCCTTATTCTTTACTTCAGTCGGTGAACAACATTACATATGATTTATCTCCACTATGCAGCACATATCAAGATTTGATTGAAGTCCACCCTGATGTATCTAATGATTCTTCATTGCTAGAATTGAAGCCACTACCTCCTACACCTGAGTATTCCTTTCTTGTGGGACCACAAAATAAGTTTACTATCATTATTAGCTCTAGGTTGACTATAGAGCAGAAGTCTAGGTTGTTAGAAGTATTAGAAAAAAACCACAAGGCTATAGGATGGATGGTGTCAGATCTCGTGGGTATAAAGCCCGCACTCTGTTTACACCATATTTGTGTTGAGGATAATGCTAGACCTTCCCATGAGTCCTAGAAAAGACTTAATCCAAATCTACTAGGTGTAGTTAAGAAAGAGATTGAGAAGTGGTGTGGAGCGGATTTTATTTACCCAATATCAGACTCCAAATCGGTGCCCCTTACATGTTGTCACAGACAAGTTTGGAATTCATATGGTCACCAATGAGGAGGGAGTTGATTGTGACACGACTACCCACGTCGTGGCACGTCTTTGTCGATTACAGGCGCCTGAATGTTGTGACCAAGAAAGATCATTTTCCCCTACCATTTATTGATCAGATTTTAGAGAGATTAGCAGGGAAGGAGTTCTTCTATTTTCTTGATGGATACTCATGCTATAATCAAGTAGCCATTGCCCCTAAGGACCAATAAAAGGCCACTTATACATGTCCTTTCGACATAAACGCATTCAGGTGTATGGCTTTTGGGCTATGCAATGCCCCATGTACTTTTCAACAGTGCATGATTGTTGTATTTGCCGAGATGGTAGGGGATTTCCTGGAGGTCTTCATGAATGACTTCTTGGTCCATGGTTATTCATTTGATTCTTGTTTAGTGTATTTGGGCTGAATCCTTAAGAGATGTAGAGAGGTGAATCTGGTACTGTTATAGAAAAAAAGTCATTTTATGGTTAAGGAGGTTATCATGTTGGGGCATGTCATCTCCAAAAAGGGAATGGAGGTTGACCCTGCCAAGGTGGATGTGATCAAGAAACTTGATCCACCAGCCAACATCAAGTCAGCGAGGTCATTTTTGGGTCATGGATTTTATAGACGATTTATTCAAGATTTTTCTGAGATTGCCCAAATCCTGACTGAGATCTTAGGAAAGGACATCGAGTTCTATGTAGATCACAAGTATCTTGAGACATTTGAGGTTCTTAAAAAGAAGATTTGTGACTCGCTTATTCTGCAGGCTCGAGATTGGCCTCTTCCCTCTGAGATCATTTATGATTCTTCGGATTTTTCTACAGGAGTCGTATTGGGGCAGTGATGAGATTAAATTTTGTTCCTTATTCACTACGCAATCATGGTTTTGGACCCAACAGAGAGAAATTACACCATGACTAAGAAACAAATGCTTGTTGAGTACGGGCTTTAGAGAAGTTTAGATATGTGATTCTTGACTCAAAAGTTACAGTTTACACCAATCATTTAGCCATTAGGTATCTCATGGAAAAGAAGGATGCAGAGGCATGTCTTCTTAAGTGGATATTGTAACTCCAGTATTGATTTTGAAATTAAGGATAAACCTAGAGTCAAAAATGTAGTGGCTAATCATCTTTCGAGGATTGAGATGAAAGATTCCCCTCATTCTGAGCCTATTAGAGAAACCTTTCCAGATAAGTCAATTTGTTTTGTTGACTCACTCCCATGGTATGATCATTCAAGTAAATACCATTGGGATGATCCGCTCCTTTTCTTTGAGGGATCGGATTGTGTCTAGAGGAGGTATATTCCTCAAGAGGAATATTGGAGTGTCCTCACATATTATCATTCACTTGAGGTTGGAGGACACAATTCAGGAAAGAGAACCTCTCACAAGGTGTTACCGTGTGGTTTGTTTTGGCTGACCTTGTTTCAAGATGCCATTGATTTTTTGTATAGTCATGCTTTGTTTGTCAGAGGATGGGAGGGACAGTTGGTTCTAGAGATGAGATTCCCATGCAGTCTGCGATTTTTTGCGATGTTTTTTATGCTTGGGGCATAGATTTCATGGGTCCTTTCTATGATACCCAAGGTCTTGAGTACATATTGTTAGTGGTTGATTACTTGTAGAGATGGGTGAAGGCTATACCAACACGAGACGCAAACAATAGGACTGTCTGCAAGTCTTAAAGGATCATATTATTTCCCAGTTCGAGGCACCTGGAATTTTGATATCTTATGGAGGTAGCCACTTTCTGAATGGAATGCTCATATCTTCAGAAAAGGACTAGGGATTTGAGCATAGAGTAAATAGTCCCTACCACCCACAGTCGAAAAACATGGCAGAGGTTTCAAATAGGGAGGTGAAGATCATTATTCAAAAGTCAGTTTGTCCCGATAGGAAGAACTTGTCTCAATTGTTAGACCAAGTTTTGTGAGCTTATAGGACGACATACAAGACACCTCTTGACGCTTCACCTTTTAGGATGATTTACAGCAAGCCATGTAATTTGCCCATTGAATTAGTTCACAAATCTGAGTGGACAACCAAGAAGATAAACTTGTGCTGCCACTTAGGAAAGTTGTGTAGAGACCTTGACCTAAATGAGTTAGTGGAAATCCACAATCGAGCATATAAAAACAACATGACCTATAAGGACAAAGTTAAAAAATGGCATGATGCACTTATTAGATGTAAAAACTTTGTCCCTAGACAAAAGGTATGGTTGTTTAATGCAAAGTTAAAGATTTTCCACGGGAAACTTAAATAAAAGTGGATGGGTCATGGTAAAGGAAGTGCATGAGAATGGTAGTGTAGAGATTTCAGAACTTTCAGAGAATGCACCTTCCTTATTGGTTAACAGGCAATTGCATGAGCATTTTATACAATCCAAAGAAAGGTTAACTCCCATTGAGATGATTGACTTCATGCCGAGTGATTCATTTCAGATTTTTTAGGGAAGGCATGATCATCATGATAGATTCGCATCACAAGAATCAACATCATCAGATTCTTATTTTTCTAACTTCATTATTGTACATTTCTTTTGATTTTGATTCTTTTTCCTACCTACACTTAGGCTTTTCTCAGCGTAAGTATAGGGGGGAATCCTTCTCGGTTTCTTGTTGTTTATTCTTCGATCTCTTCTATCTCTTTACCTTTTTTCTTTACTTAGGTTTTTCAAAACCTAATTATATGAAGGATATGGGGAGATCCTCAAGCGCGTCACTAAATCGTGTTGATCGCATCGTATGCGATCGAGAGCAACTAGTCGTACTAGTTGCTCGATGCAACATAATTTAAAAAATTTTAAACCACATGATCCAATAACACTTCTTGGATCATTTCATCTAGACCACAAATATGTATTAAGGTTACCTCTTGAAGCATGGTTGCGATTGAGTATCTAAACGAAGAGACCACCTGTCGCATGTTCGATCCAACAGAGGAGATGCTTGGGAGCACGTTGATGAGACGCGTCCTTATCGCAATCCATGTTGATGATCCAAGCAGCGAATCTCCTGGTCCTGTCAAATGCGATCTGATGCCTTCTTCACGAGCGAGGCACACCGAAGGAGATGGATATCCACGAGCAAATACTCCGACGGCATAACGACGATGCTACGGCGATGGCGGCTCTCTCAAGGGCTCCATGGTGGACGGACACAAGAGAGAGAGAGGGAGAGAGCATTTGGCATCTAGAGAGAGAGAGATCATATGTCGTTGTCGTAAACTTGTAACTGGAAGAGCAATGGGTGCCTCTTCTTATATAGGATTTTGGGAGACCATGGATCTCAATCCAAGGACAACACACAATCAATGGATGAGATTGATTTGTGTTTCTTTCAATGGCCACGATGTTGTTGTAAAAAACACAACTACAATTGATTTAATTTAAATTAATATATATTGATAAATCAATTCAAAATTAAATCAATTTGACTAGTCTTGGAGAAAATGATGAGATTAACCATATCCCCTATAAAGGGAGGGACGACTACTCCTTTTTTTAGATGGAATAGGTCCATCTTCTCAAAATCTCATGAGATCTCATTATCTCATGATATCCCCAATATTTTCAACAACATTTGTTGTAAATTATTTCACCAAAATAATTCATAATTATCTTGTGAACATTGCAATCATGCCATTGGAAAAATGTGAATCACATTCACATCCCAAAACAAAATGTAAATCATATTTTCAATTAATCATGTATTGTGAATCCAATTCACATCAATAATTAATTAACAAATATAAATCACAATATGCTCTATTTAATATATTATAAATCATATTTATAATATTCCTGAATAATATGGATAGTGCTATCCACATTTTTCATATCCATGATAATTAAATCACATTTAATTATCTTGGATCTCTATTCTCATGTGCCCAAATAATATGAATCACATTCACATTATTCACATCTTTGACAATTAAATCACATTTAATTATCTCAGATAACTCTCCTAATAATATAAATCAAATTCATATTATTCATGATAATTAAATCACATTTAATTATCCATTTTCTCGATTCTCGGATACACATTTATACAATGAAATTATCCATGAACTCCTTCAAGGATAATGCACTTTCTCCAGGGATACTTGAAGATAAGGACATGGCCATTGTATTGTTCCACATATAGTGACTTGGATATTTAGATCACATCTCAAATCCAGATCTTGCGGACCTCCCATAGATGCTTTATTAAATCAAGACTGCAAATCATAATCTTTTCGTTACATCTGAATCACATTCAGATCAATGTCCAACAGTTGGACTAAGATCAGATTACTACTCTATGAGAGGAGGCACTAAAATCCAGACCTATTTCATCACTCCCTCAAAATGGAAGCGTCATGGTTATACAATTATTTACGATCACATCACTATTAGGCATTCCTAATACGTATACGTCCTGCATACTAGAAGACCCAAAACAAACCCAGAGTTTTAGATCTCTTTTAGACTGTCTCCTTCAGGGTTTCATCATTAAGGTTGTCATTTGATCATTGGGAGTCGGTATCGATCATATACTTTCCAAAAGCATATATCATACCTAGTTGTTGATCATATACTTTCTAAAAGCATATATCAAACCTTGCAAATTCAATCAAGCTTCCAGAGAGAGACGACCACACGTGGAATTTGATTCTCCCCAATATCTCATGAGTGAGCTAATGTCTTTCTGTTCAGCAATGAACTTGTATGATCCCTTTGAAAGATTGTATTACTCATATGTCCTTTCATGCACACCAGCACGCTAGTTTATAGACCTTGATTAGGTCATCAACCTATTAGTCTGCCAAATGTACATACTCAAACATATGGTAACACATCTGTCTCCAGTTAGAGGATGTGTGCCTATATCATGACAACATACAACATAGGTCTTTGGTTATCTCCATCTCGTTAAGTCAACTCTTTGACCTAACTAATCAGACACCTCCAAATCGCTATTTCCATGTAGAGGACCTGCATCATGAGGTCTATCAGATATCAACTAAATGAGAAAGGATTTCCATCTCCTACTCAGGCTGGAGATCATCTCTAAGCAATCATTTGATGCTACTTGATGAGTCCTCAATCTAACTCTTTAGATATTCATCCAAGAACCAGCCGTTATGGTTCAATAATTGAATGAACATCTGTATGATCTTTAAGATGGCCATGGCATATAACCCTAATTGTACTAAGGTATCAATTATGTAACCTAGTTATTCTTAATTTCAGATCAGGGAGTGATATTTGCAATAATATTTATTGCTTAATGTCTCGTCGTGGGCTTGCATATCCAACAATCTCCCACTAGCCCAAAGAGCCATTAATGGGCTAACCATTTAAATCCGCACTCATGTGACAATCATAGGCTATTTAGAAAATAGCTAGGTAAGCTGATCAGTCACACTATTCCAAAGAGACTACGCTAAGTCCTTTTGCAGCACTTGCATATCCCAGTAACAGTGCTCACATCCAATGAGAATGTTACATCTTATGCAACCAATACTCAATTTTGTTTGTTATAGTGTCCTTGACACTACAGCTCGAAAATTATTATAACCAGTATGTAATTTCTATTATACCTGTCCGAATACCCTTATTCTTGAAGATATCTATCTCCTATGGTATTCGCAGTTAAGACCTTTTAGATCTCCTATGAATCTGTAATTCATCCCACTTAAAGTAGAAAATAGAGCATTGTTGCCGAGTATTTAGCAGCATATTTCCCATTATCTTGCAGTGATAGCATTCATGCGTGCATCCACAATACACACATTTTATCACTCGTAATTGCATTAAATTTGAAGCCTTTTTCACTTGTAAAATACTCACTAATAATTCACCTAATTATCTGTATTTTATCACCCCCTCTAAAGTCAAGAAAATCTTCCTTTTACTGTGTATATTATAAGTTAATAATATAAGGAAAAAGACCAAAAATTCTTAGCTTGTAAATTACCCAATAAAAATCCCAAACCCAGTTGGAGACCCCAGATCTTAGAATGCCCATACCTCTCTCATACAACCACCGAATTAGGTCTACTCACCTTCGGATTAATACACATTCAGAGACCTTTAAAATGGGACAATTTCATTTAATTCAGAGCTCGTATGCAAAACTTGGTTTTTGGACCCCTTTGTATACTATAGATATGTATATTTGTACTCTTGTATTTTAGTGTCATATTTGACCTCATCTCCATTTTTGGTCAACACATTGTAGATCTCATCGAGATCTACAAATTTTATGTTTTGAGTTTTTCCAAATTCAGCCTCATTCTCTCTCTAAGTTCATATTTTTTCTCAGCCATTCAGAGTAGGCCACGTGGCGCCCTCTGATTATGCCACGCGGCCCGCTCCTTTGCGTGCCACGCACCTTCCATCTCCGTCGTTCGATCGCCCACCCTCTCTCTTGATCTGGGCCATCCAAAGCTACAACGCTTCTCAGTCTTTCGTTCAAGCCCTGGATTCAATCCAGGCCGTTCGCCAGCACCACACCCTCCTTGCACCTTGTGGCTGCACCCTTACCCTTCGATGTTGCTGCTTCTCTCCTCATCTCCACCATCCATCCCAGCCTTAATATCTAATGTTCGATCAAATCCCAGGGCATCATCTCAGCCGCACGTTAGCACCTTTACCCACACCCTCCGTGTGGCTCCATTACGACCCTTCGATCACTTCCCTCTGATCTAATCACAACCGCATGACTGCGCCTCCATCTCCGCCCGCCACGTGGTGCTCCCTGTGCCATTTATCTCTCCCCGTCGATCTAATCCTAACCCTCCTCTTCTGTCCTTCTCCTGATCGTTGAATCACCCGATCCAACGGTCAACACATCGTCTCCTACCTCCCGATTGGCCCGCACCCCACGTCACCCACATCGCGGTATGCCACCCCCTTCCTATTTTGGGAGCCACTCCGTCCACCCTCTCCACCTCTTGTCACCAACGTTGCATACCCCACTCGTCCCTCACCCTCGCCGAACTCCTCGAATGCCATGACTTCCACCTATGTCGCCCCACGACCTCCATCAACTCCACCACTTCATCACCTACGCCATCACCTTCTACCTTTAAATACTCCACCATCTTCAACCTTTGACCCCATCCACCATCATGGAGAGAATCCCCGAGCTCCGACCTTCATCTTGGTGACAATAATTCGGAGTGCCGTAGAGAGACGACAGAGTTTTATCTCCGGCAAGAACCACGACCGTCACCGCCGTGCCGCAGCCTCCTCTATGAGCTGCATGAGCTCAGGACCATCTACCGTCGTTCGAGCGTAGCACGACTTCAAGCTCCATTTCCCAGGTAGACGCCTCCATCACCTCTCCTATCCTCGTCTTCTTTTTCTTGTGTTTTCTTATAATTTATTCACCGCCCTTGAGCAACTTCATGATCCTCTAACCATCCTCCGAGCTTCGCCTCAGAGCTGGCACCCTTGCGCACCCTTCCATCTTCTCATACCACGTACTTCACCTCACGCCGACGAGAGCTCAGCCACCTTGGCGGAGCACCATCATCGGACCACCTTCATCGCATCTCAGGCCTCTTCCCGCACTCACGTTCACCCCACGATCACTGTGCACGCTTCGGCTATTCAAATAACCCCTGCAGGTACCCCATCTTTGATTGGCTGGACACCTCATCGGAGCTCCTTCAAGCTTCGTCTCCACCGCACTCCAGATCATCCGAGCCGCTCCTGAGACCTTCGGAGGCTACCTGAAGCCTCCACGATTCTTCCTAGCTCTTTAGTAGCTGCCGGCGAGTTGCATTGACGATCAGAGGAGGAGGAGGAGCTAGAGCTTCGTCACCGAAGCGCATCCATCTCCGCCGCAGGAGGAGGCAGACCATTTGAGCACGACAGCATGCAGCCATCCGATCTCCTTGATCGGACAGTTTGAAATGATCTACGTCACCATCATTCCACAGCCGTAGGATCAGAAGGATCCTACGCACTAGAGCACGCCACGTTGCCACCCGCCCCACGCTCCAGATGTCGTTGGATTCATCTTGATCCAACGGCCGCTGCTCGTCCACGTATCCATTTTCATCGAGCTCCAGAGACCGCTAGATCGATCTTGATCCAACAAGTAGCAGCAACGCCTCGCATTAGTCTCCATGAGTCATTAGATCTTCACCGGATTTAGTGGTCCATTAGGCGCCACGTAGACGCCTCCGAGCCTCCGCCGTGACCTTTAGGCTCGGAGCCCCCGAACCTCTATCCGAACTGAGTCCGAGCCTGCAGAGTCCACGGGCCTCTGCCTGAGCCTCCAACGTCAACCGAGCCTGGGACCTCATGTGTCTTTCACGTGTGGCCTGTGTATTTTGCACCGAGGCCCCTGAAGGTTTTGGAATTGCATTACAGTACCTGTGAGGAGCACCACATGAGGTGCACGTGTTTTGCGAGCATTTTGCATACATGTCCCTCTCATTATAGGTAATTACATATTGGTCCCTATCAGCATGTTTAATTTTTAGCAATTTTGTTTTCTATAATTGAAGTTAGGCCCCCATCTTTGCACGCATCTTTAGGCATCCATTTGAAATCATTTTTTAAGTTTGAAAATTGCATTGTGTAGCTGAATTTGTCCTCTATCATTATGTGACACTTGTCATATTTTTGTGATAGTAATGGATTTTATTATTAATTAATTAGTAGAATGTTTTCATATTTTGCCCATTTATGCCATTTAATTTATAGTAAAAGCTGTGTTGCTCCAAAAATCCTCATAAATTCACATTAGGCTTGGATAATTAAGTTTACATTGTGCCTAAATATTAAATCATTTGCAAGCATCCCGATGTCTGAATAAATCATTTTGTGATTTCCTTAATTAATTTTTAATAGGTCCATTTCACAAAGAAATTTAGGTTTATTAATTTTCCTAGATTTTTCACACTTAGATCTATCTAGGATAATTTTTATATCTGAAAATAATGTGATTTGGTATTTATTAAGATTAATTTAGTCAAAATCACCTTGCATTCATTTTTATTCGCATAAATATCATCTACTGTTAGGAAAATCTAAAAAAATTAGCTTGGCTTAATTTAGTTTCATAATTTTTGGAATTAATTTGACTACTTTTTTTTATTTAACTTGTAAACTGACACGAGTTTGCATGTGTCTTTTATTAATTGCATAAAAATTGTTTAAAAAGGTCAAAAACAATCTTCTGAAAATCCGAGCTCCTAAATTCACTTAAAATCTACCGAAGGAGACAGCTGCCTCCCTGAGTTCGACCTTGGGCTTGCCCAAGTAGAAAAAATTACGCTCGAAATTAATTGATCATTAATTGAAAGCGATTTTTGATTAGTCCGTATTACCTAACTGCAACGAACGATACAACATTAATTTGATTAAATTAAAAAGGATAGTACGAGGCTCATCAAAATGTCGCCATTGCCAGGGAGGCATGGCTTAGGTTAATTTGTAGTTAATTTTTGAGTTTTTGATTTTCCATCCTCAGGTAGTCTGACCCTCGGTTTTCTTGTGAATATTTTTCTGTCCTTTAATTTTTGTATTTTTGTGACATTCTCTATCTGACCTTAAATTGTTTTGTGCGAGAAATACAAGGAGTCAAAGATGATTTGATGAACGTTTTTTTTTATCTTTGTGAGGGATTTGTGAGGAATTGTAATTTTTCCTTTTTCATTTTTGCATTATTCCAGCGGTTCCAGTTTGGGTTCTCGCGTGTGTAAACATAGTGGAACCGTGTCCCCGTGTGCTGTGTGGATTGAATTTTTAGATTAGGCTTGCACTAGCGGCTCCTCGAGCCACTCTAGGATTTGCTTGTGCTCGTAATTCTTTAGGACCACATAATACACATAAAAGATGCACTTAGACTGCAGATCTAGTCAAATCAATATGTTCTTCACTCACTAATAGAACTGCTTGTCTAAGAGCGGATTTTGTCATCTGCATTTGCATGTAGTATAAAAGCTTTCAATTTTGTTTTGCATCCTGCATAAAAGCGAAGGGATCACTGTAAGTATTCTTCATTCAGCATACGCATCATTGATTTTTCATGCATCGGTTTTTCCCGATTTCTCCTTCTTGGTTTTTCAAAACTTAAGTAAAAGGAAAATTGGGATTGGATGATAGGCGTACTTTGTGGATTGGATTTAATAAGTGGTAACGTAACTTAAAATCGGGACTGCTAACATTATTGACCAAAAAAATCAATAAAATCAGAAATTCTGCTTGCGGAAGATTAATCCCCGACCTTGTTTTCAGGTTGAGTGAGGGTACTTGAGTGTATGTGAACACCTTAAGTTATAACCCAAATCCCCGCCTTCCATTTAACGTTCCGACTGGTCCTAGAAAATATCACAAGTTGAAATATTCAGGTTCACTGACTAGTACCAAGTAGCCCCCGCCTGTCTCAGGTTGATAGGGGCGAAATTGCAGTTTTCACGACAAGTTGCTAGTAACCCCCCGCGGTGAAGTTCCGGCCTTGTCAGCCTCTGCCTGCTTGCAGGTAGATAGGGACAGATCTTTGAATCCATTAACTTCGGATAGGAGCGAAGAAAGGAAGGACCGACGATATCTTAGGCGACAGGATAAACAAGGAAGACGCATCCAGCTTTGAGCCGACTTCCCTATAGGCCACGTATTTCCTTGCTATTTTGCTTGAAAATCACACTTAAAATCAACCAGACTAATCGGACTTGATTTTGGGTCCTTCATCATGTTGAGTGTGAAAATACAGGGTTTTGGATTTAATTGCTTGCTTAAGGTAGGAGTAAAATCCTATCTTCACTTAGAGCTCCCGATTCTTCTTGCCAATCCAAGATGAGTGATTGGTGGGATATCGACTCCTTATTTGCCAATCTCTCTTTGAGCCCCCCCACGAAACTCATCTTCACCGGCCCAAGCGCACCTTGGACCACCCAGAACTCATGACCCTCTTGAGTTCTAGATCCCTCACACCCACGGTGGTTACACTCAAACCAACACTTTCCTCTGCTCTAAGCTTACCAAGGAAGACCATCGCCTCGGTAAGAATCCCTTCCTTTATTTGTCTTCGAAGACCATTTTCATTTCACAGAGCTAGAAGACAAGATGCCACCTAAGAAACACCCGAATGATGAGGAACACAGAGATGACCCATTACAACAAATCTTGGCTCACCTCACCACTACCGAACAACATAATACGGATCTCATGGCAAGGATGGGACAGATCATTATAGCAGGAGGAATCGACCGACCAATGGTTGATGCTTATAACCCAGTAGAAAATGAGATGCACAATGGGTTGGCACCAACGGTTCGCCCCGAAGCATTCCATCTTAAGCCCCACTTTCTTAGCCTGCTTCAGAAGTTTAATGGAAATGCAAAAGAAGAACCATTTGCCTTCCTCAGAGACTTCGAGCTGGTTTGCAACAACCTTAATCATCCTAGGGTTGGTCCGGATTATATCAGGCTGAAGGCCACCCCGTTTACCTTAGGAGATAAGGCAACACATTGGCTGAAAAAACTCGAGGTGATATGTACAACCTGGATGCACTTTAAGGATCTTTTTTCTGAAGAAGTTCTACCCACTCAGTAGGACGAACCAATTGAGAACAACAATCGCTGGTTTCTCCTAGAGACCCATTGAACCTTTCCATGAAGCCTGGGATAGGTTTAATGACCTCATTCAGAAATGCCCGTTCCATGGCATTTCAAAGGCGATATTAGTCCAGACCTTGTTCTGTGGCATGACCCCGGAGATGCAGGGGTTAGTCAGTGCCGCCTGTGGAGGAAGTTATCTGAACAAGAATAAAAATGCTGTATGGAAAATCTTGGAGTAGATGGCAGAAACAAGCAGGTCGCAGGCCACCAGGGCCTATCAGTTGTCTCCCTCAATCCTATCCAACGAGACAACTAGGAGAACTGTAGCGGATCTGACAGAGGACCTCATTCCCATGATGGGGATGATAGCTGACATGTTAACCATGGTTGAGAAGATTCACAAGAGCGTCACTGACCTTGAGTCTCTATCTCGTTTGCCGAAGCAAGTGGAGGAACTTACTGAGAGAGTAGCTAAGATCAAGCTACTTATCCCTTCTGCACCACCTGAACCTATACACCGAGTCTATCTTGTACAGGAAAAGACACCAGGACCTCAGATTAGCTGGGTAGAGGAGCAGACTTACACTCAGCAGGACCAGCATGCACCTCTACAAGTGGAGACATTGTACGAGGAGCCTCCGCGGGTGTTTGAGATCAATGAGCTGCGGTACATCCATGACCCCGTCGGTAGACAGTCAGGGATAAAGAACAGTCAGCCACACTGACCTTCCCTAGCTTACCAAGAAAACGGCTCCGTGTTGAATCCTCATTCATCACTCTTTATTCTTTTATTTTAGCTAAAAACCTTTGCAAAACACCATGTATATTTGTGTAAATATAATAAATTGACAAAGAGCATGCATTGTGTAAATAACAATAATTAGCACGTTTTTGTGCAAAAATAAAAGAATAAAGAAATAAAAAAAAGAGGGAGATATTTAGAATAAATATTGAGTGACCTAATCCCAAGGGAGGGCTCAGCATGGGCCAGACCGCAAAAGAAACCAAATAGAGGGAGATAGGGTCAATCATGCATGTACATACGCCTGTATATAAATAATTTTATTTTCCTCTAAATAATAATATGTTTTTAATGCCTTGTTCTTATTTATAAAAATAAAATAAATATCAGAAAAATAAAAAGGAAAAAATAATAAAATTCATTTCCCACATTGTATATATACCATGTACATATGTATATAGATCTATTTATTTAACTAATGTAAATAAATCATAAAAATAAAATAAAAATAAATTTTTATTCCAAATTTTATGTTATAAATAAATAAAAAATAAAATGGGAATAATTGTACAAAAATTAACAATTAAAAATAAAAATAAAAAATACATATGTGTATATAACTATATATATAATAATATAATGTAAATACCTTTTTATTTTTCAAAAAAATAAATAAAAATCACTAAAAAATTCTTTGAAAATAAATAAATATTTTTTATTTTGTAAATATTTTTAAATAAGGCGTTCGCTATTTTATTTTGATTTTTCAAAATCATTTCCAATGGATTTTTCCCATTGGTCCACGGGGGATTGTTGACCCCCGGTCAACTCTCCCCCCAGGACCACTCCGTGGCAGATCGGGTTTTTGACCCGATTTCTCAGAATTTTCATGCCTCGATATCCTTGCCAATCATCTAAACCCCGGGTCCTGATTACACTCAATCCATCCCTGATCCAAGCCCGGGGATTTGTTTAGGGATCCGAGCTCCGAATCACTAGTCCGACCTCCATCTTGCCAGACCCCTACGAGTATATATCATCTTTTTCCCCTGCCATTAGTCGCATCTTTGGCCATCGTCTCCAGTCCCAGGACCTTCATCCTTCTCCTTAGAGTGATAGTTATCGAGTGAGGGTGTCGCACCGAGGAGTAGAAGGATGCATCCACTGATCCGACGAGCATCGCCGCCGTGCTCCGCCACCGAGCAAGCTGAGCCTTTGGCCTCGACGAGCCATAGAGTCAAAGACCCCGGGAGCTTCCTTAGCCCCAGCACAGTCGACTACGTTCATCAGGTACCCCCGATTCATCTTAGGTTAGCTGAATTTTAGATTTGCCCCATTTGTGCCGTCGGCCTCCGCCGGCCAACCCACTTCGCTCCGATCGCCCATTTGCTCATCCGACCTTCGATTCACGTTCACGAGACTCCTCCCCATCTTCTACACCCCTCCGATAAACCTGACTCGCCCTGGTGCAGGAACTCGGGTCCCCATCGCCGACGCCTCGCTGGAGACCTCCGCCCCACCTCATACGATCATCGATTCCACCTCTCAACCGGGTCGAGGCACTTTGACATTGACCTAGGAGTCGTTCTGTGCAGCTTGCAGGTTGAAGGGGCCCCATCTGGGGGTCCAAACATTCAGGCACATGAGCTTCATGCCTCCTTCGTAGCCGGAGCTCTCCAGGGCTCCTTGGCTTCGTCGGAGCTACTCACCTGCTGCGAAAGACAACGAGCATTCTTTTCCCCATCTCAGTAGCACCGGTGGAGTCCTCCACCGCGCGTACTGGGCCGACGAAGTTCGCCGGCGTCGTGTTCTTACTGGACCCTCCATCGCCATCTAATAGGGCTCCTCACTCCAGGTCTTCATCGAGCTGTCCATTTGTGGGGAGCTACCAGCCATCCGATCATTTGAGGAGGTCCATCAGAGGCGTCCATCGCTTAAGAGGCACCAGCGCACCATAGCCGACCGATCTCCATGTGGCACCCCTTCAGCCATCAATCGTTAATAAAGGGATAATTTCCCTTAGGCCCCTATCTTTTTATTATTTCTAGTTAGTCCTGTAAATATTTTAGGAAGTTGTTTTTTTGGAACATTTGCATTTAGGACCTTAGATTTTAGTTATTTGCAAACTAGTCCATGTTTATGTGAGACGCGTGCATCGACACGTGAGTTGTGGGTTATTTGCACCTTTAATCCCGAAGTTTGTGCTTGTTACTGTTTGCGTCTCTTTAAATAAGAATTACAGAAATGCCCTTGTGAATGCCACATATGTGTATTGCTCGTGTGTTTTTGGACTTTTTGCAGTAGCGGCCCCTAGACTTTTATAGTTGTTATTGTTTGGCCCTACAATTATGTTTTCTTACACTTAGGTCCTTTCTTCCTATGTGCCTTATTTTTATTGAATAAAATATCAATTGAATCCAAATTAGGTGAAATTTGGGCATTTGCCTCGTGCCACTATGTAAAAATTTCCGTAAATTTTTGGGACATTTTTGAGGCCTTTTGTTATTTTTAAATAATCAAAAACAATGATTTTTGTTACTGTCTAACATAGAAAATCAAAGAAAAATATAAAAATTCCTTTAAAAATTCCAAAAAAATTTGTGTTTGTTTATTTTGTTGTTTTTAAGCTTCTGTGCAATTTTTGTGCTGTTTGGATTTATAAAGCCCAAAAAAAATAAAAAACACTAAAAACCTTACAAAAATTCTATAAAATTCAAAAAATACAAACTCTTTTTCTGGAGTTTAGTTTTTGTAATTACTTTTCATAGAAATTACATCAGATTTTTATAAGCCAATTATATATTTTTAATTAGCCTTTCAAATCTGACTGTACATATTGTTACCATTTTCCCCTTTCTTGATTTTTATAAAATTAACTAAAAATTGAAAAATTCTAAAAAAAATTCACCAAAAACACTTGAAAAGATAAAAAACACAAAAACAATTTTTATTTGATTTTTTGAACTTTTTTGGAGTAATCTATAAATACTTGTTTGTTGCCTTTTTCATTTATTTTATATTTTCCCTTATAATGAAAATACAAAAAAATTAAAAGAATTAAAAATCCACCAAAAAGATTTTTGTTTATTTTATTTTTTTTAGACTATTTCGTAGGCTGTCTCGGCCATCTCGTGCTCCTTGTGTTCGACCCTGGTAGCTATACCAGGTAAAATAAAATAGTGAGGACCGCTATTTGTTTTACTTGTTGATTTTTTTATTTGGTGGTTCCTTGATTTTTCTTGATTGAGCTGAGTCTCGAGATCCGAGCCGCAACGACCTTTGATTGATTTCATACATGATCCGGATCTGTGAGAGGATTTTTCGCTCATCACTCCGTCCCTACACCGTGCTTCGTACACTCCCGGCCCGAACGAGGGTACTAGCATCAACCGCACCAGCAACAACAATGCACATTCAACTCAGGCCAGTAGGGCCCTCCACTGTCCCATCAGCAACAGCAATACCGACATGGCCAGCAGGGCTAGTATAGGAACTCATCCGGGAGTCAGCATCAACAGAACCAACCCACTAGTGAATTGGAGTCCCTCTCCTTGGCGATCCATACCCTGACTGATAGGGTTCAGCAAATTCAGAATGACTATCTAGATATGAGAATCGATCTAAATCGTGTTTCTCATACACAGGACCAGCAGATGGCACTAAAGACCCCAATTCCCGCCCAGGTTCAGGCCAACCCGAACAGCTTGAATCAAGGCCAGAACCGACCACGAGATCAGGTACACTACTCGGATAATTCTTCATCTGAACATGAGATCCTATCGTACGATAATGTAAACCATATGTTCCTCAAGAGAGGAAGGACCGTGATCGTACCTGATCGGGCACAGGCACCGGAGGAAGAAGCTGCCAAGTCTCTACCTGAGGAGAACTTGGAAGCAGAGGAGCAACAACACCACCACCACCAGCAGCGGCAGAAGAAGAGGACTTCTGAGTCCTCAAAGAAGCAAGGGAACCACACCAGTAGGGAGTCTACTGAAACTGATGAAGAGCCCGCACCTCCATCTGAGGAGGACATTCCAGCAGTCGTAGAGGATGCATCATCGGTTTCGCAGCAGCATTTTTCTTTTCATAGTCAGAGTCCGAGTCGTGTACAGAACTCAGTTCCCACTTTGAATGAAAATCTTTCAGTTTCAGAATCTGAGTTGGAGTCAATAATCCCTTTCCCCCGATCTCTTTATGATGGAAAGAAGAAAACTAAAAAAATCCAAAATGATTACCCTGAGATGGCAGAGTTTTGTAACAAACATATCAAGGTCACAATCCCCTTTGACAAGTATGTGGAAATGACACCCTCATTTTAAAAATACCTTAAAGTAAGATGCACACCTACCAGGGTTAGCAGGAAGACCGAAGCTGTGTTGAGAAACTCGTTCTGTTAGTAGCCATGACTTGCTTAATAAGGAACTCGTTTCCAAGGAAATGAAGAGACTTGGGTGCACATTATGTGGTGAGTCATGTTGATGACATTGCGTTTGCATGCACTCTCCTGGACAACGGATCCTCCATCAACCTAGTGCCTACAACCCTCTATGAGCGGCTTAATCTCGGACCTATTAGGAAAATCCAGAGCTCTCCTTCAATTTGTAGACAAATCAACCAAGAGGTCCAAAGGAGAATTGAGGAATGTAGTCAACAATGTCGAGGGTCAAGAATACATGGTGGACTTTACCGTCCTTGATATGGAGACCCCTCGTAATTGGAGAGATTCCCAGATCATACTAGGAAGTCGCTTCCTCAGAACAGCAGGGGCCTTGTTTGATTTTATGATCGGTAAAATCCAGTTCCAAACTCCAGGCGGAGATGAGGAACTTGATATGAAGCAGACCAGATGGCAGAGACCGGATTCCGAATCTAGCACCGAGTACTCTTCATACAAAACAGACTGCGACCATGTAGACACAGTTGGGCCATGAAGACAGAACCCAGCCAGCATCGATGAGTCCCTCCCTTCCGGAGAAGATCCAGTGCAATAGTTAGTTTGCGAGGTTCTTAGAAACGAGTACAGCTCAGAATTTACATCCCCCTAGATCTTCGATGACTTAGAGGCTCAGTTGGGCATGTCAGTCCTTCACTCTTTAGGACAATCAGAAGATGAGGATGACGAGTCAGACGTGGCTTTTGTCGATTGCATGGAAACCATTGGCAATCCGACTCCAGAGCCGAATGACTTGGTGGCAGTAGTTTTAGAGATAGATCCAACCACTACCAGCACTAAACCAGATTTAATTGAGACAGACTTTCTCGATGACCACACATTACCTGAGCTCAAAACCTTACCCACAACACTTAAATATGCCTTACTTGCAGGACAAGAAAAGAAATATCCGGTCATCATCAATTCACGATTGACCGAGGAGCAGGAATCTCGCTTGCAAGAGATCCTAGAGAAAAACCACAAGGCAATAGGCTGGAGCATTTCCGACCTCCACGGGATAAATCCCACTTTGTGTTTGCACCATATCTACTTGGAGAAAGAAGCTAAATCCTCTCGTGAATTCCAATGTCGTTTGAATCCAAATTTACAAGAGGTAGTCAAAAAGGAGATAGAGAAATGGTGCAACGCGGGTTTTATTCACCGAACTCTAAATGGGTGGCCCCTATTCATGTTGTCCCAAAAAAGTCGGGAATTCAGACAACCACCAACGAAGACGGATAGGAGATCGTGATGCCAGTGCCCACGTCGTGGTGTGTCTGTGTGGATTACAGACACCTGAATGTTGCGATGAAGAAGGATCATTTCCCCCTACCATTCATTGATCAGATCCTAGAGAGACTAGCGGGGAAAGAAGTCTTCTGCTTTTTGGATGGGTTCTCAGGCTACAATAAAATAGCCATAGCTCTGGAGGAGCAGGAAAAGACCACGTTCACATGCCCCTTTGGTACCTATGCTTTCAGGCGCATGCCCTTTGGGAATGCAATGCTCCCGATACTTTTCAAAGGTGCATGATTGTTGTATTCGCCGAAATGTTTGACTAATTCCTGGAAGTCTTCATGGACGACGTCTCGATCCATGACGATTCCTTCTATTCCTGTCTTAGGAATTTAGACCGAGTCCTCAAAAGATTTTGTGAGGTTAATCTGGTGCTCACTTTGGAGAAAAGTCACTTCATGGTGACGGAGGGCATTGTGTTGGGGAATGCCATCTCCAAAAGAGGAATGGAGGTTGACACTTCCAAGGTGGATGTGATCAGACGACTCCAACGACCAACCAACGTTAAGAAGTTGCGGTCGTTCCTCGGGCATGTCAGATTCTATCGAAGATTTATCAAGGATTTTTCTAAGATTGTCTGACCGCTAACTGAGCTTTTAGGCAAGGACATGGAGCTTATTATTGATCACAAATATCTTGAGGCCTTTAAGCTATTGCAAGGAATGATCATGGACACCCCGATCCTGTAAGCCCCAGATTGGTCTCTACCCTTTGAGATCATCACGGACACCTTAGACTTTGTTGTTGGGGCTGTGTTAGGACAGAGGAGGGACGACATATCGTTTGCAATACACTATGCAAGCAAAGTTCTTGATACCGCTCAGCGTAACTATACAGTTACGGAAAAGGAAATGCTTGCAGTAGTGTTTGCCTTGGACAAGTTTAGATCGCATTTAATCAGGTAATTGTGTTCACTGACCACACGGTGCTACGTTACATAATGGATAAGAAGGATGCGAAGGCGCTTCTACTTAGGTGGATTATGCTTATCCAGGAGTATGATTTGGATATTCGTGATAAACCTGGAAAGAAGAATGTAGTAGCCGATCATCTCTCCCATCTCGAAGATCTTAATACTTCCGAGGATTCACCGATTTGAGACTCCTTCCCTGACGAGTCGATTTTTGTTGTCGACTCACTCCCATGCTATGCCAATATTGTGAACTATCTTGTCTCCAAGAAGGTTCCCGCAGATTGACCCAAGAGCCACATAGACCGACTGAAGTCAGATTCTAGACCTTACCATTGGGAGGATCCAATCATTTTCTTTGAAGGACCGGATTGTGTCTGGAGATAGTGTATTCCATAGGAGGAATACCAGAGTGTCCTTTCTTTATGCCACTGTTTGGAGGTAGGAGGACACCACTCTGGGAAGAGTATCACATGGAAGGTACTTGAGTGTGGTTTTTACTGGCCGACTCTGTTTCGCGATACCATCACCATTGCGAAGTCGTGCCCAGTATGCTAGCGAATGGGAGGAACCGTTGGTTCCAAGGATGAGATGTCGATGCAACCTGTCATCATTTGTGATGTCTTTAACGCTTGGGGCATCAACTTCATGGGCCCATTTCCTGTTAGCCAGGGATCTGGATACAACCTTCTTGGTGGACTACCTGTCTAGGTGGGTGGAGGTTATCCCAACCCAAGCCGCAAACAGCAGAACTGTCTGTAAATTCATCAGAGATCATATCATCTCTAGGTTCGGGATCCCCAAGATGTTGATATCAGATGGGGGTAGCCACTTTGTAAACAGAGACGTGAAGAAACTCTTGAAGGACTACGACATCGAACACCGTGTCGCTATCCCTTACCACCCACAGACTAATGGTATGGATGAGGTGTCAAATAGGGAGGTGAAATCTATATTGCAGAAGCTTGTCCGCCCAGACAGTAAGGACTGGTCTCAGATCTTGGATCAAGTCTCGTGGGCTTATAGGACAACTTACAAGACACCTTTAGGATCCTCCCCTTTCCGGATGGTATTCGGAAAGCCATGCCATTTGCCCGCAGAATTAATGCACAAATCAGAATGGGAAATGAAGAAGGTCAATTGGAACACACACCTAAGATAGAAGCAGAGAGAAATGGATCTGAATGAGCTTGTAGAAGTCAGAAACCCTGCATACGACAACATTTTGATGTACAAGGACAAGGTGAAGCGTTGGCACGATAGATATATCAGACGAAAGAACTTTGTTCCTGTATAGAAGGTATGGTTGTTCAATGCAAGGCTGAAAGTCTTAAAAGGCAAGTTGAAGTCCAAGTGGACAGGCCCATTCATTGTTCGTACGATGCATGATAGTGGATGTATTGAGATCTCAGATCTCGCAGATGACGCACCGACATTCCGGGTAAATGGTCAACTGTTGAAGCACTTCGTCATCTAATGAACAGTTAGTCCATGTTGAGGAGATTGTATTCATGCGCGAGACAGGTTCAACAGATATACATAAAGCCACACATAAGACCTTGCAGCAGTAATCTCTTGCCATTAGCAGCATCTTAATAAATTCAGACCGTGATCCTTCTAGATATCCATCACTCCTGTACATTCTTCCCCTCCCTCCCGTGACTCTAATCAATCACCCCAACAGTCATGTATCTCCATCTACGACTATACTTAGGATGACTAGATCCTAAGTATGGGGGGGGAGAGAATCACATGAGTCCGCTAGCTATATATTCTCTAGATCTCATCGGTTCCCACACTCACTCTTGTCCTATACTGAGGCTGATCAGAGCCTAAGTATAGGGGGGATCAATGCCCATCTTGTACATATATTCATCCACTTCTCCTCTTGACCTCGTCCGCCCCATTTTTTGATTTTCTTCTACACTTAGGCTGCCAAAGCCTAAGTATAGGGAGGTAGGACGACTTCTATACAATTTTATTTCTTTGGCTCTCTTACGCTTAGCATGAGCTATGTCTTCTTCCTCCCTTTCCGTGATCAGAGGACATAGCACACACTAAGTATAGGGGGGCGTGTATATATTACATATATACTTGACCCATAGCTCGTACTTTCATGTATTTTTGTATATATTATTCAATAATTACGGGATGGGTAAATATGGAGAAAGTTTTTGTAAAATATACTTGTATAATCTGTATAATACTCAGAAAATTCTTGTATCATAGGAGGTATACCAAATTCTTTCATAAAAAATGAAAAAAATCAAAGGCTTCTTATTTTACTCTTGCATTTCATCTCTGCATCTGAAAAGAAAAGAAAGAAAAAGAGTCTTGCATTTTCATTCATCTACATAGCATGTCATCTGCATCTCATCTACATATCTTGCATATGCAAGGTGAAAAGCTAGTGGGTTCTGAACCAAGTTATGAGTAGATATTGTGGATGGACTTGATTTGACCTTAATCCACCTAATGTCAGAGGAACCCTATAGGAACTGGAGTTAAGATTTCTCAAGTCAAGTGACTTAATTCTTTGAGTCCGCAAGTCTATGTTCACATGACATCTTAATCGGTCTAAGTAGAATATCTCGTGCATACGCATGATTCTTTTAGATAATGACCTAACTTGGACAAGCACTATGCACGTAGCTCTTCATTGATGAGGTGGTGAGGAGGTAGAATCCTTTAGCTTGGAGTAGTACATGGGTGGAAACATCCGTGCTCCTCTAGGGATGGTAGTGCATCTCAACCTAGTCTGGTGGTGTTGACATCTAAGGACGGGAAGCTGTGGGTTGCAATAATGCTTCAAAAGAGGGATAGTCTACTTGCTCAAGAGGAAAAACTCCTGATGTACACGCTGCACCTTGTATATAGTTTGAAAAAAAACTCCAAAAAAATCAGACAGGACCAAGTGAAAATAAAATACCTATTGGAGTATGTATATTAGCAAAGAAATGCAGCTGTATGAATTGGCTACACTGGACAGGCATCCATGGATAGGTAGCTACACTGGCTAGCGTCCGTTCTTTTCTCTACCCCCTCCTCTTGAGTTTGTCACACTTGAACTTAGAAGGGAATACCCCGCTCCTCGAGGAAAGAGTTACTGGACCTGGTTATTTGAGTTACCTTGTTAGAGAAGGCTGTTTCTGGGCCATTTCTGATGTGGAGAGTTACATTTCACTTACACCGTACAAGTAAGAATCATAGTCATCAGAAATTTGCTTATGAGGATTTGTTCTGACCTGACTATTGAGGAATCTTGAATAGAAGACTTGTGGAACTTGAAGTCTGTTAGGTCTTAAGTTCAGGTCCCAATAAGGTTCCGCCACACAATTAATACAAAGGTCGAGTCAAGCTCCATTTTTAACTTTCATTCAGGACCTTGGTATGGAACCCAAAATCATTTCACTCCTGCATTCCATTTAGTTGATCAGGGACGAGCAAGGTTTAAGTATAGGGGGTTGATGAATCTGTAATTCATCACTCTTAAAGTTGAAAATAGAGCATTGTTCCGAGTGTTTAGATGCATATTTCCCTTTATCTTGCAGAAATAACATTCATGCATGCTTCCACAATACACGCATTTTAGCACTCATAATTGCATTAAATTTGAAGCCTTTTTCACTTGTAAAATACTCATCAACAATTCACCTAATTATCTGTATTTTATTATCCCGTCTAAAGTCAAGAAAATCTTCCTTATACTGTGTAAATTATTAGTTAATAATATAAGGAAAAAGGCCAAAAATTCTTAGCTTGTAAATTACTCAATAAAAATCCCAATCCCAGTTGGAGACCCCAGATCTAGAATGCCCATACCTCTGTCATACAACCTCTGAATTAGGTTTACTCACCTTCAGTCTAATACACATTCAGAGACCTTTAAAATGAGACCAATTTCATTAAATTCGGAGCTCGTATGCAAAACATGGGTTTTTGGGCCCCTTTGTATACTATAGAAATGTATATTTGTACTCTTGTATTTTTGTATCATATTTGACCTCATCTCTATTTTTAGTCAACATGAAACTTTGAGATCGACAACTTTCATGTTTTGAGTTTTTCCAAATTCGGCCTCCTTCTCTCTCTAAGTTCACATTTTTTCTCAGCCATTCAGAGCAGGTCACGTGACGCCCTCTGATTACGCCACGCGGCCCGCTCCTTTGGGCGCCACACACCTTCCATCTATGTCGTCCGATTGCCCACCCTCTCTCTTGATCTGGGCCATCCAAAGCCGCAATGCTTCTCAGCCATTCGATGAAGCCATGGATCCAATCCAGGCCGTTCGCCAGCACCGCGCCCTCCTTGCACCGTGTCGCTGCACCCTTACCCTTCGATGCTTCCGCTTATCATCTCATCTCCACCATCCATCCCGGCCATAATCTCTACCGTTCAATCAAATCCCAGGGCATCATCTCAGCCGGACGTTAGCAACTTTACCCATGCCCTCGACGTGGTTCCATCACGACCCTTCGATCATTTCCCTCTGATCTAATCACAACTGCACGTCTGTGCCTCCATCTCTGCCCGCCACGTGGTGCGCCATGCACCCTTGATCTCGCCCCATCGATCTAATCCTAACCCTCCTCTTCCACCCTTCTCCTGACCGTTGGATCGCCAGATCCAACGGTCAAGACATCGTCTCCTACCTCACAATTGGCTTGTGCCCCACGTCGCCCACCTCGCGCGCGTGTCGCCCCCTTCCTATTTTGGGAGCCACTCCAGCCACCCTCTCCGCCTCCTATCACCACCGTTGCATATCCCACTCGTCCCTCATCCTCACCGAACCCCTCGAACACCATGACCTCCACCTATGTCGCCCCACGACCTCCATCAACTCCACTACTTCGTCACCTACGTCGTCACCTTCCACCTTTAAATACTCCACTATCTTCAACCTTCGACCCCATCCGCCATCACAGCAAGAATCCCTGAGCTCCGACCTTCATCTTGGTGACAGCAATTCAGAGTGCCGTTGAGCGACGATCGAGTTTCATCTCTGACGAGATCCACGGTCGTCCCCGCCGTGCCGCAGCATCCTCCGTGAGCTGCACAAGCTCAGGACCATCTACCGTCCTTCAAGGAATGACCAAGAGCACGACTTCGAGCTCCATTTCCCAGGTAGACGCCTCCATCGCCTTCCCGATCCTCATCTTCTTTTTCTTGCATTTTCTCATAATTGATTCACCGCCGTCGAGCAACTTCACAATCCTCTAACCGTCCTCCGAGCTTCACCTCAGAGAAGGCACCCTCGCATACCCTTCCATCTTCTCAAACCACGCACTTCACCTCACGCCGACGAGAGCTCTGTCACCTTGGCCGAACACCATCACCGGACCACCTTCATCGCTTCTCAGGCCTCTCCCTGCACTCACGATCACCCCACGATCACTGTGCACACTTCGGCTATTCAACTAACTCCTGCAGGTACCCCATCTTAGATTGGCCGGACACCTCATCAGAGCTCCTTCAAGTTTCATCGCCACCGCTCTCCAGATCATCCCAGTCTCTCCTGTGACCTCTGGCGGCTAACTGAAGCCTCCACGATTCTTCCCAGCTCCTTAGCAGTTGTCGGCGAGCTTCATCGACAATTAGAGGAGGATGAGGAGCTAGAGCTTCGTCGCCGGAGCGCAGCCACCTCCTCCACAGGAGGCGGCGGACCCTTTGAGCACGACGACTAGCAGTCGTCCGATCTCCTTGATCGGACGGTTTGGAGTGATCCACGTCGCCTTCATTCCACAGATGTAAGATCAGGAGGATCCTACGCACCAGAGCACGCCACGTCGCCACCCGCCCCGCGCTCCAGATGTCGTTGGATTCATCTTGATCCAAAAGCCGGTGCTCGTCCATGTATCCATCTTCATCGAGCTCCAGAGACCGCTGGATCGATCTTAATCCAACTGGTAGCAGCAGCGCCATGCATCAGTCTCCAGGAGTCATTTGATCTTCACAGGATCTAGCGGTCCAGCAGGTGCCACGTAGCCGCCTCCGAGCCTCCGCCCCGACCTTTAGGCTCGGAGCCCCCGAGCCTCCATCCAAACCGAGTCTGAGCCTGCAGAGTCCCAGAGCCTCCGCCCGAGCCTCCGAAGTCAACCGAGCCTGGGACCTCACGTGTCTTTCACGTGTGGCTAGGGTATTTTGCACTAAGGCCCCTGAAGGTTTTGAAATTTGCATTCCAATCCCTGTCAGGAGCACCATGTGAGGCACACGTGTTTTGTGGGTATTTTGCATACATACCCCCCTCATTATAGGTAATTGCTTATTAGTCCCCATCAACATGATTAATTTTTAGCAATTTTGATTTCAGTAATTGTAGTTAGGCCCCTGTTTTTGCACGCATCTTTAGGAACTCATTTGAAATCAATTTTTAAGTTTGAAAATTGCATTGTGTAGCTTAATTTGTCCTCTTTCATTTGTGACACTTGTCATATTTTTGTGATTGCAGTGGATTTTATTATTAATTAATTGGTGGAATATTGCCATATTTTGCCCATTTATGCCTTTCAATTTGTAGTAAATTCTCTGTTGCTCCAAAAATCCTCATAAATTCACATTACACTTTGGATAATTAAGTTTACATTGTGCCCAAAAATCAAATCATTTGCACGGACCTCGAGGCCTGAATAAATCATTTTGTGATTTCCTTAATTAATTTTTAAAAGGTCCATTTCACATAGAAATTTAGGTTTATTAATTTACCTGGATTCTTCGCACTTAGATCTATATAGGATAATTTTTATATCTGAAAATATTGTGATTTGGTACTTACTAAAACTAATTTAGTCAAAATCATCTTTTATTCATTTTAATTCACAGTAAATTCATGTAGTGTCAACACAATCTAAAAAACATAGCCTAGCTTAATTTCATTGCATTCCACTATCAGGCCAAGTTTCATAATTTTTGGAATTAATTTGACCACTTTTCTGAATTAACTTGTAAACTAGCCCGAGTTTGCATGTGTCTTTTATTAATTGCATAAAAATTGTTTAAAAAGACCAAAAAAATCTTCTGAAAATTCGAGCTCTTAAATTCACTTAAAATCTACCTAAGGAGACAATTGCCTCCCTGAGTTCGACATTGGGCTTGCCCAAGTAAAAAAAATTTGCCTCTCGAAATTAATTGAACTTTAATTGAAAGTGGTTTTTGATTTGTCTATATTACCTGACTGCAACGAACGATACAATATTAATTTACCATTAATTTGATTAAATTAACAAGGGTAGTACGAGGCTCATCAATCTCCATCGATAAAGTCTTAAGCTCTTGAAGATAAGACTTTGAGATCACTATCTCTAAGTCTTGTCATCTTTGAAGATATTGTTATTACTGCAATCAAGTGCTTAATTTCTATAGTTGGATTAGTAAAAATTTACTACTCCCACTACATGGCAGACGTCTGGTTTTTGTACACATCCAGCATACATCTGGATTCTCATAACTGATGCACAAGGGCAAGCAGTTCTAGCATTCACTTCCTAAACTCTTTGAGGTGCTATCCCTTCAGATATGCCAGTACCACATCTTAAGGAAAAGAAGCCTTTCTTGGAGTTTTCCAGAAAATGGAATATGTCCAAGGTGTACCCCTAATGTAACGGTCCCAATAACCTCTTCTCTTTGATTCTGAACATCTTCAGAACAAAGATCTTAAGAGGTTTTCTTGATATTATATCTCAAGGTATGGAATAGCCAGTCTATAAAAACACTTATTATTATCCTTATATCATTCCAAATGACTAGGACGTTATTTAAATTTAGCATGATGAACACAATGGCACTTCCACTAAGCTCCACATGGTTCATCAAGATTCTATCTGAAATCATAACATTTATGATTTCATCAAATTTGATGTTCCAACTACAAGAATATTATTCAAGCCCATAGATGGAGTTATTCAGCTTGCACAACTTGCTTTCCTCAACTATGAAGCCCTGTGGCTGCTTCATATGAATAACCTCGAAGAGGTATTCATAGAGTAATGCAATATTGACTTCCATCCCGAAGATGTCAAAGTTAAGTTGTGTAGCTATAGTTAGCAATATTCTGATGGTTTAAGCAAGGTCACATAAGAGCAAGTCCCAACGCAAGCGATGTCTTCTCTTTGGTTGTAGCTCATGGCTACGAGCTGTGCTTTGAAGGTCTCTACCTTCTCATCAGGTTCCCTCTTTCTCTTTAAGATCCATTTACACCTTAACGGGTCCTACCCACATAGGTGGATCCCTGAGGGTCCATATACAACACTTATATATAATGTCTACTTTAGACTTCATTTCTAACATCCATATTTCCATGACATGATCTTGAGAAGCTTCATCATATGAAGTTCGATCATTATCAGATTTCTCTGACACATGGAATCAATCCTCAAACACATTTGAAGAGGTATTAGTGTTTCATCTTTAATTGTCCTTTTAGTTTCAAATTTTAGGAGCCTCATTATCTTCTCAAGATTAAACGAGTTCCTTCACTTCATTTTCATCTTGATTCTCAAGAGAGTCATCCTCTAAGAATCACATTCTTAGAGATTAGTTCATTTAAGAATCTCAAGGTCATAAAGTAGGTATCCAATACCATCCTTTATTTTCTTAATGAAGTGGCACTCTCTTGTGCTAGATTCCAGCTTACTTGCATGGAGCCTTATTAAGGATATATATTGTAGTCTCTACTACATATATACCTTGGAAACTAAGAGGTAATTATGCTAATATTCATCATTACTCATATTATGTCACACATGATCCAATTGTATATCCCAACAACTCTATTGATATTATGTGTTTTAGGAGGAGTGAGATAGGAATGATATTCATATCTATATAAGGTATTCCTTGAATTCATCTAATAGGTCCTTGCTACCTAGTTTAGATCAAATTCATTTCTTCTTCCTTCACACTTTGCTTCTAAACCAAAGTTATGAAATATTTGAACATTTCAAAGGTTTATAATGTGAAGGGAAGAAAACTCATATCACAAATAATCATCAATAGATATCACATATCATTAATGTTTACTTTGATATAGATGATCCATATATATCAACATGTATGAGATCTTGAATACCTCAGCATCTAACACCATTCCCAAAGAAGGGTGCATTGGACATTTTCTACTTTGAATACAATATTCATAAGTTTGTAAGATTTGAAATTTCATATAATTTAAAGTTTCATCTCTTTCCAGTCTATTGATCTCATCAATAGACATATGTCCAAGATTTGATGGCAGATCATTGTCAAATGATCTTTATCCTCCTATTGATCCTTTTAAGGTTCAATTTTTAGAATTTGAAATTTTAATGAACCATTCATTAAATTTTCTAATTTAGTAGTCATCCAGATATCACGATACTATCTAAAATATATCCATCATAAATTTTTATGATAGGTCTATTCCAGAATTCATGTTTATTTCCAACATTCAGAAATAAACAATGAGTGTATTCTAAAATCTAGGTCATAGAGACATTCTCTAAGACTAAGGGTTCCCTCACTGAAAATATGAAGTCCATTTATCCAATAGAGGTTGTTGCAATAATTGCATCAACATCCATGTGGATGACTATTATACCTTAAGATCAAAATTTATAGTCTTCTAAAACATATGCGACCTATTGCAAGTGTTATGATATGAACGAGATACAATTATTAAACTTTTAATCTTATCCAATGAGGAAGTCAATTTCAATGATTAAATGTAGATTATTCTAATACACTTTCTGAGTCCTTTTTTAAGGATCCAAGATAGACTAGATAGTCACACTATCAATTCATTGGCTTATTGAAGTATTGGCATTCATCCAACTCCTTGAATGTCATATGGAAGTCACAGAAGTACAGTCAACTCGTTAACTTTCCTTCTTACTTGGGTCCGACCCATGCTTCCACTACACTCCTTTCATCTATAAACAACCATTGCTTAAAACAAAGGATCTCTTATGTTGAATTCAAAAGATTTCAATATAAGAGTATTTCAACATTTATACATGCTTCATTGAATTCATACAATATGAATATTATGAAGTTTCATGAATGACTTGAGTATAGACAGTAGAATTATGACACTTATCGTATCTACATCCATCTAAACTCTTAAAGATTTTTGGTTAAGGCGGGTACTCAAATAGTTTGAATACATCATCTCTTACAGAGCCACCATTCTCCATGATGCAGTGAACCATGTCATCCATGATTAAATGTCGAGAGAACATATGTATGCCAGAACATATTCTTAGATTTTATAAGGATTGTTTGACAATTACGATCATCATCGATATGTCACTTCCGAAGTACATTCGATAAGAGATAAAGACTATAGAGACATTCAAACCATAGGGTTGTAGTCCCATTGTCTATTTAATTGCCATTACTCTATATTATGAGTAAACTTGCACAATGCAACCACATACATTAAGTGTCCAACTGCAAGTACAATATCTTGATCATGGATCCCATCCATGATATTATGCTGGTTATTATTGAGTATAGTATAGTATTTGAGTGGGTTTAATGAAGGATTATCTGAAATAAGAAATTTGTATAGATATATATATAAATATATATATATATATATTCTTTTATTTAGGAATTTTTATATCAAAGTTGTCTTGCTTTGTCAACACTGAAAGTTCATTCCCTCGATCACTTTTAATGTAAGAGATATAATTACCATTATATCTCAACAAGATCTAGGATCTCCTTTCTTATCTTTGTCACATCCCAATAATATGAGAAACTATAACTCAGATAAAAAGAAGCGAGAACACATTCCACCTTGAAAGTCCAACTTGCATTCCCAATTCGATCTTTAACACCTAGGCCCGCCACCCCTAAGGTGATGTTGACTCATTGTTAATTGAACCAACCGTCAACATGATTAGACCTCGCGATGCACAATCCAATATCGCCCCAATAATATGAGGAATTGATATTGGGGTACTACGCATACAACCTTACTCTTTCGAGAAGAAAAGAGCCTGATCCAGATGTGCTTGTATGCAGGAGCTGTCACTGAAGGATATGGAGAGATCCTTAAGCGCATCACGGAAGCGTGAGCGTCGTATCGGATATGACGGAGAACGACTAGTCGTACTAGTTGATCGGTGCAGCGGAATTTAAAATTTTTCATGCGATGAAACCACATGATCCGAGAACGATTCTCGGATCGTTTCATCTATAACAACAACAAGTATAATGCAATACCTCTTGAAGCGTGGTTGATCGAGTCTCTAAGAAAAGAGACCTCCTGTCTCAAGTCCGATCGTCGGAGTAACAGCTTGCGAGAGCGGGGATGAGTCGCGGTGTCCTTGCAATCCAACAAGTTGATCCAAGAACGGTTGCTCCTAATCTCATCGCACGAGATCGAACATCTCCTTCGTGAGCGAAGCACTCCAAGTAGATGGAGAGTCGCAGAGCGTCTAAGCGGCAACACAGTGGCGTAGGCGTCGACGATTCTCTCCATTAGGGTATGGTTGATGGACACCAAGAAGAGGGAGAGAGAGGGTTGGCGTGTGAGGATAAAGAGAGAGAGATGTGTGCTACAATAGCATGTTAGTAGAGAGCAAGGTATGCCTCTCTATTTATAGGGTTTTGGGAACCATGGATCTCAATCCATGGGACATATAAAATCAATGGATGAGATTGATTATGTCAATCCAATGGTCAAGATTGTTGTTGGTAAAAGCCAACAACTTGTGATTTAATTTTGATTAAATATATTAAATATATATTAATACCAAATTAAATCAATCAAATAAGGAGTGAAAATACAAAGGAGATCTTCCTCCCCATAAAAGAGAGTGGACGGCCACCAATTCCACAAGGGAATTGGGTGCCGCCCCCTCCTTTCCTAATGGGGAGGGCAATCTCATGGATTCCCATGAGATTGCACATCTCCTTGATTTTCTCTCTACTTATTTCCAACAACTATTTGTTGGGATTTTTATTCACCAAAATAATTCTCAATTATTTTTGGGAATATTGCAATCTTGACATTGGAAAATTGTGAATCATATTCACAACCCAAAACAAAAAGTAATTTATATTTTCAATTAATTAGACAATGTGTATCCAATACACATTAATAATTAATCTACAAATATAAATTATAATTAGCTCTCTCTAATACATTATAAATCACATTTATAATATTTTATGAATAATTGGATATTTCTATCCACTTTATTCTTATCCATAATAATTAAATCACATTTAATTATATTGGATAATTCCTCATACATCATGATAATTAAAACACATTTAATTATCAACTTCTCATTGCTTAGATCTTATGGAATTGTTCTTAAACCATTTAAGAACAATGCTATTTCTCCTCAGATACTTGGAGATAGGGACCGGGCGATTGTATTGTTCCATGTATAGTGACTTGGATATTGAGATTTCATCTCAAATCCAGATCTCATGGACCTCTCATAGATGCTTGATTAAATCAAGACCGTAAACCAAATCTTCTCATTGCATCTGAATCTCATTCAGATCAATGTCCAGTACATGGACTATGATTAGGTCACTTCTCTAATGAGAGGAGTCACTAAAATCCAGACCTGTGTCATCACTCCCTCGAAATGGAAGCGTCATGGTTATACAATCGTTTATGATCAAATCACCCTCAGGTATTCCTAATACCTGTACATCCTGCATACTGGAAGACTCATGATCATCATGAAGATATAGATCACTTTTGCACTGTCATCTTCATGGTATGATCACTAAGTTTCTCATTCTTGGTCCTTGGGATATGGTACAGATCATATGCTTTCACAAAGCATATATCTTACCTTCAAATTCCTGTCATGCTTCTAAAGCATGATGACCATGCATGGAATTTGGTCAATCCCAATACCTCATGAGTGAGCTCATGTCTCCCGGTTCACAAGTTAACCTGTATGATCCCTTTGAGAGATCATATTACTCATATTCCCTTACATGCACACCAGCTCACCGGTGTAGAGACCTTGGTTAGGTCATCAACCTATTGGTCTGCCAAATGTACATACTCAGACATATAGCAATACATCTGTCTCTGGTCAGAGGATGTTTGCTTGTGATGTGACAGTATTCATCACAGGTCTTTGGTTATCTCGATCTCGTTAAGTCAACCTATTGACTCAACTAATCTAATACCTTCGAATCAATATTCCCGTGTAGAGGACCTGCATCAAGAGGTCGATCAGATGTCAGTCTATTGAGATAGGATTGCCATCTCTCACTCAGACTGGAGATCACTACTTGTCTATCATTGATGATGCTTGATGAGTCCTCTATCTAACTCCTTAGATATCCATCCAAGCATCAGCCTCTATGATTAAATTAATGAATCAAAATCTATATGATTATCAAGTTGGCCATGGTACATAACCCTTATTGTATAGAGGGGCCTTATAGTGCATTCATTCATTCAATATCAGAAAGGGAGTGAAACATAATCAAAAACTTTTATTGATAAATCATTTATTACGATAATATTTATTGTAGGAATGGTTCGCCTCGGGCTCACATTGCTAACAATCTCCCACTAGCCCTCAGAACCATTCAGGAACAATCCTTAAACCCATACTCTTTACATGCTGGTCGAAAACCTTCTTTGTCAGTAATTTGGTAGGAGGATCAACAACGTTGTCGGCAGAGGCCACCTTGGTGATGATGATGTCACCACACTTTTGAATCTCTCGAATAATGTGGCATTTCCTTTCTACGTTCTTGCTCTTCTGATGCCATCTGGGTTCCTTCTCTGGCCAATGGCTCCCGTGTTATCACAGAGTAGAGGGATGGGAGTATCACAGGAAACTACGCCAAGCTCCAGCACGAACTTGCGCAACCACACCGCCTTTTTTGCAGCATCCGAAGCGGCAATGTATTCGGCTTCTTTTGTTGAATATGATGTAGTGTCCTGCTTCTTGCTTCTCCAGCTCACAACACCACCATTCAACAGGAACACAAACCCTGATGTCGACTTTTGATCATCAATATCTGATTGGAAGTCAGAATCTGTATATCCCAAGATTTGGAGATTACCATCTCCATAGACCAAGATGTAATCTTGCATCCGTCTTAGATATTTAAATATGTTCTTTACTGCATTCCAGTGTTGTTCTCCATAGCAAGATTGGTAACGACTTACCACTCCCACTGCATGGCAGATATCTGGCCTAGTACACATCATGGCATACATTAAGCTTCCTACAGCTGATGCATAAGGGCATCCAGCCATGGCTTTCTTTTCCTCAACAGTTTGAGGAGCCATTCCTTTAGACAGGTGGATACCATGTCTTAAGGGTAGGAATCCTTTCTTGGAACTATCCATACGGAATCATTCAAGAATCTTCTTAATGTATCCACGTTGTGAAAATCCCAATATCCTCTTCTCTCGGTTTCTGAACAATTTCAGACCGAATATGTAAGAGGCTTCTCCAAGATATTTCATCTCAAAGGTATGGGATAGCCAAATCTTCACACTGGTCATCATCCCTGTATCATTCCCAATGATAAGGATGTCATCTACATAAAGCACGATGAACACAATGGCGCTCCCACTAAGCTTCTTGTACACACAAGGTTCATCAGGATTCTGCACAAAATCATAACTCTATGGTTTCGTCAAATCTGATGTTCCAGCTACGAGAAGCTTGCTTAAGCCCATAGATGGATTTCTTCAGCTTGCATACTTTGCCATCCTCAGTCATGAAAACCTGAGGCTGCTCCATGTAGATATCCTCCTCGAGGTATCCATTGATGAAAGCCGTCTTGACGTCCATCTGCCATATGTCGTATTCAAGATATGCAGCTATAGCTAGTAATGCCCTGATGGATTTAAGCATAGCCACAGGAGAGAATGTCTCATCGTAGTCGATGCCTTCTCTCTGTGTATAGCCCTCGGCTATGAGCCGTGCCTTGAAAGTCGTTACTTTCCCATCAGGTCCCCTCTTTCTCTTGAAGATCCACTTGCACCCAATGGGTTTTACCCCTTTAGGTGGATCCTCTAGGGTCAACACACCATTCTTATGCACGGAGTCAAATTCTAACTTCATTGCTAGCATCCATCTATCCATGTCATAATCCGCGAGTGCTTCATCAAATGAAGTAGGATCATTGTCAGTTTCACTTTACACATGGAATCCTTACCTCAACCACCCTCGAACTCCTTCGAAGAGGTATGGTTATTTCATCTTTATTTATCTCTTCAGTTTCTGGTCTAGGAAGCTTAGAATCCGCAGGGGACTCTACGAGTTCCTCTACTTCACTTTTGTCTTAACCTTTAAGGAAATCATCCTCCAGAAATTTCACATCTCTAGAGACAAAAACCTTTTGAGTCTCAGGGTCATAGAGTTGGTATCCAATACCATCTCTAACATACCCAATGAAGTAGCACTCACGAGTGCGAGATTCCAGCTTGATTGCGTCCACGTTCTTCGCATGAACCAAGCATCCCCAAACCCTCAAGTGATTAACACTAGGTTTGGTTCCATACCAGAGCTCATGAGGAGTCTTAGGTACAGATTTGCTGGGAATCTTATTCAAGATATATATTGTAGTCTCTACTGCATATCCCCAGAAACTAAGTGGTAAATGTGCTTTACTCATAATTGAATGGACCATATCCATGATGGTCCCGTTGCATCTTTCAGCAACACCATTAAGTTGGGGAGTTCCAGGAGTAGTGAGATTGGAGATAATTCCATTCTCTTTAAGGTATTCCTTGAATTCATCTGAGAGGAACTCGCCACCTCGATCAGATCAAATCTGTTTAATCTTCCTATTGGTTTGGTTCTCAACCAACGCATTGAATTCTTTGAACTTATCAAAGGTTTCAGATTTATGATGTAATAGGAAGATAAACCCATATCGCGAGTGGTCATCAATAAACGTCAAATAATATCGATATCCATTTCGAGTCGTGGTACTGAAGGGACCACATACATCGGTATGTACTAAGTCAATAATACCTTCGCATCTAGTAACCTTGTTACGGAAAGGCATCCTAGTCATTTTACCTCGAATACAATGTTCACAGGTAGGTAAAGACTGAACCTGTAGAAAGTCCAAAGGTCCATCCTTTATCAATCTATTGATCCTATCAACAGACAAATGACCAAGCCTTTGATGCCAAATCATATTTGAATGATTTTCATTATTCTTGGATCTTTTAGGGTTTTTATTAGTGGTTGTAACATTCATGACATGCTCATTGATGCACAATTCATAGAGTCCACCAGAAGTCAAAATACCATCTGCAATATATTTATCATAATTATTTATGACTAACTTATTACATAATAGGAATGAGTATCCACTTCTAATTAGCTTAGATACAGATATCTAATTCCTCCTGACTTCAGGTACATAAAGAAACTCTTTAAGTAATAGGACTCTACCACTAGATAATGATAGCCGACAAGACCCGACGGCGACTGCTGCAACACATGCATCAGATCTCCTCTGGATGACTATCTCCCCTTCTTCAAGTTTTCTAGTTTCCTGAAACAAATGCAACAAATTGCATACATGAACAGAAGCACCGGAATCAACAACCCAACTTCCTTCTCGTCCGACGAGAAAACTGGTTTCAATGATAAAAGTAGATTTCATACCTGCTGCGGCTATACCTTTGTCGACCGACTTTATGTAATCCGGGCAATTACGCTTCCAGTGTCACGGCTTTTTGCAGTGGTGACAGACGTCGGTTTTCTTCGACGTCATTAGAGTGGATGCATTGGAAGACGAGCCAATACTTTGTCCCTTCTTCTTTCTCTTCTGGGCCGGGCCCTTCCGAGAACCATATTTTCGACCGTGCTTCCCTCTACTAGTGGGACCATCTTTCTTAATTACGTCTTCTACAAACTTTAATGCAGCAAGAAGCCTGGCATTTGTCAATTCCAGCTTATTAATGTGGAATAACACCACAAAGTTATTGAAAGATTTGGGCAACGACAACAGAATGAAATCAGATTGCATATCTGCATCCATTGTTGCCCCCAGAGTCTCCAGCTCCGGCTCTGACTAGTACCCAAACATTTTTAGTACATGCTCGCAGACCGAAGTCCCTTCTTGTATCTTACAGCGAACAAGTTCTTTCATAACATTGTACCGCTGGGTGCGGTTAATGTCACTAAACATATCTTTCAGTTTCAGCATAATCTCATGGCAAGTACTCATCTCCACATGTTGTTTCTGAAGAACATTGGATATAGAACCCAAGATGTAGCATCTAGCCAAGACACGATCTTCATCATACATGTCATTGAATGCTTTTTCTTCCTTAGATTTAGGGTTTTCATGCTTGTCTTCAGAGAGCACATAATTGATGCGCTCTGCTGAGAGTACAAGCTCCAAATTATGGATCCAATCCGAGTAATTCGGTCCGGTCAATTGGTTGACCTCCAGAAGCCTGCTCAGTGGATTCATGGACTTCATTTTCTGAAATTGAGAAAGCACTATATTAGAATATAATATATTCAATTTAGTTTTATTTGATTAAGGCATTTTAAATCAAATTAGTCTTGCTATGTCAACTATGAAAGTTTATTCCCTTATTCACTTTCAAAGTAGGAGATATACTTACTGATATATCTCAAACAAGAACTGGGATCTCCTCTTTATCATTGTCATATCCCAATAATATGAGGACCTATGACTCCAATAAAGAGAAGCGGGAACACATTCCGCCATGCAAGTCCAACTTGCATTTCCCAATTCGATCTTTAATACCCGGGCCCACCACCCCAAAGATGATGTTGACCCGTCATTAATTGAACCAACCGTCAACAGGAATACAATTCGCTATGCGCAATCCAATATCACCCCAATAATATGAGGACCCGATATTGGGGTCACTACGCATACATCCTTACTCTTTCGAGAAGCGACGAGTCCGATCCAAATGGATCATATGCAGGAGCTGTCACTTCGGACATGCGTCTCTCACATATAATATCTGGCGACGAAACCTTTCGCCTTGACGGGAGACCATGGATGTCACTTATGTGATCCTCCATATCTTATTCAAATTTAATTAATTACTATGAATCATATTCATATAATAAATTCTTCCAAGGGAATTATCATCTCTAATCATATAAGAGTATTCTAATTGGATATAATCAATTCAATCATATTAAATTAATTATCAATCCAATTCAATCAATCAAACTTGATTGTTATGCTTGAATATATATGGTATTATTCTCAAAGTACGTATTTATTCGTATTTTAATAATTAAAATAATACAACTTAATCCTTCAGCTATTATCCCGGCCCTACCCGCTTTCATGGCCAGTGCAGGCTAGAGTGGGACGGACCACATACGTTGCAACCCGCTACCCCAGCGATCTCCGACTAGTCACCATATCCACCTCGGGAAAGGATAATGCCAAATTGATTAATTTGTACTTGAGATGATCATCGGTTCTTCAACCAAAATTATACCATATAGTAATCAAAATAATTTTTGATTATAAGGAAATTTGCTAGACAAATTCCCAATCCTATTCAAGCAAGGAGTTTGATGATTGCGTTTCCAATTATGATCTAGATCAAATCTAATCAATTAATTGGTTGAGGCCAAGTCAATTAAGGAAATAATCATCTTCCAATATTTCTCAAATATTTTTCATAATTATTTCTTGAAATTAACAATTAATTTCATTAATTGACAATCACATGGTTCTTGATTAGGACTGTAATTTCAGCAGTGACCCCTACTTACTAAAATTAGCATATCTCAATCATATTAAATCCAAATTAGACAAAATCAATTTTGATGGATTGCTAATTTGATTTAGGACAGAACCCAATTGATCTTTAACGCATTTTGAGGCAAGTATAAACAGTAATTAATATTTTAATCACGTTCAGATCTACAATTCCCGCAACAGTGCATACGTGTTCATTAAAACAACCATATCTTGAGCATACGAAATCCGATTTACGCAAACTCAGATCCTATGGTTTCCTTATTTAATGGAGAACAAAATCCAATATTAAATTCGTGTTAAAATCAATTTAAACAGTGCCGAATTTATTTACTAAACAGATCAGCGAAATCAAATGCGATAAAAACTTTCGCGACCTTAACGAACCCAAGTCGTCCTCGGTTAGCGAATCATATTCGAAACCATCAACCTGGCTCTGATACCACTTGAAGGATATGGAGAGATCCTTAAGCGCATCACGTAAGCGTGAGCGTCGTATCGGATACGATGGAGAACGACTAGTCGTACGAGTTGTTCGGTGCAGCAGAATTTAAAATTTTTCATGCGATGAAACCACATGATCCAAGAACGATTCTCGGATCGTTTCATCTATAACCACAACAAGTATAATGCAATACCTCTTGAAGCGTGGTTGATCGAGTCCAAAAGAGAAGAGACCTCCTGTCTCAAGTCCGATCGTCGGAGTAACGGCTTGCGAGTGCCGGGATGAATCGCGGTGTCCTCGCAATCCAACAAGTTGATCCAAGCACGGTTGCTCCTGATCTCGTTGCATGAGATCGAACGTCTCCTTCGTGAGTGAAGCACTCCAAGTAGACGGAGAACCGCAGAGCATCGAAGCGGAAGCGCGGTGGCGTAGGCGTCGACGATTCTCTCCACTAGGGTATGGTGGACGACCACCAAGAAGAGGGAGAGAGAGGGCTTGCATGTGAGGAGAAAGAGAGAGAGAGAGATGTGTGCTACAATAGCATGTTAGTAGAGAGCAAGGTATGCCTCTCTATTTATAGGGTTTTGGGATCCATGGATCTCAATCCATGGGACATATAAAATCAATGGATGAGATTGATTTATGTCAATCCAATGGTCAAGATTGTTGTTGGTAAAAGCCAACAACTTGTGATTTAATTTTGATTAAATATATCAAATATATATTAATACAAAATTAAATCACTCAAATAAGGAGTGAAAATACAAAGGAGATCTTCCTCCCCCTAAAGGAGAGTGGGCGGCCACCAATTCCACAAGGGAATTGGGTGTCGCCCCCTCCTTTCCTAATGGAGAGGGCAATCTCATGGATTCCCATGAGATTGCACATCTCCTTGATTTTCTCTCTACTTATTTCCAACAATTATTTGTTGGAATTTTTATTCAACAAAATAATTCTCAATTAATTTTGGGAATATTGCAATCTTGACATTGAAAAATTTTGAATCATATTCACAACCCAAAACAAAAAGTAATTTATATTTTCAATTAATTAGACAATGTGTATCCAATACACATTAATAATTAATCTACAAATATAAATTATAATTAGCTCTCTCTAATACATTATAAATCACATTTATAATATATTATGAATAATTGGTTATTACTATCCACATTATTCTTATCCATAATAACTAAATCACATTTAATTATATTGGACAATTCCTAATTCATCATGATAATTAAATCACATTTAATTATCAACTTCACATTGCTTAGATCTTATGGAATTGTTCTTAAACCATTTACGAACAATGCTATTTCTCCTCAGATACTTGGAGATAAGGACAGGGCGATTGTATTGTTCCACGTATAGTGACTTGGATGTTGAGATCTCATCTCAAATCCAGATCCCATGGACCTCTCAAAGATGCTTGATTAAATCAAGACTGTAAACCTAATCTTCCCATTGCATCTGAATCTCATTCAGATCAATGTCCAGTACATGGACTAAGATTGGGTCACTTCTCTAATGAGAGGAGTCACTAAAATACATATATGTGTCATCACTCCCTCAGAATGGAAGCATTATGGTTATACAATCGTTTATGATCCAATGTCCCTGTATATCCTGCATACTGGAAGACTCATGATCATCATGAATATATAGATCACCTTTGCACTTTCATCTTCATGGTCTGATTACTATGTTTCTCATTCTTGGTCCTTGGGATATGGTACATATCATATGCTTTCACAAAGCATATATCTTACCTTCAAATTCATATCATGCTTGTAAAGCATGATGACCATGCATGGAATTTGGTCAATCCCAATACCTCATGAGTGAGCTCATGTCTCCCGGTTCACAAGTGAACCTGTATGATCCCTTTGAGAGATCGTATTACTCATATACCCTTACATGCACACCAGCTCGCAGGTGTATAGACCTTGGTTAGGTCATCAACCTATTGGTCTGCCAAATGTACATACTCAGATATATAGCAATACATCTGTCTCTGGTCAGAGGATGTTTGCCTGTGATGTGACAGTATTCATAACAGGTCTTTGGTTATCTCGATATCGTTAAGTCAACCTATTGACTCAACTAATCTGATACCTCCGAATCAATATTCCCATGCAGAGGACCTGCATCAAGAGGTCGATCAGATATCAGTCTATTGAGATAGGATTGCCATCTCCCACTCAGACTGGAGATCACTACTTGTCAATCATTGATGATGCTTTATGAGTCCTCTATCTAACACCTTAGATATCCATCCAAGCATCAACCTCTATGATTCAATCAATGAATCAACAACTATATGATTATCAAGTTGGCCATGGTACATAACCCTTATTGTACAGAGGGACCTTATAGTGCATTCATTCATTCAATATCAGAAAGGGAGTGAAACATAATCAATAACTTTTATTGATAAATCATTTATTACAATAACATTTACTGTAGGAATGGTTCGTCTCGGGCTCACATTGCTAACAGTCACTTCGGACATGCGTCTCCTACATACAATCCCTGGCGAAGGAACCCTTAGCCTTGAGGGGAGACCATGGATGTCACTTACGTATTCCTCCACCTTGTATTCAAATTCTATTTAACCATTATGAATCATGTTTATTATGATTAATTAATCCAAGGTAAATAACAACTCTATTCATAATAGAGTGTTTTTAATTTTTTTAATTGTTGCTTGAAAATGTGGTATTATCTCAAATACGTATTATTTGGAATTTTAATAATTAGAAAAATACATCATGATCTCTCAAGCATTATCCGTTTCCTATACACTTTCATAGCCAGTACCAACGGGAGTGGGACATACCACACACCGTACAACCAGGTACCCCAACGTTCCCCAACTAGACACCATATCTGCCTCGAGAAAAATTAATGCCAAGTCAATCACTTTGTACTTCAGAAGATATTTAGTTTTTCAACCAAAGTTATACCATATAATAATAATCAAATCGTTTTGATTAACATAATAAGGAGATTGGCTAAGCAAATCCCCAAACCTATTCAAGCAACATGTTTGTTGGAAAGTGTATGATGTAACAATTTGTGATCTAGATCATATTTAATCAATTATTGGTCAAGGCAATATCATTTAATGAAATAATTATCATCTTCAAATATTTCACAAATATTTATAAATAATTATCTCAAGAAATTAACCATTAATTACTATAAAAATTAAATGACAATCACAAGGTTCTCGATTAAGTATGCAATTTCCAGCAGTGACCCTCACTTACTAAAATTAACATATCTCATTAATTTTAGATCCAAATCATGCAAAATTAGTTTCTAAAGTTTGCTAATTTGATTTAAAATAGAATGCAGGTGATTAGAGCACATTTCTAGGCGTGTCAAAATATTAACCAACTCCATAATTATGTTATGATTCACCATCCCCGAAATAGTGGATATATATTCATTAAAATGATCATATCTTGAGTTATCAGATTCCAAGTAATGCAAACTCCAATCCTACTATTTCCTTAATTAATGAAAAACATTATACAAATGATATTTCGTGTTTAAACATTTTAAATAGGGCCGAAGATATTCAGAAAACAAGGTTGCAAAACTGAAATGCGATAAAACATTCACGAACCCTAACGAGCCCAAATCTTCTTAAATTTATGGATCAAATCCAAAAACTCTAACCTGGCTTTGATACCACTTGAAGAATATGGGAAGATCTTCAAGCGTATCACGGAAGCATGATGATCGCAGTGTATGCGATCGGGAGCGACTAGTTGCACTAGTAGCTCGACGCATCAAAATTTAAAAAATTTTAATGTGATGAAACCACATGATCCAAGAACACTTCTTGGATAATTTCATCTAAACCACAAATAGATATTAAGGTTACCTCTTGAAGCATGGTTGCGATCGAGTCTCTAAACGAAGAGACCTCCTGTCTCAATTACGATCCAACGGAGGAGACACTTGCGAGCACGTTGATGAGACGTGTCCTTCTCGCAATCCATGCCGATGATCCAAGTAGCAAATCTCCTGATCTGAACACATGAGATCCGACGTTTTCTTCACGAGCGAGGCACACCGAAGGAGAAGGAGATCCACGAGCAAATACTCCGGTAGCATAATAATGATGCTGCGGTGATGACGACTCTCTCAAGGGATCCATGATGGACGGCAACAAGAGAGAGAGGCAGAGAGCATTTGGCGTGTAGAGAGAGAGAGAGAGGGAGAGAGCATATGTCATTGTTGTAAACTTGTAACTCGAAGAGCAAGTGGTGCCTCTTCATATATAGGGTTTTGGGAGTCCATCGATCACAATCCATGGATAACACACAATCAATGGATGAGATTGATTTGTGTTTATTTCAATGGCCATAATGTTGTTGTCAAAAAATACAACAACAATTGATTTTATTTAAATCAATATATATATTGATAAATCAATTCAAAATTAAATCATTTTGACTACTCTTGGAGATAATGAGGAGATTGACCATATCTCCAAAAAGGGAGGGACGACTACTCCTTCGAGATGGAATAGGTCCATCTCCTCAAAATCTCATGAGATCTCATTATCTGATGATATCTCCAAGATTTACAAAACCATTTATTGCAAACTATTTCCCAAAAATAATTTATAATTATTTGTGAACATTCCAATCATGCCATTGGAAATATGTGAATCACATTCACATCCCAAAATAAAATGTAAATCATATTTTAAATTAATCATCCAATGTGAATCCAATTCACATCAATAATTAATTAACAAATATAAATCACAATATGCTCTCTTTAATATATTATAAATCACATTTATAATATACATGAATAACATCGATAATGTTATACACATTTTTCATATCCATGATAATTAAATCACATTTAATCATATTGGATCTCTATTCTCATGTGCCCAAATAATATGAATCACATTCACATTATTCACATCGTTGATAATTAATCACATATAGTTATCTTCGATAACTCTCCCAATAATATGTATCAAATTAATATTATTCATGATAATTAAATCACATTTAATTATTTTCTCAATGCTCGTATACATACATCAAAAATGAAATTATCCATGAACTCTTTCAAGGATAATGCGCTTTCTTCATGATACTTGGAGATAAGGACATGGCGATTGTATAGTTCCACGTATAGTGACTTGGATATTGAGATCACAACTCAAATCCAAATCTTGAGGACCTCCCATAGATGCTTGATTAAATCAAGACCACAAATGTAATCTTTTCATTACATCTGAATCACTTTCAGATCAATGTCCAATAGTTGGACTAAGATCAAATTACTTCTCTATGAGAGGAGTCAATGAAATCCAGACCTGTTTCATCACTCCCTCTTTATAGAAGCGTCATGGTTATACAATTGTTTATGATCACATCACCCTATGGCATTCCTAATACTTGTACATCATGCATACTGGAAGACCCAGAACAAACCCGAAGTTTTAGATCTCTTTTAGACTGTCTTGTCATTATTGTTCTCATTTGATCATTAGGAGTCAATATCAATCATATACATTCCAAAATCATATATCATACCTAGGTGTTGATCAAATACTTTCCAAAAGCATATATCAAACCTTACAAATTTAGTCAAATACTTCCCAATATCTTATGAGTGAGCTCATGTCTTCCGATTCAGCAATGAACCTATATGATCCCTTTGAGAGATCGTACTACTCATATGCCCTTGCATGCTCACCGACGCGTCGGTGTATAGACCTTGATTAGGTCATCAACCTATAGGTCTACCAAATGTACATACTCAAACATATAGTAACACATCTGTCTCCGGTCAGAGGATGCGTGCCTGTATCGTGATAAGACATAGGTCTTTGGTTAGATCGATCACGTTAAGTCAACTCTTTGACCAAACTAATCTGACACCTCCGAATCTCTATTCCCATGCAGTCGTTCCTGTATCAAGAGATCGATCAGATATCGACCAAATAAGAAAGGATAGCCATATCCTACTCAGGTTGTATATTATCTCTTAACAATCATTTGACGGTGCTTAATGAGTCCTCAATCTAACTCCTTACATATTCATCCAAGCACTAGCCTTTATGATTCAGTAATTGAAACAACAACTGTATGATCATTAAGATGGCCATGGCACATAACCCTAATTGTACTAAGGGACCTATTATGCAAATTAGTTATTCTTCATTTCAGATCAGGGGATGATATTTGCAATAACATTTATTTCTTAATGGCTCGTCATGGGCTTGCATGTCCAACAGTATAGGGGGGCCATCGCTTTGTTCTCATTCTGATTTTTCCTTTCTCATTCTCACACTCATCTTTTTATTGTCATCAGTTCTTATATATACTTTTATACTTAGTTGAGCCAGCACTTCATATCACTTTGTGCTCTGAGGACATAGCAAAAGCTATGTATAGGGAGGGTCTATCGTATATATTCCATATATACTTTAGACATAGCTCATATTTTTAAATTTTAGGAATACTTGGGGCTAAAGGTATTGTATTATTTTTTTAGAACTGATTGTTGTGAAAATTATTTGAAAGTGATTTTGAAAATTATATATATATATATATATATATATATATATATATTTGACATGGTTTTCAAAAATGTTTTACATGTTTTGTGAAAATACAGAATAACATGTTTTGTAAATCATTTGTAAAATGTTTTGAAAACCTATATCCATGTTACAATGCTTGTAAGTAGTGTTTAAATTTTTTTTCAAAGCCAAGGTGTGTGGGAATTAACCTAATTCTTCTAAATAATTTATAACATAAAAAAATAAAAAAATATAATAATAATAATAAATCACTAATTATGTTATGTCTCTTCAGTCTCCTTTAGTGCTCTAGGCTTCTAAGAGGATGTGATTGTTCACTGAACCGTCTTGTCCTTTTTCTTTATAAGTTGATAGAAGAATTAAACATGGAGGTGCCCCTACATTTTCTTGAGGATGTCCAGTTCTTGGATTCTAATATTTCTTGTATGTTGGGTCATTCTTGTGTGTCTAATATTTCTCTTATAAGGAAAACTCAGAAGTCTGTTGCAGGATTTCAAGGTTTGACTCATCTTCCCATGATGATAAAAATTTTTGAGGCTTCCCACACAGATATCGATATCACTTTTGAGGAAGAATGGCATCATTATAGAAGATTTAAATTCCAAATCAATGATGATCTTTCTTATTCATATTTTGAAGTGTTCTCTATTAAGAGGGAGTAGTTGAAACATAAGACAACCTTTGATTTTAATCCTCAAAGATCCAATCTTGATTTTTAAGGAGTTGAAGTTTCTTGTGTTGTGCTGGGTATCCCAGTGTTGTTCTTTGTGTTATCTTTGTGTTGTCCAGTCAAGGATACTCATTCTATTGTTCTTGTCTTAATAAAGTTAATAATTCCTTAATTATTTTGTAATTAACTAACTTGCTAACTTATTAATTGGTGTTGTTCTATGTCACTTTCACTATGCACACAAGGCTTGAATTGATCTTTTACATTGGGTTTAAGGAGTCCTTGGACTTAGAGTTATCATGTCTTAATCATTAGGGTCTTGGACTTAAAAATTTACACTTCCCTCGTTAAAAGATATGCATTTTATATTGCATGCTTAATCTCCTCTAAAAGAATTTGATTACCACATCACATGCATGACTGCATTCATGATTGAGATGAGTCAAGGTATTACTTAATGTACTAGTTGATCTATATGATGCTCAAGGATGGGATAAAATTCAAGATGGCTTCATGAAATATGAGTGTCATCATCTTAGCATGTATGGGACAGGTGCTCATGCTATCTCCTGACTTTGACCTAAAGTGCCAGGATGTGGAACAAAACATAATAAGTTGATTAATGTACGTCAATCCTTGCTAAAAGCAATGGAGCTAGCCAAAAAGAAGGGAAGTTCCCTCACAAAAAGAATGATTATGAAAAGCTCTTCACACTACAATGTTAGATCATATGAGCTTATATTCAAGGCGAGCGCTTCTAACCTTTTAAGTGTCCATTTGGATCAAATCGTTCGGCTTTTATGAGTCGGGCTAGTACATTAAAAAGGGCTCTGTATCGTTAAAGATACAAGTCTGGATACAAGTATATTAGGTGCTTAAAGAAGACATACCCCATTGTACTCCCAAGAAAAAATGTACAGACGACTAGAAATTCTCTTTGACGGACACACTGATTGGAAAAATAAAAATGAAAATTGTGTTGAGTATTGGCACTCGAGAAAATCATGTTCCAATGAGAGGAAGAGAAAATAAGTACACACTCCTATATCCTCCATAATCTGGCATTCCATCTTTGCCTTTAAAGTTTAACGAGCTAAAGAGACATGGATTGAGTCAAGTCTAGATTTATCCTCTAGAGTTGAGGGTTGGGTCCTTATAAGAGATTCTAAGATGGGAACTTTTTGTGAAATTTTGAATTTACTCTTGTGGATGTTGTCAACATTAAGCCATACTTCTTATATTTATGTACATTGCAAGTCCAACAATTGGAGAAGTTGAATTCCTTTTGATTAATATTTGAATCTCAATCATCTACACGTTCTTATCTAAGTGTTGAATGCATTTCTCCATGTTTATGCTCACATCGATCCATTCTAGGCATCATCAGTGACCTGGAACCCATCTAGGGTTTAATTCCTCCATCCCGTTTGAACACACCATTTTTCTTTATAATCCCATCAAACCATCAGCACACACATTCTCTTTTGTTTGGACTAATGATACAGATTGTATAAAAGACCTATTTACTTAACATCCTTATTAAACAAGCAATAATCAAATATTTTTTTATATTCCTTTAACTAGTGGTATATAAATAAAATGAATTCGCGTAAAAGTAATAAAATGGAAATAAAACAATAAAATATATTGATACACTATACCTGTACGTAATACACTATACTATAAATAATGTATATATGTATTCATAAAATTAATTTAAAGTCCCATAAAAATAGCTTGAAAAATAATATTTCATTTTGTTCATTTTTTATTTTTAATTCATTTACTATTTTTTATTTAATATTATTTGATTTTTGGATTAAGAATTTTCTGATTGGTTGACCCGGGAGAACCCTCCCTCCAGGACCCGATTCGGATTTATGTCGACGGACTTCATTTCTACCAATTACCGCAACTGAATCCAACCACCTTCTTCATCGAAATCTGGACCCCCATATTCCTCGAAGATCTGGGATCCTCACAGATCTCTACGTGTCGTCGGATCCTCCTAGTGTTTCCCTCATTTCTCCTATCTTTCTAGAACCCTAGGACTTGCTATAAATTCGTAGATCCGCCTCCATTACACTTCACCTTATCCCTTGTGCCACCATTCCTCCTTTAACACCTATAGAGCATTGATAGGATTCCAAAGGTCCTTTGGGAGCTTGTTTTAGCATCGGGTAGCACGTACCTCATTATGTAGTCACAGCTCTGCCGCGTGTAGCCTCTCTTGCCTGCCGCAACAAGATCAGGGCTAGGACCCCGCCCCACCTCTGCCTCACTTCATCATTCATGGCAGGCTGCTCATGTATCATCTTTCCTCTTCCCTTTCATCTTTTCACTTCGATTTCGGTGATCAGTCATCTTTCTCTATCTTTGCTCCAACCGTTGGACTGGAGCCACATCCCTAACACCCATCCGCTTTGATCTGATGATCACTTCATGGACCACCTCCTCATGCACCTTGATCCCCATATATCTTGCTCATTGGAGAAAAATTATGATAAGCCTCCTCCACCACTTCCGCCGGACACCACTTCAGCACCCCATCATCACTTCTTTCTTTTTCAGCTACTAATAACCATAGTCAAGGCATCATCTTCGAGCCTAGACCTCATTTGTAGGTACATGCATGTGTGAGGTTTAATCCGAGCTTCATCTGAATTAGAGGAGCACATCCAGGTTGTGGAGCTTCACCATGACCATCCGATCGTCCACCATCCCATTCGAGGATCCCTTGCGAAGCGAAAAGCCATCTACACCAGGGTGGAACCATTGAAGAGTCGATCAGAGCAGCAGGGCATCAAACATCCACAATCGAAACTTGTCGTCCAGCTCCTTCTTCCCAAATCATGTAGAGCAACGTTCCACCATTGGATGAAGGAGCCCCTCTCCTAGTTTTATTTGAGCCATGCATCGATGCCCTTTTCCTGCATGTCAGATCAAAGCCTTTGTAGATCTGAACTGCACGTCATCAGCTTTCTAGGATCGTCAGATCTGCTAAGTAACTGTCATCCAGAACGTATGCCTACTTGATGAGCGAGGGGCTGACTAGGGTTAAGTCTCAAAAAATAATCACGAGTCGTTATGACCCCAATCAACCAATCAAACACAACAAGAAAAAAAATCAAGACCACATCAACAAATCAATCAAGGCATGAAATCTAATGTCAGCAGCCTCCGCTATTTATTTAACCTTGTATAGCAACCAGGGTCAAACACAAGGAGCACGAAAATGTACGAAGTAGTTGAAAGATCAGATAAAAAGCATATTTTTGTGGTTTTAATTTTATAATTTTTATATTTTCAGAAATGCGAAAACAAACAAAATAAACAAAAAGAACATGGTACAAGCTACCCGCAAAATTTTTTATTACGACTAAAAATTCTCAAAAATAGAAAGTAAAAATATTTTTATGTTTTTCAAATATTCATATATTTTTGAGGATTTTAGGGGGTTTTCCAATTTTTATATGATTTTATAAAATCAAACAAGAGCGAAAATGGAAAATAGTATACGACCTAGACGAAAAGGCAAGTTTAAGATATAAAAAATCCTTTAACAACCTGGTTGTTATTTTAATGAAGAAGTAAATAAAAATACCAAACTACAGATATTGAGATTACATTTTTTGAATTTTTTGAATTTTTGTGATTTTATAAGTTTTTTAGAGTTTTTAGCTTTTTAGGGTTTTTATAAGAGATAATACAACAAAAATTGTACTGGAATCAAAACACATAATAACAAGCACACAAGAATGTTTTCTAATTTTTAAAGCAATTTTTATATTTTTGGTATTTTATAAATTAGATGGAACACATTTTTAGGGTTTTTGATTTTTAGAAAATACCAAATAAAACTAAATTAATTCACAAAAATTACCATAAATATTACATGTTAGTAGGAGCTAACTGCAATTTTTATGGGATTTTTGGAGTTAATTAGGTATTTATTTGATGAAAAACAACACACACAACATACATGGACCTAATTGCAATTATGCAGAAGTTTCCAGATCAATCAATAACATGCATAAATAGCTTAGGGCCAATCCTGCAATTTATCCAATTAAAAACACACATGCTGAATAATCACACGCATAAGGATACAACTACTAATATCCGAAAAAACCTATTTAAAACATAACAGTATAAAGCACAGGGGTATATCATGCAACTAAACCAGTTATGCACGTGAGACAACACGTGAGTTCAGTCAAACACGATTAAAGTGCAAATGTAGAAAATATCAAGGGTATATATGCAAAAGTTTTAAACTATAACATTATTTACAGAACTATCTAGTAAAACATGAAAACATTGGATAAATAATGCAAAATACCCTTGTAGGGCACGTGCAAGGCACATGAGGAAACGTGGCAGCTCAGGAGGTGTCGCAGATGTACGATTCTGATCGCTGGCACCCTTAGATCTAATGGCCAAGAGAATGTCCCATGCATGCGGTCAGATACGCCAGGGGGCGTCAGATCTGAGGGCTGAAAAGATGTAATGGTTGGTGGCTGGTATGATGTCTGGGGCGAGGGGGACCATCCAACAGTTGAGAAGTATGCTGGAAGAACACCTCCCCACCAGACTTCGATCGAGCAATGGAGGAGATCCACTGGCTCGATTGAAGAGCGAGGAGGTCCACCGGCTTCGTGGAGTCGTGGCGGGTCGGGCTGGGTGATCTGATGGACTTGGCAACGACCAGATGGTTGTGGTGATGTCTAGCCACCTGAGGGTGCTCCGCCTGAGCTACTTGGAGCTCGGAAGTGGTTCCTTCCACACGTAATGACCTGTGCAAAGGGGAGAACGACTAAGGAGCTGTGCTCCGATCGGGTTATTTCTTGATAAGGAGGGGAGAAGCGTGGGGGACTGGAGGTCAATCTCCGGCGAAGATGGTAGGAGGAGATCTAAGCCTTAATCTCTACCTGATGGTCAAGCCAAAGGATGATCAGGCTGCGGTGTGAGATGAAGGACGATGTGTCGGTTCGATCAGAACGGATGGGTGCTGTTAATGGGGCTCAGACTAGGTGGTCGGAGCATGTGAACATGCACCGATGCTAGATGGAATGAATCGAATGGACAGATGAAATGGAGAAGCGGAAGTGGATACCTGAAGGTTGGAACGAGTTCCTGAGCTCCAGGCGAAGATGGTCGTCGGGATGATGGCCTCAACCATGTTGCGGCAGATGGGGAAGCTGCTCACGACGGATCTCCGGCCATGAAAGGTGAACTGCGTGCTCTCTCCACCAAACTCCAATCCAAGGATGCTCTCTGGTAGCTGTCACTCAACCGCAAGTGTCTAGTGGTGGAAGGAGCGACATGGTGTATGAAATCCCAGAGAGATTCGGATCAATCGAAGTACCCGCGAGAATATCGGATATGTAAGGAATTCTGGGTCTGGATCTCGAGGCAAGAGGAGTTCGGAATCGGGCGAGAAAAATCAGAGAAGATACTCCGGCGACGCAGAATCGACCCGACCCGAGCTTGGGGGGGAGGGGGGGCGTTGACCGAGGTCAACAGACCCTCCAGGACCAATCAGAAAATTCGATATGCCAAAATATTTACAAAATCAATAAAAAATAATAAATGGTGCCAAAATAAAAGTGCATAAAATAAAAAATGTTTATTAATTTTTAAACTATTTTTTTATGATTTTTAATTTATTTTACGAGAATCAAATTATTGTATATACACTATATAGTACTATATACAAGTATATAATACATATGTATTTTGTAAAATTATTTTTATTTTTTATTTTTACAGAAATACCCTAATTTTGTATTTTATTTAATTTCAACATGTTTTTAGGGGTACAATAATAATTTTTATTTTATTTTTTCTGATTTATTTACAGGTATAGAATGAATAGGGAGTGATATATATACATGTATTTTTTACAAGTTAGAAATGATTTTATTTTTAGTTTTCTGATTTTTATTTTATTTTTGTTTTTTTAGGCCTATATATAAGGAGGTTGAAAGAATATTTTACTTTTATTTTATCAAAAATAATTATTTACGTATATAGGTAATATTTACAACATAGAGTAGGCCTTATCTCTCTCTCTCCTTATTTTCTTTGGTGATAAAGTCAAGGCTTGACCTTCTATTGGGTTCAGGTCACTCTATATTTATTCTAAATACCTCCTTCCATTTTCTTTACCTTTATTCTTTTATTTTTATACAAATACATGCTAATTATACAAATGTTAACACATGCATGCTGAAAGCTAACTTATTTTATTTACACCTATTTACATGATTCTTTGCCAAGATAAATAGCTAAAATAAAAGAATAAAGAGTGAGAATAGGGGATTCATCACCCCCCTATACTTTACCTTTGTTAGTCTTTTAGCAAACACTTATTTGAAAAAGAAGTGGAAAAGTGAAGAAAAAGAAGGAGAATCAAGGTTGATTATTAAACTAGTCTTTATTAAGTTGAAGTATGAAGCTCAGTCAGACCTTTGGACTATCAGTTGGTCGGAACCTTATTTGGACCCAGGTTTAAGAATCAACAACCACTAAGTTCCACAAATTTATAGTTAAAACTCCTCAATAATCCAGATCAGAACAAGTCTACATACTCAAACTCTAATGACCATGAATCTTTCCGTGTAGGGTGTAAGCGATATGTAGCTCCCAACCTCAGATTTGATAAAGCAACAGCCTCCCTCTGCATGGTAACTCTAATGCTCTCGTCTAGCAACTCTGTCCTCGAGTAGCAGGGTATTCCCTTCTAAGTTCAAGATCAACCGGCTCAAGAAGAGTGGAAAAGAAGAGAATGGACAGTGGCCAGTGTAGCCACGTATCCCTGAGAGCCCAACCAGTGTAGCTATTTCTCCCGTTGCACGCTTCATGAGATGAGAAGTTGTAACATAAGCATCGCTTTATTTGGCTTTATACACTGTGACATGCATTTTATTTTCAATCAGGTCCACCATTTTTTTGGAGTTTTTCTTTCTTTTGCACATATATAAATATTTTATTTGATGTGCATATCTACAACGTATCTACATGGTGCAACATATATACATAAGGAATTTTCTTTTTGAGCCAATAGACTATCCCTCTTTTGAAGCATTATTGCAACCCACAACTCCTGTCTTTAGACCTCAACACCAACAGACCAAGTTGAGGAGCACTTCCCTCCGTAAAGGACGATGAGAGGTTCCACCTAGAAGTACTACGCTCGTAAGCTACCCCAAGCCAAGGAAATCTGCCTCATCACCACCTCACCCTTGTGGAGCTGGGTGTAAAGTGTTGGTCCAAGTAATGCCATTGTCTGTGAGAATCATTCGTGTGTTGTTAAGTGTTCTACTTAGGCTCATCAAGATGAAAAATGTGAACATAGCCTAGTGGACTCAAAGAATTAAAGTCACCAATGGACCTGAAAGGTCTTAACCCCAAATTCTATAAGGTTCCTCTGAGAATTAGGTGGATTAAGATCTTAACCAAGCTCCAATTTCTAATTTAGTTCTAGACTAGTTTAAATGTCAACTATGATTCAGAAGAATATACAAATATATACAAAAATCCTTTTTATGAAAAGTTTTTGAAAATGTGGAAATTTTTTGAAAAGGTTTGAATGCATGCATGAATGCAGAAGTTTTTTAAACTATTTACAAACATTTACACATGGATTTTTGCAAACTTTTATTTTTCAAACATTTTACAAAAATTTTGTACTATATACATAGTTTTAATACAAGAGTATCTACAAATACTTTACAAGCAAAATAATTTTACAAACATTAGTACGAAAATAGTTTTTATAAATAGCTATGTATGTGCAAGAAAGAATTTTATGTACAAGATTTTTTTTTGAAATTTTTCTGATTTTTAATAAGTGATTTTTAGACATTTTATTTATTAACACACTCACATAAAGTATGAGTTATGGCTAAAGTATATATGTAATATATATACGACACCCCCCATACTTAGCTCGAACAATGTCCTCAGAGTGATCAAAGAGCGATGAAGAAGACATAACTCGTGCCTAGTATAGGGAAGTGAAAAGAAAGGATATACTCCAGCGATAAATAAAAGAATAGAATGAAGAGAACTCGGTGATACCCCCTATACTTAGGATCAAGTACTCCTAAGTATAGCAGACTGTAAACAAAGGGAAAACCATGTGAGAGAATGTATAGGGTCTACCTATACTTAGGGTAAAGTATCCCTAAGAATGTACAGGGTCTATCTTCCCTATACATAGGGTAAAGTATCCCTAAGTATACGCAACAAAACATAGGTAAAAAGAATCAAAAGAATCATAAAAAATCTGACACCTCCATACTTAAGGTAAAGTACACCCTAAGTATAGCGTAATCATAAGATGCGGATGGGGTGTTAGTCAAAAGAATGAGATGATATGGACATACAGATCTATACAAGGTAGAAAACAATGATAATCATGCACGAGATGCAACTGATGTGAGTCAAAGACCACATCTCATGCAAAATGAACCGAGACGATGGCAATAATCAGCAGATCATGATCTAAATATGGCTTGAGGCGCTCACCGTTAACACGAAAGGTGGACTCACATGAAATCTAAGATATGTTGATACTACCATTGTTATGCACCTTTCAGATTAGGTATGCTCCCTTCCACTTACTTTGCAACTTCCCTATAAATACTCTAAGCCTGGCATCAAATAACCATACTCTTTGATCTGGCTCAAACTGCTTATGGATAATATGAGAATCATGCCATATCTTTACTCGCTCCTTATACTGTAGGCTATTGTAAAGGTTGTATCTCTAAGCTCCGCCATGGCTGTCAATTCTTCCTTTGATCACATATACTCTCTGGATCCAATAATATATAAGTGATAACCCATAGTGACTTATGCTTAATCCCAACAGGTAAATGGCATGGCTTGCCATAAACAAGACGAAAGGGAGATGCACCCAAAGGAGTCTTGAAGGAAGCCAGATATGCCCACAAGGCCGAGTCCAAAAGCTATGACCAATCCTTTCGGTCTGGGCAGACTACCTTCTGCAGTATCGTCTTTATCTCCATGTTCGATACTTCAGCAAGACCATTGGTCTGAGAATGATATTGAGTGGCAACTCAATGGTCTATGTTGAACTCGTTAGCAAGGGTCTTTACCTTGTCATTGATAAAGTGAGTCTCCCCGTGAGATATCAATACTCTAGACACCTCAAACCGTGAAATAATATTCTTCCTTAAAAATTTGCAAATAGTCTTAGCATCAGCAGTTCGGGTAGGTATGGCCTCAACACAATGATTCACATAATCAACGACTTATAGAATGTACTCAAATCCCTGACTCTTAGGGAATGGACCAATGAAATCGATGCCCCATGCGTCAAAAACCTCATAGAAGTGAATGGGTTGCATCGGCATCATATCAAGTTGTCTACAAGTGCCCATCCTCGGACAATCAGTACACCTCTTCACAAATTCATCAGAATCCTTGAAAAGGGTAGGACACCATAGGATGGATTGGAGCACTTTCTGTGTTGTTCTCCTCCCAGAATGATGTCCTCTTGCCTCAAGCTTGTGGCAGTAAGGACGCTGTGGTGCTCCTTCCGAAGAATGCACCGACGCCAGATGTTATCCCCTCCATCATGATAAAGGATGGGATCCTCTCAATGGTAAGACTTGGCCTTCGCAAGGAAAGTGTCAACTCGATGTCTAGGCCAACCTTGTGGGACTTTCTTGGTGACAAGATAGTTCACAATGTCGTCCTACCATAGGAGAGAGGTGACAACAAGGATCGCCTCATCTGGGAAGGTCTCTGTAATGGGACTAGTCCGCTCAGATTCCTCAAGACTTTCCAAATGGAAGAGATGATCCGGCAGCACATTCTTGACTCAAGGTTTATCTTTAATCTCAACGTCAAACTCCTTGAGTAGAAGGATCACTCTAGTCAATCTCTCTATGGCCTCCTTCTTTGCCATGAGGTACCTGATGGCGGTATGATCAGTCACTCTGTATCCAAGAATATATGATCTGAATTTGTCCAGGGCAAAAACCATGGCTAGCATTTCTTTCTCAGTGACTGTGTAGTTCCGTTGAGCGGTATCCAATGTACGGCTAGCGTAGTGAATGGAAGATGTTACTCCATCCCTCCTCTGTCCTAGCACGGCCTCCACAGCAAAATCAGAGGCATCCGTCATGATATCGAATGGGAGAGACCAATCATGTGGCTGAAGGATAGGAGCCTCAACAACTAGGTTTTTAATAGTCTCGAATGACGAAAGACACTTATCATATACAATGAACTCGGTGTCCTTCATCAACAGATCAGTGAGCGGTCGGGCAATCTTGCTGAAGTCATGAATGAAACATCGGTAGAAACCGACACGCCCCAAAAAAGACCGCAACTACCGCAACTTGGATGGTGGATTGAGTTTCCTGATGATTTCCACCTTGGTCGAATCAACCTCCATGCTCTTGTTTGAGATGATATGACCAAGCAACATCCCATGAGTCACCATGAAGTGACTCTTCTCCCAAGATAAAATGAGATGGACCTCTATGCAGCGTTGAAGAATGCAGTCTAGGAAATTAGGACAAGCATCAAACCCATCACCATAGATCGAAAAGTCATCCAAGAAGACCTCTAAACAGTCACCCACCATGTCCGAGAATATCGACAACATGCACTTTTGGAATGTCACCGGGGCATTTCATAGACCAAAGAGCTTCTGTATGAAAGCATGTCCCAAACGGACAGGTGAATGTTGTTTTATCCTAGTCTTCAGGCGCTATGGCCACCTAATTGTAATCGGAGTACCCGTCAAGGAAATAGTAGTGACTCTTCCCAGCTAGCCTCTCTATAATATGATCAATAAAAGGGAGTGGGAAATGATCCTTCTTGGAGGCCTGGTTCAATCATCTGTAGTCCACACAGAACCTCCGAGAAGTGGGTACCTTGGTAGCTATCTCCTCTCCAGACTCACTAACAACTATAGTGATACCCGTCATCTTAGGCACCACATGGAATTGACTTACCCACTTGGAGTCGGAGATGGCATAGATAAAATTAGCGCTCCACCATTTCGATATTTCCTTCATGACCACCTCTCGATGATTTGGGTTCAACCGATACTAGAACTCACGCGATGGCTTGGTGTCCTCCTCAAGATAGATATGGTGGGGGCACAGGGTTGAACTTATACCTTGGAGATCAGCTACACTCCATCCTATCACTTTGCGATTCTTCTCAAGAACCTCCATCAATCGAGATTCTTGCTCTCCGGTCAAATCTGTTGAGATAATGACTAGGTACATCTCATGCTCACCCGCAAGGAATCTATACTTCAACGACTGCGGCAAAGGCTTCAGTTCATGACAACTGGGAGCTGGAAAATCTGGCCTCTGAAAGGTCTGAGTGAATGCAACCAAATATGAATGAGAGAACTCTCACTGCTCATGTAAAACTGGCGAAGACGGCCATGCTGGTGTATCTGTACTCGATGCTGGCATAGTCTCCACCCTAGCTGTCGGCTTTGTGGAAATCAGACAAGGTAATAAATCATCAAACTCTACCTAGTCTATGTCTGATTCCGAGGGATCTGAATCATAATTACAAGATATATACTCTGCCTCGCTATCGCAAACACGATCGTCAGCCTTGAAAGTTTCCTCTGCTAAGAGTGTGCTCTCCAAACTCTCCTCTACGGGAAGCTGTAAATCTGTGGCATCTGAAGGTGAGAGAAGGGCTCGTGAAAAAGGATATGACCAAGAGGATTCATCATCAGTGATTACAAAGTCGCACTCTCGGTAGACCTCTCGCCCTGCCTCCATCGTCTGCTATGAATCGCTGAACTACTCTGAGCATGTTGAGTCTCGCGCTCTAGTCTCATCGATCATCTCTTTTTGTATACTGTCACCCTCGATGTGAAAGTACACCTTCCCACTATCATGGTCAGACACCGCCTTGGCTGTGGTCAAGAATGGATGCCCTGAAATGATAGGGGTATAGGTCACACATTCAGGGATCTCCATGTCCAACACAACGAAGTCCACGCAGAATTTCAGGCTCTGAATTGTGATGACCACGTACTTCAATAACCCCTTCGGCCTCTTAACAGATCGATCAACAAACTAAAGGACTACCCTGCTCTGTCAAAGAGGGCAAACTCGAATCGGTCGAGTAAGGTTGCTGGAAGGATATTGATGAAGGACCCGATGTCTAATAGAGTACGGTCAAGTCTATGCTCATTGATGTGGCATTTGACATACAGAGCTCCTGCATCTGGCCTCTTGGTTGGCATACAGTTCTGGATGGCGAAGCAGGTGGCAGGGGTCAGCACATGGATTTCTTCCTGATGGTTCCTCTTCTCTTACAAATAGTGGTCTTCTCTCTCAAGTTCCTCTGGAAGAGAGGGATGTGCTCAAGTGACTCCTGAAGAGTCAGCTGGATATGGAATCTATCAACTTTTTGTTGGCTGAACTCTAACTGCTGATCTTTTTTTGGATTTTCCTTTTTATTCCCCTTTGCCAAGCGAAGTGCTTGAGGGAAGGGGATGGTTGGATCCTCCTCAGATAGAGGGTTAGGAACAAGTTTCTGCTGCTAAGAGGGAATGGAATCCATACAAGTATAATCAATCATCACATATGGGCTCAAAGATGGAGAAACCTTTCCTTTATTAATTTTTTTGTTCTTTTTCAAATAGTTCTGAGATATAAAAGCTGGAAGTAATACAATAGGAATAGAAATGGTGGCATCAGTACAACCAACGAAATCTGTCTTAGCGACATCAGCACCGTGCTCTGGCTCAGCATCATGAAATGTGGTGGCATCAGTACCACTAGTTGGATATGGAGAATCGATAGCCTCAATACCGTCGGCTGGATCAACATCCTTGGTAGCTTTAGTACCACCGTCATCATCATCATCCGTGGCATCAACACCAATATCCTCATCGTTTGGCACTCCTGGCTCATCGTGGTGTCGCCGTTCAGATGAGACACCGCTGGCTGGCATCCTACCGCTCCTATATGTAACAAAGTTAACATCAAATGCATATGAAGCAATGTCACCCAACAAAGCACTAGTAGTGGTAGTCTATGTGAACTGTTCCTGCTCAGATTTTCTATTGAGGTTATTCGGATTGGGTTCAATATGAGCTTGTTTGGTAACCTTACCCTTAATGACCTCCCTCATCTCCTGGCGAAACATATCCATCTCGCCCCTAAAGGATGCCTGCTGGTCTGAGAGTAGGTGGTCTAGATCATCAAGTGATGGGTTCTTACAGGATGGCCCATGAGAAAGACGGGTTGCCTCACTGGAAATGAGGTTGTTGTTGTTGGAACTAGTAGGGGGGAGGATGAGAATACTACTATTGAGGCTATTGTTGGTGCCGCCTGCACTGCTGTCCATGCTGGTAGGGACGAGGACCTGACTGAAAGTGTTGCTGCTATGGATAGTAGGAGAACTGAGGCTGCTGTTGAGGCTGGCTAGACCTACCACCCTAAACTGGAGGCTGCTGCTTGGATGAGGTACCTCTGGTAGACCACCTGAATTTGGGATGATCTCTGTGGATCCCGGGCTGCTGCCGGTCATACCAAATCCCGTTGACTTCCATCAACGACTCCTACTCGTATGGGGATGGGGGAAGAATTGCTAGTTGTTGATACTGCTGGTACACAACCATATGATTGTCCTGATATGGTGGTGGCTGAGAGTACTGGTGTTGTAGTGGATGAATCGGCTCCACCTGAATGTAATGAACCTAACGGTATTGGACGGAATGTTGGGATGAACTGCTACTGCTAGGATTAGCCTATGATCTGAGACGGAGCTGAGAAGCCGTCTGTGCCTCCTAGAGACACATGATCTGGGTCTTCAGGTCACTCAGGGTCTGTGCCAACTGATATATCTGAGACAAGCCCTGACACTGCTTCTTCTCGATAATCTCTATGCAGTCCGACTTCTCGCTGATAATTCACATGTCAGCGATCGACGACTCTACCTGTGTTGTGGCTGTTGAGGAAGTGGATGAACCTGCATCAACTCGTGCTATCCTCTGATAGGTCACGACATGGGGTGAGGGCTTCCCCTGAGTATAGAGCTGGGTCTGAGACATCACTGTAAAATTCTCATCCATCTCCTCAAAAATGGCATAGACCTGGTCTTCGTCCTTGGGAAAATAGGAACCCCATAAGAAGCATTCACTAGCCCCTGCAGCTCTGGTGTCAGCCCACAAAAGAAACTTTGTACTAGGTTGGGCTTGGATATGTCATGATGTGGACACCGGTCGATGAGCTCACAGAAATGAACCCATGCCTCACGGAATTGCTCGTTGGGGATCATGGAGAAATTGTTGATCAGAGCTCGTGCTGCATTCATCCTCCCAAGTGGATATTACTTGTTTAAGTACTCGGTCCAAAGCTGCTCCCACGAAGTCACATATCTCCCTAAGTGCTTCAGCCAATAGGCTTCTCTGTCAACCAGGGAGAATGGAAAAACCATCATCTTGATGTTGTCCTCGTCCATGTATCTTTCGTAGACAATGCTGCAAATCATCTCAAACTCATGTAGGTGTAGATGCGGCTCCACAGTGGCAAGCCCATGGAACTTGGGCAAGAGGTGAATGGTCTGGGGAGGGAGCTTGAAGTCTCCAAGAGTCACTGGAAGTTGGATCCAACGGTATGTAAGGGTTGCACCAGGGTTGTGCAACTCCCTCATCGACCTGGCTAGTCTGGTTGGCTCCTGCGGCTCCTTTGGTTGTCCTCCATGCTTTGGAGTCTCTCCACTGCTTGTTCTCTGGTGCTTTTTTCTATCGGCTCGCATTTGAGTCAGTTCCCAGCATACCTCTGCCATGATGGCTCACTGGTCTCTAATCTGTCTCTGCATCATCTCCAGGGAGGCTAGAAGTGTATTGTTGATGGTGCCCTGTTCTCAAACATACGTCGAACCCTTGGGCTGTCCTTCGCTTGGTTCTCTGAAAACGCTAAAGACCCCAACTCAGGTGTCGTCAAATGAACAAATATCTATGTTGGTCTCTGCTCGGGCACATCGAGGCAGGAGGAAGGGTGATCGATGGGAAATAAGGCAGAATCGAACTTGGGTTCAGAGAGCTGGTCCAAGCTCTCCAGAACCTACCTAGATGAGAGAGTCGAAGTGCTCGAGAGCGGTGCTGCCAGGGGCAGCCTAAGGGACCTCTGACCCATCATCTTGATGTGGCAAAAGATACGAATGCGATCTGGAAACAAACAAGATCAGTAGTCAAACCACAATTTCACGTACGTAACACGGAGCTGATGGCCATGAAGGTTCGATCGTTTATCTTGTATAGTTTATTTAGGTGATCATTCAGTCTTGCAGAGCGATTAAGCGAGTTGTTGGGAACCTGATGCTCCCGAGAGACTGGCCCAATCCCAAAACTAGAACTTTCCCAACCAGTACAAGTTGCAGACCATAAACTAAGCTACTCTAAATAATATAACTTTTCTCAGCTCCTCCTCTGATCCTCCTCAGGTGCGAGTATCCTCCAAAGCATCCTCGGGTGGTTCCTCATACGAAAATTGAAATAGAGAAAGCATCATAAAGTAATTATAACAACTAGAGATAAAAATAAACAAAAGTCTGAAAAAACAACTACTAAGCTGTGCACCCTGGCAATGATGCCATTCCCATTCTGACGAGGGAGGGGCCGACTAGGGTTGAGTCTCAAAAAATAATCACGAGTCATTGTGACCACAATCAGCCACTCAGACTCAACGAGAAAAAATTCAAGACCACATCAATAAATGAATCAAGGCACAAAATCCAATGTTAACAGTCTCTGTTATTTATTTAATATGGTATAGCGACTAGGGTCGAACACAAGGAGCACGGAAATGTACGGAGTAGTTGAAAGATCAGATAAAAAGCACATTTTTTTAGTTTTTAATTTTGCAATTTTTATATTTTCAGAAATGCGAAAACAAACAAAACAAATAAAAAGAACAAGGTACAAGCTTGCCTCGATAATTTTTATTAAGACTAAAAATGCTCAAAAACATAAAACAAAAATATGTTTATGTTTTTCAAATATTCAGACGTTTTTGGTGATTTTAGGGGGGGTCCAATTTTTATATAATTTTATAAAAATAAAGCAAGAGCAAAAATGGAAAATAATTTATAGCCTGGACTAAAAGGCAAATTTAAAATATAATAAATGCCTTAATGTCTTGATTGATATTTTTATGAAGAAGTAAATAAAAATGACTAACTACAAAAATTGAGATTATATTTTTTTATTTTTTTAGAATTTTCAATGATTTATATAAGTTTTTAGCTTTTTATGGTTTTTATAAGAGATAATACAACAAAAATTGCTCTGGAATCAAAACATACAAGAACATGCATACAAGATTTTTTTGTAATTTTTAAAGTAATTTTTATATTTTTTGGTATTTTATAAAACAAACAGAATATGTTTTATGGTTTTTTATTTTTAGAATATACGAAATAAAACTTAATTAATTCACAAAAAATATCATAAATATTACATTTTAGTAGGAGCTAATTGTAATTTTTATGGGATTTCCGGAGTTAATTAGGTATTTATCTGACCAAAAACAACACACATAGCACATAGAGGCCTAATTGCAAGTATGTTGAAGTTTCCAGACCAATCAATAACATGGATAAAAAGCTTTGGCCAATCATGCAATTTGTCCAATTAAAAATGCACATGCTGAATAATCACACGTACAGGGGAATAACTGCAAATATCCGAAAACATCTATTCAAAACATAACAGTAAAAAACACAGGGGTATATCATGCAACTACACCAGCTATGTACGTGAGACAACACTTGAGTTCAGTCAAACAAGACTAAAGTGCAAATTTAGAAAATAGCAAGGGTCTATTTGCAAATGTTTTAAACTATAACTTTATTCATAGAACTAAGCGCGTGATAGATAATGCAAAATACCCCTACATGGCGTGTGTAGGGCGCGTGACAAATGATTCTGATAGCTGGCGCCCTCTGATCTGATGCCCCAGAGAAGATCCCCTACGTGCGGTCAGATACACTAGGTGGTGTCATATCTGAGGGTAGAAAAGCAACAATTGTTGGTGGATGGGATGACGTCTGGGGTGAGGGGGACCATCCAACGGTTGAGAAGGATGCTGGAAGAACACCTTCCTGCCGGACTTCGATCGAGCAACAGAGGAGATCCACTGGCCCGATTGATGAGTGAGGAGGTCCAACAGCTTCGTGGAGTCGCGACGCATCGAGCTGGGGGATCTGATGGAACTGGCAATTGTCGGATGGTTGTGTCAATGGTTGGCTACCTGGTGTGCTCTGCCTAACCTATTACGAGCTTAGAAGTGGTTCCTTGCACGTGAAATGACCTGCAAAGGGGAGAGCGACTCGGGGGGATGTGCTCCGATCAGGTTATTGCTTGATAAAGAGGGGAGAAGGATGGGGGAATGGAGGTCAATCTCCGATGAAGATGGTAGGATGAGATCTAAGCCTTAATATCTACCTAATGGTCGAGCCTAAGGTTGATCAGGCTGCGGTGCGAGATGGAGGGTGACGTGTAGGGTCGACCAGAATGGATGGATGTAGTTAACGGAGCTCCGACTAGCTGGTCGGAGCAAGTGAACTTACGGTGGTTCTAGATGAAATGAATCTAATGGACAGATGAAATGCAGATGCAAACGTGGATACGTGAAGGTTGGAATGATTTCCTTAGATCCAGGCGAAGGTGGTCATCGGGATGATGCCCTCAACCACGTTGCGGCGGACGGGGAGGATGCTCGCAGTGGATCTCCGGCCATGAAAGGTAAACTGCGTCCTATCTCCACCAAACTCCAATCCAAGGATGTTGTCCGGTAGCTGTCACTCAACCATAGGTGTCTAGGGGAGGAAGAAGGAGCGAGGCACGAGCTACCGCACCCAGAGGCAGAGTCAAAGTTTTTATAACCAACTCGAGCGTCCATAAAGATCGAAATAGCATGCGAAACCCTAGAGAGATTCAGATCAATCGAAGGATCCACGAGAATGTCGGATATGCAAGGAATTTAGGGTCCAGTCTCGAGGCAAGAGGAGTTTGGAATCAGGCGACAAAAATCGGAGAAGATGCTCCGACGACATAGAATTGACTCGACCCGAGCTTGGGGGGGTGTTGACCGGGGTCAAGAGACCCTCCATGACTAATCAAAAAATTCCATAATCCAAAATATTTACAAAATCAATATAAAATAATAAATGGAGTCAAAATAAAAAGTATATCAAATAAAAAATGTTTATTAATTTGAAAACTATTTTTATGTGATTTTTAATTATTTTTATGAGAATTAAATTATTTTATATACACTATATAGTATTATATGCAGGTATAATATACCTATGTATTTTGTTCAGTTATTTTTATTTTGTTATTTTGACACAAATACCCTAATTTTGTATTTTATTTATTTTCAACATGTTTTTAGGGGTATAATAATAATTTTTATTTTATTTTTTTATTTATTTATATGTATAGAATAAATAGGGAGTGATATATATATATACACACATTTATTTTGTACAAGTGAGAACGGATTTTTTTCTTTTACTTATTTTTATTTCAATTTTGTTTTATTTTTAGGACTATATAGAAGGAGGTAAAAATAATATTTTACATTTATTTTATTAAAAATAATTATTTACATTTATAGGTAATATGTGCAACATAGAGTAGGACCTATCTCTCTCTACTTAATTTTTTTGGCGATCAGGTCAAGGCTTGACCTTCTCTTGGGGTTCGGGTCACTCCGTATTTATTCTAAATACCTTCGTTTTTCTTTCCCTTTATTCTTTTATTTTTCCACAAATACATTCTAATTATACAATGCTAATACATGCATGTTGAGTGCTAACTTATTGTATTTACACCTATTTACATGATTATTTGCCAAGATAAATAGCTAAAATGAAAGAATAAAGAGTGAGAATAAGGGAATCATCACTACTCCACTCGCTTGAGCCGTCAGATCTTTAGCAGAGCAGCATCAAAACTGTCTGTGCCAGCCTCCATGAGATCCTACCATGAGTCTCCCTGCAAAGTGTATATTTCACTCATACCCTCACCCTTTATCTTATTTCGCTTTAGTTCATTAATTGTAATAAATTAGTTAAAAACAATTTACAGTTAGGTACTTATGTTTTGTTTATTTGCATTTTACCCCAGATGAGTTTAGTTCACGTGCGTACACATGTGATTTTGGTGTCATTTACATGATTTAACCTGAACTATTTCATGGTTATTGAATGAACTGAAGTTCTGGTTATTTGCATTTATACCCCTGCGAGCACTACATCACTGTAGTGCATGTTTTACCTGCACATTTTGCATTACAGCCCTTGTACATTAATTGTTTGTTACCCAGTGGTCCCTAGGATTTAAAATAATTGTATAAAGGTCCCTATTGCACTGTTTTTAAGTATTATATTTTATTTATTCATAAAAAAATGGATTTGGACTTAAAATGTATATAAAATTGCTTTGTAGCTCCTGCTTACTTATTATTTGAGTGATAATTTTTGTGTGCCATTTTATTTGCATTTATATAACTAAAATTTCAAAAATAATAGAAAAAGTACCTATTGGCCTTAGAAAGTCTATAAAAATTTGAAAAAGAATTCAAAAATTTTAAAAATTATTGTAGTTATCTTTTATCCTATTGTAGCTCCTATATAAATTTTGCTTAAAAATACCCCTTAAAAACCTAAAAAGTTGCAAAAGACTCAAAAAATTATAAAAATCATATAAAATCAACAAAAATTCCGAAAATTGCATTTTAAGTTCCTATTTGTAGATATTCCTCTGTAGTATTTAATAAAAAACATTTCCAGAAGTTTTGAGATTTTCTTATATTTTTAAATTGAAAAATTCTTCTAATTGTGAACTTTTTTCCTATTTTTCCTTTTTTTTATTTTAAAAAAATCACAAAAAATCTGAAAACTCCCTAAAAATCTTTATAAAAATATAAATTTTATAAAAACTAAAGTTTTTCTTACTTTTTGTCTATGACCATTTTTTACTTATTTAAAAATACAAAAAGTGTTTCTTGTGTATATTTTCGCCTTTGTCCTTGTTTGCTTCATTTTGAAAATTAAAAATTTGTAAAGCTAAAACCATAAAAAAGTAGAATAAAAATCTTTCCATTTTATAAAATCACCTACTTAGCTATTAATTGTGCTCCTTGAATTCGACCCTGGTCGCTATACCAGGTTAATAGAGGTAGGGAAGCCACTTGTGCATAATTTGCTTAATTGCTTAGTGTTTAATAAATTTTCGCGTATATAGATTTGATTAATTTGGAACAACAACACTCGGTTAATTATTTCCATCAAAGTTAGCAGGATTGTCTGCCAACAGTCCACAAAGAAAGATTTTGGAGAGAATTAATTTAGTTAATTATGTCCATTTTGTCATGTTGTAATTAATTTGTAACTTAATTGCCTATTTACAGTGGTTCTCTATTGAGATCTCATGTGTGTAACGAAGGCCTTTATTATTCTATGTGGAGGTTGTGTCGAGTGTGGTTCTCGAGTCGAGTAAAGTTTTAAATCGAAACATTACACCAAATTAGACATATCGTAGGTCGTCTTTTCTTGATCTATTTTGTAATTTAGGATACACCACAATTTCATAAGATTCACAATTGCAAAAATCATAGGAGATTCATAGACACACTTAGCATACATTCTACTTAGTCATAATAAATTGATTTCTTCACTGCTAGTAGAACTTGTGCTAGGTGTGATTTTTTGACTTGCATCATATAGATATATTTTAAAATTAAGTCTATGCATCCACATGTAGAGTGATGGGAAGCGTTGTAAGTATTTCTAAACGGCATCATGCATCATTGATTTTCGATTGTGTTCTATTTTTCGCTTACTCCGTTAGTTTTTTTCAACTTAAGGAAAAAGGGATCGTACATTAGGCGATGCTTGTGGTCACATAATTCAAAGCGATAATCTAATCTCTTAAAATTAGGACCGAATTATTGCAAGTTGACCAAATTCAACTTGGAATAAAAGCAACCTTGTATTACAGCCAGTAAAACCCTCATTGATTGCAAGCACGTACCTCCAGACATAGTAGGTGAGGATGTACCCTCTAAGGAATAGAGCCAAAATTCCCTGGACTTGTACCCTAAGCGATTGGACTCACTTTTATGGTCCTATTATCACTACAAGAACAAGCCTCTGACCACTAGAAGAAGTAGTCTTGTTCCTATTGGTGTGTTCCGCCGGCTTGAACTTGAACTACCTTAAGGGACTACACCTATGAAATTGCATAAGATTATTTTGAATCACTAAACTAAAACTGACATGATAATAAGGCCATCATCCTCGGCCTCAGTGTTGAGTTGGTGAATCAATTCAAAGGGGTTTGTATTGTTTTTTTTGTGTGAGTAACTCTGCAGATTAACATGCCCAATATTACTAGAATCTTTTTATATCGAGCGTGCTCAATTTATGTATGTCTTGATATTTGAAGATGGATAATTGGTCAAATATTTGCTCGGACTTTGCTAGCTTGTCGTTGAACCGTCCAAATATTATGTCTTCATAGGTCCAGCTCCATTCCTCATCTTTAACTAGACCATTCAAATTTAGAGATGACCTTTGTTTTGAACCAGAATATAACGATTCACTTGGGGGTGGCTACATGACAACCAACCCTTTTTCCTCTTTACTCACTAAGGAAGATTATTACCTTGGTGAGGTCGATTTGATTTCATTATCTTCATCTAGATCTCATTTCAATCCTTTGTTTGATGAAGGTGACAAGGATACAATTATGATGCCTCCTAAGAAACAGAATAGGGATGAAGATTAATGAGAAGACCCAATGCATGCAGTACTTGATAGGCTAGTAGAATACAAACATAACCAAGCACTTATGAGAGCACAACTTTGCTAGTTACAATTGAGTAGAGATGCACCTATGGAGCTGGCATACAAGCTTGGTCAGTTTCAGATCGTCAATTGGTTAGGCCCAACCAAGCCAGAAGTAGAATATGAGTTGAAGCTATAGTTTCTTAGCCTGTTGCCTCATTTTCATTGGAATGAACATGAAGAGCCATATGCATTCTGTAGGGAATTTGATTGGTCTGTACTAACCTTAGGCTTCCTAGGGTTAGCAAAGACTACATTAGGCTCAAAGCTCTTCCTTTTATCCAAAAAATAAGGGCGATTATTAGATGACGAACCTGGGGGTACTTATAACTCTATTTGTACAACTCAAGGACCTCTTCCAGAAGAAATTCGACCCTTTGAGCAGAACTAACTTGATGCATTCACGCATCACGAGTTTATTTCAGCTTCCCAATGAAGCCTTCTGTAATACAAGGGAGAGATTCAGTGATACCTTAGAGAAGTGTCCATGTCATGGATTAGAGCCTACCATCCTAGTTCAGTCTGTTTATTGCGGTCTACACCCTGAGGTACAATGTTTGGTTAGTGTTGTTTGTGGAGGATGCTATACTGCACGAGGTGTGGAGACTGTCTGGAAGGTGTTCGAGCGGATAGCTGATACGAGTAAAGCATAGACCACGAGTAGAGCTAAGTTATAGACCTCCATTCTATTCCTATCCAATGGGGGAGTGAAGGCTACAATGGATCCTTTTGATATGAGCATCATAGCATATAAACTAACATAAGTTGAGAGGATTGATAGGCGGATGGATGAGTTGGACCACTACTTATCGAAACTGCCTAATCAGATGACAGATCTTTCTGAGAGGGTATCCAAAATGAGGGTACCTACCATGACTGCATCTGTGACTCCCGTTTACCGTGTACATCATATTCATTATCGTCAAATGTTATGGCTGTTGGAAATGCGAGCCCACGGCGAGCCATTATGCAATAAATGTTGTTGCAATTCACTCCTTGATCTGAAATGAAGAATACATAATTTGCATAATAGGTCCCTTCGTGCAATTAGGGTTATGTACCATGGCCATCTTAATAATCATACAGCTGTTGATTCAATTATTGAATCATAGAGGCTGGTGCTTAGCTGAATATCTAATGAGTTAGATTGAGGACTCATCAAGCACCGTCAAATGATTATTAAGAGATGATCTCCAGCCTGAGTAGGAGATGGCAATCCTATCTCATTTAGGTTGATATCTGACCGACCTCTTGATGCAGGTCCTCTGCATAGGAATATAGATTCGGAGGTGTCGGATGAGTTAGGTCAAAGAGTTGACTTAACGAGATCGAGATAACCAAAGTCCTATATCATATGCTGTCATGATATAGGCACACAACCTCTGACCGGAGACAGATGTGTTACTATATGTCTGAGTATGTACATTTGGCAGACCAATAGGTTGATGGCCTAGTCAAGGTCTATACACCGGCGCGTTGGTGTGCATATAAGGGCATATGAGTAATACGATCTCTCAAAGGGATCATACAGGTTCACTACTGAACCGGAAGACATGAGCTCACTCATGAGATATTGGGAAGAATCAAATTCCGTGCGCACGGTCGTCTCGCTTTGGAAGCTTGACTGAATTTGTTGGTTTGATATATACTTTTGGAAAGTATATGATCAAGACCTAGGTATGATATATGGTTTTGGAAAGTATATGATCAATTCCGACTCCCAATGATCGAATGAGAAACTTACTGATAAAACCCTGAAGTAGACAGTATAAAGTTGTTCTAATACTTCGGGTTTAATATGAGTCTTCCAGTATGCAGGATGTACAGGTATTAGGAATACCTGAGGGTGATGTGATCATAAACGATTGTATAACCATGACGCTTCCATTCCTAGGGAGTGCTGAAACGGGTCTGGATTTTAGTGACTCCTCTCAGTAGAGAAGAAATCTCATCTTAGTCCAAATGTTGGACATTGATCTGAATGTGATTCAGATTCAATGAGAAGATTAGATTTATGGTCTTGATTTAATCAATCATCTATGGGAGGCCCGAGATCTGGATTTGAGATATGATCTCAATATCCATGTCACTATACGTGGAACAATACAATCGCCCTGTCCTTATCTCCAAGTATTCGCGGAGAAAGCGCATTATCCTTGAAAGAGTTCATGGATAATTCTATTGTTGATATATGTATCCGAGCATTGAGAAAATGGATAATTAAATGTGATTTAAATATCATGAATAATATGAATTTGATTCATATTATAAGGAGAGTTATCTTAGATAATTAAATGTGATTTGATTATCAAAGATGTAAATAATATGAATGTGATTCATATTATTTAAGCACATGAGAATAAGTTATCCAATATATTTAAATGTGATTTAATTATTATGGATAAGAATAATGTGGATAGTAATATCCAATTATTCATAATATATTATAAATGTGATTTATAATGTATTAGAGAGAGTTAATATGTGTTGATTAATTATTATGTGTATTGGATACACATTGTGTAATTAATTGACAATGTAAATTATATATTGTTTTGGGTTGTGAATTTGATTCACAATTTTTCTATGGCAAGATTGCAATATTCTCAAATATAATTATGAATTATTTTTGAAGAATAAAAAGCCAACAAAAGTTGTTGGAAATAAATAGAGGAGATTTTCAAGGAGATATGCAATCTCATGGATTTCCATGAGATTGCTCTCTCCATGGAAAGAGGGGGGGGCGGCACATCATTCCCAAAAGGAATGTGTGGCCGTCCACATGGAAAGTGCATGGAGATGAAATCTCCATGCACATTCTCTCCTTATTTATTGGATTGATTTTGGATTAATTTGTATTTGATTTTGTCAAATATATTTTGATCTAAATTTGTTGGTTTTACCAACAACAATCTTAGCCATTGGATTGACATAAATCAATCTCACCCATTGATTTTATATGTCACATGGATTGAGATCCATGGATCCCAAAACCCTATAAAAGGAGAGGCATACCCATGCTCTCTCTTTACACACATAATGCTTGAGAAGCATCTCTCTCTCTCTCCCTTTCTCTCTAGAGGTCAGCCCTCTCTCTCCCTCTCATGGCCGTCCACCATGGATGCCATGGAGAGGTTCTCCATCGCCGCGGCATCATCGTTATGCTGCCCGTTCTTCTGCTCGTGGATCTCCGTCTCCTTCGGTGCGCCTCGCTCGTGAAGAAGACGTCGGATCTCGTGTGTCGAGATCAGGAGATCCACCGCTTGGATCATCAACATGGATTGCGAGAAGCACGCGGTTCATCCCCGCGCTCGCAAGCATCTCCTCCGTCGGATCGGACTTGAGACAGGAGGTCTCTTCGTTTAGAGACTTGATCACAACCACGCTTCAAGAGGTAATCCTATTACTTGTTTGTGGTTTAGACGAAACGATTCGAGAAGTGTTCTTGGATCATGTGGTTTCGTCGTATAAAATTTTTTAAATTCCGCTGCATCGAGCAACTAATCTGACTAGTCGCTCCTCGTCGTATTCGATACGACGCTCACGCTTCCGTGATGCGCTTGAGGATCTAACCATATCCTTCAAGTGGTATCAGTGCCTTAGGTCGACGGTTTCGAATAGTGATTCGTTTACCAAGGACGACTTGGGTTCGCTAAGGTCGCGAAAGTTTTTCATCGCATTAGATTTCGCAGATCTGTTTAATGTAATTTTTCGGCCATGTTTAAATTGTTTAAACACAAAAATAGCACTTGAATTTTGTTCCCCATTAAATAAGGAAACCATAGGATCTGAGTTTGCGTAAATCGGATTTCGTATGCTCTAGATATGGTAGTTTTAATGAACATGTATGCACTGTTGCGGGAACTGTGAATCTGAACGTGATTAAAGTGTTAATTACTGTTTAGACTTGCCTCGAAATGCGTGAAACATCTCTTAGGTTCTGTCCTAAATCAAATTAGCAAACTTTAGAAATTGACTTTGCTTAATTTGGATTTAATATGATTGAGATATGCCAATTTTAGTAAGTAGGGGTCACTGCTGAAATTGCTTTCCTAATCTAGAACCAAGTGATTGTCAATTAGTGAAATTAATTGTTAATTTCATGAAATAATCTTGAAAAATATTTGTCAAATATTGAAACATGATTATTTGCCTAATTGACTTGGCCCCAACCAATTAGTTGATTAGATTTGATCTAAACCTTAATTGGAATTACAATCATCAAACTTCTTGCTTGAATAGGACTTGGGAATTTGCCTAGCAAATTTCCTTAAAATCAAAATTGTTTTGATTACTATATGATATAATTTCGGTTGAAGAACCGATGATCATCTCAAGTACAAAATAATCAATTTGGCATTATCCTTTCCCGAGGTGGATATGGTGTCTAGTCGGGGATCGCTGGTCAGCGGGTTGCAACGTATGTGTTCCGCCCCACTCCCGTCGGTACTGGCCATGACAGCGGGTAGGGTCGGGATAATGTCCGAGGGATTATGATGTATTTTTCTAATTATTAAAATTCGAATTAATACGTACTTTGAGAATAATATCATATATGTATATTCAAGCATAAAATTAAGTTTGATTGATTAAATTGGATTGATAATTAATTTAATATGATTAAGTTAATTATGTCCAATTAAGAATACTCTAATATGATTAGAGTTAATAATTCCCTTGGAAGAATTAATTATATGAATGTGATTCATAGAAATTAATTTAATTTGAATATGATATGGAGGATCACATAAGTGACATCCATGGTCTCCCGTCAAGGCGAAGAGTTTCGTCGCCAGATATTATATGTAGGAGACGCCTGTCCGAAGTGACAGCTCCTGCATATGATCCATTTGGATCGGGCTCGGCGCTTCTCGAAAGAGTAAGGACGTATGCGTAGTGACCCCAATATCGGGTCCTCATATTATTGGGGCGATATTGGATTGCGCATAGCGAGTTGTATTCCTGTTGACGGTTGGTTCAATTAATGACGGGTCAACATCACCTTAGGGGTGGGGGCTCGGGTATTAAAGACCGAATTGGGAGATGCAAGTTGGACTTGCAAGGCGGAATGTGTTCCCGCTTCTTTTTATCCGAGTTGTAGGTTCTCATATTATTGGGATGCAACAAAGATAAGGAAGGAGATCCCAGATCTTGCTTGAGATATGATGGTAAGTATATCTCTTACATTGAAAGTGATTAAGGGAATGAACTTTCATTGTTAACATGGCAAGACAACTTTGATATAAAATTCCTAATTCAAAGTAAAACATGTATATATATAAATTTATACACATGCAAATTTCTTATTTCATATAATCCTTCATTAAACCCACTCAATATTATACTCAATAATAACCAATAAAATATCGTGGATTGGACCCTATAATCCAGATATTGTACTTGCAATTAGACACACAATGTATGTGGTTGCAATGTGCAAGTTTCCTCATAACAATGAGAAGTGATAATTAAATAGACAATAGGACTAAAACCCTAGGGTTTGTATGTCTCTATAAGTCTTGATCTTATCGAATGTACTTTTGAAGTGACATGTCGATGATGATCGTAATTATCAAATTAATCCTTATAAAATCAATAAAGATATTCTGGCATATATATGTGCTCTTGACAATTAATCATGAATGACGTGGTTCTCTACATCATGCAGAATGGTAGCTCTATAAGAGATGATGTATTCAAATTATTTGAATACCTACCTAAACCTATGTTTTAAGAGTTTAGATGGATGTAGATGATGAGTGTCATCATTCTACTATCTATACTCTAGTCATTCATGAAGCTTCATAATATTCATATTGTATGTATTGGGTGAAGCTTGTATAAATGTTGGAATACTCTTATATTGAAATTTTTGATTTTAACATAAGAGATCCTTATTCTTAAGCAATGGTTGTTTATAGATAAAGGGAGCGCAGTGGAAGCATGGGTTGGACTCAAGCAAGAAGTATAATCAAATAGTTGACTGTACTTCTGTGACTTCCATATGACATCCAAAGAGTTGGATGAATGCGAATGCTGCAATAAGTTGATGTGTTGATAGTATGACTATCAAGTCTGTCTAGAATCCTCAGAAAAGGACTCGGATGGAGCATCAGTATAATCTACATATAATCATTGAAATTGACTTACTTATTTGATAAGGTAAAGTCTAATAATTGTATCTCAATCTTCTAATAACACTTGCAATTGGTTGCATATGTATTAGAATATTAGAAATTTGATCTTAAGGTTTATTGATCATCCATGTTGAAAGTGATGCAAGTGTTGCAACAGTTTCCATGAGATCAATAGACTTCATATTTTCAATGGGAGCCCTTAATCTTAGAGAATGTCTCTATGACCTAGATATTAGAATACACTCATTGTTTATTTCTAATTGTTGGATAAAAACATGAATTCTGTAATAAATCTATCATAAAGAGTCATGATGGAAATATTTCAGATAGTAATCTAAAATCTAGTGGACTCTGTTAAATTAGAAAATTATTGAATGGTTCATTAAGATTTCTAATACTGAAAATTAAACCTTTAAAAGATCAATAGGAGGATAAAGATCATTTGACAATGATCTGGCATCAAATTTTTGGACATATGTCTGTTGATGAAATCAATGGACTGGTAAGACATGAAACTTTAGATTGTCTAAAGATTCAAATCTCACATACTTGTGAATATTGTATTCAAAGTAAAATGTCTAAAACATCCTTCCTTGGGAAAGGTGTAAGATGCCTAGGTATTAAGGATCTCATACATATTGATGTATGCAGATCATCTATATCATAGTAAACATTATGGATATGTGATATCTGTTAATGATTATGTATGATATGAGATCTCTTCTCTTCACCTAAGAAACCTTTAAAATGTTCAAAGATTTCGCAATTTTGGTTTAGAACCAAAGGTTGAAGGAAGATGAAATGAATTTGATCTAACCAAGGTAGCCCGTACCTATTAGATGAATTCAAGAAATACCTTATGGAGATATGAATATCATTCCTATCTCAATCCTCCTAATGAACCTTAACTCAAAGGAGTTGTAGGGAGATACAATTGATCATGTGTGACATGATTTAATCAATGATTAATCCTAGCATAATTATCTCTTAAGTTTCCAAGATATATATGTAGTAGAGACTGCATTATATACTTAATAAGGTTCCATGCAAGTAAGCTGGAATCTAGCACTAGAGAGTGCTACTTCATTAGGAAAACAAAGGATGGTATTGGATACCTACTTTATGACCTTGAGATTCTTAAAAAAAAATCTCATCTTTGAGAATATGATTCTTATAGGATGACTCTCTTGAGAATCAAGATGAAAATGAAGTAAAGGAACTCATTTAATCTTGAAAAGATAATGAGGCTCCTGAAATCGGAAACTAAAATAGATAATTAAAGATGAAACATTAATACCTCTTCAAATAAGTTTGAGGATGGATTCCATGTGTCAGTTAAATCTGACGATGATCGGATTTCATGTGATGAAGCTCCTGAGGATCATGACATGGAAAGATGGATGTTAGCAATAAAAGTCTAATGTAGACTTCATATACAAGTGTCGTATATGGACCCTCGAGGATCCACCTATATGGGTCAGACCCATTAAGGTGTAAATGGATCTTCAAGAGAAAGAGGGAACCTGATGAGAAGGTATAGACCTTCAAAGCACGGTTCGTAGCCATGAGCTACACACCGAAGAGAAGACATCGCATGCGATGAGACTTGCTCTCCAGTGACCTTGCTTTAACCCATCAGAATTTTGCTAACTATAGCTACACAACTTGACTATGGCATCTTCATGATGTGAGTCAAGATTGCATTCCTCTATGAATACCTCTCTGAGGATATTCATATGAAGTAGCCCCAGGGCTTCATGGTTGAGGAAAGCAATGTGTGCTAGCCGAAGAACTCCATCTTTGGACTCCAATAAGCTTCCTGTAGTTGGAACATAAGATTTGATGAAATTATAAATGTTATGATTTCAGATAGAATCTTGATGAACCATGTGAAGCTTAGTGGGAGTGCCATTGTGTTCATCGTGCTAAATGTAGATATTATTCTAATCATTTGGAATGATATAAGGATAGTAATAAGTGTTTTAAAATTTGGTTGTTCCATACTTTGGGATATGATCTCAAGGATACCTCTTAGATCTTAGTTCTGAAGTCGTTCAGAAACAAAGAGAAGAGGGCATTGGGACCGTCACATTAGTAATACACCTTGGACATATTCAATTTTTTGGAAAATTCCAAAAAAAGCTTCCTTCCCTTAAGATGTGGTAGTGACCTGTCTAAAGGGATAGCACCTCAAAGAGTTGAGGAAGTGAATGCTAGAACTGCTTGCACTTGTGCATCAGTTATGAGAAGCTGGGTGTATGCTAGATGTGTACAAGAGCCAGATGTCTTCCATGCAGTGGGAGTAGTAAACTGTTACTAATCCTACTCTGGAAATAAAACACTTAGTTGCAGTAATAATAATATCTTCAAAGATGATAAAACTTGGAGATAGTGATCTCAAAGTATTATCTTCAAAAGTTTAAGATCTTGTAGATAGTGATCTATAAGGGTCATGACTGCAGTTACCTTAGGAGATAGAGATCTTCAGGAATGAAGGTATTCTAATAAGGATTATGGGAATACTGGTTATGATAATTAATAAGATGTAGTGTCAAGGACACTATAACCAACAAATTTGAGTATCGGTTGCATGAGATGCAACATTCGCATTGGATGCGAGCACTGTTACTAGGAGATATGCAATTGCTGTAAAAGGACTTGGCGTAGTCTCTTGGGAACAGAGTGACTGATCAGCTTACCTAACTATTTTTTAAATAGCCTATGATTGTCACATGAGTGTGGGTTTAAATGATTAGCCCATTAATGCCTCTTTGGGCTAGTGGGAGATTGTTGGAAATGCGAGCCCACGGCGAGCCATTATGCAATAAATGTTGTTGCAATTCACTCCTTGATCTGAAATGAAGAATACATAATTTGCATAATAGGTCCCTTCGTGCAATTAGGGTTATGTACCATGGCCATCTTAATAATCATACAGCTGTTGATTCAATTATTGAATCATAGAGGCTGGTGCTTAGCTGAATATCTAATGAGTTATATTGAGGACTCATCAAGCACCGTCAAATGATTATTAAGAGATGATCTCCAGCCTGAGTAGGAGATGGCAATCCTATCTCATTTAGGTTGATATCTGACCGACCTCTTGATGCAGGTCCTCTGCATAGGAATATAGATTCGGAGGTGTAGGATGAGTTAGGTCAAAGAGTTGACTTAACGAGATCGAGATAACCAAAGTCCTATATCATATGTTGTCATGATATAGGCACACATCCTCTGACCGGAGACAGATGTGTTACTATATGTCTGAGTATGTACATTTGGCAGACCAATAGGTTGATGGCCTAATCAAGGTCTATACACCGGCGCGCTGGTGTGCATATAAGGGCATATGAGTAATACGATCTCTCAAAGGGATCATACAGGTTCACTACTGAACCGGAAGACATGAGCTCACTCATGAGATATTGGGAAGAATCAAATTCTGTGCGCACGGTCCTCTCGCTTTGGAAGCTTGACTGAATTTGTTGGTTTGATATATACTTTTGGAAAGTATATGATCAAGACCTAGGTATGATATATGCTTTTGGAAAGTATATGATCAATACCGACTCCCGATGATCGAATGAGAAACTTACTGATAAAACCCTGAAGTAGACAGTATAAAGTTGATCTAATACTTCGGGTTTAATCTGAGTCTTCCAGTATGACGGATGTACAGGTATTAGGAATACCTGAGGGTGATGTGATCATAAACGATTGTATAACCATGACGCTTCCATTCCTAGGGAGTGATGAAACGGGTCAGGATTTTAGTGACTCCTCTCAGTAGAGAAGAAATCTCATCTTAGTCCAAATGTTGGACATTGATCTGAATGTGATTCAGATTCAATGAGAAGATTAGATTTATGGTCTTGATTTAATCAAGCATCTATGGGAGGCCCGAGATCTGGATTTGAGATATGATCTCAATATCCATGTCACTATACGTGGAACAATACAATCGCCCTGTCCTTATCTACAAGTATTCGCTGAGAAAGCGCATTATCCTTGAAAGAGTTCATGGATAATTCTATTGTTGATATATGTATCCGAGCATTGAGAAAATGGATAATTAAATGTGATTTAAATATCATGAATAATATGAATTTGATTCATATTATAAGGAGAGTTATCTTAGATAATTAAATGTGATTTGATTATCAAAGATGTAAATAATATGAATGTGATTCATATTATTTAAGCACATGAGAATAAGTTATCCAATATAATTAAATGTGATTTAATTATTATGGATAAGAATAATGTGGATAGTAATATCCAATTATTCATAATATATTATAAATGTGATTTATAATGTATTAGAGAGAGTTAATATGTGTTGATTAATTATTATGTGTATTGGATATACATTGTGTAATTAATTGACAATGTAAATTATATATTGTTTTGGGTTGTGAATTTGATTCACAATTTTTCTATGGCAAGATTGCAATATTCTCAAATATAATTATGAATTATTTTTGAAGAATAAAAAGCCAACAAAAGTTGTTGGAAATAAATAGAGGAGATTTTCAAGGAGATATGCAATCTCATGGATTTCCATGAGATTGCTCTCTCCATGGAAACAAGGGGGGCCGCACATCATTCCCAAAAGGAATGTGTGGCCGTCCACATGGAAAGTGCATGGAGATGAAATCTCCATGCACATTCTCTCCTTCTTTATTGGATTGATTTTGGATTAATTTGTATTTGATTTTGTCAAATATATTTTGATCTAAATTTGTTGGTTTTACCAACAACAATCTCAGCCATTGGATTGACATAAATCAATCTCACCCATTGATTTTATATGTCACATGGATTGAGATCCATGGATCCCAAAACCCTATAAAACGAGAGGCATACCCATGCTCTCTCTTTACACACATAATGCTTGAGAAGCATCTCTCTCTCTCTCCCTTTCTCTCTAGAGGTCAGCCCTCTCTCTCCCTCTCATGGCCGTCCACCATGGATGCCATGGAGAGGTTCTCCATCGCCACGGCATCATCGTTATGCTGCCCGTTCTTCTGCTCGTGGATCTCCGTCTCCTTCGGTGTGCCTCGCTCGTGAAGAAGACGTCGGATCTCGTGTATCGAGATCAGGAGATCCACCGCTTGGATCATCAACATGGATTGCGAGAAGCACGCAGTTCATCCCCGCGCTCGCAAGCATCTCCTCCGTCGGATCGGACTTGAGACAGGAGGTCTCTTCGTTTAGAGACTTGATCACAACCACGCGTCAAGAGGTAGTCCTATTACTTGTTTGTGGTTTAGACGAAACGATTCGAGAAGTGTTCTTGGATCATGTGGTTTCGTCGTATAAAATTTTTTAAATACCGCTGCATCGAGCAACTAATCTGACTAGTCGCTCCTCGTCGTATTCGATACGACGCTCACGCTTCCGTGATGCGCTTGAGGATCTAACCATATCCTTCAAGGGCCACCCCAGTCATGGGTAGAGGTCCAACCTCTAACCCATCATTGTCAGCATCAACCATCTTCTATAGATAGAGTTACTGAGGAGCCTTCCCAGGATGGTGTATGGTACACCAATGACCCTGGAAGGCAGGGGAGTTCTGGGGACCGTTTCTCCTACCAACATCTCTAGACCTTCTACAAAACATCACTTACTCCTACACCTCTTCCAAAACTGCAGAGCTCTGGAGCCGTTCCTTACCAGGCGCAGAGGAAGCAACAACAATAGTACAGACGTCAACATGCGTAATAGTCTGGCCAGCAGGGCCCACATGTTCAACATCATAGCCAGCAGCAACAGTCCTATGGGTATCAAGGTCAATCTTCACATTTCTTTTCCTTCTTCTTCACAGCAGCAACATTCATCCTCTTGCCCCATTTATTTTAAGAGACAGATTCTAAAGGTGTTGCATTTCTATATGAACATGGTACATGATTTATGGGTTGATCTCAACCGTCTTTCATGTCTAAATGATGAATGCACTGCACCTACTACATCCATTCCTGCCCAGGTTTAGGCTAAACCCATAGCCTGAACAAACCTCAGCAACAGCAACAGTTTGATCACGTATACTACTCAGATATTCACAAATCTAAGCACATGATCTTTCTGCTTGATTGTGTTAATCATATATCTCTCAGGAGCGGACAGATCATGGTCGTACATGATCGAACAGGGCACACGGAGAGGACCGACTATGAGGATCAACTTGAGGAGACTTCAAATGATGATGACATTAGGCATCTTCACAGAGAGGATCACCAGTGAGCAGAGACTTCCAGGAGGAGATTGATGAGGAGTATGAGAGTAGCACAACACGCATCAGATTCAGAGTCTACGAAAGACCTTGTACCTTCGGTTAAGGAGAATTCACATTCAACATGCATTCCCCAACTTGTAGTAGACGATTCAGTTGTTATTCCAAATGTAAAAGATTTAATTGTGAAAAACTTAGTAGGAATAATAAAGTGCATGTTTCCGTTTATAATTCAGAGTCTTCACATCCTTCTTCAGCTATCTATTTCCCTCATGCTCTTATGGCAAGAAATCACATCATCAATAAGATTCAAAAAGATGATCTAACATGATTTTTTAGATATAACATTATGGTTAAGATGCCATTTGATGAGTATGAGGCTGATCATCCTGCATTTCAGTGAGATGCACACCTAGTAGAGTTAGTAGGAAGAAACTGAATAGTTATGTCAAGACACATGCTCTCTCCGTTGCCACTACCTTTTGTCTTAAGAACCAAATGTTGTAACAGAAGAAGAGAGATTTAGGTTCACGTTATGTGGTGAGTCATATCGATGACATAACGTTTGCACACACACTCATTGATAACGGCTCTTCGATCAAGTTGTTACCCTTTGCCTTATATGAGAAACTGAAGTTGGGACCTTTACGCAAATCTAAAGCTTTACTTCAGTTTGTAGATAAATCGATGAAAACTAATAAGGGTGAGATCAAGAATGTCATTATCTCGATTGAGGGAAAAGACTATAGGGTAGAATTCATTGTCCTTGACATGTACATCCAGAATCATTGGAGAGACTCACAGATTATCCTTAGGAGGCCCTTCCTAAGGATAGTTGGAGCTTCATTCGATTATCATATAGTGAAGATGAAGTTCCGTTCTCCAGGTGGAGAAGTGGTACTATACATGAAGCAGATGAAATGGCAACGACCTAATTCAGAGTCTAGCACAGATTTCTCTTTATGTTTAGAGGAAGACTACAATGTAGTCAGCATCATTGGGATTTGGAATCAGAACCCGACAATACAGAGTGAGACCCTCTCATATGGAGAGGATAGTGTATGCAGAGCAAATGTTGAGACATTGCCAGAGTTCTTGAGTTCTGCATCTTCCTATTCCCTTGGTGACCTAGAAATTCCTTTGGACTTGTTAGTTCCTTCTTCTTTGGAATAATCAAGGGAATTAGATGATGAATCAGATGCAGCTTTGGCCTAAGTACCCTATTTCTTTAGCGATCCGACTCCTTATTCTTTAATTCAGTTGGTGAACAACATTACATATGATTTATCTCCACTATGCAGCACATATCCAGATTTGATTGAAGTCCACCCTGATGTATCTAATGATTCTTCATTGCTAGAATTGAAGCCACTACCTCCTACACCTGAGTATTCCTTTCTTGTGGGACCACAGAATAAGTTTACTATCATTATTAACTCTAGGTTGACTATAGAGCAGAAGTCAAGGTTGTTAGAAGTACTAGAAAAGAACCACAAGGCTATAGGATGGATGGTGTCAGATCTCATGGGTATAAACCCCGCACTCTGTTTACACCATATTTGTGTTGAGGATAATGCTTGACCTTCCCATGAGTTCTAGAGAAGACTTAATCCAAATCTACTAGCTGTAGTTAAGAAAGAGATTGAGAAGTGGTGTGTAGCGGGTTTTATTTACACAATATCAGACTCCAAATCGGTGCCCCTTACATGTTGTCACAGAGAAGTTTGGAATTCATATGGTCACCAATGAGGAGGGAGTTGATTGTGACACGACTACCCACGTCGTGGCACGTCTTTGTCGATTACAGGCGCCTGAATCTTATGACAAAGAAAGATCATTTTCCCCTACCATTTATTGATCAGATTTTAGAGAGATTAGCAGGGAAGGAGTTTTTCTATTTTCTTGATGGATACTCATGCTATAATCAAGTAGCCATTGCCCCTAAGGACCAATAAAGACCCCTTTTACATGTCCTTTCGACATAAACGCATTCAGGCGCATGGCTTTTGGGCTATGCAATGCCCCATGTACTTTTCAACAGTGCATGATTGTTGTATTTGCCGAGATAGTAGGGGATTTCCTGGAGGACTTCATGAATGACTTCTCGGTCCATGGTGATTCATTTGATTTTTGTTTAGTGTATTTGGACTGAATCCTTATGAGGTGTAGAGAGGTGAATCTGGCACTGTTATAGGAAAAAAGTCATTTTATGGTTATGGAGGTTATCATGTTGGGGCATGTCATCTCCAAAAAGGGAATGGAGGTTGACCCCGCTAAGGTGGGTGTGATCAAGAAACTTTATCCACCAGCCAACATCAAGTCAGCGAGGTCATTTTTGGGGCATGGATTTTATAGATAATTTATTCAAGATTTTTCTGAGATTGCCCAAATCCTGACCGAGATCGTAGGAAAGGACATCGAGTTCTATGTAGATCACAAGTATCTTGAGACCTTTGAACTTCTCAAAAAGAAGATTTGTGACTCGCTGATTCTGTAGGCTCTAGATTGGTGTCTTCCCTATGAGATCATGAATGATTCTTCGGATTTTACTACAGGAGTCGTATTGGGGTAGCGACAAGATTAAATTATGTTCCCTATTCACTACGCAAGCATGATTTTGGACCCAACACAGAGAAATTACGCCATGACTAAGAAACAAATGCTTGTTGAGTACGGGATTTAGAGAAGTTTAGGTATGTGATTCTTGGCTCAAAAGTTACAGTTTACACCGATCATTTAGCCATTAGGTATCTCATGGAAAAGAAGGATGCAAAGGCATGTCTTCTTAAGTGGATATTGTTACTCCAGTATTGATTTTGAAATTAAGGATAAACCTAGAGTCAAAAATGTAGTGGCTAAACATCTTTTGAGGATTGAGATGAAAGATTCCCCTCATTCTGAGCCTATTAGAGAAACCTTTCCAGATAAGTCAATTTGTTTTGTTGACTCACTCCCATGGTATGATCATTCAAGGAAATACCATTGGGATGATCCGTTCCTTTTCTTTGAGGGATCGGATTGTGTCTTGAGGAGGTGTATTCCTCAAGAGGAATATTGGAGTGTCCTCACGTATTATCATTCACTTGAGGTTGGAGGACACAATTCAGGAAAGAGAACCTCTCACAAGGTGTTATAGTGTGGTTTGTTTTGGCTGACCTTGTTTCAAGATGCCACTGATTTTTTTGTATAGTCACGCTTTGTTTGTCAGAGGATGGGAGGGACAGTTGGTTCTAGAGATGAGATTCCCATGTAGTCTGTGATTTTTTGCGATGTTTTCTATGCTTGGGGCATAGATTTCATGGGTCCTTCCAATGATAGCCAAGGTCTTGATTACATATTGTTAGTGGTTGATTACTTGTCGAGATGGGTGAAGGCTATACCAACACGAGACGCATACAATAGGATTGTCTGCAAGTTCATAAAGGATCATATTATTTCCCAGTTTGAGGCACCTAGAATTTTGATATCTTATGGAGGTAGCCACTTTGTGAATGGAATGATCATATCTTCAGCAAAGGACTATGTATTTGAGCATAGAGTAAATAGTCCCTACCACCCACAATCGAACAACATGGCAGAGGTTTCAAATAGGGAGGTGAAGAGCATTATTCAATAGTTAGTTTGTCCCGATAGGAAGAACTTGTCTCAGTTGTTAGACCAAGTTCTGCGAGCTTATAGGACGACTTACAAGACACCTCTTGACGCTTCACCTTTTAGGATGATTTACAGCAAGCCATTCCATTTGCCCGTTGAATTTGTTCACAAATCTGAATGGGCAACCAAGAAGATAAACCGGTGCTACCACTTAGGAAAGTTGTGTAGAGACCTTAACCTAAATGAGTTAGTGGAAATCCACAATCGAGCATATAAAAACAACATGACCTATAAGGAAAAAGTTAAAATATGGCATGATGCACTTATTAGATGTAAAAACTTTGTCCCTGGACAAAAGGTATGGTTGTTTAATGCAAAGTTAAAGATTTTCCACGAGAAACTTAAATCAAAGTGGATGGTCATGGTAAAGGAAGTGCATGAGAATGGTAGTGTAGAGATTTCAGAACTTTCAGAGAATGCACCTTCCTTTTTGGTTAACGAGCAATTACATAAGCATTTTATAGAATCCAAAGAAAGGTTAACTCCCATTGAGATGATTGACTTCATGCCGAGTGATTCATTTCAGATTTTTTACGGAAGGCATGATCATCATGATAGATTCACATCACAAGATTCAACATCATCATATTCTTATTTTTCTGACTTCATTATTGTACATTTCTTTTGACTTTGATTCTTTTTCCTACCTACGCTTAGGCTTTTCTCAGCCTAAGTATAGGGGGGAATCCTTCTCGGTTTCTTGTTGTTTATTCTTCGATCTCTTCTATCTCTTTACCTTTTTTTCTTTACTTAGGTTTTTCAAAACCTAATTATATGAAGGATACGGGAAGATCCTCAAGCGCATCACTAAATTGTGATGATCGCATCGTATGCGATCGAGAGCAACTAGTCGTACTAGTTGCTCTATGCAACAGGATTTAAAAAATTTTAATGTGATGAAACCACATGATCCAAGAACACTTCTTGGATCGTTTCATCTAAACCACAAATAGGTATTAAAGTTACCTCTTGAAGCATGGTTGCGATTGAGTCTCTAAACGAAGAGACCTCTTGTCGCATGTTCGATCCAACAGAGGAGATGCTTGCGAGCACGTTGATGAGACACGTCCTTCTCGCAATCCATGTTGATGATCCAAGCAGCGAATCTCCTGGTCCTGTCACATGCGATCCGATGCCTTCTTCACGAGCGAGGCACACCGAAGGAGATGGATATCCACGAGCAAATACTTCGACGACATAACGACGATGCTACAGTGATGGCGACTCTCCCAAGGGCTCCATGGTGTACGGACACAAGAGAGAGAGGGAGAGAGCATTTGGCATCTAGAGAGAGAGAGCAGATGTCGTTCTCGTAAACTTGTAACTGGAAGAGCAATGGGTGCCTCTTCTTGTATAGGATTTTGGGAGACCTTGGATCTCAATCTAAGGACAACACACAAACAATGGATGAGATTGATTTGTGTTTCTTTCAATGGCCATGATGTTGTTGTAAAAAACACAACAACAATTGATTTAATTTAAATTAATATATATTGATAAATCAATTCATAATTAAATCAATTTGACTAGTCTTGGAGAAAATGATGAGATTGACCATATACCCTATAAAGGGAGGGACGACTACTCCTTTTTTAGATGGAATATGTCCATCTTCTCAAAATCTCATGAGATCTCATTATCTCATGATATCCCCAATATTTTCAACAACATTTGTTGTAAATTATTTCACAAAAATAATTCATTATTATCTTTTGAACATTGCAATCATGCTATTGGAAAAATGTGAGTCACATTCACATCCCAAAACAAAATGTAAATCATATTTTCAATTAATCATCTACTGTGAATCCAATTCACATCAATAATTAATTAACAAATATAAATTACAATATGCTCTTTTTAATATATTATAAATCATATTTATAATATACCTGAATAGTATGAATAATGCTATCCACATTTTTCATATCCATGATAATTAAATCACATTTAATTATCTTGGATCTCTATTCTCATGTGCCCAAATAATATGAATCACATTCAAATTATTCACATCTTTGATAATTAAATCACAGTTAATTATCTCAGATAACTCTCCTAATAATATGAATCATATTCATATTATTCATGATAATTAAATCACATTTAATTATCCATTTTCTCGATGCTCGGATACACATATCAACAATGAAATTATCCATGAACCTTCAAGGATAATGCACTTTCTCCACGGATACTTGTAGATAAGGACATGGTGATTACTTTGTTCCATATATAGTGAATTGGATATTGAGATCACATCTCAAATCCAGATCCTGCGGATCTCCCATAGATGCTTGATTAAATCAAGACCGCAAATCTAATCTTTTCATTACATCTGAATCACATTCAGATCAATGTCCAACAGTTGGACTAAGATCAAATTACTTCTCTATGAGAGGAGGCACTAAAATCCAGACCTGTTTCATCACTCCCTCAAAATGGAAGCGTCATGGTTATACAATTGTTTATGATCACATCACCCTTAGGCATTCCTAATACGTATACGTCCTGCATACTAGAAGACGCAAAACAAACCCATAGTTTTAGATCTCTTTTAGACTGTCTCCTTCAGGGTTTCATCATTAAGGTTCTCATTTGATCATTGGGAGTCGGTATCGATCATATACTTTCCAAAAGCATATATCATACCTAGTTGTTGATCATATACTTTCCAAAAGCATAAATCAAACCTTACAAATTCAATCAAGCTTCCAGAGAGAGACGACCACACGTGGAATTTGATTCTTCCCAATATCTCATGAGTGAGCTAATGTCTTTCGGTTTAGCAATGAACTTGTATGATCCCTTTGAAAGATTGTATTAATCATATGCCCTTTCATGCACACCAGCACACCAATGTATAGACATTGATTAGGTCATCAACCTTTTAGTCTGCCAAATGTACATACTCAAACATATGGTAACACATCTGTCTCCGGTCAGTGGATGCGTGCCTATATCATGACAGCATACAACATAGGACTTTGTGAAGGATATGGGGAAAATCCTCAAGCGCATCACGGAAGCGTGATCGTCGTATCGTATACGACGGAGAACGACTAGTCGTACTAGTTGTTCGATGCAACGGAATTTAAAATTTTTTATGTGATGAAACTACATGATCCAAGAAAGATTCATGGATCGTTTCATCTATAACCACAACAAGTATAATGCAATACCTCTTGAAGTGTGGTTGATCGAGTCACTAAGAAAAGATTCCTCCTGTCTCAAGTCCGATCGTCGGAGAAATGGCTTGCGAGTGCGGGGATGAGTCACGTTGTCCTCGCAATCCAACAAGTTTATCCAAGCACGGTTGCTCCTGATCTCATCACACGAGATCGAATGACTCCTTCGTGAGCGAAGCACTCCAAGTAGATGGAGAACCGTAGAGCGTCGAAGTAGCGGTGTGGTGGCGTGGGCATCGACGAGTCTCTCCTCTAGGGTATGGTGGACGACCACCAAGAAGAGGGAGGGAGAGGGTTGGCGTGTGAGAGGAAAAGAGAGAGAGATGTGCTACCAAATAGCATGTACAAGAGATCAAGGTATGCCTCTCTATTTATAGGGTTTTGGGATCCATGGATCTCAATCCATGGGACAAATAAAATCAATGGATGAGATTGATTTATGTCAATCCAAGGGTCAAGATTGTTGTTGGTAAAAATCAACAACTTGTGATTTAATTGAGATTAAATATATTTGATAAATCAAATATACATTAATACCAAAATTAAATCAATCAAATAAGGAGCATAATACAAAGGAGATCATCCATCCCCATGAAATAGGGTGGACGGCCACCAATTCCACAAGGGAATTGGGTGTCACCACCTCCTTCCAAGTGGGGAGGGAAATCTCATGGATTCCCATGAGATTGCATATATCCTTGATTTTCTCTCTATTATTTATCCAACAATTTTTATTGGAATTTTATTCACCAAAAATAATTCTCAATTAATTTTGGGAATATTGCAATCTAGAAATTGGAAAATTGTGAATCACATCACAATCCAAAACAATATATAATTTACATTTTCAATTAATTAGACAATATGTATCCAATGCACATTAATAATTAATTTACAAATATAAATTATAATTAGCTCTCTCTAATACGTTATAAATCACATTTATAATAAATTGTGAATAATTGGATATTACTATCCACATTATTCTTATCCATAATAATCAAATCACATTTAATTATATTGGATAATTCCTCATACATCCAGATAAATAAATCACGTTTAATTATCAATTTCTCAATTCTTAGATCTTATGGAATTATTCTTGAACCATTCAAGAACAACGCTATCTCTCCATAGATACATGGAGATAAGGACAGGGCGATTGTATTGTTCCACGTATAGTGACTTGGATATTGAGATCACATCTCAAATCCGGATCCCATGGACCTCTCATAGATGCTTGATTAAATCAAGACCGTAAACCTAATCTTCTCATTGCATCTGAATCTTATTCAGATCAATGTCCAGTACATGGACTAAGATTAGGTCACTTCTCTAATGAGAGGAGTCACTAAAATCCAGACCTCTGTCATCACTCCCTCGTAATGGAAGCGTCATGGTTATACAATCGTTTATGATCAAATCACCCTCAGGTATTCCTAATACCTGTACATCCTGCATACTAGAAGACTCATGATCATCCTGAAGTTATAGATCACTTTTACACTATCATCTTCATAGTCTGATCATTAAGTTTCTCAATCTTGGTCCTTGGGATATGGTACAGATCATATGCTTTCACAAAGCATATATCTTACCTTCAAATTCATGTCATGCTTCTAAAGCATGACGACCATGCATGGAATTTGATCAGTCCCAATACCTCATGAGTGAGCTCATGTCTGCTGGTTCACAAGTGAACCTGTATGATACCTTTGAGAGATCGTATTACTCATATGCCCTTACATGCACACCAGCTCGTCGGTGTATAGACCTTGGTTATGTCATCAACCTATTGGTCTGCCAAATGTACACACTCAGACATATAGCAATATATCTGTCTCTGGTCAGAGGATGTTTGCCTGTGATGTGACAGTATTTATCATAGGTCTTTGGTTATCTTGATCTCGTTAAGTCAACCCATTGATTCAACTAATCTGATACCTCTGAATCACTATTCCCATGTAGAGGGCATGCATCAAGAGGTCGATCAGATATCAGCCTAATGAGAATGGATTGCCATCTTCTTCTCAGGATGGAGATCATCACATGTCAATCATTTGATGATGCTTGATGAGTCCTCTATCTAACTCCTTAGATATTCATCCAAGCATCAACCTCTATGATTCAATTAGTGAATCAACAGCTGTACGATTATCAAGATGGGCATGGTACATAACCCTTATTATACAGAGGGACCTTATAGTGCATTCATTCATTCAATATCAGAAAAGGGAGTGAAACAAACGTAATCAATAACTTTTATTGATAAATCATTTATTACAATAACATTTATTGTGGGAATGGTTCGCCTCGGGTTCACATTGCTAACAATCTCCCACTAGCCCTCAGAACCATTCAGGAATAATCCTTAAACCCATACTCATTACATGCTGGTCGAAAACCTTATGTATAAGAGGTTAGGTAAGAGGATCAACAACGATGTCAGCAGAGGCCACCTTGGTGATGATGATGTCACCACGCTTTTGAATCTCCCGAATGATGTGGTATTTCCTTTCTACATGCATGCTCTTCTGATGTCATCTGGGTTCCTTCGCCTGGGCAATGGCTCCCGTGTTATCACAGAGTAGCGGGATGGGAGTATCAGAGGAAACTACGCCAAGCTTGATGAATCCATGATTCATTAACTTTTCTGTCGCATTTTGTCTTAAAACCCTTAACAAATACATGTAAATACCCACTAATTCTCATATTTTAACAAAACACCATTCATGTGTAAATATTCACTTTTAACCACTAAAATCATGTAAATAAATAAAGAACCAGAAAAAGAAAGAAAAAGGCAGATTGAATATATGTATATATATACAATATGACTTAAATATAAATATAGTTGTAAGATATATTTATAGCGCAACCCCCGAGACCAAGTCAGCACGGATTGGTCGACAAACAAATAAGTAGGGGGAGATAAGGAAAGAAAACCAAAGAAAAAAATAATCTAACACATGTATATACACCTTTCACTATTTATAAAATAAATACAAAACTTCAAAGAATTTTAATTATTTCATATGAATATATTTTTCACCAAACTTTTCTCCTAATTATTTCTAAAAACGTATATAAAAATATAAAAATAAGTTAAAAATATTACCCTGTATATATGCCAAGAAATCCAGCCTACAAATTGTCAAAATCTCAACATCCGAACATCATAACTTCCTCATACGAACTCCAATTTCACTCTACTCACCTTTAAAGTTCGTAAAATAATATTATCTAATTAATAAAGGTAATTTTCATTGAATTCGGAGTCCGTTTGCAAGAAGTCAGTTTTGGGACCAAAAGACAAAGGGGTTTCTGGGCTATTTATTTTATGTAACACATAATATTTATCATTTTCTTAATTTTATAATTTTTAAATTATTTCATGATCTTGTAGTTTGTACATAAATTATTTTATAATTTTTGGAGACTATTTATTATTTTAATAAAATCAAAAACTTCAAAGTATAGGTATAAATGACCTATTTAGATACTAACCCTATTTGTTAAAATGTGAAAATTAATTCATAAAAATCTATAAAAATTCGTACAAGTCTTATTTAATACCCTAATAATTAAGAAAATATAAATTTAATTTTTGCTTATTTATTTATTAACTTAAAAATCTAAAACTTATTTATAAATACATATTAATTAATAAAATATTTATACTTTAAAAAATATTTATTATTTGAGAAAAATATTTATACCATAACTTAGAAAATTAATTTATTTAACTTTTTTGTATATATACCTATTTAAAATAACATAATTTACTAATTAATATATATTTTACAATCAATTTCGGCCTCTGGACAAACCAGGTGCTGACACTTGTCAGTCAGCACCTGGGACCTTCTTCCTCAAGAAGAAGTTGCGCCCAGGCTGTTCAGTCGGCCGACTTCCACTAATTTTCCCGCGCGATTCTAGAGGCTTCCAACCGATCCAATCTGTCCAACTTCTTCCCCCAACTACCTTCTCCATCGCCATCCCTTCAACTCGACTTGGAGCCCAAGCTACTCTCCTATAAATAAGCCCCAAGTCGCCATAGCTAAACAACTCGCCAACTGCCAGAAGCCCCAGCTCCAGACTACCCAATCCCCCTACTTCCTAGTCTTATTTCGGCCAACCCACGGTGGTGACAGCACCAAGGAGGAGCCCGTGAGGAAGAGGAGTCGACGGAGGAGGTTCCAAGGAGGTCCGCCGCCTTGCAACGCAGCCCAGCGCGCGTCCAGCTCCGGCCAAAGGTCGACCGTCGAGCAAGTTTTCGAGGTAATACATCTTGATGTCCTAGACCTTTTCCTCCATCTTCTTAGCATTTTCGTCTCGATTCTCGTGCGTTGATTAGCAACGCTAATCCCTTCTTTCGTTAGTCTAATCATTCATCTTAGACGCCATTTCGTAATCCACCTTTGATTCGTTTAAAATTCATCTCAAATCAATTTCAAATCATCATCTTCTTCACGCATTCTGGAGTTTGGCTGGAAACTTAAGAAAGCACGAACGTGCGCAACCACACCGCCTCCTTTGCAGCATCCGATGCGGCAATGAATTCGGCTTCTGTTGTTGTATCTGATGTAGTGTCATGCTTCTTGCTTCTCCAGCTCAGAGCACCACCATTCAAAAGGAACACAAACCCTGATGTCGACTTTCGATCATCAATATCCGATTGGAAGTCAGAATCTGTATATCCCAAGACTTGGAGATCACCATCTCGACAGACCAAGATGTAATCTTGCATCCGTCTTAGATATTTTAATATGTTCTTTACTGCATTCCAGTGTTGTTCTCCATAGCAGGATTGGTAACGACTTACCACTCCCACTGCATGGCAGATATCTAGCCTAGTACACATCATGGCATACATTAAGCTTCCTACAGCTGATGCATAAGGACATCCAGCCATGGCTTTCTTTTCCTCAACAATTTGAGGAGCCATTCCTTTAGACAGGTGGATACCATTTCTTAAGGGTAGGAATCCTTTCTTGGAACTATCCATACGGAATCATTCATGAATCTTCTTAATTTATCCATGTTGTGACAATCCCAATATTCTCTTCTCTCGGAATCTGAACAACTTCAGACCCAAGATGTAAGAGGCTTCTCCAAGATCTTTCATCTCAAAGGTACGGGACAACAAAATATTCACACTGGTCATCATCCTTGTATCATTCTCAATGATAAGGATGTCATCTACATAAAGCACGATGAACACAATGGCGCTCCCACTAAGCTTCTTCTATACACAAGGTTCATCAGGATTCTGCACAAAATCTTAACTCTTTATGGTTTCGTAAAATTTGATGTTCCAGCTACGAGAAGCTTGCTTGAGCCCATAGATGGATTTCTTCAGCTTGCATACTTTGCCATCCTCAGTCATGAAGCCCTGGGGCTGCTCCATGTAGATATCCTCCTCGAGGTATCCTTTGAGGAAAGCCATCTGACGTCCATCTGCCAGATGTCGTAGTCAAGATATGCAGCTATAGATAGCAATGTTCTGATGGATTTAAGCATAGTCACAGGAGAGAATGTCTCATCGTAGTCGGTGCCTTATCTCTGTGTGTAGCCCTTGCCTACGAGCCGTGCCTTGAAAGTCTCTTCTTTCCCATCAGGTCTCCTCTTTCTCTTGAAGATCCATTTGCACCCAATGGGTTTTACCCCTTTAGGTGGATCCTCTAGGGTCCATACACCATTCTTATGCATGAACTAAATTTCTAACTTCATTGCTAGCATTCATCTATCCATGTCATGATCCACGAGTGCTACATCAAATGAAGTAGGATCATTGTCAATCTCACTTGACACATTGAATCCATACCTTTCAGGTGGTGCAACCACCCTCGAACTCCTTCAAAGAGGTATGGGTGTTTCATCTTTATTTACTTCTTCAGTTTCTGGTCTAGGAAGCTCAGAATCCTCAGGGGATTCCATGAGTTCCTCTACTTCACTTTTTTTCTTGACCTTTAGGGAAATCATCCTCCAGAAATTTCACATCTCTGGAGACAAAAACCTTTTGGGTCTCAGGGTCATAGAGTTGATCTCCAATACCATCTCTAACATACGCAATGAAGTAACACTCACGAGTGTGAGATTCTAGCTTACTTGCATCCACGTTCTTTGCATGAACCAAGCATCCCCAAACCCTCAAATGATTAACACTAGGTTTGGTTCCATACCAGGGCTCATGAGGAGTCTTAGGTACAGATTTGCTAGGAATCTTATTTATGATATATATTGCAGTCTCTACAGCATATCCCCAGAAACTAATTGGCAAATGTGCTTTACCCATCATTGAACGGACCACATCCATGATGGCCCTATTGCGTCTTTCAGCAACACCATTAAGTTGGGGAGTTCCAAGAGTAGTGAGATTGGAGATAATTCCATTCTCTTTAAGGTATTCATTGAATTCATCTGAGAGGTACTCGCCACCTCGATCAGATCGAATCTGTTTAATCTTCCTATCAGTTTGGTTCTCAACCAAAGCCTTGAATTCTTTGAACTTTTCAAAGGTTTCAGATTTATGACGTAATAGGAAGACAAACCCGTATCACGAATGGTCATCAATAAACGTCAAATAATATCGATATCCATTTCGAGTCGCGGTACTGAAGGGACCGCATACATCGGTATGTATTAGGTTAATAATACCTTCGCATCTAGTAACCTTTTTACTGAAAGGCATCCTAGTCATTTTACCTCGAATAAAATGTTCACAGGTACGCAAAGACTGAACCTGTAGAAAATCCAAAGGTCCATCCTTTATCAATCTATTGATCCTATCAACAGATAAATGACCAAGCCTTTGATGCCAAATCATGTTTGAACGATTTTTATTATTCCTGGATCTTTTAGGGTTTTATTAGTGGTTGTAACATTCATAACATGCTCATCAATGCACAATTCATAGAGTCCACCAGAAGTCAAAATACCATCTGCAATATATTTATCATAATGATTTATGACTAACTTATTACAGAACAGGAATGAGTATCCACTTCTAACTAGCTTAGATACAGATATCAAATTCCTCCTGATTTCAGGAACATAAAGACACTCTTTAAGTACTAGGACTCTTCCGCTAAATAATGATAGCCGACAAGTCCCGACGGCGACTGCTGCAACACTTGCATCAGATCCCATCTGGATGACTATCTCCCCTTCCTCAAGTTTTCTAGTTTCCTGAAACAAATGCAACATATTGCATACATGAACAGAAGCACCGGAATCAACAACCCAACTTCCTTGTCATCCAACGAGAAAGCTGGCTTCAATGATAAAAGTAGATTTCATACCTGCTGGGTCTTTACCTTTGTCGACCGACTTCAGGTAATCCGGGCAATTACGCTCTCAGTGCCCCAGCTTTTTGCAGTGGTGACAGACGTCGGTTTTCTTCGATGCCATTAGAGTGGATGCATTGGAAAATGAGCCAACACTTTGTCCCTTCTTCTTTCTCTTTTGGGTTGGGCCCTTCTGAGAACCATGCTTCCGACTGCGCTTCCCTCTGACATGTGTAACCATTGCACTGCCAGCGGCACCATCTTTCTTCATTACGTCTTCTACAGACTTTAATGCTGCAAGAAGCCCAGCATTTGTCAATTCCATCTTGTTCATATGGAATGACACCACAAAATTATTGAAATGTTTGAGAAATGACAGCAGAATGAAATCGAATTGCATGTTTGCATCCATGGTTGCCCCCAGAGTCTCCAGCTCCGATAAGTACCCAAACATTTTGAGTACATGCTCACGGACCGAAGTCCCTTCCTACATCTTGCAGCGAACGAGTTCATTCATAACATTGTACCGCCGGTTGCGGTTAATGTCACCAAACATATCTTTTAGGTTCTGCATGATCTCCTGGCAAGTACTCATCTCCACATGTTGTTTCTGAAGAACATTGGAGAGCGAACCCAAGATGTAGCATCTAGCCAAGACATGATCTTCATCATACTTGTCGTTATATGCTTTTTCTTCCTTAGATTTAGGGTTTTCATGCTTGTCTTCTTAGAGCACATAACTGATGTGCTCTGCCGAGAGTACAAGCTCCAAATCACGGATCCAATCCGAGTAATTTGGTCCGGTCAATTGGTTGACCTCCAGAAGCCTGCTTAGTGGGTTTATGGGTTTCATTTTCTGAAATTGAGAATGCACTATATTAGAACATATAATCTTATATTCAATTTAGTTTTATTTGATCAAGGCATTTTAAATCAAATTAGTCTTGCTATGTCAACTATGAAAGTTTATTCCCTTATTCACTTTCAAAGTAGGAGATACACTTACCGCTATATCTCAAGCAAGAACTGGGATCTCCTCCTTATCTTTGTCATATACCAATAATATGAGAACCTATGACTCCAATAAAGAGAAGCGGGAACACATTCCTCCTTGCAAGTCCAACTTGCATTTCCCAATTCAGTCTTTAATACCCGGGCCCACCACCCCTAAGGTGATGTTAACCCGTCATTAATTGAACCAACCGTCAACATGAATACAACTCGCTATGCGTAATCCAATATCGCCCCAATAATATGAGGACCCGATATTGGGATCACTACACATACGTCCTTACTCTTTCGAGAAGCGACGAGCCCGATCCAAATGGATCATATGCCGGAGCTGTCACTTCAGACAGACGTCTCCCACATATAATATCTGGCGACGAAACCCTTCGCCTTGACGGGAGACCATGGATGTCACTTATGTGATCCTCCACCTCTTATTTAAATTTAATTAATTACTATAAATCACATTCATATAATTAATTCTTCTAAGGGAATAATCAACTCTAATCATATTATGGTATTTTAATTGGACATAATTAATTCAATCATATTAAATTAATTATCAATCTAATTCAATCAATCAAACTTGATTGTTATACTTGAATATATATGGTATTATTCTCAAAGTACGTATTAATTCGTATTTTAATAATTAGAAAATACATCTTGATTTCATCGGCATTATCCAGACTCTACCCGTTGTCATGGCCAGTACCGACGAGAGTGGGACGGACCACATACGTTGCAACCCGCTACCCCAGCGTCTCCGAATAGACACCATATCCTCCTCGGGAAAGAATAATGCCAAATAGATCAATTTGTACTTGAGATGATCATCGGTTCTTCAACCAAAATTATACCATATAGTAATCAAAATAATTTTGATTATAAGGAAATTTGCTAGACAAATTCCCAATCCTATTCAAGCAAGGAGTATGATGATTGTGTTTCCAATTATGATCTAGATCAAATCTAATCATCTAATTGGTCGAGGCCAAGTCAATTAAGGAAATAATCATCTTCCAATATTTCTCAAATATGTTCCATAATTATTTCTCGAAATTAACAATTAATTTCATTAATAGGCAATCACATGGTTCTTGATTAGGACTGCAATTTCAACAGTGACCCCTACTTACTAAAATTAGCATATCTCAATCATATTAAATCCAAATTAGACAAAATCAATTTTCATGGATTGCTAATTTGATTTTGGACAGAACCCAAGTGATTTTTCACGCATTTCGAGGCAATTCCAAACAGTAATTAACACTTTAATGACGTTAAGAATTGCAGTTCCCGCAACAGTACATACATGTTCATTAAAACAACCATATCTCGAGAAAACGAAATCCGAATTAAGCAAACTCAGATCCTATGGTTTCCTTATTTAATGGGGAACATAATCCACGTGTTAAATTCGTTTTTAAATAATTTAAACAGTGCCGAATTTATTCACTAAACAGAAGTGCGAAAATCAAATGCGATAAAAACTTTCGCGACTTCCACGAACCCAAGTCGTCCTAGGTTTGCGGATCGTATCCAAAACCTTCGACCTAAGGCTCTGATACCACTTGAAGGATATGGGAAAAATCCTCAAGCGCATCACGGAAGCAGGATCGTCGTATCGGATACGACGGAGAACAACTAGTCGTAGTAGTTGTTCGGTGCAACGGAATTTGAAATTTTTTATGTGATGAAAACACATGATCCATGAACGATTCTTGGATCGTTTCATCTATAACCACACCAAGTATAATGTAATACCTCTTGAAGCGTGGTTGATCGAGTCTGTAAGAAAAGAGACCTCATGTCTCAAGTCCGATCGTCGGAGAAACGGCTTGCGAGCGCGGGGATGAGTCGCGTTGTCCTCGCAATCCAACAAGTTGATCGAAGCCCGATTGCTCCTGATCTCGTCGCACGATATCGAATGTCTCCTTCGTGAGCGAAGCACTCCAAGTAGATGGAGAACCGTAGAGTGTCAAAGCGGCGGCGCGGTGGCGTGAGCGTCGACGAGTCTCTCCTCTAGGGTATGGTGGACGACCACCAAGAAGAGGGAGAGAGAGGGTTGGCGTGTGAGAGGAAAAAGAGAGAGAGAGAGAGAGAGAGAGAGAGAGAGATGTGCTACCAAATAGCATGTACAAGAGAGCAAGGTATGCCTCTCTATTTATAGGGTTTTGGGATCCATGGATCTCAATCCATGGGACATATAAAATCAATGGATGAGATTGATTTATGTAAATCCAAGGGTCAAGATTGTTGTTGGTAAAAACTAACAACTTGTGATTTAATTTAGATTGAATATATTTGATAAATCAAATATACATTAATACCAAAATTAAATCAATCAAATAAAGAGCATAATACAAAGGAGATCATGCATCCCTATGAAATAGGGTGGACGGCCACCAATTCCACAAGGGAATTGGGTGCCACCACCTCCTTCCAAGTGGGGAAGGCAATCTCATGGATTCCCATGAGATTGCATATCTCCTTGATTTTCTCTCTATTATTTATCCAACAACTTTTATTAGAATTTTAATCACCAAAAATAATTCTCAATTAATTTTGAGAATATTGCAATCTTGAAATTGGAAAATTGTGAATCACATTCACAACCCAAAACAATATATAATTTACATTTTCAATTAGTTAGACAATGTGTACCAATGCACATTAATAATTAATTTACAAATATAAATTATAACTAGCTCTCTCTAATACAATATAAATCACATTTATAATATATTATGAATAATTCGATATACTATCCACATTTTCTTATCCATAATAATCAAATCACATTTAATTATATTGTATAATTCCTCATACATCATGATAATTAAATCACATTTAATTATCAATTTCTCCATGCTTAGATCTTATGGAATTATTCTTGAACCATTCAAGAACAATGCTATCCCTCCTCAGATACTTGGAGATAAGGACAGGGCGATTGTATTGTTCCACGTATAATGACTTGGATATTGAGATCACATCTCAAATCCATATCCCATGGACCTCTCATTGATGCTTGATAAAATCAAGACCGTAACATAATCTTCTCATTGCATCTGAATCTTATTCAGATCAATGTCCAGTACATGGACTAAGATTAGGTCACTTCTCTAATGAGAGGAGTCACTAAAATCCAGATCTGTGTTATCACTCCCACGGAATGGAAGCGTCATGGTTATACAATCGTTTATGATCAAATCACCCTCAGGTATTCCTAATACCTATACATCCTGCATACTGGAAGACTCATGATCATCCTGAAGATATAGATCACTTTTATACTGTCATCTTCATAGTCTGATCATTAAGCTTCTCAATCTTGGACCTTGGGATATGGTACAGATCATATGCTTTCACAAAGCATATATCTTACCTTCAAATTCATGTCATGCCTCTAAAGCATGATGACCATGCATGGAATTTGATCAGTCCCAATACCACATGAGTGAGCTCATGTCTCTCGGTTCACATGTGAACATGTATGATCCCTTTGAGAGATTGTATTACTCATATGCCCTTACATGCACACCAGATCGCCGGTGTATCGACCTTGGTTAGGTCATCAACCTATTGGTCTGCCAAATGTACACACTCAGACATATAACAATACATCTGTCTCTGGTCAGAGGATGTTTGCCTGTGATGTGATACTATTCATCATAGGTCTTTGGTTATCTCGATCTCATCAAGTCAACCCATTGACTCAACTAATCTGAAACCTCCGAATCACTATTCCCATGCAGAGGACCTGCATCAAGAGGTCGATCAGATATCAACCTAATGAGAAAGGATTACCATCTCCTTCTCTGGATGGAGATCATTACTTGTCAATCATTTGATGATGCTTGATGAGTCCTCTATCTAACTCCTTAGATATTCATCCAAGCATCAGCCTCTATGATTCAATTAGTGAATCAACAACTGTATGATAATCAAGTTGGCCATGGTACATAACCCTTATTGTACAGGGGGGCCTTATAGTGCATTCATTCATTCAATATCAGAAAAGGGAGTGAAACAAACATAATCAATAACTTTTATTGATAAATCATTTATTACAATAACATTTATTGTAGGAATGGTTCGCCTCGGGCTCACATTGCTAACACTTTGGTTATCTCGATCTTGTTAAGTCAACTCTTTGACCTAACTAATCAAACACCTCCAAATCGCTATTTCCATGCTGATGACCTGCATCATGAGGTTTGTCAGATATCAACTAAATGAGAAAGGATTTCCATCTCCTACTTAGGATGGAGATCATCTCTAAACAATCATTTGACGGTACTTGATGAGTTCTCAATTTAACTCTTTAGATATTCATCCAAGAACCAACCGTTATGGTTCAATAATTGAATGAACATCTATATGATCTCTAAGATGGCCATGGCACATAACCCTAAATGTACTAAGGGATATATTATGTAAATTAGTTATTCTTCATTTCAAATCAGGGAATGATATTTGCAATAATATTTATTGCTTAATGTCTCGTCGTGGGCTTGCATATCCAACAATCTCCTACTAGCCCAAAGAGCCATTAATGGGCTAACCATTTAAATCCGCACTCATGTGACAATCATAGGCTATTTAGAAAATAGCTAGGTAAGTTGACCAGTCACTCTATTCAAAGAGACTACGCCAAGTCCTTTTGCAACACGTGCATATCCCAGTAACATTGCTCACATCCAATGAGAATGTTACATCTTATGCAACCAATACTCAATTTTGTTAGTTATAGTGTCCTTGACACTACAGATCGATTATTATTATAACCAGTATGTAATTGAAATGATATGGTTAGATCCTCAAGTGCATCACGGAAGCGTGAGCGCCGTATCGAATACGACGAGGAGCGACTAGTTGGACTAGTTGCTCGATGCAGCGGAATTTAAAAAATTTTATACGACGAAACCACATGATCCCAGAACACTTCTCGGATTGTTTCGTCTAAACCACAAACAAGTAAATAGGATTACCTCTTGAAGCGTGGTTGCGATCAAGTCTCTAAACGAAGAGACCTCCTGTCTCAAGTCCGATCCAACGGAGGAGACGCTTGCGAGCGCGGGGATGAACCGTGTGCTTCTCGCAATCCATGTTGATGATCCAAGCGGCGGATCTCCTGATCTCGACACACGAGATCCGGCGTCTTCTTCACGAGCGAGGCACACCGAAGGAGACGGAGATCCACGAGCAGAAGAACGGGCAGCATAACGACGATGCCGCGGCGATGGAGAACCTCTCCATTGCATCCATGGTGGACGACCATGAGAGGGAGAGAGAGAGAGGGCTGACCTCTAGAAAGAAAGAGAGAGAGAGAGAGAGAGATGTGTTGTGTAAAATAGAGAGCATGGAGTGCCTCTCTATTTATAGGGTTTTGGGATCCATGGATCTCAATCCATGTGACATATAAATCAATGGATGAGATTGATTTATGTCAATCCAATGGCTAAGATTGTTGTTGGCAAAACCAACAAATTTAGATCATATTTGACAAAATCAAATACAAATTAATCCAAATCAAACCAATAAATAAGGAGAGAAGATACATGGAGATTTCATCTCCATGTACCTTCCAAAGTGGACGGCCACACATTCCTTATAGGAATGATGTGCCGCCCCCCTCTTTCCATGGAGAGAGCAATCTCATGGAAATCCATGAGATTGCATATCTCCTTGAAAATCTCCTCTATTTATTTCCAACAACTTTTGTTGGCTTTTTATTCTTAAAAAATAATTCACAATTATATTTGAGAATATTGCAATCTTGCCATAGAAAAATTGTGAATCAAATTCACAACCCAAAACAACATATAATTTACATTGTCAATTAATTACACAATGTGTATCCAATACACATAATAATTAATCAACACATGTAAATTATAATTAACTCTCTAATACATTATAAATCATATTTATAATAATTGGATATTTCTATCCACATTATTCTTATCCATAACAATTAAATCATATTTAATTATATTGGTAACTTATTCTCATGTACTCAAATAATATGAATCACATTCACATTATCTACATCTTTGATAATCAAATCACATTTAATTATCTAAGATAACTCTCCTTATAATATGAATCAAATTCATATTATTCATGATAATTAAATCACATTTAATTATCCATTTTCTCAATGCTCGGATACATATATCAACAATAGACTTATCCATGAACTCTTTCAAGGATAATGCGCTTTCTCCACGAATACATGGAGATAAGGACAGGGCGATTGTATTGTTCCACGTATAGTGACATGGATATTGAGATCACATCTCAAATCCAGATCTCGGGCCTCCCATAGATGCTTGATTAAATCAAGACCGCAAATCTAATCTTCTCATTGAATCTGAATCACATTCAGATTAATGTCCAACATTTGGACTAATATTAGATTACTTCCCTACTAAGAGGAGTCACTAAAATCCAGACCGGTTTGATCACTCCCTAGGAATGGAAGCGTCATGGTTATACAACCGTTTATGATCACATCACCCTCAGGCATTCCCAATACCTGTACATCCTGCATACTGGAAAACTCAGAATAAACCCGAAGTATTAGATCAACTTTATACTGTCTACTTCAGGGTTTTATCAGTAAGTTTCTCATTCGATCATTGGGAGTCGGTATTTGATCATATACTTGCCAAAAGCATATATCATACCTAGGTCTTGATCATATACTTTCCAAAAGTATATATCAAACCTACAAATTCAGTCAAGCTTCCAAAGCGAGACGACCGTGCGCACGGAATTTGATTCTTCCCAATATCTCATGAGTGAGATCATGTCTTCCGGTTCAGTAGTTAACCTGTATAATCCCTTTGAGAGATCGTATTACTCATATGCCCTTATATGCACACCAGCGCGCTGGTGTATAGACCTTGATTAGGTCATCAACCTATTGGTCTGCCAAATGTACATACTCAGACATATAGTAACACACCTGTCTCCGGTCAGAGGATGTGTGCCTATATCATGACAGCATATGATATAGGACTTTGGTTATCTCGATCTCATTAAGTCAACTCTTTGACCTAACTAATCTGATACCTCTGAATCTTTATTCCTATGCAGAGGACCTGCATCAAGAAGTCGGTCAGATATCAGCCTAATTGAGAAAGGATTGCCATCTCCTACTCAGGCTGGAGATCATCTCTTAATAATCATTTGACGGTGCTTGATGAGTCCTCAATCTAACTCATTAGATATTCATCTAAGCACCAGCCTCTATGATTCAATAATTGAATCAACAGTTGTATGATCATTAAGATGGCCATGGTACGTAACCCTAATTGTACTAAGGGACCTATTATGCAAACTATGTACTCTTTATTTCAGATTAAGGAGTGAATTGCAATAACATTTATTGCATAATGGCTCGCCGTGGGCTCGCATGTCCAACAATCTCCCACTAGCCCAAAGAGCCATTAATGGGCTAATCATTTAAACCCACACTCATGTGACAATCATAGGCTATTTACAAAATAGCTAGGTAAGCTGATCAGTCACTCTATTCCCAAGAGACTACACCAAGTCCTTTTACGGCACTTGCATATCTCCTAGTAACAGTGCTCGCATCTAATGCGAATGTTGCATCCTATGCAACCAATACTCAATTTTGTCAGTTATAGTGTCATTGACACTACATCTTATTAATTATCATAAACAGTATTCCCATAATCCTTATTAGAATACCTTCATTCCTAGAGATCTCTATCTACTAAGGTATCTACAGTTAAGACCCTTATAGATCACTATCTACAAGGTCTTAAACCTTTGAAGATAAGACTTTGAGATCACTATCTCTAAGTTTCATCATCTTTGAAGATATTGTTATTACTGCAATCAAGTGTTTTATCTCCATAGTAGGATTAGTAACAGTTTACTACTCCCATTGCATGGTAGACATCTGGTTCTTGTACACATCTAGCATACATTCAGCTTCTCATAACTGATGCACAAGTGCAAGCAGTTCTAGCATTCTCTTCCTCAACTCTTTGAGGTGTTATCCCTTTAGATATGTCAGTACTATATCTTAAGGGAAAGAAGCCTTTCTTGGATTTTTTCAGGAAATGGAATAAGTCCAAGGTGTACTACTAATGTGACGGTTCCAATACCCTCTTTTCCTTGATTCTGATCAACTTCAAAATTAAGATCTAAGAGGTATCCTTTGAGATCATATCTCAAAGTATGGAACAACCAAATTTTAAAACACTTATTATTTATTCTTATATCATTTTAAATGATTAGAATAATATCTACATTTAGCACGATGAACACAATGGCACTCCCACTAAGCTTTACATGGTTCATCAAGATTCTATCTGAACTCATAAAATTTACAATTTCATCAAATCTTATGTTCCAAATACAAGAAGCTTATTTGAGTCGAGTTCTTTAGCTTACACACCTTGCTTTCCTCAACCATGAAGCCCTGGGGCTACTTCATATGAATATCCTCAGAGAGGTATTCATAGAGGAAAGCAATCTTGACTCACATCATGAAGAAGTCATAGTCAAATTGTGTAGCTACAGTTAGCAATATTCTGATGGGTTAAAGCAAGGTCACTGGAGAGAAAGTCTCATCGTGAGCGATGTCTTCTCTTTGGTATGTAGCTCATGACTACGAACCGTGCTTTGAAGGTCTCTACCTTCTCATCAGGTTCCCTCTTTCTCTTGAAGATCCATTTACACCTTAATGGGTCTGACCCATATAGGTGGATCCTCGAGGGTCTATATACAACACTTGTATATGAAGTCTTCATTAGACTTTTTTTGCTAATATCCATCTTTCCATGTCATGATCCTCAGGAGCTTCATCACATGAAGTCTGATCATTTTCAGACTCAACTGACACATGGAATCCATCCTCAAACTTATTTGAAGAGGTATTAATGTTTCATCATTAATTGTCTATTTAGTTTCCGATTTCAGGATCCTCATTATCTTCTCATGATTAAATGAGTTCCTTTTCTTCATTTTCATCTTGATTCCCAAGAAAGTCATCCTATAAGAATCATATTCTCAAAGATGAGATCTTTTAAGAATCTCAAGGTCATAAAGTAGGTATCCAATGCCATCCTTTATTTTCCTAATGAAGTAGCACTCTTTGGTGCTAGATTCCAGCTTACTAGCTTGGAACCTTATTAAATATATATAATGTAGTCTCTTCCACATATACATATACCAGGAAACTAAGAGATAATTATGCTAATATTAATCATTGATCAAATCATGTCACACATGATTAATTGCATCTCCCTACAACTATATTGAGTTAAGGTTCATTAGGGGGGTGAGATAGAAATGATATTCACATCTCCATAAGGTATTCCTTGAATTCATCTAATAGGTACAAGCTACCTTGATTAGTTCAAATTCATTTCATCTTCCTTCAAACTTTGATTCTAAACCAAGATTGTGAAATCTTTGAACATTTCAAAGTTTTCTAAGTGAAGAGAAGAAATCTCATATCACAAATAATCACTAATAGATATCACATATCCATAAGGTTTATTCTGATATAGATGATTGATATACATCAATATGTATGAGATCTTGAATACCTTAACATCTTACACCTTTCCCAAAGAAGGGTGTATTGGACATTTTTACTCTTGAATACAATATTCATAAGTATGTAAGATTTGAACATTTAGACAGTCTAAATGTTCATCTCTTATCAGTCTATTGATCATATCAACAAACAAATGTCCAAAACATGATGCCAAATCATTGTCAAATGATCTTTATCCTCCTATTGATTTTTAAAGGTTTTATTTTCAGTATTAGAAATCTTAATGAACCATTCATTAATTTCTAATTTTGTGGAGTCTGCTAGATGTAAGATTACTATCTGAAATATATATCCATCATAACTCTTTATGATAGATAAATTTCAGAATTCATGTTTATATCCAACAATTAGAAATAAACAATGAGCGTATTCTAATATCTAGGTTATAGAGACATTCTCTAAGACTAAGGGCTCCCACTGAAAATATGAGGTCTATTGATCTCATGGAAATTGTTGCAACATTTGCATCACTTTCAACATGGATGACCAATAAACCTTAAGATTAAATTTCTAATACATATGCAACCAATTGTAAGTGTGATTAGAAGATTGAGATACAATTATTAGACTTTATATTATTCAATAAGCAAGTCAATATCAATGATCTATGTAGATTATACTGATGCTCCATCCGAGTCCTTTTCTGAGGATTTTAGACAGACTTGATAGTCATACTCTCAACACATCAACTTATTGAAAAATTGGCATTCATCTAACTCTTTGGATGGAAGTCACAGAATAATCAATTCTTTGACTATACTTTTTACTTGTGTCCAACCCATGTTTCCACTGCGCTCCCTTTATCTCTAAGCAACCATTGCTTAAGACTAAGGATCTCTTATGTTAAATTCAATAGAATTTAATGTAAGAGTATTTCAACATTTATACATGCTTCATTAAATTCATACAATATGAATATTATGAAGCTTCATGAATGACTAGAGTAAAGATAGTAGAATGATGACACTCATCACCTACATCCATCTAAACTCTTAAAACATTGGTTCAGGTAGGTATTCAAATGTTTTGAATACATCATCTCTTATGGAGCCATCATTCTGCATGATGCACAGAACCATGTCATTCATGATTAAATGATGAGAGCACATATGTATGCCAGAATATCCTTATTGATTTTATAAGGATTATTTGATAATTACAATCATTATCGACATGTCACTTGAAAAGTACATTCGATGAGATCAAGACTTATAGAGACATACAAACCCTAGGGTTTTAGTCCTATTGTCTATTTTATAATCACTTCTCATTATTATGAGGAAACTTGTATATTGCAACCACATACATTATGTATCCAACTGCAATTACAATATCTGGATCAAGGGTCCAATCCATGATATCTTACTGGTTATTATTGAGTATAGAATTGAGTGGGTTTAATGAAGAATTATCTGAAATAAGAAATTTGCATGAGTGTATATATTTATATATATATACATATTATACTTTGATTTAGGAGTTTTTATATCAAAGTTGTCTTGCCATGTCAACAATGAAAGTTCATTCCTTTAATCACTTTCAATGTAAGAGATATACTTACAATTATATCTCAGCAAGATCTGGGATCTCCTCTTTATCTTTGTTACATCCCAATAATATGAGAAACTGCAACTCCAATAAAGAGAAGCGGGAATGCATTCCGCCTTGCAAGTCCAACTTGCATTTCCCAATTCGGTCTTTAACACCCGAGCCCACCACCCCTAAGGTGATGTTGACTCGTCGTTAATTGAACCAACCGTCAACAAGAATAGAACTCGCTATGCGCAATCCAATATCGCCCCAATAATATGAGGATCCGATATTGGGGTCACTACGCATACGGCCTTACTCTTTCGAGAAGAAAAGAGTCTGATCCAGATGCGCTTGCATATAGGAGTTGTCACTTCGTACATGCGTCTCCTATATACAATCCCTGGCGACGGAAACCCTTCGCCTTGACGGGAGACCATGGATGTCACTTATGTGATCCTCCACCTCTTATTCAAATTTAATTAATTACTATGAATCACATTCATATAATTAATTCTTCCAAGGGAATTATTAACTCTAATCATATTAGAGTATTCTTAATTGGATATAATTAACTTAATCATATTAAATTAATTATCAATCCAATTTAATCAATCATATTAAATCCAAATTAAGCAAAGTCAATTTCTAAAGTTTGCTAATTTGATTTAGGACAGAACCTAAGTGATGTTTCATGCATTTCGAGGCAATTCTAAACAGTAATTAATATCTTAATCACGTTCAGATTCACAGTTCCCGCAACAGTGCATACATGTTCATTAAAACGACCATATCTCGAGCATAAGAAATCTGATTTACGCTAACTTAGATCCTATGGTTTCCTTATTTAATGGGGAACAAAATCCAAGTATTAAATTCGTGTTTAAACAATTTAAACAGTGCCGAATTTATTTACTAAACAGATATGCGAAATCAAATGCGAAGAAAACTTTCGCGACCTTAACGAACACAAGTCGTCCTCGGTTAGCGAATCATATTCGAAACCGTCGACCTAAGGCTCTGATACCACTTGAAAGGATATGGTTAGATCCTCAAGCGCATCACGGAAGCGTGAGCGTCGTATCGAATACGACGAGGAGCGACTAGTTAGACTAGTTGCTCGATGCAACGGAATTTAAAAAATTTTATACGACGAAACCACATGATCCAAGAACACTTCTCAGATCGTTTCGTCTAAACCACAAACAAGTAATTAGGATTACCTCTTGAAGCATGGTTGCGATCAAGTCTCTAAATGAAGAGACCTCCTGTCTCAAGTCCGATCCGACGGAGGAGACGCTTGCGAGCGCGGGGATGAACCGCGTGCTTCTCGCAATCCATGTTGATGATCCAAGCGGCGGATCTCCTGATCTCGACACACGAGATCCGACGTCTTCTTCACGAGCGAGGCACACCGAAGGAGACGGAGATCCACGAGCAGAAGAACGGGCAGCATAACGACGATGCCGCGGCGATGGAGAACCTCTCCATGGCATCCATGGTGGACGGCCATGAGAGGGAGAGAGAGAGAGGGCTGACCTCTAGAAAGAAAGAGAGAGAGAGAGAGATGTGTTGTGTAAAATAGAGAGCATGGAGTGCCTCTCTATTTATAGGGTTTTGGGATCCATGGATCTCAATCCATGTGACATATAAAATCAATGGATGAGATTGATTTATGTCAATCCAATGGCTAAGATTGTTGTTGGCAAAACCAACAAATTTAGATCAAAATATATTTGACAAAATCAAATACAAATTAATCCAAATCAAACCAATAAATAAGGAGAGAAGATACATCGAGATTTCATCTCCATGTACCTTCCAAAGTGGACGGTCACGCATTCCTTATAGGAATGATGTGCCGCCCCCCTCTTTCCATGGAGAGAGCAATCTCATGGAAATCCATGAGATTGCATATCTCCTTGAAAATCTCCTCTATTTATTTCCAACAACTTTTGTTGGCTTTTTATTCTTCAAAAATAATTCACAATTATATTTGAGAATATTGCAATCTTGCCATAGAAAAATTGTGAATCAAATTCACAACCCAAAACAACATATAATTGGATATTTACATTGTCAATTAATTACACAATGTGTATCCAATACACATAATAGTTAATCAACACATGTAAATTATAATTAACTCTCTCTAATACATTATAAATCACATTTATAATAATTTGATATTTCTATCCACATTATTCTTATCCATAACAATTAAATCATATTTAATTATATTGGATAACTTATTCTCATGTACTCAAATAATATAAATCACATTCACATTATCTACATCTTTGATAATCAAATCACATTTAATTATCTAAGATAACTCTCCTTATAATATGAATCAAATTCATATTATTCATGATAATTAAATCACATTTAATTATCCATTTTCTCAATGCTCGGATACATATATCAACAATAGAATTATCCATGAACTCTTTCAAGGATAATGCGCTTTCTCCGTGAATACTTGGAGATAAGGACAGGGAGATTGTATTGTTCCACGTATAGTGACATGGATATTGAGATCACATCTCAAATCCAGATCTCGGGCCTCCCATAGATGCTTGATTAAATCAAGACCGCAAATCTAATCTTCTCATTGAATCTGAATCACATTCAGATTAATGTCCTACATTTGGACTAAAATTAGATTACTTCTCTACTAAGAGGAGTCACTAAAATCCAGACCAGTTTCATCACTCCCTAGGAATGGAAGCGTCATGGTTATACAACCGTTTATGATCACATCACCCTCAGGCATTCCCAATACCTGTACATCCTGCATACTGGAAAACTCAGAATAAACCCGAAGTATTAGATCAACTTTTTACTGTCTACTTCAGGGTTTTATCAGTAAGTTTCTCATTCGATCATTGGGAGTCGGTATTGATCATATACTTTCCAAAAGCATATATCATACCTTGGTCTTGATCATATACTTTCCAAAAGTATACATCAAACCTACAAATTCAGTCAAGCTTCCAAAGCGAGACGACCGTGCGCACGGAATTTGATTCTTCCCAATATCTCATGAGTGAGCTCATGTCGTTCGGTTCAGTAGTGAACCTGTATGATCCCTTTGAGAGATCGTATTACTCATATGCCCTTATATGCACACCAGCACGCCGATGTACAGACCTTGATTAGGTCATCAACCTATTGGTCTGCCAAATGTACATACTCAGACATATAGTAACACATCTGTCTCCGGTCAGAGGATGTGTGCCTATATCATGACAGCATATGATATAGGACTTTGGTTATCTCGATCTCGTTAAGTCAACTCTTTGACCTAACTAATCTGACACCTCTGGATCTCTATTCCTATGCAGAGGACCTGCATCAAGAAGTCGGTCAGATATCAGACTAACTGAGAAAGGATTGTCATCTCCTACTCAGGATGGAGATCATCTCTTAATAATCATTTGACGGTGCTTGATGAGTCCTCAATCTAACTCATTAGATATTTATCTAAGCACCAGCCTCTATGATTCAATAATTGAATCAACAACTGTATGATCATTAAGATAGCCATGGTACATAACCCTAATTGTACTAAGGGACCTATTATGCAAACTATGTACTCTTTATTTCAGATTAAGGAGTGAATTGCAATAACATTTATTTCATAATGGCCCGCCGTGGTCTCGCATGTCCAACAGTAATTTCTATTATCCCTATCCAAATACCCTTATTCTCGGAGATATCTATCTCCTAAGGTATTCATAGTTAAGACCTTTTAGATCTCCGATGAATTCGTAATTCATCCCTCTTAATGTTGAAAATAGAGCATTGTTGCCGAGTATTTAACAGCATATTTCCCTTTATCTTGCAGAAATAGCATTCATGCGTGCATCCACAATACACACATTTTAGCACTCATAATTGCATTAAATTTGAAGCCTTTTTCACTTGTAAAATACTCACCAATAATTCACCTAATTATCAGTTTTTTATCACCCCCTCTAAAGTCAAGAAAATCTTCCTTATATTGTGTATATTATTAGTTAATAATATAAGGAAAAAGACCAAAAATTCTTAGCTTGTAAATTACCCAATAAAAATCCCAAACCCAGTTGGAGACCCTAGATCATAGAATGCCCATACCTCTCTCATACCACTACCGAATTAGGTCTACTCACCTTCGGATTAATACACATTCATAGGCCTTTAAAATGAGACCAATTTCATTTTATTCAGAGCTCGTATGCAAAACTTGGTTTTTCTGCCCCTTTGAATACTATAAATATGTATTATTGTACTCTTTTATTTTAGTGTCATATTTGACCTCATCTCCATTTTTGGTCAACACGAAACTTGTAGATCTCATCAAGATCTACAAATTTTATGTTTTGAGTTTTTCTAAATTCGACCTCCTTCTCTCTCTAAGTTCACAATTTTGCTCATCCATTAAGAGTAGGCCACGTGGCTCCCTCTGATTGTGCCACGCGGCTCGCACCTTTGCGCGCCACGCACCTTCCATCTCCGTTGTTCGATCGCCCGTCCTCTCTCTTGATCTGGGCCATCCAAAGCCGCAATGCTTCTCAGCCTTTCGATCAAGCCCTGGATCCAATCCAGGCCGTTCGCCAGCGCCGCACCCTCCTTGCGCCACGTGGCTGCACCCTTACCCTTCGATGCTGCTGCTTCTCTCCTCATCTCCACCATCCATCCCGGCCTTAATCTCTAATGTTCGATCAAATCCCAGGGCATCATCTCAGTTGCACATTAGCACCTTTACCCACACCCTCCGCGTGGCTCCATTACGACCCTTCGATCACTTCACTCTGCTCTAATCACAACCGCATGTCTGCGCCTCCATCTCCGACTGCCACGTGGTCCGCCCTGCGCCCTTGATCTCTCCCCGCCGATCTAATCCTAACCCTCCTCTTCTGTCCTTCTCCTGATCGTTGGATCGCCCTATCCAACGGTCAAGACATCATCTCCAACCTCTCGATTGGCCCACACCCCACATCGCCCACATCGCGGTGTGCCACCCCCTTCCTATTTTGGGATCCACTCCGGCCACCCTCTCCGCCTCCTGTTACCACCGATGCATACCCCACTGGTCCCTCATCCTCGCCGAACCCCTCTAACGCCATGAATTTTACCTATGTCGCCCCACGACCTCCATCAACTCCACCAGTTCGTCACCTACGCCGTAACCTTCTACCTTTAAATACTCCACCATCTTCAACCTTCGAACCCATCCGCCATCACGAAGAGAATCCCCGAGCTCCGACCATCATCTTGGTGAAAATATTTCGGAGTGCCATTGAGCGAAGATAGAGTTTCATCTCCGCAAGATCCACGGTCGTCCCCGCCGTGCCGCAGCCTCCTCCAAGAGCTGCACGAGCTCATGACCATCTACCGTCCTTCGAGCGACTACTAGTAGTACGAGTTCAAGCTCCATTTCCCAAGTAGACGCCTCCATCACCTCTCCTATCCTCGTCTTCTTTTTCTTGCATTTTCTCATAATTTATTCACCGCCCTTGAGCAACTTCACGATCCTCTAGCCATCCTCCGAGCTTTGCCTCAGAGCTGGCACCCTTGCGCTCCCTTCCATCTTCTCAGACCACACACTTCACCTCACACCGACGAGAGCTCCGCCACCTTGGCGGAGCACCATCACTGGACCACCTTCATCGCTTTTCAGGCCTCTCCCCGCACTCACGTTCACCCCATGATCACTGTGCACGCTTCGGCTATTCAACTAACCCCTGCTGGTACCCCGTCTTTGATTGGCCGGACACCTCATCGCAGCTCCTTCAAGCTTCGTTGCCACTTCTCTCCAGATCATCCCAGCCGCTATTGAGACCTCCGGAGGCTACCTAAAGCCTCCACGATTCTTCCTAGCTCCTTAGCAGTTGCCGGCAAGCTTCATCGACAATCAGAGGAGGAGGAGCTAGAGCTTCGTCGCTGGAGCGCATCCATCTCCGCCACAGGAGGAGGTAGACCATTTGAGCACGATGGCCAGCAGCCATCCGATCTCCTTGATTGGACGGTTTGGAATGATCTACGTCACCTTCATTATGCAGCCATAGGATCAAGAGGATCCTACACACCAGAGCAAACAACGTCACCCCCCAACCCGCGCTCTAGATGCTCTTCGATTCATCTTGATCCAACGGCCGCTGCTCGTCCACGTATCCATTTTAATCGAGCTCTAGAGACCGCTAGATCGATCTTGATCCAACGGGTAGCAGCAGCACCTCGCATTAGTCTCCAGGAGTCGTTGGATCTTCATCGGATTTAGTGGTCCATTAGGCGCCACATAGCTGCCTCCGAGCCTCCGCCCCGACCTTTAGGCTCGGAGCCCCTGAACCTCCATCCGAACCGAGTCCGATCCTGTAGAGTCCTCGAGCCTCTACCTGAGCCTCCAAAGTAAACCGAGCCTGGGACCTCACGTGTCTTTCACGTGTGGCCGGGGTATTTTGCACCAAGGCCCCTGGAGGTTTAGGAAATTGCATTCCAGTACCTGTTAGGAGCACCACATGAGGTGCACGTGTTTTGTGAGCATTTTGCATACACGCCCCCCTTATTATAGGTAATTGCATATTGGTCGCTATTAGCATGTTTATTTTTTAGCAACTTTGTTTTCTATAATTGAAGTTAGGCCCCCATCATTGTACGCATCTTTAGGCATTCATTTGAAATCATTTTTTAAGTTTGAAAATCGCATTGTGTAGCTTAATTTGTCCTCTTTCATTATGTGACACTTGTCATATTTTTGTGATAGTAGTGGATTTTATTATTAATTAGTTGTGGAATGTTGTCATATTTTGCCCATTTATGGCTTTTTTTGTAGTAAATTCTTTGTTGCTCCAAAAATCCTCATAAATTCGCAATAGACTTGGGATAATTAAATTTACATTGTGCCCAAAAATCAAATCATTTGCAAGCATCCCGATGTCTGAATAAATCATTTTGTGATTTCCCTAATTAATTTTAAATAGGTCCATTACACATAGAAATTTAGGTTTATTAATTTTCCTGGATTCTTCACACTTAGATCTATCTAGGATAATTTTTATATCTGAAAATATTGTGATTTGGTATTTATTATAATTAATTTAGACAAAATCACCTTGCATTCATTTTTATTCGCATGAATATTATCTAGTGTTAGGAAAATTAAAAAATTAGCTTAGCTTAATTTCATTGCATTCCACTATCTGTCCAAGTTTCATAATTTTTGTAATTAATTTGACTACTTTTTCTGAATTACTTTTTAAATTGACCCAAGTTTGCATGTGTCTTTTATTAATTGCATAAAAATTATTTAAAAAGACCAAAAACAATCTTATGAAATTCTGAGCTCTTAAATTCACTTAAAATCTACCTAAGGAGACAGCTGCCTCCCTGAGTTCGACCTTGGGCTTGCCCAAGTAAAAAAATTGCCGCTCGAAATTAATTGAACTTTATTTGAAAGCTGTTTTTGATTAGTCTATATTACCTGACTGCAACGAACGATACATCATCAATTTGACCATTAATTTGATTAAATTAACACGGGTAGTATGAGGCTCATCAAAATGTCACCATTGCCAGGGAGGCATGGCTTAGGTTAATTTGTAGTTAATTTTTGGGTGTTCGATTTTCCATCCTCAGGTAGTCTGACCCCCGGTTTTCTTGTGAATATTTTTCTGTCCTTTAATTTTTGTATTTTTGTGTCATTCTCTATCTGACCTAAATTTGTTTGGTGCGAGAAACACGAGGAGTCGAAGATGCTTCGAGGAACTTGTTTTTTTTAACTTTTTGTGGGATTTGTGAGGAATTGTAAGTTTTCATTTTTCATTTTTGCATTATTTCCAGCGGTTCCCATTTGGGTTCTTGCGTGTGTAAACATAGTGGAACCGTGTCCCCGTGTGTTGTGTGGATTGAATTTTTAGATTAGGCTTGCATTAGCGGCTCCTCGAGCCACTCTAGGATTTGCTTGTGCTCGTAATTCTTTAAGACCATAGAATACAATTAAAAGACGCACTTAGACTGCAAATCTAGTCAAATCAATATGTTTTTCACTCGCTAATAGAACTGCTTGTCTAGGAGCGGATTTTGTCGTCTGCATTTGCATGTAGTATAAAAGCTTTCAATTATGTTTTGCATCCTGCATAAAAGCGAAGGAATCAATGTAAGTATTCTTCACTCAGCATACGCATCATTGATTTTCCGTGCATCTGCTTTTCCATTTCTCCCTTTTGGTTTTTCAAAACATAAGTAAAAGAAAAATTGGATTGGACGATAGGTGTGCTGTGCGGATTGGATTTAATAAGTGATAACGTAACTTAAAATCGAGACTGCTAACATTATTGACCAAAAAAATCAATAAAATCGGAAATTTTGCTTGCGGTAGATTAATCCCCGACCTTGTTTTCAGGTTGAGTGAGGGTACTTGAGTGTGTGTGAACTCCTTAAGGTAGAGCCCAAATCCCTGCCTTCGATTTCACGTTCCGACTGATCCTAGCAAATATTATAAGTTGAATAATTCAGGTTCACTGACTAGTACCAAGTAGCATCCGCCTGTCTCAGGTTGATAGGGGCGAAATTGCGATACTTCACGACAATTTGCCAGTAACACCCCAGGGTGAAGTTCCGGCCTTGTCAGCCTCTTCCTGCTTGTAGGTAGATAAGGACAGATCTTTGAATCCATCAACTTGGGATAGGAGCGAAGAAAGGAAGGACCGACGATATCTTAGGCGACAGGATAAATAGGGAAGACGCATCCGGCTTTGAGCCGACTTCCCTATAGGCCACGTAATTCCTTGCTATTTTGCTTGAAAATCACACTTAAAATCAACCAGACTAATCGGACTCGATTTGGGGTCCTTCACCATGTTGAGTGTGAAAATACAGGGTTTTGGATTTAATTGCTTGCTTCAGGTAGGAGTAAAATCCTATCTTCACTTAGAGCTCCGGATTCTTCTTGCCAATCCAAGATGAGTGACTGGTGGGATATCGACTTCTTATTTGCCAATCTCTCTTTGATCCCCCCATGAAACTCATCTTCACCGGCCCAAGCGCAACTTGGATCACCCAAAACTCATGACCCTCTTGAGTTCTAGATCCCTCACACCCAGGGTGGTTACTCTCAAACCAACGCTTTCCTCTGCTCTAAGCATACCGAGGAAGACCATCGCCTCGGTAAGAATCCCTTCCTTTGTTTGTCTTCTAACCAAGACCATTTTCATTTCCCAGTGCTAGAAGACAAGATGCCACCTAAGAAACACCCGGATGATGAGGAACACAGAGATGACCCATTACAGCAAATCTTGGCTCGCCTCGCCACTGCCGAACAACAGAATACGGATCTCACGACAAGGATGGGACAGATTATTGTAGTAGGAGGATTCGACTGACCAATGGTTTATGCTTATAACAATAATTAGCATGTTTTTGTGCAAAAATAAAAGAACAAAGAAATAAAAGAAAAAGCAGGAGATATTTAGAATAAATATTGAGTGACCTAATCCCAAGGGAGGGCTCAACATGGGCCGGACCGCAAAAGAAACCAAGTAGAGGGAGATAGGATTAATCATGCCTGTATATAAATAATTTTATTTTCCACTAAATAAAAATATGTTTTTAATGCCTTGTACATATATATAAAAATAAAATAAAAATCAGAAAAATAAAAAGAAAAAAATAATAAAATTCATTTCCCACATTGTATATGTACCATGTACATATGTATATAGATCTATTTATTTAACTAATGTAAATAAATCATAAAAATAAAATAAAAATACCTTTTTATTCCAAATTTTATGTTATAAATAAATAGAATATAAAATGGGAATAATTGTACAAAAATAAACAATTAAAAATAAAAATAAAAAATACATATGTGTATATACATATATATATAATAATAATCTAATGTAAATACCTAATTTATTTATCAAAAAAATAAATAAAAATCACAAAAAAATTCTATGAAAATAAATAAATATTTTTATTTTGTAATCATTTTGAAATAAGGTCATTAGTTATTTTATTTTGATTTTTCAAAATCATTTCCAATGGATTTTTCCCATTGGTCCACGGGGGATTGTTGATCCCCGGTCAACTCTCCCCCCAGGAACACTCCGTAGCAGATCGGGTTTTTGACCCGATTTCTCAGAATTTTCGTGCCTCGATCCGCCCACCAATCATCCAAACCCCGGGTCCTGATTACACACAATCCATACTTGATCCACGCCCGGGGATTTGTTTAGGGATCCAAGCTCCGAATCACTAGCTCGACCTCCATCTTGTCGGACTTCTATGAGTATATATCATCTTCTTCCCCCGCCATTAGCCGCATCTTTGGAGATCGTCCTCCAATCCCAGGACCTTCATCCTTCTCCTTAGAGTGATAGATATTGAGTGAGGGTGTCGCAGCGAGGAGTAGAAGGCTGCAGCCACTGATCCGGCGAGCATCGCCGCCGTGCTCCGCCACTAAGCGAGCAGAGCCTCTGGCCTCGATGAGCCATCGAGGCAAAGACCCCAGGAGCTTCTTTAGCCCCAGCACAGTCGACTTTGTTCATCAAGTACCCCCGATTCATCTTAGGTTAGCCGAATTTTAGATTTTCCCCATTTGCGCCGCCGGCCTCCGCCGGCCAACCCACTTCGCTCCGATCGCCCATTTGCTCATCCGACCTTCGATTCACGTTCATGAGACTCCTCCCCATCTTCTTCACCCCTCCGATCGACCTGACTCACCCCAGAGGAGGAACTCAGGTTCCCATCACCGTCGCCTTGCAGAAGACCTCTGCCCCACCTCATACGATCATCAATTCCACATCTTACCGGGTCGAGGCACTTTGCCCTTGACCCAGGAGTCATTCTATGCATCTTGCAGGTTGAAAGGGCCCCATCTGGGGGTCCAAACATTCAGGCACAGGAGCTTCGTGCCTCCTTCGTAACCGAAGCTCTCCAAGGCTCCTTGGCTTCGTCGGAGCTACCCACCAGCTGCGGAAGAAGACAGGCATTCTTTTCCCCATCTTAGCAGCACCGGAGGAGTCTTCCACCGCGCGTACTAGGCCGGCAAAGTTCAACGGCGTCGTGTTCTTGCTGGTCCCTCCATCACCGTCAGATAGAGCTCCTCGCTCCATGTCTTCATCGAGCCGTCCATTTGTGGGGAGCTACCAGTCGTACAATTATTTGAGGAGTTCCATCAGAGGGGTCCATCGCTGAAGAGGCACCAACACACCGTAGCCGACCGATCTCCACGTGGCGCCACTTCAGCCATCGATCATTAATAAAGGGGTAATTTCCCTCAGGCCCCTATCTTTTTATTCTTTCTAGTTAGTCCTGTAAATATTTTATGAAGTAGTTTTTTATTTGGAACATTTGCATTTAGGACCTTAGATTTTAGTTATTTGCAAACTAGTCCCTGTTTATGTGAGACACGTGCATCGACATGTGAGTTGTGTGTTATTTGCACCTTTAGTCCCAAACTTTGTGCTTGTTACTGTTTGCATCTCTTTAAATAAGAATTACAGAAACGCCCTTATGAATGCAGTCGCGTGTATTGCTCGTGTGTTTTTGGACTTTTTGTAGTAGCGGCCCCTATACTTTTATAGTTGTTATTGTTTGGCCCTGCAATTATGTTTTCTTACACATAGGTCCTTGCTTACTGTGTGCCTTATTTTTATTGAATAAAATATCAATTGAACTCCAAATTAGGTGAAATTTGGATACATGACTCATGCCACTGTGTAAAAATTTCCCTAAATTTTTGGGACATTTTCGAGGCCTTTTGTTATTTTTAAAAAATCAAAAACATTGATTTTTGTTACTGTCTAACATAGAAAATCAAAGAAAAATATAAAAATTCCTTTAAAAATTTAAAAAAAATTATGTTTGTTTATTTATTTGTTCTTAAGCCTTTGTGCAATTAAAAAAACATTAAAACCTTACAAAATTTATAAAAAAATTCTATAAAATTCAAAAAAAACAAACTCTTTTCCTGGAGTTTAGTTTTTGTAATTACTTTTGATAGAAATTACCCATCATATTTTTATAGGCTAGTTATATATTTTTAATTGGCCTTTCAAATCTGACAATACATATTGTTACTATTTTCCCCTTTCTTGATTTTTATAAAATTAACTAAAATTTGAAAATTTCTGAAAAATTCACCAAAAACACTTGAAAAGATAAAAAAACACAAAAACAATTTTTATTTGATTTTTTTGATCTTTTTTGGAGTGTTTCATAAATACTTGTTTGTTGCCTTTTTCATTTGTTAAATATTTTCCCTTATAATTAAAATACAAAAAAATTAAAAAGAATTAAAAATCCACAAAAAGATTTTTGTTTATTTTATTTTATTTTAAGACTACTACGCTAGGCCGTCTCGGCCATCTCGTGCTCCTTGTGTTCGACCCTGGTAGCTATACCAGGTAAAATAAAAAATAGCGAGGACTGCTATTTGTTTGACTTGTTGATTTTTATATTTGGTGGTTCCTTTATTTTTCTTGATTGAGCTGAGTCTCGAGATCCGGGTCCCAACGACCCTTGATTGATTTCATACCTGATCCGGATCTGTGAGAGGATTTTTTGCTCATCACTCAGTCCCTGTACCGTGCTTCGTACAGTCTCAGCCCGAATGAGGGTACCAGCATCAGCAGCACCAGCAGCAGCAGCGCACGTTCAACTCGGGCCAGCAGGGCCCTCCACCATCCCATCAGCAACAATAGTACTGGCATAGCCAGCAGGGCCAGTATAGGAACTCATCCGGGAGTCAGCATCAACAGAACCAGCCCACTAGTGAATTGGAGTCCCTCACCTTGGCGATCCATACCCTGACTGATAGGATCCAGCAAATCCAGAATGACTATCTCGATATGAGAACCGATCTAAATCGTGTTTCTCGTACCCAAGACCAGTAGATAGCACCAAAGACCCCAATTCCCGCCCAGGTTCAAGCCAACCCGAACAGCTTGAATCAAGTCCAGAACCGACCACGAGATCAGGTACACTATTCATATAATTCTTCATCTGAACATGAGATCCTATCGTACGATAATGTAAACCATATATCCCTCAGGAGCAGAAGGACTGTGATCGTACCTGATCGGGCACGGGCACTAGAGGAAGAAGCCGCCAAGTCTTTACCTGAGGAGAACTCAGAAGCAGAGGAGCAGCGGCACCACCACCACCACCACTGGTAGAAGAAGAGGACTTCTGAGTCCTCAAAGAAGCAAGGGAACCGCACGAGTAGGGAGTCCACTGAAACCGATGAAGAGCCCGCACCTCCATCTGAGGAGGACATTCCAACAGTCGCGGAGGATGCATCATCGATTTTGCAGCAGCATTTTTCTTTTCATAGTCAGAGTCCGAGTCCTATACAGAACTCAGTTCCCACTTTGAATGAAAATCTTTCAGTTTCAGAATATGAGTTGGAGTCAATAATCCCTTTGCCCCGAGCTATAAAAGGTGGAAAGAAGAAAACTTAAAAAATCTAAAATGATGACCCTGAGATAGCAGAGTTTTGTAACAATTATATCAAGGTCACAATCCCTGACAAGTATGTGGAAATGACACCTGTATTTCAAAAATACCTTATGGTAAGATGCACACCTACTAGGGTTAGCAGGAAGACCAAAAGCAGTGTTGAGAAACGCGTTCTGTTAGTAGCCATGACTTGCTTAATAAAGAACTCGTTTCCAAGGAAACGAAGAGACTTGGGTGCACATTATGTGGTGAGTCATGTTGATGACATTGCGTTTGCGCGCACTCTCCTGGACAACGGATCCTCCATCAACCTAGTGCCTACAACCCTCTATCAGTGGCTTAATCTCGGACCTATTAGGAAATCCAGAGCTCTCCTTCAGTTTGCAGACTAATCAACCAAAAGGTCCAACGGAGAATTGAGGAATGTTCTCAACAAAGTCGAGGGTCAAGAATACATGGTGGACTTTACCGTCCTTGATATGGAGACCCCTCGTAATTGGAGAGATTCCCAGATCATACTAGGAAGTCCCTTCCTCAGAACAGCAAGGGCCTTGTTTGATTTTAATATCGGGAAAGTCCACTTCCAAACTCCAGGCAGAGATGAGGAACTCGATATAAAGCAGACCAGAAGGAGAAACCGGATTCCAAATCCAGCATCGAGTACTCTTCATCTGAAACAGACTGCGACCATGTAGACACAGTTGGGCCATGAAGACAAAACCCAGCCAGCATCGATGAGTCCCTCCCTTCCGGAGAATATCTAGTGCATGAGTCAGTTTGCGAGGTTCTTAAAAACAAGTACAGCTCAAAATTTGCATCCCCCTACATCTTCGATGACTTAGAGGCTCAGTTGAGCCTGTCAGTCGTTCACTCTTTAGGATAATCAGAAGATGAGGATGACGAGTCAGACGTGGCTTTTGTCGATTACTTGGAAACCTTTGACAATCCGACTCCAAAGCTGAATGACTTGGTGGTAGTAATTTTAGAGACAGATCCATCCACTACCAACACTAAACCAGATTTGATTGAGACAGACTTCCTTGATGACCACACATTACCTGAGCTCAAAACCTTACCCACAACACTTAAATATGCCTTCCTTGCTGGACAAGAAAAGAAATATCCGGTCAACACCAGTTCGTGATTTACCGAGGAGCAAGAATCTCGCTTGTAAGAGATCCTGGAGAAAAACCACAAGGTAATATGCTGGAGCATTTCTGACCTCCACAGGATAAATCCCACTCTATATTCGCACCATATCTACTTGGATAAAGAAGCTAAATCCTCTCGTGAATTCCAATGTCGTTTGAATCCAAATTTACGAGAGGTAGTGAAGAAGGAGAAAGAGAAATGGTGCAACGCGGGTTTCATTCACCCAACTCTAAATGGGTGCCCCCTATCCATGTTGTCCTAAAAAAGTCGGGAATTCAGACGACCACCAATGAAGACAGATAGGAGATCATGACGCGAGTGCCCACGTCGTGGCGTGTCTGTGTGGATTACAGACGCCCGAATGCTCCGACGAAGAAGGATCATTTCCCTTACCATTCATTGATCAGATACTAGAGAGACTAGCGGGGAAAGAATTCTTCTGCTTTTTGGATGGGTTCTCAGGCTACAATCAAGTAGCCATAGCTCCGGAGGAGCAGGAAAAGACCACGTTCACAGACCCCTTTGGTACCTATGCTTTCAGGTGCATGCCCTTTGGGTTATGCAATGCTCCCGGTACTTTTCAAAGGTGCATGATTGTTGTATTCGCTGAAATGGTCGGTGAATTCCTGGAAGTCTTCATGGACGACTTCTCGGTCCATGACGATTCCTTCTATTCCTGTCTTAGGAATTTGGACTGAGTCCTCAAAAGATGTTGTGAGGTTAATATGGTGCTCACCTGGGAGAAAAGTCACTTCATGGTGACGGAGGGCATTGTGTTGTGGCATGTCATCTCCAAAAGAGGAATGGAGGTTGACCCTACCAAGGTGGATGTGATCATACGACTCCAGCGACCAACCAACGTTAAGCAGTTGTGGTTGTTCCTCAGGCATGTCAGATTCTATCGAAGATTTATCAAGGATTTTTCTAAGATTGTTCGACCGCTAACAGAGCTTTTAGGCAAGGACATGGAGTTTATTACTGATCATAAATGTCTTGAGGCCCCTTTGTATACTACAGATATGTATATTTGTACTCTTGTATTTTTGTATCATATTTGATCTCATCTCTATTTTTGGTCAACATGAAACTTTGAGATCTACAACTTTCATATTTTGAGTTTTTCCAAATCCGGCCTCCTTCTCTCTCTATGTTCACATTTTTTCTCAGCCATTCAGAGCAGGTCACGTGACGCCCTCTCATTACGCCACGCGGCCCGCTCCTTTGTGCACCACGCACCTTCCATCTCCGTCGTCCAATCGCCCGCCCTCTCTCTTGATCTGGGCCATCCAAAGCCGCAACGCTTCTCAGCCTTTCAATCAAGCCATGGATCCAATCCAGGCCGTTCGCCAGCACCGTGCCCTCCTTACGGCACATGGTTGCACCCTTACCCTTTGATGCTTCCGCTTATACCCTCATCTCCATCATCCATCCCGGCCATAATCTCTACCGTTCAATCAAATCCCAGGGCATCATCTCAGCAACACGTTAGCAACTTTACCCACGCCCTCCATGTGGCTCCATCATGACCCTTCGATCATTTCCCTCTGATCTAATCACAACCGCACGTCTGCGCCTCCATCTCCGCCCGCCACGTGGTGCGCCATGCACCCTTGATCTCGCCCCGCCGATCTAATCCTAACCCTCCTCTTCCGTCCTTCTCCTGACCGTTGGATCGCCAGATCCAACGGTCACGACATCATCTCCTACCTCCCAATTGGCCCGCGCCCCACGTCGCCTACCTCGAACGCGTGCCGCCCCCTTCAAAATTTGGGAGCCACTCCAGCCACCCTCTCTGCCTCCTGTCACCACCGTTGCATATCCCACTCGTCCCTCATCCTCGCCGAACCCCTCGAACACCATGACCTCCACCTATGTAGCCCCACGACCTCCATCAACTCCACTACTTCGTCACCTATGCCGTCACCTTCCACCTTTAAATACTCCACTATCTTCAACCTTCGACCCCATTCGCCATCACAGAGAGAATCCCTGAGCTTCGACCTTCATTTTGGTGACAGCAATTCGGAGTGTCATTGAGCGACGACCGGGTTTCATCTCTAACTAGATACACAGCCGTCCCTGCCGTGCTGCAGCATCCTCCATGAGCTGCACAAGCTCAGGACCATCTACCGTCCTTCGAGGGATGACCAAGAGCACGACTTCGAGCTCCATTTCCCAGGTAGACGCCTCCATCGCCTCCTCGATCCACATCTTCTTTTTATTGCATTTTCTCATAATTTATTCACCACCCTCGAGCAACTTCACGATCCTCTAACCGTCCTCCGAGCTTCGCCTCGGAGCAGGCACCCTCGTGCACCCTTCCATCTTCTCAGACCATGCACTTCACCTCACGCCGATGAGAGCTCTGCCACCTTGGCGGAACACCATCACCGGACCACCTTCATCACTTCTCAGGCCTCTCCCTGCACTCACGTTCACCCCACGATCACTATGTACGCTTCGGCTTTTCAACTAACCCCTGCAGGTACACCGTCTTTGATTGGCCGGACACCTCATCAGAGCTCCTTCAAGCTTCATCGGACCGCTCTCCAGATCATCCCTGTCGCTCCTGACACCTCTGGCGGCTACCTGAAGCCTCCACGATTCTTCCCAGCTCCTTAGCAGCTGCTGGCGAGCTTCATCGATGATCAGAGGAGGAGGAGGAGCTAGAGCTTCATCTCCGGAGCACAGCCATCTCCACCACAGGAGGCGACGGACCCTTTGAGCACGACGACCAGCAACCGTCCGATCTCGTTTATTGGATGGTTTGGGGTTATCCACGTTGCCTTCATTCCACATCTGTAAGATTAGGAGAACGCACCAGAGCACGCCACGTTGCCACCCACCCCGTGCTCCATATGCCGTTGGATTCATCTTGATCCGACAGCCGCTGCTCGTCCATGTATCCATCTTCATCGAGCTCCAGAGACCGTTGGATCGATCTTAATCCAACGGGTAGCAGTAGCACCACGCATCAGTCTCTAGGAGTCATTGGATATTCACAGGATCTAGCGGTCCAGCAGGCGCCACGTAGCCGCCTCCGAGCCTCCGCCCCGACCTTTAGGCTCGGAGCCCCCGAACCTCCATCCGAACCGAGTCCAAGCCTGCACAGTCCCAGAGCCTCCACCCGAGCCTCCTAAGTCAACCGAGCCTGGGACCTCACTTGTCTTTCACGTGTGGCCAGGGTATTTTGCACCGAGGCCCCTGAAGGTTTTGGAAATAGCATTCCAGTCCCTGCCAAGAGCACCACGTGAGGCGCACGTGTTTTGTGGGCATTCTTCATACATACCCCCCTCATTATAGGTAATTTCATATTAGTCCCTGTCAGCATGTTTAATTTTTAGCAATTTTGTTTTCTGTAATTGTAGTTAGGCCCCTGTCTTTGCACGCATCTTTAAACATTCATTTGAAATCATTTTTTAAGTTTGAAAATTGCATTGTATAGCTTAATTTGTCCTCTTTCATATGTGATACTTGTCATACTTTTGTGATAGCAGTGGATTTTATTATTAATTAGATGGTGGAATATTGTCATATTTTGCCCATTTATGCCTTTTAATTTGTAGTAAATTCTCTGTTGCTCCACCATTACACTTAGGATAATTAAGTTTACATTGTGCCCAAAAATCAATTCATTTACACGGACCTTGAGGCATGAATAAATCATTTTTTTATTTCCTTAATTACTTTTTAAAAGGTCCATTTCACATAGAAATTTAAGTTTATTAATTTACCTGGATTGTTCATACTTAGATCTATATAGGATAATTTTATATCTGAAAATATTTTGATTTGGTATTTACTAAAATTAATTTAGGCAAAATCACCTTACATTCATTTTAGTTCACAGTAAATTCATGTAGTGTCAGAAAAATCTAAAAAACTTTGTCTAGCATAATTTCATTGAATTCCACTATCTTGCCAAGTTTCATAATTTTTCGAATTAATTTGACCACTTTTCTGAATTAACTTGTAAACTGGCTCGAGTTTGCATGTGTCTTTTATTAATTGCATAAAAATTGTTTAAAAAGAAAAAAAATCTTCTGAAAATTCGAGCTCTTAAATTCACTTAAAATCTACCTAAGGAGACAACTGCCTCACTGAGTTTGACCTTGGGCTTGCCCAAGTAAAAAAATTTGCCGCTTGAAATTAATTGAACTTTAATTAAAAGTGGTTTTCGATTTGTCCGTATTACCTGACTGCAACGAACGATACAACATTAATTTGACCATTAATTTGATTAAATTAACAAGGGTAGTACGAGGCTCATCAATCTCCATCTATAAAGTCTTAAGCTCTTGAAGATAAGACTTTGAGATCACTATCTCTAAGTCTTGTCATCTTTGAAGATATTGTTATTACTGCAATCAAGTGTTTTATTTCTATAGTAGGATTAGTAACAATTTACTACTCCCACTACATGGCAGACGTCTGGCTTTTGCACACATCCAGCATACATCTGGCTTCTCATAACTGATGCACAAGGGCAAGCAGTTCTATCATTCACTTCCTCAACTCTTTGAGGTGCTATCCCTTCAGATAGGCTGGTACCACATCTTAAGGAAAAGAAGCCTTTCTTGGAATTTTCCAGAAAAATGGAACATGTCCAAGGTGTACCCCTAATGTAACGGTCCCAATACCCTCTTCTCTTTGCTTCTGAACATCTTCAAAACTAAGATCTTATGAGGTTTTCTTTATATTATATATCAAGCTATGGAATAGCCATTCTATAAAAAGACTTATTATTATCCTTATATCATTCCAAATAATTAGGACTTTATTTAAATTTAGCATGATGAACACAATGGCATTTTCACTAAGCTTCACATGGTTCATCAAGATTCTATCTGAAATCATAACATTTATGATTTCATCAAATCTGATGTTCCAACTACAAGAATCTTATTCAAGCCCATAGATGGAGTTATTCAGCTTGCACAACTTGCTTTCCTCAACTATGAAGCCCTGGTGTACTTTATAAGAATAACCTCGAAGAGGTATCCATAGAGTAGTGCAATATTGACTTCCATCCCGAAGATGTCAAAGTTACGTTGTGTAGATATAGTTAGCAATATTCTGATGGTTTAAGCAAGGTCACAGAAGAGCAAGTCTCAACGCAAGCGATGTCTTTTCTTTGGTTGTAGCTCATGGCTACGAGCCGTGCTTTGAAGGTTTCTACCTTCTCATCAGGTTCCCACTTTCTCTTGAAGATCCATTTACACCTTAACGGGTCCTACCCACATAGGTGGATCCCTGAGTGACCATATACAACACTTATATATAAAGTCTACTTTAGACTTAATTGCTAACATCCATCTTTCCATGACATGATCTTCAGAAGCTTCATCACATGAAGTTCGATCATTGTCAGATTTCTCTGACACATGGAATTAATCCTCAAACACATTTGAAGAGGTATTAGTGTTTCATCTTTAATTGTCCTTTCAGTTTTAATTTTAGGAGCCTCATTATCTTCTCAAGATTAAATGAGTTCCTTCACTTCATTTTCATCTTGATTGTCAAGAGAGTCATCCTCTAAGAATAACATTCTTAGAGATGAGTTCTTTTAAGAATCTCAAGGTCATAAAGTAGGTATCCAATACCATCCTTTATTTTCTTAATGAAGTGGCACTCTCTTGTGCTAGATTCCAGCTTACTTGCATGGAACCTTATTAAGGATATATATTGTAGTCTCTACTACATATATACCTTGGAAACTAAGAGGTAATTATGCTAATATTCATCGTTGCTCAAATTATGTCACACATGATCCAATTGTATATCCCAACAACTCTATTGAATTTAGATGTTTTAGGAGGAGTGAGATAGGAATGATATTCGTATCTATATAAGGTATTCCTTGAACTCATCTAATAGGTACTTGCTACCTCGTTTAGATCCAATTAATTTCTTCTTCCTTCACACTTTGCTTCTAAACCAAAGTTATGAAATATTTGAACATTTCAATGGTTTATAATGTGAAGGGAAGAAAACTCATATCACAAATAATCATCAATGGATATCACATATCATTAATGTTTACTTTGATATAGATGATCCATATATATCAACATGTATGAGATCTTGAATACCTCGTCATCTAACACCATTCCCAGAGAAGGGTGCATTGGACATTTTCTACTTTGAATACAATATTCATAAGTTTGTAAGATTTGAAATTTTTTCAGATAATCTAAAGTTTCATCTCTTTCCAGTCTATTGATCTCATCAATAGACATATGTCCAAGATTTGATGCTAGATCATTGTCAAATGATCTTTATCTCTTATTGATCTTTTTAAGGTTCAATTTTCAGAATTTGAAATTTCAATGAACCATTCATTAAATTTTCTAATTTAGTAGAGTCATCAAGATATCACGATACTATCTAAAATATATCCATCATAACTCTTTATGATAGGTCTATTCCAGAATTCATGTTTATTTCCAACATTCAGAAATAAACAATGAGTGTATTCTAAAATCTAGGTCATAGAGACATTCTCTAAGACTAAGGGCTCCCTCACTGAAAATATGAAGTCCATTTATCCAATAGAGGTTGTTGCAATAATTGCATCAACATCCATGTGGATGACTATTATACCTTAAGATCAAAATTTATAGTCTTCTAAAACATTTGCGACCTATTGCAAGTGTTATTAGAAGAACGATATACTATTATTAGACTTTTAATCTTATCCAATAAGAAAGTCAATTTCAATGATTAAATGTAGATTATTCTAATACACTATCTGAGTCCTTTTTTAAGGATCCAAGATAGACTAGATAGTCACACTATCAATACATTAGCTTATTGAAGTATTGGCATTCATCCAACTCCTTGAATGTCATATGGAAGTCACAGAAGTACAGTCAACTCGTTAACTTTCCTTCTTACTTGGGTCCAACCCATGCTTCTACTGCACTCCTTTCATCTATAAACAACCATTGCTTAAAACAAAGAATCTCTTATGTTGAATTCAAAAGATTTCAATATAAGAGTATTTCAACATTTATACATGCTTCAATTAACTCATACAATATGAATATTATGAAGTTTCATGAATGACTTGAGTATAGACAGTAGAATGATGACACTCATCATATCTACATCCATCTAAATTCTTAAAGATTTTTGGTTAAGGCGGGTACTCAAATAGTTTGAATACATCATCTCTTATAGAGCCACCATTCTCCATGATGCAGTGAACCATATCATCCATGATTAAATGTCGAGAGCACATATGTATGTCAGAACATCTTCCTAGATTTTATAAGGATTGTTTGACAATTACGATCATCATCGATATGTCACTTTCAAAGTACATTCAATGAGAGATAAAGACTATAGAGACATACAAACCCTAGGGTTGTAGTCCTATGGTCTATTTAATTGTCATTCCTCTATATTATGAGGAAACTTGCACATTGCAACCACATACATTAAGTGTCCAACTAAAAGTACAATATCTTGATCATGGATCCAATCCATGATATTATGCTGGTTATTATTGAGTATAGTATAGTATTTTAGTGGGTTTATTGAAGGATTGTCTGAAATAAGAAATTTGTATAAATATATATATATATATATATATTTTCATTGATTTAGGAATTTTTATATCAAAGTTGTCTTGCCTTGTCAATACTGAAAGTTCATTCCCTCGATCACTTGTAATGTAAGAGATATATTTACCATTATATCTCAACAAGATCTAGGATCTCCTTTCTTATCTTTGTCACATCCCAATAATATGAGAAACTATAACTCGGATAAAAAGAAGTGGGAATACATTCTACCTTGAAAGTCCAACTTGCATTCCCAATTCGGTCTTTAACACCCAGGCCCACCACCCCTAAGGTGATGTTGACTCGTTGTTAATTGAAGCAACCGTCAACATGATTAGACCTCGCTTTGTACAATCCAATATCGCCCCAATAATATGAGGAACTGATATTGGGGTACTACACATACAACTTTACTCTTTCGAGAAGCAAAGAGCCCGATCCAGAAGTGCTTGTATGTAGGAGCTGTCACTTCGGACATGTGTCTCCTACATACAATCCCTGGTGACGGAACCCTTAGCCTTGAGGGGAGACCATGGATGTCACTTACGTAATCCTCCACCTCGTATTCAAATTCTAATTAATCATTATGAATCATATTCATTATGATTAATTATTCCAAGGGAAATAACAACTCTATTCATAATAGAGTGTTTTTAATTTTTTTTAATTGTAACTTGAAAATGTGGTATTATCCCAAATACGTATTATTTGGAATTTTAATAATTAGAAAAATACATCATGATCTCTCAAGCATTATCCGTTTCCTATCCACTTTCATAGCCAGTACCGACGGGAGTGGGACAGACCGCACAACGTGCAACCAGGTACCCCAACGCTCCCCTACTAGACTCCATATCCGCCTCGGGAAAAAAAAATGCCAAGTCAATCACTTTGTACTTGAGAAGATAATTGGTTTTTCAACCGAAGTTATACCATATAATAAAAATAATCAAATCGTTTTAATTAACATTATAAGGAGATTTGCTAAGCAAATCCCCAAACCTATTCATGCAACATGATTGTTGAAAAGTGTTTGATGTAACAATTCGTGATCTAGATCATATTTAATCAATTATTGGTTAAGGCAATATCATTTAATGAAATAATTATCATCTTCAAATATTTCACAAATATTTATAAATAATTATCTCAAGAAATTAACCATTAACTACTTTAAAAATTAAATGGCAATCACAAGGTTCTCGATTAAGTATGCAATTTCCAATAGTGACCCTCACTTACTAATATTAACATATCTCATTAATTTTAAATACAAATCATGCAAAATCAATTTCTAAAGTTTGCTAATTTGACTTAAAACGGAATACAGATGATTAGAACACATTTCTAGGCATGTCAAATTATTAACCAACTCCTTATTTATGTTATGATTCGCCATCCACGAAATAGTGGATATATATTCATTAAAATGATCATATCTTGAGTTATCGGATTCCAAGTAACGCAAACTCCAATCCTACTGTTTCCTTAATTAATGAAAAACATTATACAAATGATATTTTTGTGTTTAAACATTTTAAATAGAGCCGAAGATATTCAGAAAACAAGGCTGCAAAACTGAAATGCGATAAAACATTTACGAACCCTAATGAGCCCAAATCATCTTAAATTTATGGATCAAATCCAAAACCTCTAACCTATCTTTGATACCACATGAAGAAAATGGGAAGATCCTCGAGCATATCACGGAAGCATGATGATCGCAGTGTAAGCAATCGAGAGCGACTAGTTGCACTAGTTGCTTGATGCAGCATAATTTAAAAAATTTTAATGTGATGAAACCACATGATCCAAGAACACTTCTTCGATAATTTCATCTAAACCAGAAATAGATATTAAGGTTACCTCTTGAAGCGTGGTTGCGATCGAGTCTCTAAACGAAGAGACCTCCTGTCTCAAGTACGATCCAACGGAGGAGACGCTTGCGAGCACGTTGATGAAACGTGTCCTTCTCGCAATCCATGCCAATGATCCAATAGCAAATCTCCTGATATAAACACACGAGATACGACGTTTTCTTCACGAGCGAGGCACACCGAAGGAGATGGAGATCCACGAGCAAATACTCCGGTAGCATAATAACGATGCTGCGGTGATGGCGACTCTCTCAAGGGTTCCATGATGGACGGCAACAAGAGAGAGAGGGAGAGAGCATTTGGCATGTAGAGAGAGTGAGGGAGAGAGCATATGTCATAGTCGTAAACTTGTAACTCGAAGAGCAAGTGGTGCCTCTTCATATATAGGGTTTTGGGAGTCCATCGATCACAATCCATGGACAACACACAATCATTGGATGAGATTGATTCGTGTTTATTTCAATGGCCATAATGTTGTTGTAAAAATACAACAACAATTGATTTAATTTAAATTAATATAGATTGATAAATCAATTCAAAATTAAATCACTTTGACTAGTCTTGGAGATAATGAGGAGATTGACCATATCTCCTAAAAAGGGAGGGACGACTACTCCTTTGAGATGGAATAGGTCCATCTCCTCAAAATCTCATGAGATCTCATTATCTCAAGAGATCTCATTATCTCATGAGATCTCATTATCTCATGATATCTCCAAGATTTACAACAACATTTATTGAAATTATTTCCCAAAAATAATTTATAATTATTTTTGGACATTGCAATCATGCCATTGGAAAAATGTGAATCAAATTCACATCCCAAAACAAAATGTAAATCATATTTTAAATTAATCATCCAATGTGAATCCAATTCACATCAATAATTAATTAACAAATATAAATCACAATATGCTCTCTTTAATATATTATAAATCACATTTATAATATACATGAATAACATCGATAGTGTTATCCACATTTTTCATATCCATGATAATTAAATCACATTTAATCATCTTGGATCTCTATTCTAATGTGCCCAAATAATATGAATCACATTCACATTATTCACATCTTTGATAATTAATCACATTTAGTTATCTTCAATTACTCTCCTAATAATATGAATCAAATTCATATTATTCATGATAATTAAATCACATTTAATTATTTTCTCAATGCTCGTATACATACATCAAAAATGAAATTATCCATGAACTCTTTCAAGGATAATGCGCTTTCTTCGTGATACTTGGAGATAAGGACATGGCGATTGTATTGTTCCATGTATAGTGACTTGGATATTGAGATCACATCTCAAATCCAGATCTTGCGGACCTCCCATAGATGCTTGATTAAATCAAAACCACAAATCTAATCTTTTCATTACATCTGAATCACTTTAAGATCAATGTCCAATAGTTGGACTAAGATCAGATTACTTCTCTATGAGAGGAGTCACTAAAATTCAGACATGTTTCATCACTCCCTCGTAATAGAAGCGTCATGGTTATACAATCATTTATGATCACATCACCCTCTCGCATTCCTAATACTTGTACATCTTGCATATTAGAAGTCCCAGAACAAACCCGAAGTTTTAGATCTCTTTTAGACTGTTTTATCATTAGTGTTCTCATTTGATCATTGGGAGTCCATATCGATCATATACATTCCAAAATCATATATCATACCTAGGTGTTGATCAAATACTTTCCAAAAGCATATATCAAACCTTACAAATTCAGTCGAATACTTCCCAATATCTTATTAGTGAGCTCATGTCTTCTGATTCAGCAATGAACTTATATGATCCCTTTGAGAGATCGTACTACTCATATGCCCTTGCATGCACACCGACGCGTCGATGTATAGACCTTGATTAGGTCATCAACCTATTGGTCTACCAAATGTACATACTCAAACATATAGTAACACATCTATCTCCAGTCAGAGGATGCGTGCCTATATCGTGATATGACATAGGTCTTTGGTTAGATCGATCACGTTAAGTCAACTCTTTGACCTAACTAATCTGACACCTCCGAACCTCTATTCCCATGCAGAGGACATGCATCAAGAGGTCGATCAAATATCGGCCAAATAAGAAAGGATTGCCATATCCTACTCAGGTTGGAGATTATCTCTTAACAATCATTTGACGGTGCTTGATGAGTCCTCAATCTAACTCTTTACATATTCATCCAAGCACCAGCCTTCATGATTCAATAATTGAAACAACAATTGTATGATCATTAAGATGGCCATGGCACATAACCCTAATTGTACTAAGGGACCTATTATGCAAATTAGTTATTCTTCATTTCAAATTAGGGGATGATATTTGCAATAACATTTATTGCTTAATGGCTCGACATGGGCTTGCATGTCCAACACTATAGGGGGGGCATCGCTTTGTTCTCATTCTAATTTTTCCTTTCTCATTCTCACACTCATCTTTTTATAATCATCAGTTCTTATATATACTTTTATACTTAGTTGAGCCATCGCTTCATATCACTTTGTGCTCTGAGGACATAACAAAAGATAAGTATAGGGAGGGTCTATCGTTTATATTCCATATATACTTTAGACATAGCTCATATTTTTTAATTTTAGGAATACTTGGGGCTAAAGGTATCGTATTATTTTTTTAGAACTGATTGTTGTGAAAATTATTTGAAAGTGATTTTGAAAATTATATATATATATATTTGACATGGTTTTCAAAAATGGTTTACATGATTTGTGAAAATACAGATTAACATGTTTTGTAAATCATTTGTAAAATGTTTTCAAAACCTATATCCATGTTACAATATTTGTAAGTAGTGTTTAAAAATTTTTTCAAAGCTAAGGTGTGTGGGAATTAACCTAATTCTTCTAAATAATTTATAACATAAAAAATAAAAAAATATAATAATAATAATAAATCACTAATTATGTTATGTCTCTTCAGTCTCCTTTAGTGCTTTAGGTTTCTAAGAGGATGTGACTGTTCACTGAACCGTCTTGTCCTTCTTCTTCATAAGTTGATCGAAGAATTAGACATGTAGGTGCCCCTACCTTTTTTTGAGGATGTACAGTTCTTGGATTCTAATATTTCTTGTATGTTGGGTCATTCTTGTGCGTCTAATATTTCTCTTCTAAGGAAAACTCAGAAGTCTGTTGCAGGATTTCAAGGTTTGACTCATCTTCCCATGATGATAAAAAATTTTGAGGCTTCCCACACAGATATCGATATCACTTTTGAGGAAGAATGGCATCATTATAGAAGATTTAAATTCCAAGTCGATGATGATCTTTATTATTCATATTATGAAGTGTCCTCTATTAGGAAGAAGTAGTTGAAACATAAGACAACCTGTGATTTTAAACCTAAAAGATCCAATCTTGATTTTTAAGGAGTTGAAGTTTCTTGTGTTGTCTTTGTGTTGTCCAGTAAAGGATACTGATTCTGTTGTTCTTATCTTAATAAAGTTAATAATTCCTTAATTATTTTATAATTAACTAACTTGCTAACTTATTAATTGATGTTGTTCTATGTCACTTTCACTATGCACTCAAGGCTTGAATTGATCTTTAACATTGGGTTTAAGGAGTCCTTGGACTTAGAGTTATCATGCCTTAATCATTAGGGTCTTGGACTTAAAAATTTACACTTCCCTCGTTAAAAGATATGCATTTTATATTGCATGCTTAATCTCCTCTAAAATAATTTGATTACCACATCACATGCATGACTACATTGATGATTAAGATGAGTCGAGGTATTACTTAATGTACTGGTTTATCTATATGATGCTCAAGGATGGGATAAAATTCAAGATGGCTTCATGAAACATGAGTGTCATCATCTTAGCATGTATGGGACATGTGCTCATGCTATCTCTTGACTTTGACCTAAAGTGCCCGGATGTGAAACAAAACTTAATAAGTTGATTAATGTATGCCAATCCTTGGTAAAAGCAATGGAGCTAGCCAAAAAGAAGGGAAGTTCCCTCACAAAAAGAATGATTACGAAAAGCTCTTCACATTACAATGTTAGATCATATGAGCTTATATTCAAGGCAAGGGCTTCTAACCTTTTAAGAGTCCATTTGGATCAAATCACTAGGCTTTTATGAGTCGGGCTAGTACATTAAAAAGGGCTCTGCATCGTTAAAGATACAAGTATGGGTACAAGTATATTAGATACTTAAAGAATACATACCGCATTGTACTCCCAGGAAAAAATGTACAGATGGCTAGAAATTCTCTTTGACAGACACACTGATTGGAAAAATAAAAATGAAAATTGTGTTGAGTATTGTCACTAGAGAAAATCCCGTTCCAATGAGAGGAAGAGAAAATAAGTACACACTCCTATATCCTCCATAATCTGGCATCCCATCTTTGCCTTTAAAGATTAACGAGCTAAAGAGACGATGGATTGAGGCAAGTCTAGATTTATCCTCTAGAGTTGAGGGTTGGGTCCTTAAGATAGATTCTAAGATTGGAACTTTTTGGGAAATTTTGACTTTACTCTTGTGGATGTAGTCAACATTAAGTCATACTTCTTATATTTATGTACATTGCGAGTCCAACAATTGGAGAAGTTGAATTCCTTTTGATTAATATTTGAATCTCCATCATTACACGTTCTTATCTAAGTATTGAATCCATTTCTCCATGTTTATGCTCACATCGATCTATTCTAGGCATCATTAGTGACCTGGAACCCATCTAGGGTTTTATTCCTCCATCCCATTTGAACACTCCATTTTTCTTTATAATCCCATCAAACCATCTGCACACACAATCTCTTTTGTTTTGACTAACGCTACAGATTCGAAGGGCTTCATTGATCAGAGAATGAAGTATTGCTATGATCTCCACTTTCTTCTATGGCAAAGCATCATCAAGAGAGCAAAACGAGGCATCTCTCGTCGTCTTCAGCCTACGATCGACTTCGCGTGAACATAAGGAAGGTTACATGAACTTCAAAATCTTCTAAAGAGCGATGAGGAGCATCTTAGACTTCGTCGGAGCCCCCCCCTAGAACCACCACGAGCGGAGGAGAGGAAGAACAAGCGAGGGTAGTAGCCATCGATATCTCTAAGTTAGGAGAGATCCAATGCTCTAGACCATGCCACATTGCCTGCTCGAGGCAACGTTTCAATCCTAGGGTTCAGTATTCGAGCCTTCTTCCAGCCACATGGCGAGCATCCGAGGTGGCCACGTGGACCTATCCTTCCTCTCCGTGCCTAGATAGATCACATGCAATGGGCGTGTGACTCGGAAAAATTACAGCGTCAGCATTCTGCTTTCCCTTATTTGTAGAATAAGCCCTTCCGTATTTATGTAATTTACACTTTATCCCCTACAACGTTAGTTACATTTAGTCCATTTTTGTCTTTATTTATTATAAAAACTTTTTATTTATATTACAAAAATGTCTTGGATTAAACATTGAATATCGTTTTACATATAAATCCAAATGAAGTGATTTTGGTCTCTTTTGAAAGCAGATTTGATGCTCTATCTCTTGGCATAATTTATTTTATTTTTTGGTTTAAAATTCACGCTTGATATGTTCCTTTTCAAAGGTGCTTTAATTGACTTATAAATGAAATTAAAAAAGAACCTTTGTGGCAAATTGAGCTTTATGTGCACAATGAATCTTATTGACTTTATTCTAGTTATTTCATCAATATCATTAAGTCCTGAAGTGAGTTAATTGCCAGTTAATAAGTTAAGCATCAAAGTTATATTAATGAAAAAATTTATCTTCCAATCTTTTAAGACATAGATCATCATTGGCCTTATTCTTGCTTTAATTATCACTAAATTAATTCTGGGAATTTCTGTTATATTCAATTTTTGCTATCGTGTCTTTAACCATTGTGATTGCATTATTGTGATGATTGTGCATTAGTGTCTTCATGTAAACTAATTACATAAAAAATTATTTGAAAAATTTATCTCTTTTGTGTTTTGCGCAACCTCTCACTAAGATCATCCTCTAAATTGCTAAATTAAATATTTGACATTTAAACTAATCACGTAATTGCTTGTGTCCCTGTGTTCGACACTAGACATCCCAGTTTAATAAATTAAAGACGTGAAACCTCATCACTGAGATTATTCTCTGTTCTGCATGATCTGCTAAGTGCCCAAGCTACAATGGATATAGATTAATCTTTGCATTTAGTGATTCATCAAGTACTCGCTCTGTTGAACTTTGATTTTGAGATTTTTAAGTTTGATTGGTGAAATATAAAGAAAAAAATGCCAAACTACTCTAGAACTAATGTTAAAATCTGAAATTCTAAGAAAGGAGTGAAAACTAGGGCTCTTAGATGTAGAACATGGAGCCAAGGAGCTCCCATGAGCTTGAATCTCAAACTCTAGGCCACTTCCTCCATGCAAAAGCTTTAACGAAGCTGTTGCTATCACCAACAATCTTCAGCATAAGGAAGATCGGTGGCCTAGAGGGTTGAGCAATATCAAATTAAAAAACATGGGGGCAAAGCTTAGCTTACGTACATGTGAGATTTAACCGAGGATTCTGCTCGATTGAGTGATCCATCGATCGAGGAGAGGTGTGCACGTGAAAGGGCAAGGATCGAGGAAGAAAAGTCAAGAAGAAATAGAATTGGAATGGTGAAAGAATTGGGCAGCGGAAAATGGAGAAATCGTGTAGCTAGGTTCTGATAGACAAAGAACCTTGGGTGCGAGGAGTTGATCGGGGTCAAGGTGGACTTGCCTCCCATTTATCCACGTTGGCTGCTAGCAGACAAAATAGTGGTCAAATCCCTTATTAAATAGATTTAAAATAATAAATGATTTTATAATTTTTTTCAAAACATGAAAAATGTTTATTATTTTATGTAGTATTTTATTGTAATTTTTATTTATTTTTACAAATTAATTTATAAGTGTTAATTTTTACATGTATAATTATAAGTATATATACCTATATATGTTGTATTTAATTTTTATTTTGTATTTTATATTTTAGGGATTTTTACACCCATAACCCTGAATAATTTTGTAATAACATTCATAACCCTGTATAATCGTGAATTACGCTCAAGACCCAGAATAAGTGTGCCATCTTATGCCCATAACCTTCTGTTGCTATACTTCATTTACTCAACCAAATGATTGAGTTAATATCACCAATCAATGATCTAACGACTGGAATTAACCTAAATAAACAAAACATCCCATTTTCTCTTGTGCCAGCAGTAGGGAGAAGCCTTGTTGGGACTTAGACGATGTGGAGAGGAACGATGGGCCTGCAGGAAGTAGGTCGACTTGGAGAGCTTGTAGAGGGGGATTTGAAAGGCACGATCGGGGGAAGCTGGGGGGGAGGGCTTTCATGGGGGCGGTCGCGGTCTTTGACGGGGGCAGTCTGGAGTCCGGGGGGGGGGGCTTTCACGAGGGTGATCGCGGTCTTTGACGGGGGGTGGTTCGGTGTCGGGGGGGGCTTCGACGGGGGCAGTCGCGGTCAGGGGGTGGGTGGGGGCTTTCACAGGGGCGATGGGCAGTCTGGGGAAAGGGGGGGGGACGTCGGCTAGCAGAGATGCAGGGGTGTGGGTTGGATTCCAGAGTGGTTGCGGTTCCCGAGGTCGGCGGAGGGGCAGGGCGACCCCGGGGATGTTGCAGAGATGCCCTAGATGGGGGTGATGGGTCACGGTGACAGTCGGGAGGTGGGTGGGGGCTTTCATGGGGGCGGTCACGGTCGGTGGGTGGGTGCTTTCCCAGGGGTGGTGGGCAGTCGAGGGAAAGGGGGGGGGGGGGGAGGGGCGACAGCTTGCAGAGGTGCAGGGGTTTGGGTTGGGTTCCAGAGTAGAGGGGGTTCCGGAGGTCGGTGGAGGGGCGGGGGCGACCTCGAGGAATGTTGCAGAGGATCCCTTGGTGGTAGGGGGGACGACGGGGGGTCTGGAGATCGGCGGAGGTGTTGATTGCAGAAGTGCAGTCCGGTGGGAGGGGGATCGAAAAATTGCAGAGGCCGACAGGGACCTCGGGGGGGGGGGGGGGGGGGGATGTTGCAGAGGTGCAATGAGTTCGACAACGACCGTGGGAGGGGGGATGGGATGAGGGAACTCAAAGAGGTCGACGGCTATCACGGGAGGAGGCTTGCAGAGGTGCAATGAGTTCGACAACGACCGTGGGAGGGGGGATGGGATGGGGGAACTCAAAGAGGTCGACGGCAATCACGGGAGGAGGGCTTGCAGAGGTGCGGGGGTGGGTCCCGGAGGTCGACGACCGCCAACTCCTCGATGGAGAGAGAACACGATGGCATAATTTGCAAATAAGAATGAGGATCAGGGGCAACTTTGTCTTTTTCTAACAGAAACCATCAAATATAACATACAGTTTAAACTGAACATAACACAGGGTTATGTCATGTAAGAGTTAAGCATTACTCGGGCTTTCTCATTTTTGCGATTATGTAGGGTTATGAATGTTATTGAGAAATTACTCAGGGATATGGGTGTAAAAATCCCTATATTTTATTATTTTATATACATATTTTTGTATTTATAACTTATTAAAATACATATATACAATTTTTTATTTTTCTGAATTTATTTATTTTATTAGATGGATAGGTATATGCAATATATAGGTATCTTATAGGTATTCTTTACCGATATATTAAAGTATATTATTTGTTTTTTTATTTTTGTTGGATTTATTTAGTTTTATTATAAATAAATAATTTGAATAATATTTACAAATTTATAAAAATATAGGAATGTGAAAAATATAAAGAGTAAATATATTGGTTATTTTATACTGGTATATTACACCATGAGGTCCCAAAAGCCAACTTTCATAGCTTAACTCCAAATTGAATGAAACCACCTTCATTAAATAGATAATTTAATATTATGATGGTGAAATCTGAGTTTGTATGGAGAAGATACATGTCTGTAAAGTTTTCATTGCGGCTTTTCATTATGCGTGTCCCATGTACAATGTGCATTATTTTTTAATGAAATTAATTTTGTATTTTTCTTTTTATTTTATGTACAAGTTTCATGTTTAAAGTTTATTGATTTGAGGTATAAATATGAAAGTAAAATAGGCCCCAAAATATATTTATTAAACAATAAAAAAGTATCTTTTTTTGTGTAATTATTGGCCCTTATCTCCCCCTACTTTGTTTCTTGTTGACCAAGCCAATAATTGACTTAGTCTCGGGGTTTATGGTCATTCAATACCTTTGGTATTTCATTTTTTTCCTATTATTTCCTTTATTCTTTTATTTTGGCACTAAATACAATATTTTAGACAGTAGTTATGTGAAATTATTGATGGTTATTTTTCACAAGTTAATGCTATATAGATGCATTTAACTAGGGATTTAAGGCCGAAATGAGAGAATAAATGTGATGAAATGGAGATTCATCATCCCCCCTATACATAAATTTAGTAGTCCTTGGCAAACACTTATTCTAATAAGTGTAGAAACGATAAAAGAAGGAAATGAAAAAGAAAGAACTTGGAATAATTTTTGACCTTTGAACTTCGTCTTATTAAAATCAAGGTTTGGAGCTCAGCTAAGACGTTTGAATTCTTTGTTTGTTCGAAAGCACGTCAAGTTTAAGAAATATGGCACAACAACCCTTTGGTTCCATAATTCTATTATCCAGTTCTATCCATAGTCTAGTCAGAACCATTCTCTAAGTCCTATACTCTCGAAACCTTGAAATGACAGATCCATGTGTATGAAATTTTCAAATCTTCCTAGACAAATCACTGAATTATCAAGGAGTCTACTCCTATGTTAACTCATCCTCGTAAAGGTAGATAATTCCTTCTAAAGTCATGTGCTTCTAGTTTCATAACCGAGAAAAGGGGAAAGTGGAAGAATAGGAAAATAAGTGGGAACAGACCAGTGTAGTCGCATTCCCTTGCAAAGTTCTGTTAATGTAACCGAGTCTTCACCAAGAAGCATGCTTTTTCTGAAAGCTCCATATTTTGTGGAATATTTGGTCTTGACATCATTTTGAAATTTTTTTTGCTTTGCATTGCTCTGCGTCCTTGTTTTGCCTTGACAGATATAATCTTTTGGTCTGCCCATGTTTTGGAGTCTTGGAAAAAGTTGTGCTAGCAGACCATTCCTCATCCGAAGCATTGTCTCAATCCAATCTCTACTTGTTAGATGTAATGGCTAGTAGAAGAAGTGGATTGGAGTATCCGTTTTGACAGTCCCCAAGTATGGTTCCTGAGCCACCCTTGATGAAGCGATCTAGAATCGTCCCAGCTTAGACTCCAAGATTTCTCCACAATCCATCTACGTTGATATATATGTTAAGTGTGAGGTTTCTAGTCAAACCATTGTCTTAAGAGTTGTACATATGATATGAATAGTTAGACACAGTGAATCAACTCATGAATATAGTCTCACGAAACCTAAAGATTTAAGTAAAGGCTATATGAAGTATCCCAATACCAGTCCTTTATGTGTTCTTTTGAAATTAAGTGGATCAAGGTCTATACTAGGCTCCAACTTTCAGACTTTATTTTAGACTTATTCAATTGTCTTGATCGTTCCAGAAAATGCAAATGTTATGTACAATGCAAAAGAAATATTTTTGGGAAACCATTTTCTATTTTTTTGGATTTTTGGAGAAGATTTGCAAATTTTTATGCAGTTTTTAAAAATATTTGGCAAAACTATATGGATTTGGAGAATTTTGAAACTTTTAAGAATTTTTTGAAAAAAGGTTAGTGAAAGAAGTTAATCCAAATATTTACACATGAGTGCATATATATTTACATGAGTGAGGGTATATTTTACATTGCGAATTTACAAGTTGAATGTTAGTAGTTTTTTTATAAATTCTATATACAAGTTGTATACAACATTTATAAGGTATTTTGTTTGAGTTGTCATTTATACGAGGTTCTTAAACATTTGAAATCATTTTCACAAATATTTTGAAAACGTATTTTTGAAATAATTTGACAAACATTTTTACAAACATCTACAAAATTTGAAAATCATTTTGCAAAGTTTTTTCAAACAGTATGTATAGAATTTTTAAAATATTTTTACAACCATTTTCCAAATCATTTGCAAATAGAATTTCAAAACATTTTATCTAAATAAAAAAAGAAATTTTTGCAAACAAAATATTTTTTTGCAAAAGGTTTGACAACATTTTAAAAATATTCAACAAATGGTTCCATAGATTTTTCAAGATATTTTCCAACCATTTTTCAAATCATTTTGCAAAATGTTTTTGACTAGTTTATTAACTATAATATAAAGAATTTGATGTGTATTTAATTTTATTAATTATCAATATTATTGAAAATACGATAGTACGAGTTATGGCTAAAGTATATACAACATATATACGACCCCCTATACTTTGCTAGAGCTATGTCATCATAGGTTAATGAAAGACATAACTCATATTAAGTATAGAAAAGCCTATACTACAATGAATAAATAATAAAAGAATGAGAATTTAACTGTCCCCCCCTCATACTTAGGATCAAATAGTCTCAAGTATAGCAGATTGAATACAATGTAGTGAGGGTCAATGGTGGGAATTTACAAAATCATCGGCTAGACATGTCTCCCCCAATACTTAGGGTGAGATAAGTGAGGGATCATAAAATGAACAACTCAGGGTACTCATGCCCCCTATACTTATGATGAAGAATAGCCCAAGTATATCAGTGATGAAAAGGATGAGTATCTTTCGAAAGATTCAAGATTAAGAAAAGGAAAAGAAGAAAAGAAGAAAATGATTTTTTATCAAAACATTGAGCATAAGTATATGATCCACTTGTCTCTGTAATCTCTTCTTGAAATACACTTGGATCGAATCGACAACGGATAAAAATGTATCACGTTAAAGGCATGGCTTCAGTAGCTGCTTGTTTGCTACAGAAGGCAATGCGCTAGGTGATAATTTAGATATCAATAGGCTTCCGTTGTCAAACATGGTTCTCACTAAGAATGACCCTGTCCACTTGCTCTTCAGTTTTCCTGGAAATATTTTCAACTTTGCATCATTCAAACGCACCTTCTAAATAGACTCGAAACTCTTCCTACAAATGTGCTTATCGTGCCATGTCTTAACTTTCTGCTTGTACATGAGGCTATTGTTGTATGCATAGTATCTAAATTCAAACAGGCGGTTCTGAACAACTTTTCGGTTCATTCCGCTTTCCCGTAATCAAAGTTACAGATATTCAATACCCATAATGATTTATGAATGAGCTCTACAAGCAGATGACATGGCTTGCCATAGACAAGGAGGGAGGCAAATAGGAGACTTGTACGCAATGTGGTAATTTCAAAGAACTGATTCGAGCAACTGGGACCAGTTCTTCCTACCATGTCACACAAGATTTTACAGAATTATCTTTATCGCCCTATTTGAACATTCAGCTAAGCCATTAGATTGCAGGTGGTACAGTGCTACAACACGATATTCGATGCCATATTCTTGACCTCTTTGTTAATGAAACAGTTTCCCCTGTTAGGTATTAGAATTTTCAGCATCTTTAACCACAAGATGACTTTATCTTTGACGAATCAACAAACGATATGACTATCTACAGATCGTGTGGGGATAGCCTCCACCCAATGGATCACGTAATCAAGGGCCAACAAGATGTACTCAAAATCCTGGTTGTTAGGGAACGGGTCCATAAAACCAATGCTGCATGCATCAATGATGCCCCATATCTGATTGTTTTTCAGAGGCATCGTATCTCTTGAACTGGTTGTGCCTTCCATTCTCTGACAATCAGTGAGTATTTTTACTTATTCAGATGCATCCTTAAAGAGTGTTGGCTACTAGAGGCCACATTGAAGCACTTTAGTTGTCGTTCTCTTTAAAGAATGGTGTCCACCAGCTTTAAGTTTATGACAATGTTCTAGGACACCGGTAATTTCCTCTTGAGGTGTGCACCTTCTATAGATGCAATAATCTCCCTCACGGAATAGGTGAGTATCATCCAACTGGTAAAAATGTATGTTTGACATGAATTTATAAACTTTTAGCTTTGGCTTATGAGGCAGAGTCTTCTTAGAGATAAGGTAATTCACTATGTCAACAATCTCGGGGAATGAGGCGACATATATAATTGCCTCATCTGGAATAGACTCTATGATTGGAATTATATTCTGCTCAGGAATATCGATTTTAATGATTCTGGAAAAATGGTCTACCACAACATTTTTGACTCTAGACTTGTCTTGGATTTCGAAATAAAATTCCTGGAGTAAAAAGATCCATCGAATCAGATGAAGATTGGCATCCTTCTTGATTTGCAGGTACCTGATGGTGGAGTGATCTTTGTAAACAGTCACCTTCGATCCCAGTAAATGTGATCTGAACTTCTCCAACGCAAAGACTATGGCTAACAGTTCTTCATCAACGACAATGTAATTCTTTTAGGCCTCATCAATTGTTCTTCTAACGTAATTAATAGCTAATGGAAGTCCATCCAGTCTATGGAGAATAGAATATTAAGTTATCCATAATTATAAGATGTTTTTTAAGAACACATACGCGAAATATCCTAAAAAACATGTGCATCAGTTTTTGTAAACCTTTAGTTTTGCATGTTTTTATATGCTCATTGTCGTATCAAATGCTTTCATGGCCAGTTTGTCTGTTTGATACACTAATATTAACATCAATTAATAAATATTCTATTTGCGCACTTATATTAATTTAATTGATACTGATAGACAAATACCGCGAGCTTTAAATGTTCAAATACTAATACCGAATCAGCAAATAGCGTGACCTCCAAATTTTGAATCAACTAGCGAAGAGTCATTTTCCCTTGACACCATACCATTTAATTTAAATCACAATCCACATCCTGTCTTTGTCCACGAACAACACCTATTGCATAACCAGAGGCATCTGGCACGATCTCAATAGGAAGAGACCAATCAGGTGGATGTAGGACAGGAGCATGTGATGAGGTCCTTCAGCAGATTGCAGGATTGGGGAACTCGGTCATCAATGAAAAAATCGATCTCCTTTCTAAGAAGCTCAGTTAGCGATCAAGCAATCTTGTTGAAGTCTTTACTGAATCTTATGTAAAATAACATGTGCCCCATAAATAACTAGACTTTCTTCAAATGGTTGGTAGCTCAAGTTTGGAAATCGCATCCACCTTAGCTGGGTTAACCTCCATGCCACACTTGGAGATGACGTGACCCAGCACAATTCATTCAGTCACCATAAAGTGACTCTTCTCCCACGATAAGACAAAATTAACTTCATAGCACCTCTTTATAACTAGATCTAAATATTCCAAACGCTGATCAAAGATGTCTCCGTTGATCGAGAAATCGTCCATGAACACCTCAAGGAAACTATCAACCATATCAATGCCAACATGCACCTTTGGAATGTAGTCGGTGCATTACATAATCAAAAGGGCATTCTTCTGAAGTCATATGTCCCAAACAAACAAGTGAAGGTAGTCTTCTCTTGATCTTTAAGCATGATGGTGACTTGGATGTAGCTAGAGTAACCGTTCAACAAGCAAAAATATTCCACTGCAACCAGTCTTTGACTATCTAGTGATGAAGGGAAGTGGGAAGTGGTCCTTCTTGGTAGGTTTATTCCAGCGTATGTAGTCCACACAGTCACGCCACGAAGTCAATACTCTGGTCGGAATATCCTCTCCTTTATTATTTTTGATAATGGTGAACCTTGATTACTTCGGACTACTTGAAGGGGACTCACCCACTTTGAGTCGTAGATGGGATATATAAATCCCGCATCACAATATTTTTTTATATCTTTCATGGCAACCTTCTAGAGGTTAGGGTTCAGATTGTCTTGTAATTTTCAGGAGGGTTTATCATCTTCTTCAAGGTAAATGTGATGTGAGCAGAGTGACATGTTTTTCCCATGGAGATATGTTATATTCCATCCTATCACCTTGCGGTTTCTGTCAAGAACCTCAAGTAGATGAGATTCTTGTTCTTCAATCAAATGGGAATTTATAATGATGGATACATATCAGGTTCACCAGTAAGGAAGGCATACTTCATGTTAGAGGGCAAAGGCTTAAGCTCTTGTGGAGTGGGAGCGAACTAGGTGGCAACTTCAGCAATTGTGATTGGTGTCATATCTTTCGATTGCCTAGTGTCCACCATTGTACTTTCATAATTTGAATTCAAGACATCACACCGATATGCAATGATTTTTTCAAGCTCATATGAGGATGGAGGTTCAATCATTTCAGCACATCCATTCTCATAACTTCTGCTCTTGAACCATCTCTATCTAAACTTTATTACTGCTGAAGTGGAAGGTGATCTCTCCAGTGTTGTAGTCCACTACTACTTCAGTTGTTCGAAGGAATAGTCATCCAATGATAATTGGGGTGTGGAGCAGAAGTGTGGAAGTTTAAGGAACTGCATCCTTTGAACTGTGAGGATTAAATCCTCCAACATAACCCTGGGTCACTTAATTGAGTCGTGTACGAATTACAGAATAATCTTGGTTAGCTTGAGCAACCCTAACCCGAATTTATTAAGCAGGGATGAATGTAACAAATTAATAGACGATCGAATATCGAGCAATGTGTGCTCGAACTCTTGGCTGAAAATTTGACATCTTACTAGAGGAGCTTCCTTTTCTTTATTTTTGTTCAGGAGATTGTAGATGGCATTCGCAATGGCCATAGTGATAATGTGCTTCTTAGGTTTTCAATGTCTTGTTTTGCAAGGTTGATGCTTTAGGGGACATGATTCTTTCAATACCTTCTTCATGACATACGTGTACTCCATGACTTTGAGCAATGTCATTTCAAACATATTATTTTGCAAAATTTCCACAATATTAGGATTAGATAAATCATTTTTCAATTTTTTACTGTTTTTGATTTAATTGCTTCAAAAAATGGAATATATACATCAGAAAAAATTTCTTTATTTATATTTTTGTCCATATTATTATATACAGGTAGATGGAAGAAAGGTATAAATTCATCTACTTCATGTGGACCAAAATTAACTGCAGGTTCGACTCTGTCAGCTGACTGTAGTTCTGCTACGGATGGTTGCTTCGCCATTGCTCGCAAGGCTTAACCTTGGCAGCTACTTTCTTTTTGTGTTTTCTGATTTTCTTCATTTTTTGTATTTTTATATAATGTGTTGCATCAAAAAGATCTTTGGCCTTTTTTGTTGGCATGGCTAACAACTCGCCATCAAATGCTTTGTTCTTCCTTTACATCGTTGCATTTTCCTGGAGTGTCCTATCGCTTTTGAGAGTTACAAAACTAGATAAATATATATTATTTTCATCGGAATTGGGTGGGGAATTGTAGGCTACCTGATCCTTACAATTGATGTTTTTTGGATTCTCGTCGACATGGGTTGGAATGATACTCTTCGTAGATATCAAGTCATCGATCTTCTTACTCGTCTTGGCCATATTCCTTGACGAGTTGGGTCAAGTAATTAAGAGTTGAGTTTATCGGTGCGACCTCAGATGATTCGACCTGCTGTGGCCACTAGCTTTGTTAGTATGGGGAAGGCTGCAACTGGTAAATCGGAGAGAAATGAGAGGGAGGAGAAGAATAATGTTGGTACTGAGGAGATGAATACTGATGTTGGAAGTGAGCTGCCAGCTGCTGATGATACTACTATCGATACCCCTGCTACTGGTAGTTCTACCTCCTAGTATACCCATGTAGGGGAGGCTACTGGAGATGAGACTGGTTGGGCTGGAAGTTCCTCCCTCGTTATTGCAGGTGAAATGGCCTGATGGCTATGTTCTGACCCTAAGTTGTCCCTGAGGATAGGTCAGCTGCTGATCATTGTTCATTAACCATTCACCTCCTGAATGTGTAGTGGAGGTGGGAAGCACTACTCAATGTACTAGGATTGTGGTTGGGTTGATAAACCACCATCTGTGATTGCGGTCATGACAGCAGTTGCTCGGGTGTGTGCACATAGTATACGTGTTGGACCTGAGGCTAACTGGGACTCGACTGAGGCTGGTGTTGCATGGTAGGTTCCATCTTCTTAGCAGGAGTGTCAAGGGAGGCTTCTACAGTGTTACAAGCACAGATAGTATTCACCAACAGCACCAGCTGCTTGGTGATTGTGTCTAGATTGTCCAAGCCATTCATTCTTTTCTCGATCACGCCTATTTTCTCTAAGTCATATGATCGCTTCACAATAATGTCTTCCTTGGACAGGTGGTTGTCAATAATGTTGAGATCTGAATTCTCGCACATGTTCACTTCACGAGTGTCTACCATATTGACATATTTACAAAGGATTTGGGGTTGTACTTGAAAAGAATGAGAAGAGGAGAGTGCAGCCTCTCCCTCAACCATTTCCTCAAAGATTTGCCATATTGCATCCTTGTCTTTGTTGAAATGTGAACCTCTGCAGGCAGTGTCAACCATACGTTCACAATTCTCAATGAGTCTCCTAAAGAAATGCTGGACCAAAGTGGTCTTTGGGATATCATGATGGGGGTACTTGTCAATCAAGTCGTTGATTCTCTCCCAGGTCTCATGAATGGACTCTTGTTGTCCCTAGGAGATGTTGGCAATCTTGGACCGCATTATATTAAGATGACCAAATAGGAAGTATTTGTGCAGAAAAGCTAACTTCAGTACTTCCCACGTCGTCACCACTTTACCTAACTGGTTGATCCAATACAACCACTTACCCTGAAGACTGAAAGGAAAAGCGATCATCTTAACTATGCCTAGTGCAATGTTGGGGTGGTGCGTTGTGTTCCAAGTGCATCGAAATTCTTGTAGTTGGATATAAGGGTCTTCATTGGGATTCCCATGGAATGTGGGGAGGAGAGAAAGGAGTTGCAGTTTTAGCTCGAAGTGTCCATGGATCATTGGAATATGGATCCACTCAATAATTAGCTCGACCACTGGGATGTACGTCTGCTTGAGTGGGGGCTTGGTCTGACCTCTCCTTCCCTCTCCCTTGCATCCGCAAGGTCCATCTATAGAATGGTTATCCTCATCACCATCATGTAAATCACCATCCCCTCCTCCTCATGCCTCTCTCTTCTGACATCCTCTTTAGTTAATTTAACATTTTCTGAATGGCAACCTTGACCAAACTTAATCAGTTAGTTGTTTATGTATAGCTTGAATAGAGGTCAAGAGCTTACTGTTCAGTTCATTCTGGTTCATTCCCTATTCTGTGTTCTACTCCTACCCGGATGTTATGGACCCTTTCCTCGGCCGGTTGGAACCATCTCAGAATCTAACTGTGAGTCTGGCTCTAGATTGTGGTCTTCATCTGCAATAGGGAAAATGCCACAATAAATATGTAAGCAAGCACCAGATGTAGAGAATAATAGAGAATTAGGGTCAATGCTAAATTTTATTAATGATGGAGAATTGTAAGAGTGGAATCAATCTCCATCCAAAAAGGACAGAACTCAGGAAGAGAGTTTTCCCAATCTGTAGTTGTTACAAGAAGCAGGGAGTCCTGATGATGGTCCGCAAAGTCTGAACCAATCACTTGAGAATTGCCATGAATTGTTGGAGATGTCAAACCTACAGAATATATGGGGGTGTCGGTGGAGTCCCGACTAAACCATCCAGGAGTCGACATCTTGGATACAAAAGATAAATAAATGAGGAGAAAATGAATACATGGAGGACAAGAGAATGAGTGAAGATATGAAAAAGAAGGCTCAAAGCGAGTGACTCAAAATGAAATGAAAATAGAAGGAAAGAAAATGGCACAAGTGGGTAGGACTAATCCTTAAATCCTGACTAGATCCAAACAAACACCAAATAATATTGTGCTCACCAGCACAACACATGTGAAGCCGTGAAGGATCCGTTATTTTTATGTTTTCAATTTTATGTTGTTTTAGGTAATCTTGTATCATGTCCTTAATGGCTAGCCCTATAGGAGAGTGAGTACTACCAGAAAAGTATCTCGTACTTGCCACTTCCTTTGTATAATGTGATATACATTGTTTCATATCCTCGATATCGATCTTCGGGGGCTACTCAGCCAAAGAAGAAGAGAGGAAGATGATAGGAGAAACCACTACTTCCCTAATAAATAAGGTACTCGGATGAAACACAATTAGACAGACACACCCATGAGGGTGTATCCTAAGCTCAATTCTTAAGACAAGTTTGGATGTTGTAGACAAGGCAAGAACACTATCGTCGACAAGTCCCTACTTGCCTACACACAATAGAAGTGCCAATACTTCTCCAGTCCCAATTAATAATCGAGGTAGCCAAGGATAAGGTTTTGGCTCTATTCCTTAAGGGGCATGCCTGGCTCTATCTGGAATGTACCTAAACATAATGTGGCTTTTGTGAACCCCAAATAATGATGTCCGTTACATATTTTAAATAGGGTCAAAGTTTATTAGTAGTCCCATTGTTATAATTTTTGGATTTTGACTTTTTTTAGTATTTTTCAAGAATAATCACCTAATTTTTTCGTATTTTCTTTAAGCCTAAGTGATCAAAAACAATGGGAGAGGTAAAGCAATGCAAGGTGACACTAGGATGTAAAACTCATCCTTATATCTAAAGGATGAATGCTCAGACAGAAGACTTACAATGCTTCCCAGCTCTCTCCATGCATGATGCAAAACAAGAATTTTAAACCTAATCTATAAGGAATGCAAGACATCAATATTTTCCTAGGCAGGAACTGTTATTATCATGAAGCATGAGTTGAATTTGAGCTAGTTCTAAATGTAGACTATAGGAGCATGCAAATATGAGTTGTGTGGACCTAATTTACGTGATCAAGAAATCTTAAAAATATATGGTCTCAATCACAGAAAAGAAATGAGAATAAAGGCAGAAAGCACAAATCACAAGAAACAAAAGAAAATAAGAGGAAAAATATGGAGGATAAAAGTGTAGAAGGTGGTGAAAATGTGAGAAACTCTAGTGAGCACCCATGTGAACAATCACTTGGTAAAATAGGTGACAGTTCTAGTATCCACCTATATTATTACAATAATAAATAAAGTCTCTCTCTCTCATGCAAAAAGAAAAAAATGCTAATCTAAAGATATGTTACACAAGTCTCCAAAGTTAGTTAAGATTCCTCTCCAACTAGCTCGTGAAGAAGGAGGTGATATCCATGGGGTGCACCAACCCTATAAGGAAGATTTCCCAAGCTCCGCGGTCCCTCAAAACAAAGTCAACAAATAGACGTATTAGCATAGATAATTAATTATCCAAATAAAAAATATCGATAAAGCAAGAAATGATAGATCAATTAATGCACACAAAATCTGTCCTGAGTGTTGCTCTCCAACAATGACTCCATTTGATGAGCACGAATCAATGAGGTGTCTAACATCCATTCTTGGAGGGCCTGAAGTGGCTGACAAGTCAGATTATGCAATCATTGCATCTACGCCTCTCTCGGCTCTCGATACTCAACTCAAGCTTTGAAATCAATAATTAACCCACAAAATAAATGAACGATGAATATAAGTGAGATGAAATTTAGTATAACCTACAAATAAGTATGCATAGTATGCAAGTGTAGTGGCCGAACTATAAAGGAGCAACATGCATAGCCAAAAAAATAGACAAACTATTAAGAAAATCAACAAATGTCTTTGTGTGTTTCTATAGGAATTTTTAATTTTTGTGGGGTTTTCGTTTCATATTTTTTTAGATTTTTTATGTTCATATAGGAAAGGTCCAGGAGCCAATGATGGGGTCTCTGAAACGCCCCACCTCAACGGGAGCGCATCTCAACACCCATTCACATTATTACCCAACAACAGTCATAAACAACCTGCATGATATACCATTTATACAAAAAAAAAACATAGGAAGGATAATCTAAGTTTTCATTGATAACAAAAGTCCACATAGAAATAGCAATAAATCCTCAGAGTCTCTTTATTACATCATAAATACTTGGAAATGAAAGATAGCAACAACTACTAAGAAACTAGTCCTCAACCTTAACCACATCCTGCAGATGCACCACCAAAGATATGAGCCTCTGTCTCCTGCTCTACACTTCCTGTTGGATTTCCAAAGAATGTAACTCATGAGTCAACTGACTCAGTAAGGATAACACAAATAAAATCAAAAGGATATAGGTAGGTAATGCAAATGCAGTATCTGAACAAGTTTAAGAGAAATGAATATAAAAAGACATCTAATAATATACAATTAGATATAATTTAGGCCTTTATCTTTTTCGTAACCAAAACCAATTCCTTGACATATCTTAATCCTTAATTTCATTTACTTATCCCGGATTCGCCCGTCAAAGGAGAAAGATTACACTTGAAATGAAGTCTGCAACACTTCATTTAAAGAGCAACCCAAAACCTGTGTGCAAACGCGATCCTTCAGCTAGTCTAGTTGATAGTACTCTGACACTCGAGACGGGCATATATGTCCAATGAGTCTCAACCCTGTCAATCGAGTCTGCCGGAGGAGTCTCGCTCGCTCCCTAAAAAGTGCAACAAAACGGATCCACAGGTGCGATGCACCCGTGCATCCACCTCAATTCCACCAGAGTACCTACCACCACCCCACTCTGTGATGCCCCTCGAGCGGGGGTGACTCACTGTTGGCTCAACCGGACTACAAGGGTGTGCACCCACCTTGTAGTAGTTCTTTTTTTTTAGCAACACTGCAAGCATATTATACTTTACTCAAAACAATGTATGTGATATTTTACTCAAGAAATCAGTTGAGAATTTGTCGAAGGTCCGCATTGATAGGAAACCAATAAAATAATATATACGACCACAGACTCACAATCCATTCTAGGAGTAACTCAACTATCAATGATCTCAACTTAGGAGTAACACATGTCCAAAGATACTTTACACCACACATTATAAAGGATATGTACTCGTAGTTATTCCTGCCATATGATTGGCCTTCCAACTACATTAGTGATATGGTACCCTTTATCAGTATATGTGGCTAAAAGAAATAGCAATGTTCCTTCCATTATAAGGTCCAAGACCTCTGAATATTTCACATCATACACATATGCCTCCTTCTATAATACAGATGTATCTCAACATAAAAGCATGCTAAACAAAGTCTTGATCCCCACAATCATTATATATTTGTTGATCATTTGTTGACTCGAACGAACGTGAGAAGAGATCAAACCAACTTTGGATTATTATGAAGTATGAGGGAAGAGATAAAACTTGATTCCTCTCAGATCTGGAGTACGTGGAAAATCAGGACTACTCTCTGTATTCTTGTCTCCATGCATTTACTTCTGATATGCTTAATTATAAAGAGGGAGATCATATTTCCAATCCATAATGTGTACTTCATAAATTTCCTCTTTGTAAACCACTTGATGTTCAAAAAAAAAGGTAAGATGCATATACCACGATCACCAATAAATATAAATTCCACCAACAGATCTCATGTAATTTATTTACAAAATTTTCACAAGCTAAAATAGAATCTGATCCGTTGGAATTTGAAAAAAAATCAACACTGCCTTGTTAAATCTCATCCACAATACTCGGTGCTAATTTCTTATTAATTATCCCCACCCACGGAAACAAACTACCGTCTCCAACCTTTCCAATTCCAAATACAAAAGTCACGGATTATCTTTTCCAGAACAATGAAGAACGTCATCCCAAAATCAACCTTTCCTTTAAAAGTGGTAGCTATTACATGATTAATAGCATCCGTGGGCACATTTTAAACATAAAAAAAAATAGTCATCACATCCCAAATATCCACAGTCGCAAGATCTATCTCTCTAAAACAAAAGAAATCACACAATTGATTTAAGAAGGTGGAGAAATACTTCTCGATACGCTCGATCCCTTAATCTCATATTAAGATCTCAAAATCATTTAAGGCTTAGGAAAGAATAATATTTATAATCGACCAAGATGGGATTGCAAGTCTACCAACAGCAATAGGAGGTCCATGAGGTAGGATCAAAATCGATCTACAACCTCAAAAGCGGAAACCCTCGAGATCGTAAGGTACACGAAAATAAGGGTAGAAAGTAGAGGATCCGTTACCTATACTCGTGCACGCCTTTGATCTACGTGCTCGATCGCCCGATCACCAATCCAATGAGAGGACTGCCTTTCCCTCGCGATGGCCTTCCTCGTCTTCTTCTTGTCTCGAAGCTACGGAGCTTGCACCATTATCCTTTTGGCTCTCTAGAGAAGGAGATGGAACAAGATAAGAGAATGACTTGAGGAGGAAGAAAAGATAGATTAGGGTTTGGAAAAGGAGTAGGAATGAGGGGAGATAAAGGGTGTGGGTCTTTATATAGTTGGATATTAAGACATTGGTTTTAAAAGCCCTAAAACAACCCTAATTCGAAATTAATTAACCAAAACCCGTAACCCTTAATTCCCTCAAAAACCATGACCCCTCTTCACAAAAACAGGCATATCTCCCACGTCCGGACTCGGAAATTCGCGTTTTTGGGTTCGTTGGAAAGCTTGCGACGAGACGCTTCTTTTGAGTATAATATTGAATAGGTTTTAAAGCTTCAGAAAAATCCGAAAATTACGGGGTGTTACATCATAACAACCTTAAAAACAGTCTCGTCCACGAGACTTAGGATGTAAACGGTGTAATATAACAACCTTAAAAGGTTGGATCCTATCGAGTAGAAGATAACAACCTTAAAAAAGATGAAAGTAGCTTATAAATTACCTTCAAAAAGGTATGGGTAGTCCCGTCGCATATCCGCCGCAGGTTCCCAGGTGGCCTCCTCAGAGTTGTGTCGTTTCCAAAGGATCTTCACCAAGGGTATCTCCTTGTGCCTTAACTTCTTCACTGAACGATCGATGATCCGAACTGGTTCCTCCGGATAACTCAGGTCAGTATCCACATGAAGGTCATCATAACTAATCACATGCGATGGATCATGCACATATTTTCTCAAGTTGGAGATATGAAAAACATCATGCACACCGGCAAGGTGAGGAGGAAGAGCAATCCTGTACGCAACTTTACCAATCTTGTCGAGAATCTCGAACGGTCCGACAAACCGTGGTGCTAATTTTCCCTTCACTCCAAACCGCTGAACTCCCTTCATGGGAGAAACTCTCAAGAAGACAAAATCTCCAACCTCAAAACTAAGATCAGTGCGTCGTCTATCGCTATAGCTCTTTTGCCTACTCTGTGCAGTAAGCAATTTCTTCCGAGCTATCTTGATTGCCTTAGCAGTCTCCTCCAAATACTCTACCTTATGTTGAAGGTTATGTCCAATCTCCTGCCAACTCAGAGGTGTAGAGCATCGTCTTCCATACAATGCTTCAAAAGGGGCCATACCTATGCTGGCATGGTAACTATTATTATACGTAAACTCTGCTAACGGCAAATGGTCTTTCCATGACCCTTTCCACTCCAGCACACATGCTCGAAGAAGATCTTCCAGTGTCTGAATTGTCCTCTCAGATTGTCCGTCGGTTTGAGGGTGGTATGCAGAACTGAGGCATAGTTGTACTTCTAAAGAACTCATGAATTCCCTCCAGTAGTGAGAGGTGAACCTTGGATCACGATCAGATACAATCTGCTTAGGCAGCCCATGAAGTCTAACAATCTCCTTAATAAAGACCACTGCAAGCTGTAAGGGAGTGCATGCCATACTCACAGGTATGAAATGTGCTGACTTAGTAAGCCTATCAACTACGACCCAGATGGCATCATGACTACTAGTCGTCTTAGGAAGACCCGTCACAAAATCCATAGATATACCCTCCCACTTCCACTCAGGAATAGGAAGGAATTGCAAAAGTCCAGGTGGCCTCTTATGCTCAGCCTTAATTTGCTGACACGTTAGGCATTTTGCCACAAACTTGGCCACATCCCTTCTCATTTGCTTCCACCAAAAATTCTTTTTCAAATCCTTATACATCTTTGTGCCACCAGGATGTATCGACAAACGTGAACTATGTGCCTCACGCATGATCTCTTCCCTCAATTGTACATCTGCTGGAACACACAATCGATTCCCATTTCGTAGCACACCATCTTGATAAGAAAAGCCAACTAAGGTTCCTGCGATAGCCTTCTCCTTGAGTCTCTGCATACTCAGGTCTTCCTGTTGCCCTTGGATGATTCGCCCAACTAACTCTGGACGAGAAGGGGATGGAACTATGACAGTCTCTCGACTACTCTGAAATGGATGCCAATCACTGAAAGCTGCAAGAAGATCCCATGCTTTAAGCTGAGGACGATATTCACTTGAATGAGGCCTACGACTAAGGGCATCAGCAACCACGTTCGCCTTACCAGGATGGTAAGAGATGGTGCACTCGTAATCCTTTAACAGCTCCAGCCATCTCCTTTGCCTCATATTGAGCTCCTTCTGATCAAAAAGATGCTTGAGACTCTTGTGATCTGTGAAGATTTTGAAAGCAACACCATAAAGATAATGTCTCCACATTTTAAGAGCAAAGATAACTGCTGCCAGTTCCATATCATGAGTTGGGTAATTTTTCTCATGGGGCTTCAACTGTCTAGATCCATATGCAACAACCTTACCATGTTGCATCAAAACCGCACCCAGACCCTCCTTTGATGCATCGGTGTAAACCGTGAATCCGTCTGGGCCCGACGGAATTGTCAAGATGGGAGCTGTAGTGAGCCTTTCCTTCAGAGTCTGGAAGCTATTCTCACATTCTTCTGACCAAGCATATGGCATCTCTTTCTTGGTTAGCTGGGTGAGGGGAAGGGCAATCTGAGAAAATCCCATCACAAACCTCCTGTAATAACCAGCTAAGCCAAGAAAGCTTCGGATCTCAGACACATTCTTCGGTCGTTCCCAACTAAGGACTGCTTCGATTTTTGCCGGATCCACTGACACTCCTGCACCTGAGATAACATGGCCTAAGAATGACACTTCTTGAAGCCAAAACTCACACTTACTAAACTTTGCATATAGCTTGTGCCTCCGTAATGTCTCCAACACCGTCTGTAAGTGAGTGCGGTGTTCCTTCTCATCTCGAGAGTATATGAGGACATCGTCAATGAAAACTACAACAAAGCTATCGAGGAAGGGTTGAAACACCCGATTCATCATGTCCATGAATGCTGATGGGGCATTTGTTAAGCCAAAGGGCATCACCAAGAACTCATAGTGACCATATCTGGTTCTGAAGGCAGACTTTGGTATGTCCACCTCCCGAATACGTAGTTGGTGATAACCAGACCGTAGATCAATCTTGGAGAAGATGGATGACCCTTGTAGCTCAGGAATCCTGAAAATAATCTGTTTTTGGAAACATTCTAAACATGCGTGGTGATTCTCAAGCCAGTCCATGCCGAGAATAACATCAAAATCCTCCATCTGAATAAGCAGCAAGTAGGCCTCGAGCATATAACCTCCAATATAGACCGGGCAATCGGGAAACACCCGATGTACAACAAACACCTGACCTCCAGGTCCCTTAATAAGATAAGGGTCTGAAACCACAGTAGGCTCTCGGCCTAAGGTATCCGCAAAACTCCATGACACGAAGGAATGAGATGCGCCCGAATCAAAAGAGCATGAGCTGTAAAGTTGCCTACTGAAATCATACCTCGTACTACTGATCCCGAAGCATGTGCTTTCCCATCGGTGATGGCATGGAGTTGTCCTTCTCTTCGTGGCCCACTGGAACCTGTCGTGCCCTGAGTCTGGTTGGGATGTCCCCTGCCACCACGAGAGGTAGAACCACGTCCCTGGTGCTGCGGACGTCCCCCTCGTACAGTACCTCGCATGTGTGAAGCTCCCAACGGACAGTTGGACCTGATGTGCCCCTCTTAGTTGCATCGGTAGCAAACACGTGCATCGGTTATGCTGTTCACCATAGGATGTGCTGGTCGTGATGGCTCGGAAAGTGCTTGCCCCAAGGTAGGAGCTCCTCCATGTGCGGACCTGGTAGACATGCCATGCCGGTAGGGGTGGGTACGTTGTCCTCTTCGTGCTGTCGAACGGTCACTACGAGCAGTCTTCCCATAAGAGCTTGATCCTCCTTGCCTGGTTTGCACTGACCTGCCTTCACGCAAGTCCTCTTCTACTCGTGATGCAGCATCAACCACTTCCTTCATAGTAACCAATCTAAGGGGTACTAGTCTCTCGCGAATTTCCTTACGGAGACCTCGAAAGAACTTGAATGCTTTGTCAGCCTCAGTCGGCACAGTGCTAGCAGCATACTTCAACAACTCCGTGAACCTGTTTAGATAAGCAGTCACAGTCTTGTTCCCTTGCTCGAGTAGTGTGAACTACACGCGGCGCTGCTCTAGCCAGTATTCCAGATAGAAATGCTCCCGGAATGCCTCAGTAAATTTCTCCCAAGTAACTGGCGTTGTAATCTGCGGCTCCATAGAACTCCACCATTCCTCAGCATAGCCTGCTAAGGAGTAAGTGGCAAGGGTAACCTTCTCCTCGTCCGGTACATGTATGCTGCGAAATACCTTTTCCACACGCTTCAGCCACCTCTCTGCCACATCTGGGCTTGTATTGCCCAGAAACTCCGGAACCTTCTCCTTGCGATATTTTGAAAATATGTCCTCTTGTCGCGGTGGCAGCGGCGAGGGGGAAGGAGGAGGAGGAGGAGGAGGTGGCGGCGGTGGTGGATCACCGTCTCCCCCACCCATTCCAGACCCCCCTTCGGACGTAGATCTCGACAATCGCTCCTCGAGCATAAGCTGTCTCTGCTGCACATCCTGCAGCATCGCCATCATCGCAGCCAATTGCTGCGCAGTCTGATCCCTACGAGGCGGCATGATCTGCATGAGTAGAAATAAAAAGGGAATTGTGATAAGATTCAAGAGAAGAGGTCATTTGTCAACCTTGATCATTTTTTTTGACAGTAGTCAGAAGACTACTTGTCTAATGTACAATGGTATTTCTCCTACCATACAGTTGTCTATGACTGATGGGGTAATTGGGCTCTGATACCAAATGAAAGGCCCCACCTCAACGGGAGCGCATCTCAACACCCATTCACATTATTACCCAACAACAGTCATAAACAACCTGCATGATATACCATTTATACAAAAAAAAAAAGGAAGGATAATCTAAGTTTTCATTGATAACAAAAGTCCACATAGAAATAGCAATAAATCCTCAGAGTCTCTTTATTACATCATAAATACTTGGAAATGAAAGATAGCAACAACTACTAAGAAACTAGTCCTCAACCTTAACCACGTCCTGCAGATGCACCACCAAAGATATGAGCCTCTGTCTCCTGCTCTACACTTCCTGTTGGATTTCCAAAGAATGTAACTCATGAGTCAACTGACTCAGTAAGGATAACACAAATAAAATCAAAAGGATATAGGTAGGTAATGCAAATGCAGTATCTGAACAAGTTTAAGAGAAATGAATATAAAAAGACATCTAATAATATACAATTAGATATAATTTAAGCCTTTATCTTTTTCGTAACCAAAACCAATTCCTTGACATATCTTAATCCTTAATTTCATTTACTTATCCCGGATTCGCCCGTCAAAGGAGAAAGATTACACTTGAAATGAAGTCTGCAACACTTCATTTAAAGTGCAACCCAAAACCTGTGTGCAAACGCTATCCTTCAGCTAGTCTAGTTGATAGTACTCTGACACTCGAGACGGGCATATATGTCCAATGAGTCTCAACCCTGTCAATCGAGTCTGCCGGAGGAGTCTCGCTCGCTCCCTAAAAAGTGCAACAAAACGGATCCACAGGTGCGATGCACCCGTGCATCCACCTCAATTCCACCAGAGTACCTACCACCACCCCACTCTGTGATGCCCCTCGAGCGGGGGTGACTCACTGTTGGCTCAACCGGACTACAAGGGTGTGCACCCACCTTGTAGTAGTTCTTTTTTTTTTAGCAACACTGCAAGCATATTATACTTTACTCAAAACAATGTATGTGATATTTTACTCAAGAAATCAGTTGAGAATTTGTCGAAGGTCCGCATTGATAGGAAACCAATAAAATAATATATACGACCACAGACTCACAATCCATTCTAGGAGTAACTCAACTATCAATGATCTCAACTTAGGAGTAACACATGTCCAAAGATACTTTACACCACACATTGTAAAGGATATGTACTCGTAGTTATTCCTGCCATATGATTGGCCTTCCAACTACATTAGTGATATGGTACCCTTTATTAGTATATGTGGCTAAAAGAAATAGCAATGTTCCTTCCATTATAAGGTCCAAGACCTCTGAATATTTCACATCATACACATATGCCTCCTTCTATAATACAGATGTATCTCAACATAAAAGCATGCTAAACAAAGTCTAGATCCCCACAATCATTATATATTTGTTGATCATTTGTTGACTCGAACGAACGTGAGAAGAGATCAAACCAACTTTGGATTATTATGAAGTATGAGGGAAGAGATAAAACTTGATTCCTCTCAGATCTGGAGTACGTGGAAAATCAGGACTACTCTCTGTATTCTTGTCTCCATGCATTTACTTCTGATATGCTTAATTATAAAGAGGGAGATCATATTTCCAATCCATAATGTGTACTTCATAAATTTCCTCTCTGTAAACCACTTGATGTTCAAAAAAAAACGTAAGATGCATATACCACGATCACCTATAAATATAAATTCCACCAACAGATCTCATGTAATTTATTTACAAAATTTTCACAAGCTAAAATAGAATCTGATCCGTTGGAATTTGAAAAAAAATCAACACTGCCTTGTTAAATCTCATCCACAATACTCGGTGCTAATTTCTTATTAATTATCCCCACCCACGGAAACAAACTACCGTCTCCAACCTTTCCAATTCCAAATACAAAAGTCACGGATTATCTTTTCCAGAACAATGAAGAACGTCATCCCAAAATCAACCTTTCCTTTAAAAGTGGTAGCTATTACATGATTAATAGCATCCGTGGGCACATTTTAAACATAAAAAAAAAATAGTCATCACATCCCAAATATCCACAGTCGCAAGATCTATCACTCTAAAACAAAAGAAATCACACAATAGATTTAAGAAGGTGGAGAAATACTTCTCGATACGCTCGATCCCTTAATCTCATATTAAGATCTCAAAATCATTTAAGGCTTAGGAAAGAATAATATTTATAATCGACCAAGATGGGATTGCAAGGCTACCAACAGCAATAGGAGGTCCATGAGGTAGGATCAAAATCGATCTACAACCTCAAAAGCGGAAACCCTCGAGATCGTAAGGTACACGAAAATAAGGGTAGAAAGTAGAGGATCCGTTACCTATACTCGTGCACGCCTTTGATCTACGTGCTCGATCGCCCGATCACCAATCCAATGAGAGGACTGCCTTTCCCTCGCGATGGCCTTCCTCGTCTTCTTCTTGTCTCGAAGCTACGGAGCTTGCACCATTATCCTTTTGGCTCTCTAGAGAAGGAGATGGAACAAGATAAGAGAATGACTTGAGGAGGAAGAAAAGATAGATTAGGGTTTGGAAAAGGAGTAGGAATGAGGGGAGATAAAGGGTGTGGGTCTTTATATAGTTGGATATTAAGACATTGGTTTTAAAAGCCCTAAAACAACCCTAATTCGAAATTAATTAACCAAAACCCGTAACCCTTAATTCCCTCAAAAACCATGACCCCTCTTCACAAAAACAGGCATATCTCCCACGTCCGGACTCGGAAATTCGCGTTTTTGGGTTCGTTGGAAAGCTTGCGACGAGACGCTTCTTTTAAGTATAATATTGAATAGGTTTTAAAGCTTCAGAAAAATCCGAAAATTACGGGGTGTTACAGTCTCGGTGTCTCGATGTGCTCCGATGACCTGGAGCTTGGTCTCCTCAGTCAGTTCAGCCCCATATGGGGTCCATTTGGTTCAAGATCTGTAGGTTTAGCATCAGGATGTGAAGCTCCTGATCAAAAAATCTGACAAAAAGAACACGAGAAGGAATGGGGTAGAGAATATCCAACGATGGGAGGAGAAGAAGCTTCGTCAGACCTGGATTCGTGCATAATTGAGGGTGATTTTATGGGTTTTTCCACGGAGAATGTGAAGGGGAATGTGTGCAAGGTGTTGGTGGTTAGAAACAGGATCTGGTGCAAGGGGGACAAAGGCTGGAGCTCTCGCTCCGATGAACCTTGATTTTGAGATTTTTGGTTTGATTGACGAAATCCAAAGAAATGAAATGCTAAAGTACTCTACAACTAATGTTAAGAATCTGAAATGCTAAAAAAGGAGAAAAAGCTTGGGCTCCTACCTGCAGAACATGGATCCATGGAGGAGCTTGTCCTTAAATTACTCCGGCGAGCTCAGATCACCATCTCCAGGCCTCTTCCTCCATGCAAAAGCTTCGGCGAAGCTGCTGTTTTCACCAGTAACCTCTAGCACAAGTAAGATCATTTATTTAGAGGATAGAGAGGGATCAAATTCAAAAAATGGTACAGGCTCGACTGATGTACATGCGAGGCTTAATTGAGGATTCAACTCGATTAAGTGATCCATCGATCGAGGAGAGGTGCGCATATGAAAGGGAAAGGATCGAGGAAGAAAAGTCAAGAAGGAATCACGTTGAAATGGTGAAACAATTGGGCAAAGGAAAGTGAAGAAATCAAGGCGTTAGGTTTTGACAGATACAAAATCATGAGGGTGAGGAGTTGACCTGGGTCAATGTGGACTCGCCTCCCATTGGTCCACGTCGGCCGCTAGCCGAAAAAAATAGGGGTTAAATACCTTATTAAATATATTTAAAATAATAAATCATTTTATTATTTTTTTTGAAACATTAAAAATGTTTGTTATTTTATGTAATATTTTATTTTGATTTTTAGTTATTTTTACAAGTTGATTTATTAGGAGTTAAGTTTTACATGTTTAATTATAGGATATTTACCTATATATGTATTTTATTTTTATTTTGTATTTTATATGTTATTATTTTATATACAAAATTTTATATTTACAACTTATTTAAATTCATATTGTTGAGATAGGATTTTCACCAGTCTGATGTCCTACATAGGGAGAAAACACCATCGTTATAGCGATCGAGCTAGAACCATTGAATCAAACATCAATTACCACACAAACAAAGATAAATAAATGGAGTGTAAATGGGGAGTTAAAAATTACTATAACTCCACAAAAGATGTGTATAGGTGTATGTATGTTGAGTATCGAACTCAGGGAGCAAACATGATAGATGGGAAAATAAATCCAAAAATCATCCTTCTTTTTGTCTTTTTGTTTTATTTTTGTGTGGGTATTAATTATTTAATTTATTGTGATTTTTAATATCTTTAAATATTTTATATATTTTAATTTTACAACTTTTAATTTTTTATATTTAACGACTTTTTGTTTTCTTTTTAACTTATAAGTAATATATAAATATATAAATAAATATATATATATATATAGATAAAGTATATATATAGGATATAAATAGAGATAAAATATATAGAAATTAGACCAATACCCTCAAGTATATTCCTTCTGAATTTTTAAGGGTTTTTTGAAATATTTCTGGGTATTTCAAAAAATATTAATATTAATATAAGTAATTATACTTATATATACGTAATGTAGGCTTTTTATATTTTTAGATATAGTTACAAGTACTCAAAATAGAGGAAAAAAATAATTTTGTCCCTTTTTTATGTTTTTCTCTACATCTGTTATTTTTCTTATAATTGTTGCTAATGTTTTATTTTTAATTGAATAAAAAAGATCAAAATAGTGACTTATAATATTAAGATGAATTATTTTGGAATTTAAAAATAGATATAAATCTCAAATATTTCCAAAACTATTTTTAGTATATAATATATATAATTAACAAAATTTAAAAATAGAAATAAATATTTTTAGAAATTTATAAGAATTTCAGAGCTTTTTAATATTTAATGATTTTCTTTTGTTTTTTTAGTGAATTTTTGTCTCCACTTACACAAGATGGTAAATAATATCTATTTTTTTGGGATTTTTGACTTTATTTTTCTGCTTTTTAGTATTTTTAATTGCAAATAGGGAATAAATTCTCTATTTTGAATTATAATAAATAGAAAAATAAAAGAAGCCTCAACAAAAATATATGTGTGGAACAAAACTTAAGGCATATCATATAATTTTTTAGAACTTTTGGAGCATAAATGTCATTTAATTTAAAATAATATCAATGAAAAAGAAAATACAATGCTGATAATTGCTTATATGTATCCAAAAATATATCTTATTTTTCGAACGCCCTATAGAAATCTAGGGCCTAACATGCAAAATTCTGCAAATATTAAATATAAAACAGGTTGACAGGGGTATTTTTGTAATTTTCAGAAAGCTGAAGGCATTGATGCAAAATATCCAGAAAGTAATACACTAGATTTGACAAATAATAGACTAAAAAGGAATAACAAGAACTTAAGGGCCCCCTTGCAAAATGTACGCCCCTCACATGATTACGCACGTGAGGTCACGTGGCAAGGGATCGATGTGCTAATAGTGAAAACATAAGGGTTTGATTACAAATTTTCAAAAGTTATATGATTGTAGATGGAATTTTTAGACAGAAAATAAAATACAAAAATGATAGGGGTATGTTGCAAAATTACCCCCACGTGCTCGATCCAATGGCATTGCTGCTTGCACTTAACACATGGCATTGTAAGATGGCTGGATACCGCTTTACGGATGAACGGCTCAGATTAGATCCCAGCTGGGGTTTGAACAGTGCTGGAGCGGCTCTATCCAACAACTACGATGAAAATTGGGGGGGGATTTGGGGAAGACGATTCGACAACTACTACTCTTCCTGAAGAACTTGGAAGAACAACTCCAGGTGCAGGCTTCGATCTTTGTTTCCCCCCTCCTCCAAGCATCTTCGGCACTGCTCAGGTGCTCAAATCAATCCTTTCGTTGTTCTTCAACTACAAAAGGCTTCAAAACGCTCCAATAACCACTAGAGTGGTCCCAGGAGGCTGGAGTATGTCCAACTAATAGGGAACCTACCCCATCTTCAAAATCGTCTCAAAGCGGACTATGTGCTCCTGATACTTGCACAAGAAGAAAAATGGGTCGAGGGAAAACTACCTCGACCTGTTATTCGGTGGAACTAAGGTGGATATGGGTTGGGGCAATGCTCTCCGATGTATGAATGTTGATGAGAGCAGATAACTCCATCGAGGATGGCTCGAGGTGAATGGAATGCATCGGAGCATAAAGAAGCGAAAAGGAAACGAAGTGGAGGTGAAATGGGCCATGGAACAAGGCGGTGGCACGGTGAAACAATGGTCGGAGCAGGAGCTCTAGCGAAATACAAAATGGAAATCTAAGCTAATTAGGGTCCGACATGAAGAGGGATAAGGTCTGAATTTGAGTTCGACAAGAGTATATGTACAAGGTCTACTTTGACTGAGGTGACAACTCAATCCATTGATCCTTATATCGAGGCAAGGTGTGTGCGTAAAAGTTCAATGATCGAAGTGCGAAGTCTATGAAGGAATCATCCAAAAAATGGAAGAATTGATGGGAAAATTTTTGAGAAAGTAGGCATCTGAACACCTGTCACACACATACCTAGGGAAGTCGAAGAGTTGATCGATGTCATCCCAGACCGGTATCCCATTGGTCCACGTAAGCAAGCTAGACGGTAAAACAGAATAGAAAAGATTAAATAAATCAAAATAAAATAATAAATGATTTATTTATTTTTTAGCTAAAACATAACAAATATTTATTATTTTATGCAGTATTTTATTGTTATTTTTATTTATTTTTTGAGTTAAATTTTGTAATTTACTTTTTACATGTAATAATATAGGTATATTTACCTATATGATGGGTATTTTGTTTTTATTTTCTATTTTAGTTATTATTATTATATATACACAATTTATAATTTATAACTTATTAAAATACACATATAAATATCTTTATTGTATTTTTTTGAAGTTATTTGTACACTTAAATGAATATGTATATATAATGTATATGTATATTGCAAGTATATTCATCTATGTAGTATAACATACTTATTTATTTTATTGTATTTTCTATTGTTTTATATTTTAAATTATGTACATGTATTCTAAATAATATTTACAAAGTTATAAAAATATAAAAGAGTTAAAACTATAAAGAGTAAATAAATTTATTGTTTTATTCATGTATATTGCACAATAAGTGCCCAAAACATAACTTTTGTATCTTAATTCCAAATTTAATGGAACACCTTAATTAAATAGATAATTTAATTTTACGATAAATAAAGGTGAGTTTGTGAATTTTGAGTTCATATGGAGAAGCTATATGTTTGGAAAGTTTTCTTTGCTACTTTTTATTTTCAGTGTTTATAGAACCATGTGCATTATTTTTAAGTGAAATAAATTTTGTATATTTTCTATGCACTTTCATCTACAAGTTTCATATTCAAAGTTCATTGATTTGAGGTAGAAATAATAAAGAATAAAATGGGTCCCAAAATTATTTTATTGGGGAATTTAAGTTAGGGGTTTATTGTGATTTTAGGCCCTTATCTCCCCTCCTTGTCGATCCAGTCATTATGATTCATAGGTCTCGGGGTTTATTGACATTCAATACCTCTGGTATTTTGTTCTTTTTCGTGTCTTTTCTTTATTGTTAAATTTTGGAATTTAATATAGTATTCTATGCATTATTTACAACATAAATAATGAATGCTATTTTTACAAAGTAATATTATATAAATGAATTTAGCTAGGGTTTAAAGGCCAAGATGAAAGAATAAAGTTGATAAACTGGAGATCCATCATCCCTCTATAGTTGCCTTTGCTAATCCCCAGCAAATACTTACACCAATAAGTGCTGAAAAAAGGAAAAATAAAGAAAAGAAAAAGAAAGAAAATGTATTGATTTGAACTTTTAAACCTATCTTCATAAAATCAATGTTTGGAGCTTAGTACGACCTTTGGAATTAAGGTTTGGCTGGAACCTAAATGGGAAGCAGATTTGAAATACATCAGCATCCAAGAACCACAAAATTCTTTCCAAGTCTACTGAAAAAGCCAGGTCATACAAGTCTATGTCATATGCAATCACTTTTGATTATGAGTCTATCTTGTATAGTGTCATTGATATGTAGCTCCTCTCGGCTACAATGGTAAAATATAGTCTTCTCCAACATGGTGACCATAATTCCTCAATACAGTAACTCTTTCCTCAAGAAGCAGGGTATTCCCTTATAAGTTCAAGTGTAGTCGACTCAGGAAGAGGATGTGGAAAAGAGAAGGGATGGTAGCCAGTATAGCTACCTATCCTATGATGCATGACCAATGTAGCCAAGACATTCGGTTGCAGGCTCAAATGGATACTTTGACTTTGAGTGTCAGGCTTGCTTATTAGGCTATATGCATTCTCCATTGGGACTGGATTTTTCTGTTATTTTTGCCTATATATTTTTTAAGTTTTTGATTTTGCATTTTTTTAATACATTATATAATAAGATCCATAAGAACTTTTTTCTCTTATTAGCTTGTAGAATATCCTTTTTTTAAGAACTATTGCAACTAACAAAATCATATCATTATACCGCATGGCTATAGGATTAGGTTGGGGTACACTGGCCATAAAATTGTGACTTCGTATGTTTTTATTCGCTTGTATCTCATATCGGCAAATCTAGCCCTCTACTAGTTAACTGAGTTGAGCAAAGTGTAAGGTGCATTTGTGCAAGTCAGTTAACTATCGACAATAGTCATGCACATGTTTCGAAATATTCTACTTAAGAGCCAATAAGACGTTGAATCTAGTCTTGTGGTCTCAAAGAATTAAGTTTAGCATACCTGATGTGTCTCAATTCCAGTTCCTATAAGGTTCCTATGATTAAGTACATTAAGGTCCAACCAAGATCCAATTTCCAGATTTTATTTAGACTAATTCAATTGTCATTACCAATCCGAAAAATGCAAATGCTATGTACAATGCATGAAACTATTTTTGTGAAGCAATTTCTTTTTTATTTTTTTCAAATTTTTGGAAATTTTTAATTTTTTATGCAACTTTTGTGAAAACATTTTGCATATTTTATGGGTTTTTCTACTTTGCACATTTTTAGGGATTTTTTTGAAAAATAAAAGGGTTGGAAATATATGCAACTATTTACATGGGAGTGCATCTTTATTAAGGTGATGAATTTACACTAGGGATTTATACAGGTTTTCATTGAAAAAAATATTTAATTGTTATGAGTATATACGAGATTTCTGAAAAAAATTGAAAATAATTTTACAAATATTTTGAAAATATATATTTGCAAATAATTATTAGAAATATTTTTACAAATAGTTACAAAATTTGAGAAATATTTTTCAAAGATTTTTCAAATAGTCTATATAGATTTCTCAAAATATTTTTACAACTATTTTCAAACAGTTTACAAATAGATTTTATAAAGATTTTTTATGCAACTAAAAGAAATTTTTACAAACCAAATATTTCCACAAAGTTTTGAAGCTTTTTGTAAATTTTTTTCGAACAATTTCAAAAGATTTTTCAGATATTTTCCAACCATTTTCGAATCATTTTGCAAACATTTTTAACTTTATTTATTTATTAGTATATACAAAAAAAATTTTCTATAGATATTTTTACTGGTTTTATTCTTTACAAATAATTAATCATATTTCATACATATTATTCAAAAATACGAAAGTACGGGTTATGGCTAAAGTATATACAATGTATAAATGACCCACGTATGCTTATTTTAAGATATGTCCTCACAGATCAGAAAGGAAAAGAGAAGATGTAACTCAAGCTGAGTATAGAAGAGACTATACTACATCGACTAAGAATGAAAGAATGAGAAGTCAACCGTAGCCCCTATACTTAGGATCAAATAATCCTGAGTATAACAGATTGTACACAAGCCAGGGAGGGTCAACAGTGGGAATGAACAGATCAACCACTCAGTCTGTCTCCACCTATACTTACGGTAAAAGATCCCTAAATATGGCCAGGAATACCAAGAAGAGAGGAAACATGCGAGGGGACTAACAAACTAATAAAAAGAAAAAATAGTGTGAGAATGTACGCATGACTCCCCCTATACATATGGTAAAAGATCCCTAAGTAGAGGCAACAATAGCAGTGGCTAATTAGAACGAGTAAAGAACAACTCGGTCTACATCCCAAATAATTAGGACAAGGTACATTCTAAGTATAGATACAAACATCAGATGATAGATCTGGGGTGTAGGACAATGAAAGAAAGAAGGAATGGAGACGAAAAACGCACATACAAGATTTGTAGATTGTTGAGGTGCCTCTCAATGAGGGCTAGGTCTTACATCACTAGACGAGAGCAAAGGTTAGGATAACATTGTACTTAGGTTCAGGATGACATCTATCAGATGAGTGTCATACTCTTGCCATCTTCTCCCAGTGAGAATGATGACGAAGTCAAATAGAACACAAGTATATGAAATTAAATGGGTGTATATTACTGTGAGAAGAGAAATAAAAACTAAGCCAGGGTTCGGTGGATCCGAAGAAATCATCATCTTGTAAGAATGAAGTGAGTGATCAAAGCTGACGATATCAAAAGTGGAGAAGGATGGATTGATGGAATCCTCCACGTTAATCATAGTCTTATAAATATATGGAGATTGAAGATCATGAGACTCTCTAAGCAACTAGGCATTCGATGGACATATGGTCGAAAGATAAGAGAAATCATCGAATGCCACAAAGCATGGCTCGTTCTCATGAGGGTCATCAACGAGAGCAGACTCAAAGGAGTCACATAAATCAGGCAACTCAGTCTCTATAATCGAAAAACTAGCAACACAATTAGTGGGTGAGACCAAGTGCCTAGGAAATGTTGCATCCACTCGCAGAAACCCTTAGGGCGTAATGCAAGTTACTCAATGGATAGCGAGGTCATGATGGCATCTAAACTCTCGCCATTGAAAATGATCACACTTATCGATCTGGAGGATGTAGTGATGGTGGCATGGTTTACGAAGATGTGGCATCTTAAAATGCAAGTCCTTACCATACAACATCCATTGGAATAGCTCATTATATTGATCAAAATCTGATATGTGCTCTATGGGGATCTAGAAATCATGGGGAGGAAATTAGTTGGTTAGTTGGATTGATGACACAATGCGGGTTCCGACTCCATCTCCTAAAGTACCGACAGAGATGGTACAACAGGATCTTGAAATAAGACATGTCGAACCGACTCAACAGTTAGTAATGGGAAATGGAAACACACTACCTTGGTATCGTCATCCTCAATCAGTATTACCTCAGAGATCATATCCTCAACTAGGTGTGCAATGAAGAAACCTCAATAATAGTATCACACAAATCATGTCCAAAATCAACCAATGGGAGCACACTCATTCCAGCTTTGCACGACTCTAATATCAACATTTTCCTAAATGTAGGCCTCATCAACAAGGAGGGTTGGCGAGACATACGAGATAGAATTTCAAATAAGACTCCAACCACACGAGGATTGAGGTTGAACAAGATGATGCAAATTTATAGCTCAAGAAGAGAGTAATCTTGGTCCAGACCAGGGATGCTGACATGATAGCGATATGGTGAAAAAAAGCTATAAACTCTGGGTTGAGATAAGGATAACCCATGATCACAATGCATATGATGCTGGATAAGAAAGAGGACTTAAGAAAGGAAAAGAAGAAAAGAAGAAAAAGACTCGAAGACTGCTAGCTTGAAACAAGGACAAATGCTCTTGGATTCGAAGTCGGTAATCAAACGCAATGCAAACTCCAATTCACCAACTCAAAAAAATTATGATCGTGAGAGAATGGTCAATTATCTTTTCAATTTTAGAGTTAGGCGAATTTCATGCAGTCGTAAAGACTCACAAGAGTAGTCTCCTAGAGTGGTTATGATCCAATCGATGTAGCACACCTACTAAGGTCGGAGGCAAGTGCTTGCATCAAGTAACATGGTTCAAGAGCCTACCCAGGCATGTAGGGCACAAGTCTAGGGATGAGGGCTCTATTCCCTAAGTATACATGCATCGCTCAGTCTGAATACAACCTATATATGACGATGGAGTTACGCTTTCCAAAATAATGGATCCAATTATGTTTTATATTAAGGTCAAGTGAAATTAATAGTCTGAATTAATTATGGTTACCACTTTTTTTAGATATTTTTCATGCACTATGCCTAATGAGGTTTCAATTCCTTTAGAATCCTATGGTAATCACAATCAGAGGAAGAGATCAGAAGAGCAATGCAAGCGAAAAATCAATGATGTAACTCAATTAGAAATGCTCACCTTGCTTCCAGCTCTCTTCATGCAGGATTCTAGATAAGAATTGAAACCTATGCTATATACAAATGCAAACCGATGAAATCGTCCTAGTACAGAAGTTGCTATAGCATGAAGAAATGATGCTAACTACTCAAATATGGAATACAAATGTCCAATCTTGTAGTATTCAGTGTCTAGCACAATGGATCCTGCTAGTGCTATATAGAGTCTCTCTCGATGCTTGATTCCAAGTCTAAGTAATCAATATTTAATTTGTTTAAGTCCAAGCGAAGAGTCTATAGGTACATGTAATAATTAGGGTTGTGGATCTTAGACTATCGAGCAAGCAATTCCTAACTCTGAGGCTCAATCACACAAAACAAAATAAAAAGGAGAAAAACTCAAAACATGAAAAACATAGAAAAGAAATGTGGAAAATCACGGAAAATCGATGAGGCCCCAAGTGAACAATAATTCGGTCAATGGACCCTGAAGTGTCGCAGTGTCCTGAGAGTTCGAATTATTACAAATTCTAAGTATCTCTCTCCCTCACTTAAATTACATAATAAAATAAAAAGGTATAAAAATAGCACTGCCTTAAAAAATCTCCGTGTTTCCTCTCGTTGCTCTCTTCTGTCGGCTAGTGCTAAAAAGCTGACTCTGCTTCAGATGGGTGCATAGGCCTCTTAGAAGTACCCCCCTCAATCCACAGTCCCTCATAACAAGGTCAAACAAGGATATGGTCAAAACAATACTAGAGAGATAAAAAAAGAAATAAATAAAAGATATAAAATAGAACAATAATAATAAAGACAAAATAGACAAGAAATAAGATAAGCAATCTATGTGGTGTTGCTCCTGACAGTGGCGCCATTTGTTGAGACATGATTTTCGTCGATCTGATGTCCTACATAGGGTGAGAATACCGTCGCTGTGATGACCAATCAAGAACTGTTGAATAAAACAACAATATATTTATCTAATATAGGCATTTTTATTTATAGATATAGCTATAAATGCTTAGAGGAAATAAAATATTTTTGTCTCTTTATGTTTACTCTATTTTGATATTTTTCTTATAAATTTTGCTAACTTTTTGGATTCTTAATTTGAAAAAAATGTCAAACAAGTGACTTATAATAATAGTTGAATTGTTTTGGAATTTAAAAATAGATAGCAGGTCCACAATTTTCCAAAGCCATTTTTAGTGTATAATATATATATCATAAAAAATTTCAGAAAAAAAATAAATATTTCTATATTTTTAATAAATTTTATAAGAGTTTTGGAACTATTTAATTGTTAGTGATTTTATTTTGTTATTATTAGAGATTTTCTATCTATAGTTATAAAATATGTAATAAATAATATCTACTTTTTGAATTTTATGGAATTGATTATATATATTTTTTCTAGTTTTATTTGTAAACAAGAAATAAATGTCCTAAATTTTAATTTTTATAAATAGAAAATTAAATAAAAATGCCTCAACAGAAATATATGTGATGAAACAAACATTTAATAAAAATAAAATAAAAAAAGAAGATAAAATACTAGTAGGGACCTATTTGCAAATTCCTAGAAAATATATCTTGTTTTCTGAACCCCCTATAGAAATCCAAGGCTTAACATGCAAAATTCCCTGGATATTAAATATAAAACACATTGGCAGGGGTAATTTTGTAATTTTCAAAAAGCTGAAGGTCCTTGATGTAAAATATCCCAAAAGTAATACATCAGATCTTACAATTAACGGAATAAAAAGAAATAACAAGAACCTGACACCCCCCTTACAAAATGACCGCCCCTCACGTGTATGCGCACATGAGGTGACTTGGTGAGGGACATATGTGCAAATAGCAGAAACTTAAGTGCTTGATTGCAAATTTTACATATAACTACATATGAAAATTTTAGACTAAAAATAAAATACAAAAATGGAAGGCGGATGTTGCAAAATTGCGCACACGTGTTTGATTCAATGGAACTGCTGCTTTCGCTTGACACATGGCATCATCGGGTGGCTGGATACCACTTCGTGGGTGAGCGGTTCAAATTAGATCCCATCTGGGGATCGGATGGTGCTGTCGTAGCTCTATCCAACTACGATCAAAACTGGTGGGAAAAATGATCTGACGATAACTTCTCTTCCTAAAGAACATGGAAGAACAACTCCAGGCACGAGCTTCGATCTTCTTTCCCCCCCCTCCTCCGAGTATCTCTAGCGCTGCTCAGGTGCTCAAATCAACCCTCTCACCGATCCGCAGCTGTTTATACCTTCAAAAATCTCCAAAAACCATTAGAGGGGTCCCAGGAGGTCAGAGTACTTCTGGCTATTAGGGAACCTACCCCGATTTCAAAAACACCTCTAACTAGTCTATGTGCACTAGATACTTGCACATAAAGAAAAAGGGGTTGAGGGAAAACTACCTCGACCTGTTATTGGGCGGAATAGTTGTGGATATGGGTCGACATAGCGTTCTCCGATGAAGGGTGGCACGGGAGGTTGGATAACTTGATCCAGGATGGATCGAGGTGAATGTAATGCATTGGGTGTAGGGAAGTGAAAGGAAAATAAAGTGGAGGTGAAATGCGCAACGGAACAAGGTGGTGGCACAATGAGACAATGGCCGGAATAGGAACTCGACGAACTACAAAATGTAAATCTAAGCTAATGAGGTTAATAAAAATTTAAACTAAATACTGGAGATTAAAACAAAGGCTACCAGCTACCTAAAACTACACTTATACTATGGCTCAACCTGCAGATTGGGGAGCTGGGTGGACCACCGAGTGGAGCTCGTTGGCAACAGTAGATTGACGCTCTTCCTATGCTCAGACGCTCTATGGATCTGAGGATAGAAACACATGCTCGACATATTGGGCTAAGGATCTGAGGATGGAAATGCATGAAGAGGGATCAAATCTTAATTGGAGTCTTACGAGGTGTATATGTATAAGGTCTGCTTTTACTGAGGTGGCAACTCAATCCATTGATCCTCTAATCGTGGCAAGGTAGGAACGAAGGCTACGAAGGAGTCATCGCAAAAAATGAAAGATTTAATGGCAAAAATTCAAGTAAGTAGGTGTCCAAAAACTTGACACACACAAACCTAGGCTGCCCGAGGAGTTGGCCGAGGTCAACCCAAAATGATCTCCCATTGGTATATGTAGGCAAGCTAGACGAAAAAATAGAATAGAAAAGATCCAATAAATCGAAATAAAATAATTAAGAAATTATTTAAATTTTTAGTTAAAACATAAAATATATATATTATTTTATGCAGTATTTTATGAGGATATTTTTTTTTTATTTTTTCGTGTTAATTTAATATATGTTACTTTTTACATATAGTAATATAGGTATATTTACCTTTATGATGGGTATTTTATAATCTATTTTATATTTTAGATTTTATTAATATATTTAATTTGTATATTTTTAACTTATTTAAATACAAATATAGGTATTTCTATTATATTTTTATTACATTATTTGTACATATATAATGTATATGTATATTACAAGTATATTCATTTATGTAGTATAATATAATAATGTATTTTATTGTATTTTTAATTGTTTTATTTTACTTTATTTATTTACATGAATTATAAATATTATTTACAAATTAATAAAAATATAAGACAGTGAAAATATAAAGAATAAATAAATTTATTATTTTATTCAAGTATATTGCATAATGAGGGCCCAAAACTTAACTTTTGCATCTTAACTCCAAATTGAATGAACCACCTTTGTTAAATATATAATTTAATTTTAGGAACAATGAAGGTGAGTTTGGTTAATTTTGAGTTCATTTGGAGAAGATGCATGCTTTGAAAGTTTTCTTTGAGGCTTTTTATTTTAAGCGTATAAGGCACCTTGTACATTATTTTTAAGCGAAATAATTTTTTTATATTTTCTATCTATTTTTATCTACAAGTTTCATATTCAAAATTCATTGATATGATGTAGAAATTATAAATAATAAAATGGGTCTCAAAATCAATTTATTGGGGAGTTGAAATTAGTGTTTTATTGTGATTTTTAGCCTTTCTATCCCCCTACTTTATTCCTTGTCGACCCCGTCATCATGATGCTTAGGTCCCAGGGTTTAGGGTCATTCAATACCTTTGGTATTTCATTATTTTTATTTTCTTTTCTTTATCTTTGACATTTAATATTGTATTTTATACAATATTTACAACATAAATAATGAATTCTATTTTGTACAAAATAGTGATATATACAAGCATTTAGTTAGGGTTTAAAGGACAAAAAGAAATAAAAAATGTGATGAAAAGGAGATTCATCACGCATGTAGAAATTTTTATTTTATTTTTCAGAAGTTATTTATTTCCTTAAAAAATAGGTATATGTAATATATAGGTATATTATAGGTATTCTTTACCAATATATTAAATTATATTATTTATTTTTCTATTTTTGATGGTTTTATTTTAGTTTTGTTATGAATATGTATTTTAAAAAAAATTACAAATTTATAAAAATATAAGAATGGGAAAAATATAAAGAATAAATATATTGATTAGTTTATACATGTATAGTGCACCATGAGGGCCCAAAAGCTAACTTTCGCATCTTAACTCCAAATTGAATGAAACCACCTTCACTAAATAGATGATTTAATTTCATGAACAACAAAGGTTAGTTTGATGAATTTTGAGTTTGTACGGTGAAATTTCAGGTTTGTAAACTTTTATTTGCGGCTTTTCATTCTGTGCGTCCCGGCACACTGTGTATTATTTTTGAATGAAATTAATTTTGTATTTTTCATTGTATTTTTGTGTACAAGTTTCATGTTCAAAGTTTATTGATTTGAGGTATAAAAATATGAAACTAAAATTGGTCCTAAAATATATTGATCGAAGAATTAAAAATTCGTTCTTTTTGTGTTATTGTTAGCCCTTATCTCCCTCTACTTTGTTCCTTATCGAGCAAGTCAATACTTGACTTAGTCTCAGGGTTTAGGGTCATTCAATACCTCTAGTATTTCATTTCTTCTTCTTTTCTTACTTTTATTATTTTATTTTGACATAAAATATAGTATTTTGTACAATACTTGTGTGTCTATTATTGATTGCTATTTTTCACAAATTAATGCTATATAGATGCATTTCATTAGGGATGTAAGGCCAGAATTAGAGAATAATGGTGATGAAATGGCGATTCATTACCGCCTTCTCCTTGTCACGGTGCCCCTCTTCCTGACATTGCGTGAAATTGTGGAGCTTCAAAGGAACCTAACAATGATGTCGGTACCGTTCTCCCTTTGGCTCTCTCGAGAAGGAAAGGAAAATGAGATAAGTGAATGCCTTGGGGAGTGGGGAAAATAATAGATTAGTGTTTGGAAAAGAGTGTGGAAGATGGGAAATGAAAGGTGGGGGGTCTTAAATAAGGTTTAGGTTTAAAGCCCTAGACTTAGAAACCCTAAATTAACCCTAACTTAAAATTCATTACTCAATTTCTATAACGATTAATTCCCATATTATTGATGACCACTGCTTTTCTAAAATACATATATCTTATGCATCGGTACTCAGAATTTCGTGTTCCTGGGCATGTTTGACAGCTTGAAATTAGACGCTTTTGTTGAGTATGAAATTGAATAGGTTTTGAAATTTTGAAAAAAGTTGAAATTTTCATTGCGTTACATTATGAAAACCTTAAATCAGTTTCGTCCCCGAGACTTAAGATGCAATGTACGTAACATAACAACCATAAAATGTTAAATCCCATTGAGCAACGATTACAACCTCAAAAGGATGAAACTAGTGGCCTTAGGTTTCCCATCAGAAAGTGTGTAGATATACCCTCCCACTTCCATTCAAGAATAGAAAGGGATTGCGAAAATCTAGGTTGACTTTTATGCTCTTCCTTAATATGTTGACACATCATGCATTTTGCCACAAACTTGGTCAGATCCCTTCTCATTTGCTTCAACAAAAAGTTCTTTTTCAAATCCATATACATCTTGGTGCCACCAAGATGTATCGACAATCGTTAACTATGTGCCTCGCTCATGATCTCTTCTCTCAATTGTACATTTGTTGGGTCATACAATTGATTTCCATTTCGTAGCACACTACCTAAATAAGAAAAGACAACTAATATCCTCACAAGATCGTTCTCCTTGAGTCTCTGCATACTCTGGTCTATGTGATTCCTTTTGATAGTTCTCTTAACTAACTCTGGATGAGAAGGGGATGGAACTTTGACGGACTCTCGATTACTCTAAAATGGGAATCAATCATTGAAAGATGCAAGAAGATCCCATGTTTTAAGCTAAGGATGGGATTCACTTGAATGAGGCCTACGACTGAGTGCATCAACAACCACATTTGCCTTACTATGATGGCAAGATATGTTGCACTCATAATCCTTTAAAATCTCATTATATCTCCTTTACCTCATATCGAGCTCCTTCTGATCAAAAAGATGCTTGTGGCTATTATGGTCTGTGAAGATTTCAAAAGCAACCCCGTAAAGATAGTGTTTCCACATTTTAAATGCAAAGACTACTGCTGCCAGTTCCATATCCATATGCAACGAACTTACCGTGTTGCATCAAAACTGCACCTAGTCCCCCCATTGATGCATAAGTATAAATCGTGAATCTACCTGTGCCTGATGGAATAACTAAGATGGGAGCCGTAGTAAGCCTCTCCTTCAATGTCTGGAAGCTCTTCTCATGCTTATTTGTCCAAGTATATGGCATCTCTTTCTTGGTCAGCTACGTGAGGGGAAGGAAATATGAGAAAATCCCTTCACAAAACGTTTGTAATATCCAACTAACCCAAGAAAACTTTAGATCTATGTCACATTTTTTGGTCGTTCCTGATGACATAGATTTTGCAAGGCTCTAAGATGGTATCCTCAAAAAACTGAAGATATCTCGTCGATGAGGCGACCACTCACAAAACCTGAGGTCAATCATCAGTTATCCCACACAGATAATTAAGCAATTAATAGAAGGAGTTAAAATTTATTATAACATACTAAAGATGTATAGTGACAAGCAAGTAGGGGTCAAACTTAGGAAGCAATGATGTAGAGCAAGAGATGAAAAATCAAAGCACAATCTACCTCTCAAACACTAAGCAAATTAGGGTTTTTGTGGGTTTTTGGATTTTTAATTTTTTTATTTATATATTTTATTATTTTGCTATCTTTTATTATTATTTTGTTTTTATATTTTTTATAATTTTTATTTCTTTTCCATTTGAAGTATATAATAAAAGCTTATATAAGGCTATATATATGATATATGATAATATATATACAACTAAAAATAAATTAAAAATGCATAATTAAATATTTTAGAGTTTTAAAAAAAATTAACTTTTTTGTAATTTTTTAAGGATTTTCGCTAATTTTTGGATTTTTAAAGTAAAAAATATCCCAAATCAAGGATTTAATAAATAGGCCAGATTAATTGGGAAATTTAAAATAGCAAAAATGTCAAAAATGTTCCAAATCAATTAAACTAGAAAAATAATAATATAAAGAAAAATATAAGTAGAAAATAATATTTTTAGAGTTTTTATGAAATTTTTAGATTTTTATAAGGGGTTTAAGGGTTTTTTAATTTTTACAGGTTTTCTTTTTCTACTTTTAGTGATTTTGGTCTAAAGTCTCAAAATATTTAAATAAATAAAATATATTGTTTTGGTCATTTTTTAAAACAATTTTATACGTTTTATGGTTTTTAAGTCAAATTAGGCAAAATGCGATATTTTTTATTTTTAATAAAAACTAAAAAGTCCTGAATTATAATTCTAAAAACATGGCACGAAAGTGAGTGCAATAAAAAGCTTAATCCTATTTTTGGGGATTTTTTAGAGCACAAACATTATTTTTAATAAATACTTGAAATGCGCAAAAAATTAATGAACTAGTAGGGCTTATATGTAAATAAAAATAAAGTCCAGGGCCTTTCCATAGATTTGCAAAATTATATTACTTGAATACAAAAAGATGTGGGGGCTTGTTTGCAAAATTCCCACCTCACATCGGACTGCACATGAGGTGAGCTAGCATGGACCAAAATGCTATATCGAATAGTCACAAGTTCTCACATGCAAATGGACCAGAAGTTTTTAAACTAAAAATATATGTTACAGTACTAAAATGCAAAATACAAAAAAGCGGAGGTAGGGAATATTATTTACCCCCTTAAAGCGTGAATCCGACTATCACATGCGCTTAACTAATCCATGTGGCACGCATTGGATGGAGCATATCCCTTTGTTAAAGTACGATCGAGATTAAATTTCGGATCTGATCTGATGGCTGTATGCACAATCTATTCCACAGCTCTGGTTCAATCTGGGCAGGGGGCAAAATCGGACGGCAATGAAGGACACCAATATAATTGGTACCTGGGTGAACTTCGATTGGTTGACTCTCATGATGGGTGGCTCTTCTCTCACTTCTGAAGGCTTCAAAAGGATGTTGATGCCCTCCAACATTGGTGGAAGGTCTCAAAAGGGTGCGAGATGGACTTAATCTCAAAGGTGGAGCACCTAGACCAGGAGGGCTTCACTGAGCTTCGATGAGCCTTGAAGAGGCGTCCATTCTTGGTATTTCCTACAGGGGTTAGTCAACGACAAACGTGCAAAACTCCAGAGAGTTTTATGGAGCGAAATGGGTGAGAGGTGATGTGGATGGAGTCCCTCTAGTGAGTGACAGAGGAGAAGAGGTGATGCCCTTGTTCTGTGTAAGAATAAGGTGGATCGGGGTGTGTCAGATGATCAAAAGGTGATGAGGAGGATGATGTGGGCAAACGACGAGGCAAAAGTTGTTCGGTTCAGCCAAAAATGAGTGTAGGAGCTGAAGCTTCGTCAATCGATGAAGATTGGAAAATACGATGAACCATACGAAATCAAATGAAATTAAGCTAGACCTAGACTAGTGCTAAGCTAGGGAACAAAAAGAACGGAAGATATAGAAGCTTACCATCGAGACACGACCATGAGATGAAGCTCCGACGATGTTGGCGGAGGAGCTTGGATCACTCGATTCAACGCCCCGTGCCTTGCTGGAACACCAATGAGTTAGCTACTGCCAGCGGCAATTTCAATCCGATCTCATATTATGGTTAAGCAAAGTGGAAGAAGATCAAGATGGAGAGGCTAGGTGAGGAGATGTTTTATAGGGCTTGACTTTGATCAAAGAATATAGGAGTCACAGGGGTTCCTCGATCGAGGAATCATCCTCCCGTGCATCTTCGTGGATCGAGGCAACAATTCAAGGTCATTTATATCCAAAATGTCATAATGTACGATGGCAAAAAATCGAGGAAATGAGGATGCGAGACTAGCAGGAGTTGGAACTAAGGGGAGACTAGCGAGTTGTCCTCGGTCAACCCGCCATTACCCCAACTGGTCCTCGTCGGCCAAGTAAAGACAAAATAGTGAAAAAAAGAACAAGAAATAGAAATAAAATATAAAATGATGTTATTCGCAAAAACTCTAAAGATGAAAATATTTTTTATTTTATAAAGCATTAAATGATAATTTTTTTTTATTTTTATGACTTTATTTGTTACAAATTACTTTTTGAGTGTATATTTATAGGTATATTCTTCTATATAATGAGTATTTTATTTTTATTTTATATTTTCGATTTTATATTTTATGTTCTTAGTTTATATATTTATAACTTATTTTTATATACAGAAATATCTTTTTATTGTAATTTTCTATTATAATATTCATACTTAAATAAATAGGGATGTATAAATTATATAGGTATAAGTATAGAAATTTTGTCTTTGTATTTTAGTATATGATATCATATTTTAGTGCTTGATTTATGGTTTTATTATGTATATTTACATATATTAAAAATAATATTTACAAAATTATAAAAATAATAAAGAATACATAAAATGAATATTTCATATTGGTATATTGTACAATATAGGTCCAAAACCTAACTTTTACACCTTAACTCAAAAAAATATGAACCACCTTCATTAAATAGCTTACTAAAAGTTATATATAATTAAGGTAATTTTGATACATTTTGAGTTTTTTATTTAGGAGATATTGGTCTAGGAAGTTGGGATTTTGTCTTGTATTTAGAGTCTAAAATGTACAATGTATTTTATTTTTGTATGAAATAATTTTTATATTTTTCTATATACTATTATCTACAACTTTCATGTACAAAGTTAATTTATTTGAGTTATAAAAGATGGAAAATAAAATAGTTCACCCAAGTGACTTACTGATGAATTAAAGAATGGACTTTATTGATGTATTATTGGCCCTTATCTCCCCCTACTTTATTCCTTGTCAACCTCGTCATCAAAAGCCTAGGTCTCAGGGTTTAGGGTCATAAAGTACCTTTGGTAATTTATTTTTTTCTTTTATTTTCTTCATTCTATAATTTTATCATTAAAAACTATATTTTATATACAATAAATGTAATAAATAAAGAATGTATATTTGTACAAAATAATGTCATATACATGCATTAGATAGGATTTTAATTCCAAAATGATAGTATAAAGGTGATGAAATGGAGATTCATCACCCCCTTTATTTGCCTTTGCTAGTCCCTAGCAAACACTTATGTAATAAGTGTAGAAAATAATGATAAAGAAAATAAAAAGAAAGAACTTGGAATAATTGTTGACTTTTAAACTTGTTTTAACAAAATCAAAGTTTAGAGATCAGAGAAGGCCTTTGGTTTAATGGTGTGTTCGAAACCACATAGATGTCATGAAGTGTGGCACAACAACCCTTAGGTTCCATACTCCTATCATTCAGTCCAATTCACAACCAGGTCGGAACCATCCTCCATGCCGCATACTCTTGCTACCTTGAAGTGATAAAACCATGTGTGAAATTGTTCGGCTCTCCCCAGACAAAACCGGAGAACTATCGAGGCATATGCTCTTCTGGTAACTCGTCCTCATGGTGACAGATATTGCATTCATCGGTCAGGTACTCCCGATCTTTACAACCAAATGGGGATGAAGTTAGAAGAATGGGAAAAGAAGTGGGAATGGACCAGTGTAGTATTTATTCCCTTGTGACATCGGTCAGTTCAACCGATTCTTCACCAAGAAGCAGGGTTTTCTGAAGTTCAAAATTTTGTGGAATTTTTGTTATATGCTTTTTTTTTTATATTTTCTTTGACATGGTACAACTTCTGCATTCTTGTTGTGCCCCGGTGGATATAGCATCTTTTATTCCACTCTTTTTTCTATGTTATGGAAAAAGTTATACCGATAGACCAATCCTCATTCGAAGCATTGTCGCAATCTATCTCAAGTCTTTAGATATCATTGTTACCAAAAGAAGTGGGTTAGAGTACTAGTGTCAGCAATCCACAGGAATGGTTCCTAAGCCACCCTTGACGAAGCAGCCTTGCATCGTCCTGACTTAGACTCCAAAACCTTTCACCAGTCCATTTGAGTCGAGCTAAGTGCTAAGTGCTAGGTTTCCAGTCAAGTCATTGTGTCAAAAATCTTACAGATGATATGAAAGGTTCTATTTAGGGACATTGAATTGACTCATTAACATAGTCTTATGGAATCTAAAGAATTAAGTTTAGGTGATTTGAAATATCTCCACTTCCAGTCCTTAATGGGTTCCTTTGAAATTAAGTATATTAAGGTCTATTCCAAGCTTCATTCTTCAGACTTTATTTAGAATTGTTCAATTATCTAGATTATTCTGAAAAATGTGAATGCTGTGCATAATGCAAGGAAAAAAATTTTGTGATGCCATTTTCTGATTTTAAACTTTTTACGGATTTTATAATACTTGATTTTGCAAATTTTTGGGTCTTTTTACAAAATACAAGTTGTTACAAGAGAAAATTAGGTGCAGATATTTATATGGGAGTGCATCACATTTTTACAAGACTTAGGGTTTTAAAGAATTTACACAATGGATTATTCTTATATACACATATATATATATATATATACACAGTTGATGAGAAGTATTTATATATTACGATGATGTAATATTCCTCAAACTTATTTGAAAATAATTTTACAAATAGTTTTGCGAGACTCGACTAAGAAAAGCCTGAGGGCGTAAACTGGCAAGCAATATAAGGAAATATACCCAAGCGGATTCAAATACAAAAAGAAGTACTTGAAGGCAAAAGTCTCTCTCGTTATAGTTGACAAATGAGATTCTTTCAATACCACCCTGGGCACCAACCTCTCCCACGTGTCGAGCCATTTGGCTACCCCACCGGTCTTGTAAACAGAAGAAAGGAAGCGAAGTGGGAGATCACAACGAGTCATCTTCTTGCATGAGTTAAAGCTATAGTCCAAAATAATTTTTGCAAATAATTTTTACCAACATTTACAGACATTTGAAAATCATTTCGCAAATGTTTTTTAAACATGATGTATAGATTTTTCAAGATATTTTTTCAACCATTTTCAAAACAATTTGCAAATAGGTATTCAAAACATTTTTATTTCACACAAGAAGATTTTTTTACAAACAAAACATTTTGACAAGGGTTGAAAACATTTAAATTTTTTTTTATATTTTCAAAATATTTCTCAAATAAAATTTCAAACTATTTTTCAAACATTTTGTAGAATATTTTTACCTGATTTATTAATGAATATACACAAAAAGAATTTTGAGGAATAATATAAATCTTTTATTGATGAATTTATTGAATTGTATAGTATATATAGTGTTTTTTCTTATTAGCCATACTTATTGAATATATGAAAGCATGAGGTATGGCTTAAAGTATATGTGCAGCATATACACCCCCCATATACTTAGATTGAGCTATGTCCTCATAGATCAAAGAGAAAAAGAGAAGACATAACTCGTACTGAGTTTTGAAGAGTTTAAAGAATAATGAATTAGAAATGAATAAAATAATGAGAAGTTGCCCGTCCCCCCTATACTTAGGATTAACTAAATCTATGTGTAGCAGATTATACACATGGCAGGGAGGGTCAACGGTGGGAATATACGAAATCATCAACTCGACCTGTCCCCCCATACTTAGGGTAAAATATCCCTAAGTATAGACAGAGTGTCAAAAGTTGACGGGACATGTGCTGAATCTAAAAATGAACAACTCTAGGTGGGCACCCTCCATAATCAAGACAAAGTACGTCCTAAGCATAAAAGTAATGAAGAGGGTGACACCTTTTCAGAAGAAAAGAAAATAAAGAATGAAAAGAAGAAAAGAAGAAAGAGAAAATCAGTCAAAAATATTTTTATCTGCTTTGTCTGAAACTGCGACAATGGTTGCTTTCAGATCTTCTTCATACATGGCTTTGGTAGAGTCAACGACATACAAAAATGTATCATGCTCTAGGTAAGGCTTAAAAAGTTGTCCATTGACTACGAAAGGTTTTGCATCAGCTGACAATTTAGATATTATCACACTACCATTATTACATACACGTTTCACTATGAATTACCCAGTCCATTTGCTTTTCAATTGTCTAGAAAGATCTTCAATTTTACATCAAACAACAAAACCTGTTGCCCCGACTTGAACGTCTTGTGACAGATATGGTTGTCGTGCCACTTTTTGACCTTCTCCTTGTATATCAGGCTGTTACCGCATGCATAATCTCTAAATTCTAGTAATCTTTTCATATACACTTTTCTCTTCTTCCTGACTTTCTTACAGTCCAAGTTGCAGATGTTGATTGCCCATAAAGATTTGTGTATCATCTCAATAGGCAGATGTCATGGCTTGCCATAAACAAGGCAGTAGGGAGACATGCCTAGCGGTGACTTGTACGTGTTTCTGTAAGCCCAGGATATGAATCTAGCAGTTGGAACCAATTCTTGTGATCCGAACGCACAAGCCTCTAGAGAATGGTCTATATCTCCCTATTGGAACATTCATCTAAGCCATTGGATTGTGGGTGATATGGTGAAGAGACACGATGTTCTATGCAGAAATCTTGAGTTAACTTCTCCACCTCTCTATTGGTAGAATGTCTACGCCCATCAGATATGAGAATCTTGGGAATCATGAACCGAGTGATGATGTAATCCTTCAAGAATCGACAGACAGTCCAACTGTGAACGGTTCGGGCGGGCATAGCCTCCACCCATCGACTTACATAGTCAAGAACAAGCAGAATATATTTGTAGCTCTGGCTCTTAAGGAATGGACTCAAGAAGTCGATGCCCTAAGCATCGAAGATGTCTGATACCTAATGAACTTTAGAGGCATAATATCTCTCATTCCTTTGGTGCCACCCATTGTCTGGCAGTTAATGCAATGCTTGACGTATTTTTCTACATCCATGAATAATGTGGGCTACCAAAGACCACTCTGAAGAACTTTCGCTACTGTAAGTCTTCTTGAATGGTTTCCTCTTGATTATTTATCATGACAATGTGTAAGGATATTTAGAACATCCTCTTGAGTAATACACCTTCTCTAGATTCAATCTCCCCCCTCACGGAAAAGGAATGGATCCTTGCACTATAGAAATGGATATCGGACAAAAATTTGTTCACTTTCAACTTGGGCCAATCTTGTCGAGTTTTCTTGGACACAAGATAGTACACAATATTGGCATACCAGGGGAGCAAGGTAACTGTTAGCCATGTGAGCCCAAGGCGAACCATTCCTACAACAAATGTTATTGTAATATATGATTTATCAATAAAAGTTATTGATTGTTTTTCACTTCCTTTCTGAGATTAAATGAATGAATGCACTATAAGGTCCCTCTGTACAATATGGGTTATGTACCATGGTCGACTGATAATCATACAACTGTTGATTCGTTGATGTAATCGTAGAGGCTAGTACTTGGATGAATATATAAAGAGTTACATAGAGGACTCACTAAGCACCATCAAAGGATTATTAAGTGATGATCTCCAGCCTGAGTAGGAGATGGCAATCCTTTCTCATTTGGTTGAATCTGACCTACCTCTTGATGCAGGTCCTCTGCATGGGAATAGTGACTCGGAGGTGTCAGATTAGTCGAGTCAAAGGGTTGACTTAACAAGACCAAGATAACCAAAGATCTATGTTGAATGCTGTCATAGCATAGGCATGCATCCTCTGTGCAGAGACAGATGTGTTACTATATGTCTAAGTATGTACATTTGGCAGACCAATAGGCTGATGACCTAACCAAGGTCTATACATCGACGAGCTGGTGTGCATGTAAGTACATATGAGTAATACGATCTCTCGAAGGGATCATACAGTTCACATATGAACCAGAAGACATGAACTCACTCATGAGGTATTGGGACTGATCAAATTCCATGCATGGTCGTCATTATTTGGAAGCATGACAAGAATTTGAAGGTATGATATATGTTTTGGGAAACCATATGATCGATACAATTCCCAATGACCAAGATTAAGAAACTTGATAATTAAACCCTAAAGAAGATAGTATAAAATTGATCTATATCTTTGGGTTTCATCATAGGTCTTCCAGTATGCAGGATGTACAGGTGTTGGGAATACCTGAGGGTGATGTGATCATAAATGATTGTATAACCATGACGCTTCTATTCAGAGGGAATGATGAAAATGTTTTGATTTTAATGACTCCTCTCAGTAGAGAAGTGACCTGATCATAGTCCAAGTATTGGACATTGGTCTGAATGAGATTCAGATGCAATGAGAAGATTAGGTCTACGATCTTGATTCAATCAAGCATCTGTGGGAGGTCCATGAGATCTGGATTTGAGATATGATCTCAATATCCAAGTCACTATACGTGGAACAATACAATCACCTTATCCTTATCTCCAACTATCTCTAGAAAAAATGCATTATTCTTGAAGGGGTTCAAGAGTAATTCCATAGTTTAATTATATCTAAGCATTGAGAGATTGGAAATTAAATGTGATTTAATTATCTTAATGCATGTGAAAATTTATCCAATATAATTAAATGTGATTTATCAATTATCGATAAGAATAATGTGGATAGTAATATCCAATATCCGCAATATATTATAAATGTGATTTATAATGTATTAGAGAGAGCTTATTATGATTTATATTTTTTTATTAATTATTAGTGTGAATTGGATTCACATTGTGTAATTAATTGAAAATATAAATCACATTTTATTTTGGGTTGTGAATGTGATTCACAAATTTTCAATGGCAAGATTGCAATATTCTCAAAATAATTATGAATTATTTTTGTAGAATAATTTACAACAAGAGTTGTTGTAAAAATCATGGAGATTACAAGAGATCTCAAGATTGGTGGAGATCCCACCCTTCCATATTCGAAGGGTGGACAGCCACAATTTCCTTAAGGAAATCAGTGGCCGTCCACTCCATATATGGGGGTGGATTCTCCAACCAATTTACTCCATGTTTGCTTGATTTGATTTGGAATTGACTCATATTTGATTTATCAAATATATTTAATCTAAATTAAAGTATTAGTTGTTGGTTTTTACCAACAACAATCTTGATCATTGAAAGAAGCACAAATCAATCTCATCCATTGATTTTGTGTGTCCCATTGATTGTGATCCATGGACTCGCAAAACCCTATAAATAGAGAGGCACCCCACGCTTTCTAGGGTTAAGCAATTAAGAGACAATAAGCCCTCTCCTCTCCTTTCACATGCCATCTCCTCTCTCTCTCTCTCTCCATCGGTGGCCGTCCACCATACCCTAGAGGAGGAGTCTCCATCGTCGCTCCGCCATTGTGTCGCCGCCTCGACAAGTCTCGGTTCTCCATCTTCTTTGGTGTGCTTTGCTCACGAAGAAGTTGTTTGATCTCGTGCGACGAGATCAAGAGTTCCCACGCTTGGATCAACTTCTTGGATTGCGAGGATCACGCGATTCATCCCTGCGCTCGCAAGCGTCTTCTTCGAAGATCGGACTTGAGACAGGAGGTCTCTTTTCGTAGAGACTTGATCAACCATGCTACAAGAGGTATTCATATATACTTGATATGTTTTTATATGAAACGATCCGAGAATAGTTCTTGGATCATGTGGTCTCATCGCATGAAGTTTTTTAAATTCCGTTGCATAGAACAACTAGTGCGACTAGTCATTCTTCATCGTATATGATATGATGCCCATGCTTACGTGATGCGCTTGAGGATTATCCCATATCCTTCAAGTTGTACCAGAGCCTTAGTCGAAGGTTTTGGATATGATCCGTAAACCTAGGATGACTTGGGTTCGTTAAGGTTGCGAAAGTTTTTTATCGCATTTCATTTTTCGCACCTCTGTTTAGTGAAAAAATTCGACCTTGTTTAAACTATTTAAACACGAATTAATCAATTAAATTTTGTTCCCCATTAAATAAGGAAACCATAGGATCTGACTTTATGTAATTTGTATTTTGTTTGCTCGAGATATGGCCTTTTGAATAAACATGTATTCACTGTTGCGGGAACTGCGAATCTTAACATGATTATGAGTCAATTACTATTTTGATGAGCCTAGAAATGAGTGAAATATCACTTAAGTTCTGTCATAAATCAAATTAGCAATCTTTGGAAACTGATTTTGCATAATTTGGATTTAATTTGATTGAGATATGTTAATTTTACTAAGTAGGGGTCACTGCTGAAAATTACATTCCTAATCAAGAACCAATTGATTGTCAATTAGTGAAATTAATTGTTAATTTACTGGAATAATTATGGAAAATATTTGAGAAATATTAAGTGATGATTATTTTCTTAATTGACATGGCCTCAACCAATAAATTGATTAGATTTGATCTAGATCATAATTTGATACACAATCAACAAACAACTTGCTTGAATAGGATTGCAAAATTGTTTAGCAAATTTACTTATGATAAAAATTGTTTTGATTATTACTATATGGTATAATTTTGGTTGAAGAACCGATGATCATCTCAAGTACACAATGATCTCTTTGGCATTATGCTTTCTTGAGGTTGGTATGGTGTCTAGTCGGGGAGCATTGGGGTATCAGGTTGCACCGTGTGCGGTCTGTCCCACTCCCGTCGGTACTAGCCATGACAACGGGTAGGGACTCGATAATGCCGGAGAAATCAAGGTGTATAATTCTAATTATTAAAATTCAAATTAATATGTACTTTGAGATAATAGCATATATTCAAGTAAAAATCAAGTTTGTTGGTTGAATATTGGATTGATAGTTGATGTAATATGATAAAATTAATTATATCCAAATAAAAACACTCTGTTATGAATAGATGTGTATTTTCCTTGGAAGAATTAATAATATGAATATTATTCATGATAATTAATATAAATTTGAATATGAGGTGGAGGATCACATAAGTGACATCCACGGTCTCTCATCAAGGCGAAGAGTTCCATCTCTAGAAATTGTGTGTAGGAGACACATGTCCAAAGTGGCATCTACTGCATACGATCAATTTGGATTGGGCTCTTCGCTTCTCTAAAGAGTAAGGACGTATGCGTAGTGACCCTAATATCGGGTCCTCATATTATTGGGGCGATATTGGATTGCGCATAGCGAGTTGTATTCCTCTTGACGGTTGGTTCAATTAACAACAAGTCAACATCACCTTAGGGGTGGTAGGCCCGGGTGTTAAAGATCGAATTAGAAAATGCAAGTTGGACTTGCAAGGCGGAATGTGTTCCCGCTTCTCTTCATTGGGGTCACATGTTCTCATATTATTGGGATGTGACAAAGATAAAGAGGACATCCCAGTTCTCGCTTGGGATATAGCGGTAAGTATATCCCTTGCTTTGAAAGTGATTAAGGAAATAAACTTTCAAAGATGACAAAGCAAGACTAATTTGAATTAAAATGCCTTAATCGAATGTCTTAAAAATGAATATATATAATTGTTTATACGTTCTAACATAGTGTATTCTAAATTTCATAAAATGAAGTCCATGAACCCTCTGAGCAGGCTTATGAAGGTCAACCAAATGATCGGACCAAATTATTCGGATTGGATCCGTAATTTGGAACTTGTTCTTTCTGCTGAGCGCATAAGTTATGTATGTTAGCAATGTGAGCTCGAGGCGAACCATTCCTACAATAAATGTTATTGTAATAAATTATTTATCAATAAAAGTTATTGATTTTGTTTCACTCTCTTTTTTTGATATTGAATGAATGAATGCACTATAAGGTCCCTCTATACAATAAGGGTTATATACCATGGCCAACTTGATAATCATATAGCCGTTGGTTCAATGATTGAATCATAGAGGCTGATGCTTGGATGAATATCTAAGGAGTTAGATAGAGGACTCATCAAGCATCGTCAATGATTAAAAAGTAGTGATCTCCAGTCTGAGTGGGAGATGGCAATCCCATCTCATTAGACTGATATCTGATCGACCTCTTAATGTAGGTCCTCTGCATAGGAATATTGATTCGGAGGTATGAGATTAGTTGGGTCAATGAGTTGACTTAACGAGATCGAGATAACCAAAGACCTATGATGAATACTGTCACATCACAGGCAAACATCCTCTGTCTAGAGACAGATATATTACTATATGTCTGAGCATGTACATTTGGCAGACCAATAGGTTGATGGCCTAATCAAGGTCTATACACCGACGAGCTGGTGTGCATGTAAGGGCATATGAGTAATATGATCACTCAAAGGGATCATACAGGTTCTCTTGTGAACCGGGAGACATGAGCTCACTCATGAGGTATTGGGATTGACCAAATTCCATGCATGGTCATCATGCTCTAGAAGCATGATATGAATTTGAAGGTAAGATATATGCTTTGTGAAAGCATATGATCTCTACCATATCCCAAGGACCAAGATTGAGAAACTTAATGATCAGACTATGAAGATGACAGTGTAAAAGTGATCTTTATCTTCATGATGATCATGAGTCTTCCAGTATGCATGATGTGTAGGTATTGGGAATACCTGAAGGGTGATTTGATCATAAACGATTGTATAACCAAGACGCTTCCATTCCGAGGGAGTGATGAAACATGTCTGGATTTTAGTGACTCCTCTCATCAGAGAAGTGACCTAATCTTAGTCCATTTACTGGACATTGATCTGAATGAGATTCAGATGCAATGAGAAGATTAGGTATACGGTCTTGATTTAATCTAGCATCTGTGAGAGGTCCATGGGATCTGGATTTGAGATGTTATCTCAATATCCAAGTCACTATACGTGGAACAATGCAATCGCCCTGTCCTTATCTCCAAGTATCTGAGGAGAAATAGCATTGTTCTTAAATGGTTTAAGAGCAATTCCATAAGATCTAAGCAAAGAGAAGTTGATAATTAAATGTGATTTAATTATCATGATGTATGAGAAATTATCCAATATAATTAAATGTGATTTAATTATTATGGATCAGAATAATGTGGATAGTAATATCCAGTTATTCATAATATATTATAAATGTGATTTATAATGTATTAGAGAGAGTTAAATATAATTTATATTAGTAGATTAATTATTAATGTGTATTGGATACACATTGTCTAATTAATTGAAAATGTAAATTACATTTTGTTTTGGGTTGTGAATATGATTCACAATATTCCAATGTCAAGATTGCAATAATCCCAAAATTAATTGAGAATTATTTTGGTGAATTTAAATACCAACAAATTGTTGTTGGAAAATAAGTAGAGAGAAATTCAAGGAGATGTGCAATCTCATGGATTGCCATGAGATTGCCCTCCCTTTTGGAAAGGAGGGGGCGGCACCAATTTCCTTGTGAAATTGGTGGTCGTCCCACCCTTCCAAAGAGGAAGGTTGATCTCTCTTGATTCCTCTCTCCTTATTTGATTGATTAATATGGTATTAATATTTATTTGATTTATCAAATATATTTTTATCAAATTAAATCACAAGTTGTTGGTTTTTACCAACAACAATCTTGACCATTAGATTGACATAAATCAATCTCATCCATTGATTTTATATGTCACATGGATTGAGATCCATGGATCACAAAACCCTATAAATAGAGAGGCATACTTGTCTCTCTCTTTACATGCTATTGTAGCACTCTTCTCTCTCTCTCTCTTTCTCCATACTCGACAGCCCTCTCTCCCCCTTCTTCTTGGTGGCCGTCCACCTTGGTGGAGAGAATCGTCGTCGCCCGCACCCTCGTGCTGCCGCTTCGACGTTCTGCGGTTCTTCGTCTACTTCGAGTGCTTCACGTACGAAGTAGACGTTCGATCTTGTGCGACGAGATCAGGAGCAACCGTGCTTGGATCAACTTCTTGGATTGTGAGGACTACGCGGTTCTTCCCCGCGCTCGCAAGCGATCTCTCCGACGATCGGACTTGAGACAGGAGGTCTCTTCTCTTAGAGACTCGATCAACCATGCTTCAAGAGGTATTGCATTATACTTGTTGTGGTTATAGATGAAACGATCCGAGAATTGTTCTTGGATCATGTGGTTTCATCGAATAAAAATTTTAAATTCCGCTGCACCGAACAACTAGTACGACTAGTCGTTCTTCGTCGTATCCGATACGACGCTCACGCTTCCGTGATGCGCTTGAGGATTTCTCAATATCCTTCATGTGGTATCAGAGCCTTATGTCGACGGTTTCGAATAGTGATTCGCTAACCGAGGACGACTTGGGTTCATTAAGGTCGCGAAAGTTTTCATCGCATTTGATTTCGCAGATCTGTTTAGTAAATAAATTAGGCACTGTTTGAATTGTTTAAACACGAATTTAATACTTGGATTTTGTTCCCCATTAAATAAGGAAATCATAGGATCTGAGTTTGCGTAAATTGGATTTCGTATGCTCGAGATATGGTCGTTTTAATGAACATGTATGCACTGTTGCGGGAACTGTAACTCTGAACGTGATTAAAATGTTAATTACTGTTTAGACTTGCCTCGAAATACGTGAAACATCACTTAGGTTCAGTCCTAAAACAAATTAGCAAATTTTGGAAATTGACTTTGCTTAATTTGGATTTAATATGATTGAGATATGCTAATTTTAGTAAGTAGGGGTCACTGCTGAAATTGCTTTCCTAATCAAGAACCATGTGATTGTCAATTAATGAAATTAATTGTTAATTTCTAGAAATAATTATGGAAAATATTTGTGAAATATTAGAAGATGATTATTTCCTTAATTGACTTGGCCCCAACCAATTAATTGATTAGATTTGATCTAAACCATAATTGGAATCACAATCATCAAACTCCTAACTTGAATAGGATTGGGAATTTGTCTAGCAAATTTCCTTATAATCGAAATTGTTTTGATTACTATGTGGTATAATTTCGGTTGAAGAACCGATGATCATCTCAAGTACAAATTAATCAATTTGGCATTATCCTTTCCCGAGGCGGATATGGTGTCTAGTCGGGGATCGCTGGGGTAGCGGGTTGCAACATATGTGGTCCGTCCCACTCCCGTCGATACTGGCCAAGACAGCGGGTAGAGTCGGGATAATGTCCGAGGGATTAGGATGTATTTTTCTAATTATTAAAATATGAATTAATACGTACTTTGAGAATAATACCATATATATTCAAGCATAAAATTAAGTTTGATTGATTGAATTGGATTGATAATTAATTTAATATGATTAAGTTAATTATATCCAATTGAGAATACTCTAATATGATTAGAGTTAAGAATTCCCTTGGAAGAATTAATTGTATGAATGTGATTCATAGTAATTAATTAAATTTGAATAAGAGATGGAGGATCACATAAGTGACATCCATGGTCTCCCGTCAAGGCGAAGGGTTTCGTCGCCAGATATTATATTTGGGAGACGCCTGTCCGAAGTGACAGCTCCTGCATATGATCCATTTGGATTGGGCCCGTTGCTTCTCGAAAGAGTAAGGACGTATGCGTAGTGACCCCAATATCGGGTCCTCATATTATTGGGGTGATATTGGATTGCGCATAGCGAGTTGTATTCCTGTTGACGGTTGATTCAGTTAATGACGAGTCAACATCACCTTAGGGGTGGTGGGCTCGGGTATTAAAGACCGAATTAGGAAATGCAAGTTGGACTCGCAAGGCGGAATGTGTTCCCGCTTCACTTTATTGGAGTCATAGGTTCTCATATTATTGGGATATGACAAAGATAAAGAGGAGATCCAAGTTCTTGCTTCAGATATATCGGTAAGTATATCTCCTACTTTGAAAGTGAATAAGGGAATAAACTTTCATAGTTGACATAGCAAGACTAATTTGATTTAAAAATGCCTTTATCAAATATCATAAAATCGAATATATGATTATATGTTCTAATATAGTACATTCTCAATTTTAGAAAATGAAGGCCATAAACCCACTGAGCAGGCTTCTGGAGGTCAACCAGTTGACTGGACCAAATTAATCGGATTGGATCCGTAATTTGGAGCTTGTACTTTCGGCGGAGCGCATCAGCTATGTGCTCTCTGAAAACAAGCTTGAAAACCCTAAATCTAAGGAAGACAAAGCATATAATGACAAGTATGATGAAGATCATGTCTTGGCTAGGTGCTACATCTTGGGTTCTCTCTCCAATGTTCTCCAGAAACAACGTGTGAAGATGAGTACTTGCCAGGATATCATGCAGAATCTAAAGGATATGTTTGGTGATATTAACCGCACCCAGCGGTACAATGTTATGAAAGAACTGGTTCGCTGCAAGATCCAGGAAGGGACTTTGGTCTGTGAACACGTACTCAAAATGTTTGGGTACTTTTCAGAGCTGGAGACTCTGGGGGCGACGATGGATGCAGACATGCAATCCGATTTCATTCTGTTGTCATTGCCCAAATCTTTCAATAACTTTATGGTGTCATTCCACATGAATAAGCTGGAACTGACAAATGCTGGGCTTCTTGCTGCATTAAAGTCTGCAGAAGACGTAATGAAGAAAGATGATCCCACTAGCACTGCAATGGTTGCACAGGTCAAATGGAAGCGCGGTCGGAAGCAAGGTTCTGGGAAGGGCCCGACCCAAAAGAGAAAGAAGAAGGGACAAAGTGTTGGCTCATCTTCCAATGCATCCACTTTAATGTCATCAAAGAAAACCGACGTCTGTCACCACTGCAAGAAGTCGGGGCACTGGAGGCGTAATTGCCCGGATTACCTGAAGTCGTTCGACAAATGTAAAGCCCCAGCATGTATGAAATCTACTTTTATCATTGAAACCAGCTTTCTCGTTGGACGAGAAGGAATTGGGTTGTTGATTCTGGTGCTTCTGTTCATGTATGCAATTTGTTGCATTTGTTTCAGGAAACTAGAAAGCTTGAAGAAGGGGAGATAGTCATCCAGATGGGATCTGATGCAAGTGTTGCAGCAGTCGCCGTCGGGACTTGTCGACTATCATTATCTAGAGGTAGAGTCCTAGTACTTAAAGATTGTCTTTATGTACCTGAAGTCAGAAGGAATTTAATATCTGTATCTAAGCTAGTTAGAAGTAGGTATTCATTCCTGATCTGTAATAAATTAGACATAAACCGTTATGATAAATATATTGCAGATGGTATTTTGACTTCTGGAGGACTCTATGAATTTTGCATTGATAAATGTGTTATGAATGTTACAAGCACTAATAAAAACCCTAAAAGATCCAGGGAGAATGAAAATCTCTCAAATGAGATTTGGCATCAAAGGCTTGGTCATTTGTCTGTTGATAAGATCAATAGATTAATTAAGGATGGACCTTTAGATTTTCTACAGGTTCAACCTTTGCCTACTTGCAAGAATTGCATTCAAGGAAAAATGACCAGGATGCCTTTTCGTAACAATGTTACAAGATGTGAAGGTATTATTGACCTAATACATATTGATGTATGCGGTCCTTTCAATACCGCGACTTGAAATGGATATCGATATTATTTGACATTTATTGATCACCATTCGCGGTACGGGTTTATCTTCTTATTACGTCATAAGTCTGAAACCTTTGAAAAGTTCAAAGAGTTTAAGGTTTTGGTTGAGAACCAAACCGATAGGAAGATTAAAGGAATTCGATCTGATCGAGGTGGCGAGTACCTATCAGATGAATTTAAGGAATACCTTTAAGAGAATGGAATTATTTCCAATCTCACTCCTCCTGGAACTCCCCAACTTAATGGTGTTGCTGAAAGACGCAACAAAACCATCATGGATATGGTTCGTTCAATGATGAGCAAAGCACATTTACCACTTAGTTTCTAGGGATATGCAGTAGAGACTGCAATATATATCCTGAATAAGATTCCTAGCAAATCCGTACCTAAGACTCCTCATGAGCTCTGGTATGGAACCAAACCTAGTGTTAATCACTTGAGGGTTTGGGGTTGCTTGGTCCATGCAAAGAATGTGGATGCAAGTAAGCTAGAATCTCGCTCTCGTGAGTGTTACTTCATTGGGTATGTTAGAAATGGTATTGGATACCAACTCTATGACCCTGAGACTCAGAAGGTTTTTGTTTCTAGAGATGTGAAATTTCTGGAGAATGATTTCCTTAAGGGTCAAGATAAATATGAAGTAAAGGAACTCGTTGAATCTCCTGAGGATTTTGAGCTTCCTGAACCAGAAACTGAAGAAGTAAATAATGATGAAACACCCATACCTCTTCGAAAGAGTTCGAGGGTGGTTGCACCACCTGAAAGGTATGGATTCCATGTGTCAGGTGAAACTGACAATGATCCTACTTCATTTGATGAAGCACTCACGGATCATGACATGGATAGATGGATGCTAGCAATGAAGTCAAAAATTGACTCCATGCATAAGAATGGTGTATGGAACCTAGAGGATCCACCTAAGGGGGTGAAACCCATTGGGTGCAAATGGATCTTGAAGAGAAAGAGGGGACCTGATGGGAAAGTAGAGACTTTCAAGGCACGGCTCGTAGCCAAGGGCTACACACAGAGAGAAGGCATCGACTACGATGAGACATTCTCTCCTGTGGCTATGCTTAAATCCATCAGGGCATTGCTGGCTATAGCTGCATATCTTGACTACGACATCTGGCAGATGGACGTCAAGACGGCTTTCCTCAATTGATACCTCGAGGAGGATATCTACATGGAGCAGCCCCAGGGCTTCATGACTGAGGATGGCAAAGTATGCAAGCTGAAGAAATCCATCTATGGTCTCAAGCAAGCTTCTCGTAGCTGGAACATCAGATTTGACGAAACCATAAAGAGTTATGATTTTGTACATAATCCTGATGGACCATGTGTATACAAGAAGCTTAGTGGGAGCGCCATTGTGTTCATCGTGCTTTATGTTGACGACATCCTTATCATTGGGAATGATACAGGGATGATGACTAGTGTGAAGATTTGGTTGTCCCATACCTTTGAGATGAAAGATCTTGGAGAAGCCTCATACATCTTGGGTCTGAAGCTGTTCAGAAACCGAGAAAAGAGGATATTGGGATTGTCACAACATGCATACGTTAAGGAGATTCTTGAACGATTCCGTATGGATAGTTCCAAGAAAGGATTCCTACCCTTAAGACATGGTATCCACCTGTCTAAAGGAATGGCTCCTCAAACTGTTGAGGAAAAGAAGGCCATGGCTGGATGTCCTTATGCATCAGCTGTAGGAAGCTTAATGTATGCCATGATGTGTACTAGGCCAGATATCTGCCATGCAGTGGGAGTGGTAAGTCGTTACCAATCCTGCTATGAAGAACAACACTGGAATGCAGTAAATAACATATTCAAATATCTAAGACGGATGCAAGATTACATCTTGGTCTATGGAGATGGTGATCTCCATGTCTTGAGATATACAGATTCTGACTTCCAATCAGATATTGATGATCGAAAGTCGACATCAGGGTTTGTGTTCCTGTTGAATGGTGGTGCTGTGAGCTGGAGAAGCAAGAAGCAGGATACTACAGCAGATTCAACAATAGAAGCCGAATACATTGCCGCATCAGATGCTGCAAAGGAGGCGGTGTGGTTGCGCAAGTTCGTCCAGGAGCTTGGCGTAGTTTCCTCTGATACTCCCATCCCGCTACTCTGTGATAACACGGGAGCCATTGCCCAGGCGAAGGAACCCATATGGCATCAGAAGAGCAAGCACGTAGAAAGGAAATACCACATCATTCGGGAGATTCAAAAGCGTGGTGACATCATCATCACCAAGGTGGCCTCCGCGGACAACGTTGCTGATCCTCTTACCAAACCTCTGACACCGAAGGTTTTTGACCAGCATGTAATGAGTATGGGTTTAAGGGTTGTTCCTGAATGGTACTCAGGGCTAGTGGGAGATTGTTAGCAATGTGAGCCCGAGGCGAACCATTCCTACAATAAATGTTATTGTAATAAATGATTTATGAATAAAAGTTATTGATTTTGTTCCACTCCCTTTTTTCTGTTATTGAATGAATGAATGCACTATAAGGTCCCTCTATACAATAAGGGTTATGTACCATGGCCAACTTGATAATCGTACAGCTTTTGGTTCAACGATTGAATCATAGAGGCTGATGCTTGGATGAATATCTAAGGAGTTAGATAGAGGACTCATCAAGCATCATCAATGATTAATAAGTAGTGATCTCCAGTCTGAGTAGGAGATGGCAATCCCATCTCATTAGACTGATATCTGATCGACCTCTTGATGCAGGTCCTCTGCATAGGAATGATGATTCGGAGGTATCAGATTAGTTGAGTCAATGAGTTGACTGAACGAGATCGAGATAACCAAAGACCTATGATGAATACTGTCACATCACAGGCAAACATCCTCTGACCAGAGACAGATATATTACTATATGTCTGAGCATGTACATTTGGCAGACCAATAGGTTGATGGCCTAATAAAGGTCTGTACACCGGCGAGCTGGTGTGCATGTAAGGGCATATGAGTAATATGATCTCTCAAAGGGATCATACAGGTTCTCTTGTGAACCGGGAGACATGAGCTCACTCATGAGGTATTGGGATTGACCAAATTCCATGTATGGTCATCATTCTTTAGAAGCATGATATGAATTTGAAGGTAAGATATATGCTTTGTGAAAGCATATGATCTGTACCATATCCCAAGTACCAAGATTGAGAAACATAATGATCAGACTATCAAGATGACAGTGTAAAATTGATCTTTATCTTCATGATGATCATGAGTCTTCCAGTATGCAGGATGTGCAGGTATTGGGAATACCTGAAGGTTGATTTGATCATAAACGATTGTATAACAATGACGCTTCCATTTCGAGGGAGTGATGAAACAGGTCTGGATTTTAGTGACTCCTCTCATCAGAGAAGTGACCTAATCTTAGTCCATTTACTGGACATTGATCCGAATGAGATTCATATGCAATGAGAAGATTAGGTATACGGTCTTGATTTAATCAAGCATCTATGAGAGGTCCATGGGATCTGGATTTGAGAAGTGATCTCAATATCCAAGTCACTATACGTGGAACAATACAATCGCCCTGTCCTTATCTCCAAGTATCTGAGGAGAAATAGCATTGTTCTTAAATGATTTAAGAGCAATTCCATAAGATCTAAGCAAAGATAAGTTGAAAATTAAATGTGATTTAATTATCATGATGTATGAGAAATTATCCAATATAATTAAATGTGATTTAATTATTATGGATTAGAATAATGTGGATAGTAATATCTAGTTATTCATAATATATTATAAATGTGATTTATAATTTATTAGAGAGAGTTAAATATAATTTATATTAGTAGATTAATTATTAATGTGTATTGGATACACATTGTCTAATTAATTGAAAATGTAAATTACATTTTGTTTTGGGTTGTGAATATGATTCACAATATTCCAATGTCAAGATTGCAATAGTCCCAAAATTAATTGAGAATTATTTTGGTGAATTAAAATACCAACAAATTGTTGTTGGAAAATAAGTAGAGAGAAATTCAAGGAGATGTGCAATCTCATGGATTGCCATGAGATTGCCCTCCCTTTTGGAAAGGAGGGCACGACACCAATTTCCTTGTGAAATTGGTGGCCGTCCCCCCTTCCAAAGAGGAAGGTTGATCTCTCTTGATTCCTCTCTCCTTATTTGATTGATTTAATATGGTATTAATATTTATTTGATTTATGAAATATATTTTTATCAAATTAAATCACAAGTTGTTGGTTTTTACCAACAACAATCTTGACCATTGGATTGACATAAATCAATCTCATCCATTGATTTTATATGTCACATGGATTGAGATCCATGGATCCCAAAACCCTATAAATAGAGTGGCATATTTGGCTCTCTCTTTACATGCTATTGTAGCACTCTTCTCTCTCTCTCTCTTTCTCCATACTCGATAGCCCTCTCTCCCCCTTCTTCTTGGTGGCCGTCCACCTTGGTGGAGAGAATTGTCGTCGCTCGCGCCCTCGTGCTACCGCTTCGACGTTCTGCGGTTCTTCATCTACTTCGAGTGCTTCACCTACGAAGTAGACGTTCGATCTCGTGCGACGAGATTAGGAGCAACCGTGCTAGGATCAACTTCTTGGATTGCGAGGACTACGTGGTTCATCCCCGCACTCGCAAGCGATCTCTCCGACGATCGGACTTGAGACAGGAGGTCTCTTCTCTTAGAGACTCGTCAACCACGCTTCAAGAGGTATTGCATTATACTTGTTGTGGTTATAGATGAAACGGTAGACTTCATTCTGCTATCTTTGCCCATGTCTTTCAATAATTTTGTGGTTTCATTCCATATGAACAAGTGGACTTGACTAACGATGGACCTCTTGCTGCATTAAAGTGAGCGGAAGATGTAATGAAGAAAGATGGTCCCTCTGGTAGTGCAATAGTTGCACAAGTCAAAGGGAAGCATGGTAGGAAGGAAGGTTCTCGGAAGGGCCCGACCCAAAAGAGAAAGAAGAAGAGTCAAGGCATTGGCTCATCTTCCAATGCATCCACATTAATAGCGTTAAAGAAAACCGACGTTTGTCATCACTACAAGAAGCCGAGGCACTGGAGGTGTAACTGCCCGGAATACCTAAAGTTGGTTGACAAAGGTAAAGCCTCGGTAGGTATGAAATCTACTTTCATCATTGAAACTAGTTTTCTAGTTGGACGAGGAGGAAGTTGGGTTGTAGAATCTGGTGCTTCTATTCATGTATGCAATTGTTGCATCTATTTCATGAATTTAGGAATCTGGAAGAAGGGGAGATAGTCATCCAGATGGGATCTGATGCAAGTGTTGCAACAGATGCCGTCGGGACCTGTCAACTATCATTATCTAGTGGTATAGTCTTAGTACTTAAAGAGTGTATTTATGTACCTAAAGTCGGAAGGAATTCGATATCTGTATCTAAACTTGTTATAAGTGGATATTCATTCCTTTTCTGTAATAAATTTTTCAGAATTATTATGATATATATATTGTGCATGGTATTTTGACTTCTGGTGGACTCTTTGAATTGTGCATTAATGAACATGCCATGAATGTTACTACCACTAATAAAAACCCTAAAAGATCCCGAGAGAATGGAAATCATTCGAATATGATTTGGCATCAATGGCATGGTCATTTATCTGTTGATAGGATCAATAGATTGATAAAGGATGGACCTTTAGATTTTCTACAGGTTCAATCTTTGCCTACCTGTGAACATTGTATTCGAGCTAAAATGACTAGGATGCCTTTTCGTAACATGGTTACAAGATGCGAAAGTATTCTTGACCTAGTACATACCGATGTATGTGGTCCCTTTAGTACCGTGACTCGAACTGGATATCGATATTATTTGACATTTATTGATGTCCATTCACGATACGAGTTTATCTTCCTATTACGTCATAAATCTGAAACCTTTGAAAAGTTCAAAGAGTTCAAGGCTTTGGTTGAGAACCAAACTGTTAGGAAGATTAAACGGATTCGATCTAATTGATGTGGCGAGTACCTCTCAGATGAATTCAAGGAATACCTTAAAGAGAATGGGATTATCTCCAATATCACTCCTCCTGGAACTCCCCAACTTAATGGTGTTGTTGAAAGATGTAACAGGATTATCATGGACATGGTTCGTTCATTAATGAGCAAAGAACATTTACCACTTAGTTTCTGGGGATATGCAATAGAGACTGCAATATATATCCTGAATAAGATTCCTAGCATATATGTACCTAAGACTCCTCATGAGCGTTGGTATGGAAACAAACCTAGTGTTAATCACTTGAGGGTTTGGGGTTTCTTGGTCCATGCGAAGAACATGGACGCAAGTATGCTAGAATTTTGCACTCGTGAGTTTTACTTCATTTGGTATGTTAAAGATGGTATTGGATACCAGCTCTATAACCCTGAGACACAAAAGGTTTTTGTCTCTAGAGATGTGAAATTTATGGAGGATGATTTCCTTAAAGGTCAAGACAAAAATGAAGTAGAGGAACTCATTGAATCCCCTAAGGATTCTGAGCTTCCTAAACAAGAAACTGAAGTGATAAATAAAGATGAAACACCCATACCTCTTTGAAGGAGTTCGAGGGTGGTTGCACCACCTGAAAGGTATGGATTCCATGTTTCAAGTGAAACTGACAATGATCTTGCTTCATTTGATGAAGCACTCGCGGATCATGACATGGATAGATGGATGCTAGCAATGAAGTTAGAAATTGACTCCATGCACAAGAATGGTGTAAGGACACTAGAGGATCCACCTGAAGGGGTAAAATCCATTGGATGTAAATGGATCTTCAAGAGAAAAAGGAGACCTGATTGGAAAGTAGAGATATTAAAGGCACGACTCGTAGCCAAAGGCTATATACAGAGAGAAGGCATCAATTACGGTTAGATGTTCTCTCATGTGGCTATGCTTAAATCCATCTGGACACTGCTAGCTATAGCTGCATATCTTGACTACGACATCTGGAAGATGGACGTCAAGACGGCTTTCCTCAATGGATACCTAGAGGAGGATATCTATATGGAGCAGCCCCAGGGCTTCATATTTGAGGATGGCAAAGTATGCAAGATGAAGAAATCCATCTATGCGCTCAAACAAGATTCTCGTAGTTGGAACACCAGATTTGATGAAGCCATAAAGAGTTATGATTTTGTGCAGAATCCTGATGAACTTTGTGTGTACAAGATGTTCAGTGGGAGCACCATTGTGTTCATCGTGCTTTACATAGATGACATCCTTATCATTGGGAATTATACATGGATGATGATCAGTGTGAAAATTTGACTATCCTATACATTTGGGATGAAAGATCTTGGAGAAGCCTCTTACATCTTATATCTGAAGTTGTTCAGAAACCGAGAAAAGAGGATATTGGGATTGTCACAACATTGGTACATTAAGAAGATTCTTGAACAATTCCGTATGGATAGTTCTAAGAAAGATTTCCTACCCTTAAGACATGGTATCCACCTGTCTAATGGGATGGCTCCTCAAACTGTTGAGTAAAAGAAAGCCATGGCTGGATGGCCCTATACATCAGCTGTAGGAAGCTTAATGTACGCCATGATGTGTACTAGGCCAGATATCTGCCATGCAGTGGGAGTGGTAAGTCTCTACCTATCCTGCTATGGAGAGCAACACTGGAATGCAGTAAAGAACATTTTCAAATATCTAAGACGGACGTAAGATTACATCTTGGTCTATGCAGATGGAGATCTCCAAGTCTTGGGATATACAGATTTAGACATCCATTCGGATGTTGATGATCGAAAGTCAACATAAGGGTTCATATTCCTATTGAACGGTGGTGTTGTGAGCTGGAGAAGCAAGAAGCATGATACTACAACAGATTCAACAACAGAAGCCGAGTACATTGCCGCATCAGATGCTACAAAGGAGGCGGTGTGGTTGCGCAAGTTCATCCTAGAGCTTGGCGTACTTTCCTCTGATACTCCCATCCCGCTACTCTGCGATAACACGAGAGCCATTGCCTAGGCAAAGGAACCCAGATGGCATCAAAAGAGCAAGCACGTGGAAAGAAAATACCACATCATTCCGGAGATTCAAAAGCGTGGTGATATCATCATCACCAAGGTGGCCTCTACCGACAATGTTGCTGATCCTCTTACCAAACCTCTGACATAGAAGGTTTTCGACCAGCATGTAATGAGTATGGGTTTAAGGATTGATCCTGAATGATTCTGAGGGCTAGTGGGAGATTGTTAGCCATGTGAGCCCGAGGCGAACCATTCCTTGAATAAATGTTATGCTAATATATGATTTATCAATTAAAGTTATTGATTGTTTTTCACTCCCTTTCTAGGATTAAATGAATTAATGGACTATAAGGTCCCTCTGCACAATAACGGTTATGTACCATGGCCGACTTGAAAAACATACAGCTGTTGATTCATTGATTGAATCATAGTGGCTGGTAGTTGGATGAATATCTATGGAGTTAGATAGATGACTCATCAAGCACCATGAAATGATTAATAAGTGATGATCTCCAGCCTTAGTAGGAGATGGCAATCCTTTCTCATTTGGTTGATATCTGACCGACCTCTTGATGCATGTCCTCTGCATATGAATAGTGATTCGAAGGTGTCAGATTAGTTGAGTCAAAGGGTTGACTTAACGAGATCGAGATAACCAAAGACCTATGTTGAATATTGTCACAGCATAGGCATGCATCCTCTGACTAGAGACAGATGTGTTACTATATGTCTAACTATGTATATTTGGTAGACCAATAGGTTGATGACTGATGAATACTCATTCATCACTCTTTATTCTTATATTTTAGCTACAAAAACCTTTGCAAATGCATGTAGATATGTGTAAATAGAAATAATTACCAAAAGCGTGCATTGTGTAAAAACCTATAATTAGCATGTTTTTGTGCAAAAAGAAAAGAATAAAGATTAAAAAGAAAAAGAGGGAAATATTTAGAATAAATATTGAACAACCTAACCCAAGGGAGGGCTCAGCAAGGGCCTGACCGCATAAAAGCCAAAGTAGAGGGAGATAGGGGCTCATGTGTGTAAATATATATGTAAATAAAATAAAAGTATTTTCCTCACAAAAATAAGCTTGTAAATATTTGTATAAATTTATACATATAAAATCAAAATAAAAATTTAAAAATTAAAAAGAAAACAAAAACACCTCTTGTATAGTCATCATGTACATAGAACCACCTTTATATTTATTTAACCTTATAAATAAATAAAATTAATTTCCAAAATTTTTGTAAATATCCTACATTATATAGTGTAAATAAATAAAATAAAAACAATTAAAACAAAAACTAAATAAAAATAACATAATTAAAAACACTAAAGTATATTGTAAATATACCATGTATATAAATATATATATGTATTTATTTCACCTATGTATATAAATAATAAAAATGAAGTAAAAATATCCTTTTATTCCTTATTTTATAAAATAAATAAATAAAATATAAAATAGGAATAAAATTGCATAAAAAAAATTAAAAAATCAAAAATTAAAGACCCTATATAGTGTACAAATACCTATGTATTACATATCATGTATATACCTTATTTTTATTTCGAAAAAATTATTAAAAATCACTAAAAAATAGAAAAAAATAAAATAAAAAGATTTCATGTTTGAACTTTTTGCTAAATCGGCCCCTAGCTACCCTAATTTTCACCTCTAAGATCCATCCACGTGGCTGATCCCTATAGGCCCTGGGGATGTTGACCGCCCAGTCAACTACCCCCCCCAGGACCACCTCCCGCAGGTCTAGTTCGAGAACTCGATTTCCTCCATTTATTCCCGCCAGACTCGAGCACCATTTAGCCTAACCCAGGGTCCTAATCACTCCCCAGGTATCCGAGAATCTCGCCCGACAAAGATCCTAGGGATCCGTGCTCCATGGAATTGGACCCGAGCCATTTTTCTCGGACCTGCACCGATACATAAGCGAGCTCCACCACCCTAATTAGACATCTTTGGTCATTTGATTCTACCCCCAGTGAGCTCCAGAGTGTGCGCGAGAGTGACAGCTCGCGTCCGGTGCTGTCGAAGCGAGGAGAGGAAGAGAGACCACTAATCCGGCGAGCATTGCCGCCGTTGCTCCGCCACCAGCTGGAGCTCGAGCCTCGGAGGGAGACGCTCCTCGAGGCGAAGACCCAGAGCTTCCTAAGCTCGTCCCCAGTCTACTCCTCCACCCAGGTAATCTCGTAGGACAAGCTTTTTCTTTGATTTTACATTTCGCCCAAATCGCCGCTCCGCTGTATTTCGCCGATTCCGACCGCTCCATAGATAGACTCGATCATTGGAATCCACAGTCATCTTCACCTTACTCCTACGTGCCTTCTCCATACCTCCATCCAACCCAGCTCGCACAGGAGCTGGGATTCGAGCTCCACCGTATGCCCTTCGTCGGAGCTCGTCCATCTCGCCCCATCGTCCACTGTCACCCCGCCTAACCGGGTCGAGGCAGTTTGCCCTCGACCCGGGAGTCTTCTGGTCATCTTTGCAGGTACTACCCCAGCCATCTCAGAGCTCGGGTCATTCGGACCAGAAGGCTTCCTCCGCCGTCCTCGCCCAAGGAGCCCATCTGTGGAGCGGCCGCAGTTCCCCACCGTCGGATGTGCCACGTGCCCTCAATCCAGCCGCTCCATTAATAAAGGGTAATTTACCCTTAGGCCCTCTTGTTTATTTCATTTCGTCTTTAGTCCTGTAAGTAGTTAGTATAGTTGTTTAGTTTTTGGGTTATTTGCGTAAAGGACCTCGTACTATATTTAGTTTGCATGTATGCCCCTGTGTATGGTCTGACACGTGCATCGACACGTGAGTTTTTGGCGGATTTGAATAACATGCCCCTGTAGTTCTGACTGTTAATGGATGAATGAAAGTTTTTGCTTATTTGCAATTATACCCATGTGCGTAGTTTAATTAAACATGTGCGATTATTTTTGGGTCATTTGCAGATAAGCCCCTGGGCTTTTTGTACCTGTTACCAATAAACCCTCGGAACTTATTTTCTTCACATTTAGGTCCCTGAGTGCCTCAGGCACGCGCGATGCGTGTGACTTCCTGGGTTAATTGCACCAGACCCCCCAGACTCTTGGGTATTTGCAATTTGGTCCCTGTGCACTTTGCCCCCTCTTTATTTTTGGATAAAATAGCAAATTACCTCCAAATCCAACGAAAATTGGATACATGGCTCCTGCCATAGTGTAAATTTTTCGAGGATTTTTTAGGACATTTTTGTTTTCATTTGATATTTTTAAAAATTCAAAAACCTCTATTTTCTTCACTGTCTAACTTTAAAAATCACAAAAAAATATTAAATAGTGTCTAAAAAATACAAAAAATTGTCTACTATGTATTTTGTTGTGTTTGATTTTCTAGCCAATTTTGGTTATTTTTCATTATTGAAAATCACTAAAAATTAAAAAACACTCAAAATCTTATAAAAATTCTAGTAAATTAATTAAAAATCCAAACACAATAAAATTAGTGCCTAAATTTTCCTTGTTTTATTCTCTTTACAGGAAAATTACCTCCCAGCTAATTTGGGGCCTTTAGATATTCTATATAGGCCCTTTTAACTCGGCCGGACAATACCTTTCTTTTCAGTCACTTTTTGATTTTTAGAAAATTAAAGAAACATCAGAAAATTCTCAAAAATTCACCAAAAACACTAAAAACTATAAAACACATAAAAATATTTTTGTTTGAATTTTTGATTGATTTTTAGTGCTTTTAATAAATTGTTGAAGTGTGTGTTTATTTGTTTTTCTTATTTTCTTAATACATTAAAAATCCAAAAAAATATTAAATAATTAAAAACTACCAAAAATATTTGCTTCTTTTATTTTATTTATCTTTTTGACTACTTCGTAGGACGAGAGGCCAACCCGTGCTCCTTGTGTTCGACCCTGATCGCTATACCAGGTTAATCTAATAGCGAGACCGCTATCGCATTTTTGATTGATTTTATCTATCTTGGTGGTCTACTTTTTCTTGATCGACACGATCGAGTGACCGAGGTCGCGACGACCATCGTAGAGATACCTGATTGCCTTAGTCGCTCGGTTTTTCGTGCCATCAGAATGGCGCCGTTGCAGGGGAGCACGGCTTAGTAGTTTTTGTTTTTGCTTTATTTTTGTATTCACGGCTTTTCGCGGCTCTTTCAGAGCTCGCGGCTTTCTCGCGGCTTTTGTTTATATTTTATGTTTGCTTTATTTTATTTTCTTTTCTTTTGTTTTTATTTTTGTTTTATTTTGAGTGTTTATTTTATTTTGCATTTTTGCATATATACCCTCATTTTCATTTGTATTTATTTTCCTTATTATTACTATTTGATTATTTTGGTTTGACCTCTTGTCTATGTTTCTTGCGAGGGCCCGAGGACCGCGGCGGCGACTTTCGAGGAGCCGACGCAACCGCAGGACTTGGAGGCGGCTCCCTGCTTTACGGAGCCGCAGGAGAGAGCGAGAGAGAGAGTTGAGTGGGAGAGGTTTAGTTAGATTTTTATTTTTATTCTGTTTATTATTGTAATAATACAGGTACTCAGAGACTGGACACTTGGACTCTTTGACTTAGCGGGTCTGTTTCGCCGAGCACCAGTGTGCTCGGGGGACCCTTAGGAGTTTTTTGCGGCTTTTCTCGCGGTTTTGTTTTCTTTCCTTTTTACTGCCTTTTCCGGTGTTTACACGGTTTTTGATCGAGCCCCTAGATTTAGGATTTTATACTTGCTTGTGCCGTAATTAGTAGGGTCCCCACACTTAATTATTTGCCTGCTCCTATAGTACGCTTAATTGGACCTATTAAAAATCAATTAATAAAAATAACTGACTCATTTTCCTTCGTGGCTTACGTGCCGTAGTCTACCCCACAAAGCGCTTTCTCCTACCCCCGATTTGTCGGGCAGAGGAGGGGTAGACCAAGACCGGACCTTTGGCCTGTAGGACGGTGACCAGGTAGACGGTTCTGTGAGTAGAATTGCTGATCTAGGACTCGGTTTTCATCGCTGCATCATTTAGGTAGTTTAATTTCAGTCTTTACATTCATGCGCGGATCATATTGCATGTAGAGTGCTGGAGACAGGTACGCCTTTCTGACTTTGCATGCATCATTGATTTATCGTGCATCGGCTTTTTCGTCTTCCCCCCCCCTGTTTTGGACTAAATAATCAGGAGAACCGAAAAATTCGTTAGGCGATTGTTTTTATTTGAAAAACATTATAAAGAAAAACCATAAAATTGGGACTGGCTAAAACTATTGACCCTAAAAGACGCTCACCTTAAAAATTTGTCTTGGTGAGAGCAACCCCCTCATTGTTTGGTTTGATTGCACGAGAGAGTGACCCGCACCCTAGGTAGAGCACTCCGGTGTTATTTCCAGCTGACTACCGACTCTTCCGTGCGGGCCAGTCGGTTGGAATAGTATCGGGTATCCTAACAGGTCACGTAAGCGCTCTGATGTCTTGTGTGTTCACCTAATAAAAATTGACAAGATAATTTGACCGAGCTTTTACGGTCTTCAGCTCGCGTTGCGTTGGTGAACCGGGGGTTTGCATTCTGATCATAGTTTCTCCAGATCCCATCCGCACTACTCGACCAGATCACGATGATGGGTAGACGCTCTCTTAGGCAGCCTCTGGCTGCACCGCTTTCGGGCACGTCTACCCAATCATCTAGGTTGGCCCGCGAGAGCCTAGACCAGTTCTCCGAGCCCGAGTATGACTCCGCCCTGTTCCCCCTCGACCCCCTTTCTTTCGGTTCTGAGAGATATGAGCCAGGGGACACAATAGCAGATTTGACAACACCTGAGTATGGCTCATTTGATTTTGCAGACGTCATGGCTGGTAGTTCAGAGGACCGCTCTAGGACAGAGCACATCATGATGGACCAGGGAGCGATCAACTCCACCCTGATCGCCTCGTCAGAGACAGTGCAGCAGCAGCTTAGGGATCAGGAAGCTTTCATGATTGAGATGAGGAGAGAGTTGGAGCGACTCAGAGCAGAGAGAGATCAGAGTGAGCCTGAGGACGGACCAGATGCAGAGGCACGAGCCGTAGCAGCCGTAGCAGCCGCAGCAGCAGCAGCCGCCGCCGCAGCGGCAGCCGTCGCGGCAGGAGGACCACCGAGACCGATGCGGGAGTTGCACAACCCCGGATCTACACTGATGCATCATTGGGTGGTGGTAACTGCTATCGTGGGGGACTTTAAGTTCCCCCCGAACACCCTGCAGATGCTTCCCCGTTTTCACGGACTTGCCACCGAGGAGCCCCATCTCCACCTCCAGGAGTTCATGATGATCTGCAGTACTGTCCACGACCGCCATGTGGACCAGGATACGATTCGGATGATCGGCTTCCCCTTCTCCCTTGCAGACAGAGCAGCCACCTGGCTAAAGCATTTGGGGAAGTTTGTTTACACCTGGGAGCAGCTCCGCACCGAGTACTTGAACAAGTACTATCCACTCGGGCGGACCAATGCAGCGAGGGCCCTGATCAGCAACTTCTCCATGCTCCCCAACGAGCAATTCCATGAGGCATGGGAGAGGTTCCGAGAGCTCAAAGACCGATGCCCGCACCATGATATCTCGAAGCCGAACCTTGTGCAGAGCTTCTTCAACGGGTTGACACTAGAGCTCCAGGGCTTGGTGAACGCTTCTTGTGGCAGGTCCTATTTCGCCAAGGATCATGACCAGGTCTGGGCCATCTTCGAGGAGATGGCCGAGAACTATATGGTGATGTCCCAGACCCGGTTGTATACACAGGGCAGACCCCAGCAGCAGCCAGGACCCGTGCAGTACCAAAGGATAGCACGGGTCGATGCCGATCCATCCAGTTCATCCGCAGTTGCAGCAGCACAGGCAGAGTCGTCCGCTGCGGATATGGGTATCATCAGCGAGAAGTTGGACCGCATGGAGCTGATCGAGAAGAAGCAGTGCCAGGGCATCACTCAGATGGAGCAGATGGCACAGACTATGAGCGACATGAAGACCCAGCTCCTGTGTCTCTAGGAGGCACAGACGGCTTCCCAGCCCCGTCTTCAGTCGCGAGGCGATACCGGCGGCAGCAGCAGCTCGTCCCAGCGCTCCAGCTCCTTTCAGCAGCCTAGACAGGTTCACCTTGTATAGGCGGAGCCGTACCAGCTGCAGCAGCCCTCTTACCAGTCACCAACATCTCCAGACCGGCAAATGGTGGTATACCAGCCGGATCAGCCTCTAGCAGTACTCCCGCCAGCCCCGTACGATGCAGAGCCGTTGATGGATGTCAACGAGATTTGGTATGACCGTCCCCATCCTGGGATCCAACGAGACCATCCCGGATTCAGGTGGGGGAGTGGAGGTACCCAGCCCCAGCAGCAGTCATCCGGTCAGGGAGGGCAGTATAGCCAACAGAGGGATCACCAACAGCAGCAGCCCCCAGCTCACCAGCCATACCAGCAGTCGTCCTTCGTTCCTCGTCCCTATCAGCAGCAGGGACAGTCTTGGAGACGTGAGCAGCAGGCTCACCAGCCACACCTGCAGCAGCATCCTACCTCCTACCCATCTCAGCACCAGCAGCACCAGTTCCAGCAGCCTCAGCACCAGAGAGGCTACCCATCGGGCTCCCAAGAGAGCCCCGCCTTGGATGACATAGCCCGCATCCTCACGGATCAGCAGGCTACTTTTCGACGGGAGATGGACGAGTTCCGCCAGGAGATGCGGGACCTGATGAGAGGGAAGGCCGCCATCCCTCCACAGATAGAGCCGAATCCGAACAGCCTGAAGAGGAAATCTGAGCAGGTAGTTTGCACTGAGCATGCCACTCCTAGTGATCCATTTGATGATATGTCTTCGGATCTATTTGATGTTGATTTTGTTACACTTAGGAGCGGTAGAGCACCAGCAGGCGGCGCCTCATCGGAGCGACGACTCGAGGATCCACCCAGGGCGCCAGATGAGGAGGAGGAGAGCGGTACTGAGGCCGCACACGTTGATGATGGTGGTACTGATGCCACCAAGGATGCTGATTCCACCGACGGTATTGAGGCCGCCGCTTCAACAGTTCGAGGAGGTGGTACTAATGCCACCGGAGTAGCCGAGCCAGCCCGCGGTACTGAGGCCGCGAGACGTCTAGTAGCAGAGCCAGCCGAGGTGGTACCGAGGCCACCGGTGTTCATTCTGAGAGAGATGTTGTTTTTCCTTCTGTCGATGTATCTCAGAACATTGTTTTGAATAAAGGAAAAGATTTAGTTTCTTCTGGTCCCACTGTGGTGATTGATGTATGTGCGGATCCGGCTGTCGAGCCGTCTAGGCCTTTTCCTAGTCCTTCATCTGAGAAGGACCCTGTGATCCCCTTCCCTAGAGCCCTTCAGATGGGGAAGGAGAAGAAAAGAGAAAAAGACCCAAAAAAGAGAGAGCAAGAGGAGTTCAGCCAGAGCATGATCGATAGATTTCACATACAGCTGACCCTTCAAGAGGCTTTGCAGCACATCCCCCTTCTTCAGCGATCTTTGAGGGATAGGACCACAGTCAGGAGGAGGAGGAGGAACCATCATTCAGAGATACATGTGCTGACGAAAGCCACGTGCTTCGTGATCCAGAACCGTCCGCCGGCCAAGAGGCCAGATTCATGAGCCCCGTATGTCAGATGTCATATTAGTGAGCAGAGGTTAGACCGTACTCTTTTGGATAGCGGATCGTCTATCAACCTCCTTCCGGCAACCCTTCTCGACCGCTTCGAGTTGGGCACTCTTCGATAGAGCAGGACAGTCCTTCAGTTTGCTGATAGATCTGTCAAGAGGCCGAAGGGGTTGTTGCGAGACGTTATCGTCACTATTCAGGGCCTGCAATTCCCAGTGGGCTTCGTAGTGTTGGACATGGAGATCCCTGACTCAGTGGCCGATACCCCCATCATCCTCGGTCGTCCGTTCTTGGCCACAGCCAAGGCAGTGACTGATCATGATAGCGGGAAGGTATACTTTCGCATCAAGGGCGAGAGTATACAAATAGAGACGGTCGAGGACTACAGATCCAGAGAGAGAGCATGCTCAGAGACCAGCACAGACACAGAGAAGCTGACAGATGCCGGGTTAGACAACCACCAGGATTGTGATTTTGTGATCACAGATGATGAGGCAGCATGGGCAGACCCTTCAGCACAGGCCATCCTCTCATTTCCAGACACCACTGATGCAGAGATGACAGCAGAGGAGAGCTTGGAGAGCACAACCCTTGTCCAGGATACTACAGAGGCAGCAGAGCCGGTTCTCGACCGCGACACGGTTGTTAGTGATGGTGGTACTGAGGCCACCTTGTGTGACTGTGGTACTGATGCCACCTTATTTGATGCAGATCCCTCGGATTCAGAGTCTGATTGGGCAGATTGTAATGACCAGATGCCAGACCTGAGTCCACCTAAGCCTACATATGAGGGGGAGGTAGAGGCAGAGCAGATCAGAGACAGCACAGTTGAGCAGCCTCCTCCAGATCCAGTTTGCGAGAGTTCGCATTCTTTCTCCCAGGAAGATTTGGCAGACTTAGCAGCATTCACGCTCCTTCTTCCGAGGCCAGATTTGCCAGCACCCAGCTGTCCAGAGCTGAAGCCGCTCCCTACTTCGCTGAAGTATCGGTTCCTTGTGGGCGAACTTGAGATGTACCCAGTCATCATCTCCGCCGATCTGACTGGAGAGCAAGAATCCCGTTTGATGGGGGTTCTTGAAAAGAACCGCAAGGCAATCGGATGGAGTGTAGCAGATCTCCATGGGATTAGTCCATCAGTGTGCTCCCACCATATTTATCTCGCGGAGGGGGCGAAGCCGTCGCGTGAGTTCCAGCGGCGACTGAACCCCAACCTGAGAGAGGTCGTGATGAAGGAAATATCAAAATGGTGGAGTGCAGATTTCATTTATCCCATTTTCGACTCCAAGTGGGTCAGCCCCTTGCATGTGGTGCCCAAGAAGACGGGCATCACGACTGTGATCAGTGAGTTGGGAGAGGAGATTACTACACGAGTACCCACCTCTTGGAGGGTCTGTGTTGACTACAGGAGACTCAACCAGGCCACCAAGAAGGACCATTTCCCCTGCCTTTTATTGACCAGATCATTGAGAGACTGGCAGGGAAGAGCCATTATTGCTTCCTGGATGGGTACTCGGGCTACAACCAGGTGGCCATCGCTCCTGAGGATCAGGAGAAGACCACCTTTACCTGTCCCTTTGGTACATATGCCTTTCGACGCATGCCATTTGGGCTATGCAATGCCCCTGCGACTTTTCAGAGGTGCATGCTGTCGATCTTTTCGGACTTGGCAGGGGAGTGTTTGGAGGTCTTCATGGACGATTTCTCTGTCTACGACATTGGATTCGACTCTTGTCTTGACTGCCTAGACCGAGTACTCCAACGATGTATTGAGTACCATTTGGTTCTATCATGGGAGAAGAGTCACTTCATGGTGACTCAGGGGACGGTGCTTGGCCACATCATCTCCAACAGGGGCATGGAGGTTGATCCGGCCAAGGTTGATGTCATTAGAAAACTCGCACCGCCGTCCAATTTGAGGCAGTTACGGTCATTCCTGGGGCACATTGTATTTTATAGGAGATTTATTTAGGATTTCAGCAGCATTGCCCGGCCGTTGACTGACCTCTTGACGAAAGACACTGAGTTCCTTGTCGATGACAAGTGTCTTTCGTCCTTTGCGACTCTCCAGCAGTGTGTTATTGAGGCTCCTGTCCTCCAGCCGCCTGATTGGTCTCTCCCATTCGAGATCATGACAGATGCCTCCGATTTTGCCGTAGGGGTAGTGCTGGGACAGAGGAGGGATGGAGTTCCATTTGCTATTCACAACGCTAGCCGCACATTGGATTCCGCCCAGCGGAATTACACTGTCACAGAGAAGGAGATGCTAGCCGTAGTGTTTGCCCTAGATAAGTTTCGATCTTATATCATTGGATCTAGAGTGACTTTGTACACAGATCACACCGCCATCAGGTACCTCATGGCAAAGAAGGATGCCAAAGCCAGACTCACTAGATGGATCCTTCTACTCCAGGAGATTGACATTGAGATTAAGGATAAGCCTGGAGTCAAGAATGTGGTGGCGGATCATCTCTCCCGTTTAGAGCAGCCTGAGGAGTTTGAGCAGATTGACCCTATTCGAGATACCTTCCCAGATGAGGCGATCCTTGCTATCGCCTCACTCCCGTGGTATGCATATATTGTGAACTTTCTCGTTGCTGGGAAGGTCCCACAAGATTGGCCCAGGCAGAGGCTTGAGACCTTCCTTGCGAAGGCCAAGTCCTACCACTGGGAGGATCCCATCCTTTACCACGAAGGAGGGGATAGCGTCTGGCGTCGGTGTATTCCTCAGGAAGAACACCATAGCATCCTCACTTACTGCCACAAGCTTGAGGCAGGAGGACATCATTCTGGGAGGAGAACGCATCATTCTGGGAGGAGAACGGCACAGAAAGTGCTCCAATCCGGCTTGTGGTGGCCTACCCTCTTCAAGGACTCTGATGAGTTCGTGAAAAGGTGTACTGACTGTCAGAGGATGGGCACTTGTGGACAGCGTGATATGATGCCGATGCAACCCATTCACTTCTGTGAGGTTTTTTACACATGGGGCATCAATTTCATGGGTCCATTCCCTAAGAGTCAGAGATTTGAGTACATTCTGTTGGCTGTGGATTATGTTAGTCGTTGGGTTGAGGCTATCCCCGCCCGAGCCGCTGATGCGAGGACAGTTTGCAGATTTTTGAGGAAGCACATCATCACGCGGTTCGGGGTTCCACGAGTTCTGATTTCTGATGGGGGGTCTCACTTCATCAATGACCAGGTTAAGGCCCTTGCTAGCGAGTTCGGTATAGATCATCGTGTTGCTACACCTTACCATCCACAGACGAATGGTCTAGCCGAGGTGTCGAATAGGGAGATCAAGACGATATTGCAGAAAGTCGTCCGCCCTGACCGAAAGGATTGGTCACAGCTTTTGGACTCGGTCTTATGGGCATATAGGACATCTTTCAAGACTCCATTGGGCACATCTCCCTTTCGCCTCGTATATGGCAAGCCGTGCCATTTACCTGTTGAGCTAAGGCACAAGTCACTTTGGGCAGTTACAGATACTCTTATGGATCCAGATGGTATGGGAGACCAGAGGAGGGCATAGTTAGCCGCCCTGGAGGAGCTTAGAGATACAGCTTTCTCAAACAGCCTACAGTATAAGGAGAGAGTGGAGGAGTGGCATGATTCTCATATCAGCCACAAGCATTTTGAGATTGGACAGAGAGTATGGTTGTTTGATGTGAGGCTTCGTTTGTTTCCAGGGAAGCTACAGAGCAAGTGGAAGGGACCCTACTTGGTCAGAAAGGTACACGACAACGGTAGCATTGATATATCCGAGTTGTCTTCTGAGAGTACTTTTCGAGTGAACGGCCAGCGGCTCAAGCCATTTCTAGATCATGAGCCGCGGGTCGCTGATCTTGCCCCTATTCATTTTGCGTGAGATGTGGTCTTTTGACTCACATCTAATGCATCTCACGCCTGAGTTTCACTGTTCCTCCGCCTTGTATAGATCCAGATGTCTATATCACTTCATTCTTTACTCCCACATCCCTTTCTTCATCCTGTGATTATGCTATACTTAGGGTGCACTTTACCCTAAGTATAGGGGGGATGTGAGACCTTTGGGTATTTCTTTTGTTTCTGTTTACCCCTGTTTTTATTGCCTATACTTAGGGATATTTCACCGTAAGTATAGGGGGGGTAAACCCTGTACATTCTCCACTCGGTTTTTCCCTTAGTATACATCCTGCTATACTTAGGATTACTTGATCCTAAGTATAGGGGGAAAACCCGAGACCTTTTTGACTTTTCTATTTCATTCATTCATCTTTGTATATAGCCTTCCTTTTCACTTCCCTATACCTAGCACGAGTTATGTCTTCTTCATCGCTCTTGACTCTGAGGACATCGTTCGAGCTAAGTATAGGGGGGTGTGTATATATTCCATATATACTTTAGCCATAACTCGTACCTTGTGTGAGTGTGTTAATAAATAAAATGTCTAAAAATCACAAAAATTAAAAATTTTTCATGTACATAAACTTCTTTTATTTGCACATAAATAGCTAGTGTAAAAATTATTTTTGTAAAAATGATTTCAAAAATCTTTTGTGTAAAGTTTGTGTAAATATTTTCTTATCAAAATTATGTATATAGTACAAAATTTTTCCAAAATGTTTTGAAAATCAAAAGTTTGCAAAAATCTTGTGTAAATTTGTGTAAATATCTTTTTGCAAAACTTGCACTTCGTGCATCATCCATTGATGATTTCAAAACATTTTTCAAAAATTTTGCATGATTGTAAAATTTGTGTAAATAAGCATCTTTTGTACATATGTATATAGTTTTTCTGGATTATAGTTGACATTTAAACTAGCCTGGAATCAAAATGAGAAATGGAGCTTGATTAAGATCTTAATCCACCTAACTTCTAAGAGGAACCTTATAGGTCTTAGGTTTAAGGCTTTTCAGGTCCATGGTGACTTAATTCTTTGAGTCCACTAGGCTATGATCACATGTCATCTCAATGAGCCTAAGTAGAGCACTTAACAACAACACATGACTCATATAGATTATGGCTTTACTTGGACACCAGCACTATGCACCGAGCTCTCTACGGATGAGGTGGTGAGGAGGCAGTCTTCTTTGACTTGGGGTAGCATATGAGGGTAGTACTTCTAGGCGGAACCTCTCTTCTTCGTTTAGTGAAGGAAGTGCGTCTCAACTTGGTCTGGTTGCCATGAGGTCTAACGACGGAGTTGTGGGTTGCAATAAAGCTTCAAAAGAGGGATAGTCTACTGGCTCAAGAGGAAAAACTCCTTGTATATATGCTGCACATGTACATTTTGTATAGATGCAATTGAAAAAAAATGTGCAAAAAGAAAATAACTCCAAAAAAGTGGTGGGTCTGAGAGAAAATGATAATCCCACCAGAGTATTATATAGAGTGTAATAAGCAAAGCTTGATTTCATGATCCACCTGATGTAGCTTGCAGCAGGGAGACTTGGCTACACTGGTCAAGCTCCCAAGGGTACTTGGCTACACTGGCCTTGACCCATTCTCTTCGTCCTCCTCTTCTTGAGCCGGTTGAACTTGAACTTAGAAGGGAATACCCCACTCCTCGAGGAAAGAGTGGACATATTGAGGTCATAGAGTTACCTTGTTGGGGAGGGTTGTCAAGTTGCCATTTCTGAGTTGGAGAGCTTAGACTTCACATTCACAGGACAAGAAAAGATTCATGGTCTTCAGGGTTTGTGATTGATGACTTGTTCTGATCTGGAGCATTGAGGAGTCTTGGTAATAGATTAGTGGAACTTAGAGGCTGTTGAGTTTTAGACTTAAGTCCAAATAAGGTTCCGACACATTAATAATCCAAAGATCTGATCGAGCTCCATACCTTAATTTAATGAAGGCAAGTTTAATAATCAGCCTTGATCCATGTACTTTCTCTTTTTTTTCTTTTTCTTTATTTCTTTTTCACTTCTTTTTCAAATAAGTGTTTGCTAAGGGACTAACAAAGTTAAGTATAGAAGGGTGATGAATACTCATTCATCACTCTTTATTCTTATATTTTAGCTACAAAAACATTTGCAAATGCATGTAGATATGTGTAAATAGAAATAATTACCAAAAGCATGCATTGTGTAAAAACCTATAATTAGCATGTTTTTGTGCAAAAATAAAAGAATAAAGATTAAAAAGAAAAAGAGGGAAATATTTAGAATAAATATTGAGCAACCTAACCCAAGGGAGGGCTCAGCATGGGCCTGACCGCATAAAAGCCAAAGTAGAGGGAGATAGGGGCTCATGTGTGTAAATATATATGTAAATAAAATAAAAGTATTTTCCTCACAAAAATAAGCTTGTAAATATTTGTATAAATTTATACATATAAAATCAAAATAAAAATTTAAAAATTAAAAAGAAAACAAAAACACCTCTTGTATAGTCATCATGTACATAGAACCACCTTTATATTTATTTAACCTTATAAATAAATAAAATTAATTTCCAAAATTTTTGTAAATATCCTACATTATATAATGTAAATAAATAAAATAAAAACAATTAAAACAAAACAAAATAAAAATAACAAAATTAAAAACACAAAAGTATATTGTAAATATACCATGTATATAAATGTATATATGTATTTATTTCACCTATGTATATAAATAATAAAAATGAAGTAAAAATATCCTTTTATTCCTTATTATATAAAATAAATAAATAAAATATAAAATAGGAATAAAATTGAATAAAAATAATTAAAAAATCAAAAATTAAAAACCCTATATAGTGTACATTTACCTATATATTACATATCATGTATATACCTTATTTTTATTTCGAAAAAATTATTAAAAATCACTAAAAAATAGAAAAAAATAAAATAAAAAGATTTCATATTTGAGCTTTTTGCTAAATCGGCCCCTACCTACCCTAATTTTGACCTCTAAGATCCATCCACGTGGTTGATCCCTATTGACCCTGGGGATGTTGACCGCCCAGTCAACTACCCCCCCCAGGACCACCTCCCGCGGGTCTGGTTCGAGAACCCGATTTCCTCCATTTATTCTCGCCAGACCCGAGCACCATTTAGCCTAACCCAGGGTCCTAATCACTCCCCAGGTATCCGGGAATCTCGCCCGACATAGATCCTAGGGATCCGTGCTCCATGGAGTCGGACCCGAGCCATTTTTCCCGGACCTGCACCCATACATAAGCGAGCTCCGCCACCCTAATTCGACATCTTTGGTCATTTGGTTCCACCCCCAGAGAGCTCCAGAGTGTGCGCGAGAGTGACAGCTCGCGTCCGGTGCTGTCGAAGCGAGGAGTGGAAGAGAGACCACTAATCCGGCGAGCTTCGCCGCCGTTGCTCCGCCACCAGCTGGAGCTCGAGCCTCGGAGGGAGACACTCCTCGAGGCGAAGACCCAGAGCTTCCTAAGCTCGTCCCCAGTCTACTCCTCCACCCAGGTAATCTCGTAGGACCTGCTTTTTCTTTGATTTTACATTTCGCCCAAATCGTCGCTTCGCCGTATTTCGCCGATTCCGACCGCTCCATAGATAGACTCGATCATCAGAATCCACAGTCATCTTCGCCTTACTCCTACGCGCCTTCTCCATACCTCCATCCAACCCAGCTCGCACAGGAGCTGGGATTCGAGTTCCACCGTCTCCCCTTCGTCGGAGCTCGTCCATCTCGCCCCATCGTCCACCGTCACCCCGCCTAACCGGGTCGAGGCAGTTTGCCCTCGACCCGCGAGTCTTCTGGTCATCTTTGCAGGTACTACCCCAGCCATCTCAGAGCTCGGGTCAGTCGGACCAGAAGGCTTCCTCCGCCGTCCTCGTCGGGGCTCACCAGAGCTCGGCTGGATCATCGGAGCCCACCACCAGCTGCGGGACACCATTGCGGAGCTTCTCCGACCTTCAGGCACAGCAGAGGAGCCTCGAAGCGAGGCCACTGGGCCGGCGAACTTCGCCGGTCATCTGTTCTTCGAGCATCCTCCTCCTCCGTTCGATCAGCCCTCCAGCTCCAGACTTCATCGGGGCCGTCCATCTTAGGAGCAGCACTCACCGCCCGATCTCAGGAGGACCGATCCCAGCCATCCGATGCATAAGGGTTAGCCACCTGCACCCTACACCGTCCGATCGCCCACGTGGAGGAACCCTCGCCATCGGATTCGCCCAAGGTGCCCATCTGTGGAGCGGCCGCAGTTCCCCACCGTCGGATGCGCCACGTGCCCTCTATCCAGCCGCTCCATTAATAAAGGGTAATTTACCCTTAGGCCCTCTTGTTTATTTCATTTCGTCTTTAGTCCTGTAAGTAGTTAGTATTGTTGTTTAGTTTTTGGGTTATTTGTGTAAAGGACCTCGTACTATATTTAGATTGCATGTATGCCCCTGTGTATGGTCTGACACGTGCATCGACACGTGAGTTTTTGGCGTATTTGCATAACATGCCCCTGTAGTTCTGATTGTTAATGGATGAATGAAAGTTTTTGCTTATTTGCAATTATACCCCTGTGCGTAGTTTAATTAAACATGTGCGATTATTTTTGGGTCATTAGCAGATAAGCCCCTGGGCTTTTGGTACCTGTTACCAATAAACCCTTGGAACTTATTTTCTTCACATTTAGGTCCCTGAGTGCCTCAGGCACGCGCGACGCGCGTGACTTCCTGGGTTAATTGCACCAGACCCCCCCAGACTCTTCGGTATTTGCACTTTGGTCCATGTGCACTGTGCCCCCTCTTTATTTTTGGATAAAATAGCAAATTACCTCCAAATCCAACGAAAATCGGACACATGGCTCCTGCCATAGTGTAAAATTTTCGAGGATTTTTTAGGACATTTTTGTTTTCATTTGATATTTTTAAAAATTTAAAAACCTCTACTTTCTTCACTGTCTAACTTTAAAAATCACAAAAAAATATTAAATAGTGTCTAAAAATTACAAAAAAATTGTCTACTATGTATTTGTTGTGTTTGATTTTCTAGCCAATTTTGGTTATTTTTCATTACTGAAAATCACTAAAAATGAAAAAACACTCAAAATCTTATAAAAATTCTAGTAAATTAATTAAAAATCTAAAAACAATAAAATTGGTGCCTAAATTTTCCTTGTTTTATTCTCTTTACAGGAAAATTACCTCCCAGCTAATTTGGGGCTTTTAGATATTTTATCTAGGCCCTTTTAGCTCGTCTGGACAGTACCTTTCTTTTCAGTCACTTTTTTATTTTTAGAAAATTAAATAAACATCAGAAAATTCTCAAAAATTCACCAAAAACACTAAAAACTATAAAACACATAAAATTTTTTTTTTTGAATTTTTGATTGATTTTTAGTGCTTTTAATAAATTGTTGAAGTGTGTGTTTATTTGTTTTTCTTATTTTCTTAATACATTAAAAATCCAAAAAAAATATTAAATAATTAAAAACCACCAAAAATATTTGCTTCTTTTTATTTTATTTCTCTTTTTGACTACTTCGTAGGCCGAGAGGCCAACCCGTGCTCCTTGTGTTCGACCCTGGTCGCTATACCAGGTTAATCTAATAGCGAGACCGCTATCGCATTTTTGATTGATTTTATCTATCTTGGTGGTCTACTTTTTCTTGATCGACACGATCGAGTGACCGAGGTCGCGACGACCATCGTAGAGATACCTGATTGCCTTAGTCGCTCGGTTTTTCATGCCATCAATGACCTAACCAAGGTCTATACACCGGCGAGCTGGTGTGCTTGTAAGGACATATGAGTAATACGATCTCTCAAAGGGATCATACAGGTTCACATATGAACAGGAAGACATGAGCTCACTCATGAGGTATTGGGACTGATCAAATTCCATGCATGGTTGTCATGCTTTGGAAGAATGACAAGAATTTGAAGGTATGGTATATGTTTTGGGAAAGCAAATGATCGATACCAATTCCCAATGATCAAGATTGAGAAACTTGATGATTAAACCCAAAAGAAGACAGTATAAAATTGATCTATATCTTTGGGTTTAATCTTAGGTATTCCATTATGCAGGATGTGCAGGTGTTGGGAATACCTGAGGGTGATGTGATCATAAAGGATTGTATAACCATGGCGCTTCCATTCCGAGGGAGTGATGAAACAGGTTTGGATTTTAGTGACTCCTCTCAGTAGAGAAGTGCCCTGATCTCAGTCCAAGTATTGTACATTGGTCTGAATGAGATTCAGATGCAATGAGAAGATTAGGTCTACAGCCTTGATTCAATTAAGCATCTGTGGGAGGTCCATGAGATCTAGATTTGAGATATGATCTCAATGTCCAAGTCACTATACGTGGAACAATACAATCGCCTGGTCCTTATCTCCAAGTATCTGTGGAGAAAGCATTATTCTTGAATGGGTTCAAGATTAATTCCATAGTTGAATAATAGCTAAGCATTGAGTAATTGATAATTAAATGTGATTTAATTATCTTAATGCATGTGAATATTTATCCAATATAATTAAATGTGATTTAATTATTTTGGATAAGAATAAAGTGGATAGTAATATCCAATTATTCATAATATATTATAAATGTTATTTATAATGTATTACTGAGAGCTTATTACGATTTATAATTGTTGATTAATTATTAGTGTTAATTGGATTCACAGTGTGTAATTAATTGAAAATGTAAATCACATTTTATTTTGGGCTGTGATTGTGATTCACAAATTTTCAATGGCAAGATTGCAATATTGTCAAAATAATTATGAATTAGTTTTGTAGAATAATTTACAACAAGAGTTGTTGTAGAAGTCATAGAGATGATAAGAGATTACAAGATATCTCAATATTGGTGGAGATCCCATCCTTCCATATTGGAAGGGTGGACGACCACAATTTCCATAAGGAAATTGGTGGCCGTCCACTCCATATATGGAGGGTGGATTCTCCAACCAATTGACTCCATGTTTTCTTGATTTGATTTGGGATTGAATCATATTTGTTTTATCAACTATATTTAATCCAAATTAAATTATTAGTTGTTGGTTTTTACCAACGACAATCTTGACCATTGAAAGGAGCACAAGTCAATCTCAATCACTGATTTTTTGTGTCCCATGGATTGTGATCCATGGACTCCCAATACCCCATAAATAGAGAGGCACCCCATGCTCTCTAGGGTTAAGCAACTAAGAGACAATAAGCCCTCTCCTCTACTTTCACATGCCATCTCCTCTCTCTCTCTCTCTCCATTAGTGGTCGTCCACCATACCCTAGAGGAGGAGTCTCCGTCGTCGCTTCGCCATTGTGCCGTCGCCTCGACGACTCTCGATTCTCCATCTTTTTTGCTCATGAAGAAGGTGTTCGATCTCGTGCGATGAGATCAGGAGTTCCCACTCTTGGATCAACATCTTGTATTGCGAGGATCACGTAACTCATCCCCACGCTCGCAAGTGTCTTCTTCGAAGATCGGACTTAAGACAGGAGGTCTCTTTTCGTAGATACTTAATCAACCACGCTACAAGAGGTATTCCTATATACTTGATATGTTTTTAGATGAAACGATCTGAGAATAGTTATTGGATCATGTGGTTTCATCGCACGAAATTTTTTAAATTCTACTTCATCGAACAACTAGTTCGACTAGTCGTTATTCATCGTATATGATATGATGCTCATGCCTCCGTGATGCGCTTGGAGATTATCCCATATTCTTTAGTAACTGACATGATCGCCTCATCTGGGAAAGTCTCTATCATCGGCTGCAGGTTCAGCTTAGGAGCCTCATGCTCGGGAAGTCTGGACAAGTGATCAACTGCCACATTCTTAACTCCAGTTTTATCTCATATCTCTAAGTCAAACTTTTGGAGGAGGAGGATCCACTAAATGGGAAATGGTTTGGTGTCCTTCTGTTGTAAATATCGGATGATCGAGTGATATGTATAAATGATAACCTTGGACCCAAGGTGATGGGGTTAAACTTCTCTAAGGTAGAAACTATATCTAGTAGCTCCTTCTTAGTGACAATGTAGTTTATTTGAGCTCCGTCGAGTGTTCGGCTAGCGTAGTGAATAACAAATGGAACATTATCTTTCCTATGTTCCAGTACGATACCGGTGACATAATCTGATGCATTTGTCTTTATCCCCGATGGTTGAGTCCAAATCGGCGGCTGCAAGATTGGGGCCTTGATGAATCCATGTTTCTCACTCTTTATTCTTTTATTTTTAGCTATTTATCTTAGCAAATCATCATGTACATAGGTGTAAATACAATAAGTTAGCATTCAGCATGCATGTGTTAACATTGTATATTTAGCATGTATTTGTGCAAAAATAAAAGAATAAAGGTAAATAAAAAGGAAGGAGGTATTTAGAATAAATACAGAGTGACCCGAACCCTAAGAGAAGGTCATGCTTTAACCTCGTCGCCAAAGAAAATAAGTAGAGAGAGATAGAGCCTACTCTATGTTGTACATATTAACTATATATGTAAATAATTATTTTTTACAAAAAATAAAAATATTCTTTCTACCTCCTTGTATGTAGTCCTAAAAATAAAACAAAAATAAAATAAAAAATAGAAAAATAAAAATAAAATCCTTACTCACTTGTACAAAATACATGTATATCACTCCCTATTTATTCTATACCTGTAAATAAATCAGAAAAAATAAACTAAAATTAGTTTCTACCCGTAAAAACATGTTAAAAATAAATAAAATATAAAATTAGGGTATTTATGTAAAAATAACAAAATAAAAATAATTGAAAAGAATACATAGGTATACTATACTTGTTTATAATACCATATACTGTATATACAATAATTTATTTTTCATAAATCTAATAAAAAATAACAGAAAATAGTTTGAAAAATAATAAACATTTGTTATTCTAAAAATTTTTTGATTAAAAATCATTCATTATTTTTATTGATTTTATAAATAATTTGTAAATCCATATTTTCTGATTGGTCGGGACTAGGTGTTTACCTCTGGTCAACGCTCTCTTCTAGGGCAGACCCGACCTGACTTCTCTCGATGGAGTGCTTTCTCCCATTTTTCCCGATCGGGCCATGCCTCCTCTCAACTCGATTCTTCGCTCGAGCCTTATCCTAGGATCCATCACCTTCACGGATCACAAGGAAGGTGCGGATCTTCCTAACGGTTGCGCGCTCTCGCTCGATCTTCTCACCGTCCTGGGAAGCCTATAAATCACCACCTCCGCCTCCACTGCAGTTTAGCTCGTGCCTCCCCCCTTTTTCCACCCTTAGACACCTTTTGTTGAGTGACAACTAACGGAGGCCATCTTTGGATTGGAGTTTGGTCGTGTAATCAGGCAGCTCAGCTACGTGGCTGGCGAGCACCGTCGCATCTAGCCTCTTGTCCTTCCACAGCCTTGTTGAGGCCATAACCTTGAAAACCATCATCTCCTGGAGCTCAAGAGTCCTTCCAGATCTTCAGGTATCCATCTTAACACCCCCTCCCCCATTTCATCTGATTTCATCGATTTAACCCTTTTGCATCCACCGCCATTCTTCTACTCTACCCCGGTCGTGGAGCCTCATCTCAACCTCACGACCTTATCGATCGAATCCCCTATGAACGCTCACCTTTGCATCGTAGCCTGTTCATACTTAGGATTGACTTCTGGTCGAGATTAGGACTACGAGTCCCTTCCTTCACCTTTACCGGGAATCAAACTCCATCCACCCATGTTTCTCCGTGTTTCTCAAAGCAATAATCCTCACCGGAGCTAGCCTCTGAGTGGTGTTCCTATTGCATGTCCTAGATCACACGGTAGACCCCCATTTGTCCCCCGATTGCTCAGGCGGAGAAGATCCAGATGCACCTTCACCGCGACGGCCATCTGGCTATTCTCCTTCACATCAGAGCTCGCCATCAGACATGGAGTACCTCCAAGATGCTCCAGACCACTTTGGATAGCTCATCGTCCTGGAGGATCTCCTCCAGTCGCCGATCGAAGTTCACCTGGAGGTTTTTCTTCCTGCATCCTTGTCTACCGTTGGATCCCTCCGCCTCCTACCAGATTGCTTCATAGCCCCCGATAGAAAGTTGTTGCGGTCGTTTGATCAGAGCAACAGGGCCATATCCAGCCATACATCTGTGGCAGCTTCTACACCGTCAAATCAGCAGGTGGTAGCGATCAGAACCGTACGACCACATCTTCCTTGTGCGCTATGTGGACTTAGCAGGGGTGTATTTCGCTTCTACCCTCGCACTTTTAAGCGTAGCTACTTAGTCCACTAAATAAAGTTGCAGTTTAATTCAATTACAATTTGAACCTCGAACTTTTAGTATTTGCATTTCAGTCCAGTTGAGTTGAACTCACATGCCATCCCACATGGTGTTGTGGTGTTTTTATAGTATCTACCCAATACTTTATGGATGTTATGCGTTGAATGAAAGCATTTTGATATTTGCATTTACGCCCTTGTGCATGGTTGAATGAGCATGTGTGTGAAATAATAGGATAAATTGCATGTTTAACTCTGAGCTTTTTACATCTATTATTATTTGACCCTGAAACATTCACATAATTGCAAGTTGGTCCCTCTATTCTGTGTGCATTATTTTTAATCAAATTATTACCAAGGTAACTCCAAAAATTCCATAAAAATTATAGTTAGCTCCAGCTAACATTTAATATTTATGGTTATTTTGTGAAATAATTTATTTTTATTTGATATTATCTAAAAATAAAAAACCCCTAAAAACCATTCTATCTTTTTGTTATAAAATACCAAAATTATATAAAAATTGACTTAAAAATTCCATAAAAATTTCTCTGTGCTTGTCTTTGTATCTTTTCATTCTAGTCCTATTTTTGTTGCATTCTCACTTATAAAAACCCTAACAATTACAAAAGAATAAAAAAATTATAAAAATCATTGAAATTTCTAGGAAATTAAAAAAAAATGATTTTAGCTCATGTTTGTAGCTCTTGTTATCTATTTTCGCATAAAATTGCATCCCATGGCATTAGGGCATGTTAGCTATTTTTAACTTGCAATATTGTCTTGGTTGTGCACTGTTTCATGATTTTGCTCTTATTGGTTTTTATAAAATCGTATAAAAATTGTAAAAATCCCATAAAATCAATAAAAACATCTGAATGTTGAAAAACATAAAAATATTTTTGTTTCATATTTTCGATCTCTTAATAAAAATTGTTGAAGCTTGTTTGCCCTTTATTGCTTTGTCTTATTTTCTTATTTTGAAAATATAAAATTTTGCAATAGTAAAAACTGCAAAAATAGGCTTTTTATGATCTGATTTTCCAACTACTTCGTACATTTTCGTGCTCCTTGTTTTTGACCCAGGTCACTATACCAGGTTAAATAAATAGCTGAGACCACTAACATTGGATTTTGTGCTTTGATTGATTTATCTGAGTGGTTCTCTTATTTCTTGTTGATTTCACTTGCGATTTGGGTCGCAACGACCTGGTTATTATATGATACTTAACCTGAGTCGCAAAGTGTTGTCATCAGAATGGCGTCGTAGCCAGGGAGCACGGCTTAGTAGTTGCTTTTTCAAACTTTTGTTTATTTTTATCTCTAGTTGTTATAATTGTTTTCTAACGCTTTCTCTATTTTAATTTTCGTGCGAGGAACTGCCCGATGACACTTTCTAGGAGACCTATACTTGAGGAAGAGTAGAGAAGGAGCAGAGAACAGTTATATCATTCAGAGTAGTTTAGTTTACTTTTTAGCATACTCCTCATTGTTGTTGTAATAACACAGGGACACTCAGACTTTTTCTAGAATTGGCATATTAGGGTCTATTTCGCCGAGCACCGGTATGCTAGGGGGACCTCACCGTGGTTTTTCACCGTTTTTATTTTCTTCGCATTTTCTTTCCTTTGATTCTCGAAGAATTTGGCCCCTAAATTTACGAATTTCTTTTGATTGCGACGTAAATCATTAAGGCCCACCCTAATGTCTTGCCTACACCTATAGATTCAAAATTGGACCTTAATAAATCATAATAGAAAGTCAATCTAATTGATTGAGCGGTCACATATCGCTAGAGGCTGTATACAGCGGGCGCAGGATCTGTTTTCGTGAACACTGATCGACATCAAAGACCAGACCTCGATCTCTCTTTCTCTCTAGTCAGTTAACTATTGTTCTTTGTGATCTTAGAAATTGCTCATCTAAGGCCGTTTTCTTCTTGCATCATTTATATTAGTTTCATTTCTGTATTTAAATTTATGCATGGATCACCCTGCATGTAGAGTGCTGGTGACAGGTACGTATTTCTGGCTTTGCACGCATCATAAGTTTTTATTGTGCATCAACTTTTTCGACTTCTCCCCCTATTTTTGGACTTTAAATAATAAGGAGATCAAAAAAATTGTTAGATGTTTGTTTGATTATTGAAAAAATACCATAAAAAGAGAAATCATAAAATTGGGAATGCCAATCAAACTTGATCCTAAAAGACACCTCACTTAAAAATCTATCTTGGGAGAGTAATCCTCTCATTGTTTGATTTGCTTGTGCGAGAGAGTCACCCACATAGTAGGCTAGAGCCACACCTGAACTCTCAGACTACTGGTCTTGGGGTTAGTCATTCTCCAGTGAGGATCGTTCCGTTCTCCAGAAAAGCAAACCGTGATATCCTTAACAGAGCGAGTTGATCGGCTAGTCGGTAAACGGTCCGCAACTTGTACTGGTTGGGAAAGATCTAGCTTTCGGATTGGGTCAGTCTCTTGGGAGCATCGGGTTCCTAACATCTCGCTTAATCACTCTGCAAAACTGAATTATCACCTAAATAAAATTGACAAGATAAACAACCGAATCTTCATAGTCATCAGCTCCGCATTGCATACATGAAATTGGGGTTTGACTGCTGATCTTGTTTGTTTTCAGATCTCATACACATCTTCTTCCACATCACGATGATGGGTCGGAGGTCCCTTAGGCAACCTTTGATAGAACCGCTTTCAAGCACTCCGCCCCATGCATCTAAGCAGGTTCGAGAGAGCCTAGACTTGCTCTCTAAACCCGAGATCAATTCCGCCTTGTTCCCCCTCGACCACCCTTCTTCTAGTCCCAAGGTGCCTAAGCAGAGACCAACACACCAATTTGATCGTATGACATCACAAGAGTTCGGGTCTTATGCCTTTGCAATGACCCGCGAGATGACCAACAGTGAGAAGCGCACCAATGGAAAGTCCCAGGGTTCGACACATGTTTTACATCAAGGTGCCATCAACAACGCACCTTTAACCTACCTGGAAACAATTCAGAGGCAGATTATAGAACCAGGAGCCTTCATGGTAGAGGTGCGTCGAGAGATAGCACAAATGAGAGCCGATAGAGGAGAGCCAAACCGAGCAGGTGGTGGAGAGATCGTAGAGGGTAAAGTAGCAGATGGAGGACAAAAATTTCACTATGATCCCCAATGAGTAGTTCCATGAGGCGTTGAATCGTTTTTGTAAGCTCATCGAGCGATGTCCACATCATGACATATCAAAGCCCAACCTAGTACAGAGTTTATTTTGTGGGCTGACACCTGAGCTGTAGGGGATAGTGAATGCTTCTTGTAGGGGTTCCTATTTTGCCAAGGACGAAGACCAGGTCTAGGCCATCTATGAGGAAATGGCCGAAAATTACACAGTGATGTCCCAGACCTAGCTCTACACTCAGGGGAAGCCCTCACCCCGTGTCGTGTCCTATCATAGGATAACACGAGTTGATGCAGGTCCATCCACTTCTTCGTCAGCAGCAATAGCATCATAGGTAGAGTCTTCAGCCAATGACATGGGCATCATCAGCGAGAAACTGGACCACATATAGATTATCGAGAATATGCAGTGCTAAGGCTTGTCTTAGATCGATCTATTGGCACAGACCTTGAGTGACCAGAAGACCTAGATCATGTGTCTCCAGGATGCGCATATGGCTTCTCAGCCTCGTCTTAGGTCACGGGCTGATCCTTGTAGCAATAGTTCATCTTAACATTCCGTACAGTACCGCCAGGTTCACAACATCCAGGCAGAGCCTGTCCAGCCACTACAACACCAGTTTCTCTTCAACAACCATCTAAGGAAACTCTGATGGTGGTGTACCAGCAGGATCAGCCACTGTCAGTTCTTCCTCCATTCCTCTACGAGCAGAAGCCGTTGATGGAAGTTAGTGAGATTAAGGGTGTGCATTCCAGCCAGCCTCAACAACAACCCCATTTCTCCTACCAGCCACAACAGCAGCACTTTCAGTCGGGTCCTCGTCCCTTTTAGTAGGGACAACAGTGGAGGCAGCACCAACAGCAACCTCAACAATATTCTCAGCTTCCCCCTTATCAGTTCCAGCAGCCTCATTTCCAGCGAGGCAACCCATCCGGTTCACATGGGCCAACCTTTGAGAACCCATCTCTTGATGAACTAGCCCGCCTACTCACAGATCATAAGGCATCCTTCTGGCAGGAGATGGATGAGTTTCGTCAGGAGATGAGGGAGATCATCAAGGGAAAGGCCGCCATACCCGCTCAGATCGAACCCAATCTAAATAACCTCAAAGGGAAACCTGAGCAGGTACAATTCACAAATACCACCACTCCTAGTGATTTATTGGGTGGCTTTCCTTCGTATACATTTGATGCTGATTTTGTGTCACTTAGGAGCGGTAGGATGCCAGCCAATGGTGCCTCATCTGAGCGATGACACCACAAGGAGCCAGGAGCGCCAAACAAGGAGGATAACAGTATTGGTGTTGTTGATAATGTTGATGATGGTGGTTCTGAAGCCAACAGGGACGTTGATCCAGGCGACAGTACTGAGGCTGTCTCTTCTTCATATGCAGAGGGTGGTACTAACGCCACCAGATTCCAAGATGCTGAGCTAGAGTGTTGTGCTGATGCCACAAAGTCCGATATCGTGGATGGTACTAATTCCACCACTTCAATTCTAGCTGTTTCACCTCCAGTTTTGTTATCTCGAGATTATTTGAAAAGGAACAAAAAAATTAATAAAGGAAAATTTTCTTCATCTTTGAGTCCGTATGTCATGATTGATTATACTTGTATTGATTCTATGCCTTCTCCACAAAAGGAACCTCTTCCTAGCTCCCTATCTGAGGAGGGCCTAACCATCCCCTTCCCTCAAGCACTCTACTTCGCGAAGGGGAATAAAAAAGAAAATACATAAAAAGATCAGCAGTTAGAGTTCAGACAACAGATGATTTATAGATTCCATATCCAGCTGACTCTATCGGAGGCACTTGAGCACTTCCCTCTCTTCTAAAAGAACTTGAGAGAGAAGACCATTATCCGTAGGAAGAGGAGGAACCGTCAGGAAGAAATCCATGTGCTGACACATGCCACCTACTTCACTATCCAGAACCGTCTGCCAGCTAAGAGGCCAGATGTAGGAGCTCCCAATGTCAGATGCCACACTCATGAGCAAAGATTTGAACGTACTCTATTAGACAGTGGCTCTTCCATCAACCTCCTTTCGATAGCTTTACTCGACCGGTTTGAGTTTGGCCCTCTTCGACATAACAGGACAATCCTTTAGTTTGCTGATAGATCTGTCAAGAGGTCGAAGGGGTTGTTGAAGGACGTGGTCGTCACAATTCAGGGCCAGAAAATTCCCATGGACATCGTTATGCTGGACATGGAGATCCTTGAATCTGTGACTGATACCCCCATCATTCTAGGACGTCCATTATTGGCAACAACCAAGGCGGTGTCTGACCATGATAGTGGGAAGGTATACTTTCGTGTCGAGGGTGAGAGTATACAAATAGATATGATCGATGAGACCAGAGCACGAGACTCAGCTTGCTCAGAGTTGTTCAGCGATGCAGAGCAGACGACAGAGGTAGAGCGAGGCGTCCACAAGGAGTGCGACTTTGTGACAACTGATGATGAAGCCGCTTGGTACGATCCTATTTCACGAGCCCTTCTCTCACCATCAGACGTTGTGGATCCACACTTTCTAGCAGAGGAGAGTTAGGAGACCATACTCTTGGTCGAGGACATTTTTGAAGAAGACAACCGTGTTCAGTACAGCGAAGCAAATTTTGTATCTTGTGATTGTGACTCAGATCTCTCGGATCCCTACATAGACTGGGCAGAATTTGATGATTTATTACCTAGTCTGATTTCTATAGAGCCAGCAACTAGGGTGGAGATCGTGCCAACACCGAATACAGATACACCAGCAGGGCAGTCTTCGCCAGTTTTGCATGATCTACGAGAGTTCTCTCATTTAGATATGGTTGCATTCACTCAAACCTTTCAGAGGCCAGATTTGCCAGCTCCTAGTTGTCCTGAACTGAAGCATTGCCGTAGTCGTTGAAGTATTGATTCCTTGCGGGTGAGCATGAGATGTACCCGATCATTATCTCAGCAGATTCGTCTGGAGAGCAAGAATCTCAATTGATGGAGGTTCTTGAAAAGAACCGCAAGGCAATAGGATGGAGTGTAGCAGATCTTTAGGGGATAAGTCCGGCTATGTGCTCCCACCATATCTTTCTCGAGGAGGACGCGAAGCTATCGTGTGATTTCCAGGGACGGCTGAACCCAAATCCTCGAGAAGTGGTCATGAAGGAAATATCGAAATGGTGGAGCATCGATTTTATCTACCCCATCTCCAACTTCAAGTGGGTTAGTCCATTGCATGTGGTGCCCTAGAAGATGGGCATCACTACAGTTGTGAGCGAGTCTGGAGAGGAGATAACTACCCGAATACCCACTTCTTGGAGGGTCTGTATGGACTACAATTGATTATATCAGGCCACCAAGAAGGATCATTTTTCGCTGCCTTTTATTAATAATATTATGGAGAGGCTATCTTGGATGAGTCACTAGTGTTTTCTTGACGGGTACTCCGATTACAATAAGGTGTTCATAGCGCCCGAAGAACAAGATAAAATGGCATTCGCCTATCTGTTTGGGACTTATGATTTTAGACAGATGTCCTTTGATCTATGTAACGCCCCAGTGACATTCCAAAGGTGTATGTTGTCCATTTTCTCGGACATGGTAGGTGACGGTTTAGAGGTCTTCATGGATGACTTTTTGGTCTATAGCGACGAGTTCGACTCTTGTCTTGACTGCCTAGATCGTGTTCTTCAGCGCCGCATAGAGGTTCATCATGTCTTGTCTTGGGAGAAGAGTCACTTCATGGTGACTCAGTGGACAGTGCTTGATCATATCATCTCCAACAGGGGCATTGAGGGGTATCTGGCCAAGGTGGATATCATCAAGAAACTCAATCCACCATCCAACCTACGACAGTTATGGTCTTTTCTAAGGCATGTCAGTTTCTACTGACATTTCATTCTCAACTTCAGTAGGATTCCCTGACTATTAACTGATTTGCTGATGAAAGACATCGAGTTCATTGTAGATAATAAGTGTCTTGCGTCATTTGATACTCTCAAGAGCTTAGTTGTTGAGTCTCATGTCCTTAAGTCGCCTGATTGGTCTCTCCCATTTGAGATCATGATGGATGCCTCTGATTTTACTGTAGGGGCCATGCTAGGATAGAGGAGGGATGGAGTACCAATTTCCATTGACTATGCTAGCCGTACATTGGATGCCGCTCACCGGAACTATACTGTTATGGAGAAAGAGATTCTAGTCATAGTTTTTGCCTTGGACAAATTCCGATCATATATTCTTGAATCCAAAGTGACTATAAATACAGATCACATCGCCATCGGGTACCTCATGGCAAAGAAGGATGCCAAAGCTAGACAGACTGGATGGATCCATCTACTCCAGGAATTTGATATTGAGATTAAGAATAAACCTGTATTCAAGAAAGTGGTCGAGGATCATCTCTCCTGTTTGGAAAATCTTGAGGAATCTGAGCAGACTAATCCTATTACAAAGACCTTCCCAGATGAGGCGATCCATGCTATTGCCTCTCTCTCTTAGTACGCCAACATTGTGAACTATCTTGTCGCCAAGAGAGTCCGACAAGGTTGGCTTAGATAGCAACGTGAGACCTTCCTTGTGAAGGCCAAGTCTTACCATTCGGAGGATCCCATCCTTTATCATGAAGGAGGGGATAGCGTGTGGCGTCAGTTGATTCCTCAGCAAGAGCACCACGTCGTCCTCACATACTGCCACAAGCTTAAGGCAGGAGGACATCGCTCTTGGAGGAGAACAGCACAGAAAGTGCTCTAATCTGACCTATGATGGCATACCCTCTTTAAGGATTCTGATGAATTCGTGAAGAGGTGTATTGACTGTCAGAGGATGGTCACTTGTGGACAATGTGATATGTTGTCGATGCAACCCATTCACTTCTGTTAGGTTTTTGACGCATGGGGCTTCGTTTCATGGATCCATTCCCTAAGAGTTAGGGATTTGAGTACATTCTGATGTTTGATTATTATGTCAGTTGTTGGGTTGAGGCCATTCCTGCCCAAACTACAGATGCTAAGACTATTTGCAAATGTTTAAGGAAGAATATCATTTTACAGTCCGGGGTGCCCAGAGTATTGATATCTGATGGGGGGTCTCACTTTATCAACGACAAGGTAAAGGCCCTTGCTAACGAGTTCAGCATAGATCATCGAGTTGCCACTCCATATCATCCTCATACCAATGGTCTTGTTGAAGTATCGAATACGGGGAGATCGAGACGATACTGCATAAGGTAGTCCACCCAGAGCAAAAGGATTGGTCACAGCTTTTGGACTCGGTCTTGTAGGCATATAGGACTTCCTTCAACACTCCTTTGGGTACGTCTCCCTTTCATCTTGTTTATGACAAGCTATGCCATTTACCTATTGAGATTAAGCATAAGTCAAAATGGGTTGTCACTGATATATTATTGGATCCAGAGAGTATAGGTAATCAAAGGGAGGCAGAATTGGAAGCCCTAGAGGAACATAGAGATACAACCTTTATAAACAGCTTACAGTACAAGGAGCGAGTGAAGATATGGCACGATTCTCATATCAGCAATAAGCAGTTTGAGCGAGATCAGAGGGTATGTTTGATGGCAAACTCAGTTTATTTCTTGGGAAGTTGAAGAGTAAGTGGAAGGGACCATACATGGTCTGAAAGGTGCATGACAATGGTTGTATCGATATATCCGAGATGTCATCTGAGTCCATGATGAAACCCGATTTCATGCTCTTAATTCACTGTAATTAACCCCCTAGCTTAGACCATGAGTCAATAAAACCAGATTAACCCTTGTAATTATCTAAACCTTGAATAAATTAAAAATACAAAAAAATAGAAAAATTTAAAATCGTCGTGTTTTAATCTTAAAACGCACTCAAAAATATTTCCTTCCTTTGTTTGATCCCGTCTCCATTTTTGGCCATCATGAAACTTGTATATCTCGTCGAGATATGCAACTTTCATGTTTGAGTTTTTCCAAATTCAGTTATTTTCACCCACATAAATAACTTTCTTCATCATAATAATCTGATTGGGCAATGTGGCACCTTCTGGTTGCGCCACTCGCCCCGTCTTTGCGCATGCCACGTGCCTTCCTCTCTCTGTCGTCCGATTGCTCTACCTCCTCCAGATCACCTCCGTTCATTTCCACCCTCTTCTCAACCCTCCGATCAATGCTTGAACTGCATCTCCTTCATCCATCAACACCTCCTTCTCAGCCCACCATGTGTCTTCACCCGCACCACACGATCATCTCCTAGTGCCTCAATCTGTGCCACTCACTTCCGCGGCTCATCCTAGACATTCTATACACTCCCTGATCATATCGTGGTCGTCTGCTGGTGACTTCACCACATCTTGCCACGTGGAACCACCCACCGCCCTTCCATTGCACCGTCCTGATCTAATCCTAACCGCTCACTAGCACCCACCGCTCCACCGTTGGACTGCGAGATCTAACGGTGGAGACTTCGTCGTCTACCTCCGTTCGTCCCTCGCCCACGTCGTCCATCTCTCAGATGGCCGTCCCCCTTTCCATTTCCCTCACTTTTTTCTGCCACCACCTCAACTTCCCAACGACCAACGACATAGCCACATCATCCCTCATCCTCACAGCTACCCACTCGACCCACACCCTTCTTCCTCTCGCTACCTAAAGCCCTCGCAAAACCCATCACCACCCATAATCTCTGCCCTTTAAATACACTGTCGTTGACGCCCCTAGAACTTGTCCACCTTTACGCAGGGCTCCCCCCAGCCCCTCTCCTCCTTTCTGTGATATGGGGAGGGCTGATCGAGGTGTAAAGACAGCGACCAGGGCCCTTCTACGGAGCTCGATCATAGGCAATGTTTCTACCATATCCTCAGGTAAGCATTCCGTTCTCCTTTGCAATTTTCCTTTCGTTTCTTGAAATTAATTAGGACTATACCCGCTCCTTCACTCGCCATTAATCATCTCTCAAGCTTTCTCGCACATTCACCATTAACGCGCACTCATTCGCTCATATTTCCCGTCGTCCGCAACCTCAGGTAACCTCGACCCATCTCCTCTCCGAGTTCGTCGGAGAGGACGACTGGACGCCGCTTTCTACACCTCTTCACGACCATCCATCCCACTAACTTTCTTTAGCAATCCACACTTGCACGCTTCGGCTACATAGGACTAACATTTGCAGGTGAATGCCCTTAATGATAGGAGCTCCATCGGAGCTGATTTCACAAGACCCGTCCTCGGCCTACAAGCATCGTTGATCTTCCTTAGGATCTAAGGCGTCTTCTTCAAGCCTCGACAAAGGCTGATACACCTTCAGATGTCTCCCCAGCATAGCATATCAGGAGGAAGATGACAACGAAGATAATTTGACATCAACGAAGTTCTGAATCCACCGCCAGCTGGAGACGAGGGAGAAAGTACAACGACCGTTGGATGGCTTCATCAAAATGCCCATCCAACAATCCACAGGAGGCCACGAGGACGCCTTCTGCAACTACAGCTACCACCCTATCTCATTGATCGGGCGGTCCATGGTCGTCCACATGTCAGCACCAGAGCAAATCCAAACCTCATAGTCGAACCTGTGGTTTTGGGACTCCCGAGTCTCCCGTGCCATCCTCCGAAGCTGAGCCAGCCTCCCGAGCCTCCTACGAATCTGCAAGATCCCGAGCCTAGTCCATCACATGCATAGCACGTGCACACTAGGGAATTTTTACATGGAGGACCCGCCAACTTCTCCAAATTGCAGACATGTCAAGAGCTCACATGCATCCCACGTGCATCTGGGGTATTTTGCACTCATATCCGTACTTTATTTTATTTACATTTTAGTCCCTCCTAGGGACTTTTTTCTAGTTATCTTTTATGTTTTCTTGCATTTTTGCCTCTGACTTCATTTGTGAATATCTTAAGCCTCGTATATCCGTTTCAGTTCATTTTAGTTTTGTTTCAAAGCTCGTTTCATTATCTTCTTGATAGTATTCTTAGATTTCATATTTGACACTATGAAGTTTGATATATTATTTTAATATTTAAGTGTCTTTAATGTAATGCTTCACATGCCTTATGTTTTTTTACATCAATGAGACTACTTTCATGAATTGAACCTGATTTGCCTCATGATTAAATGTCTCAAATATTCTGATTTAGGGCATATTCGCATTGCATTTTGTTGCATTTCTTTGCATGTTAAATATAAATAAATGCATTGTTCATTTATGCATTGTGTCTTTAAGCATTCTTCGACCTACGTTTTGTTAATTCGACACTTAATATAAATAATAGAGTCTAAATGAGAATAAAGACGTTCGTGTCCCTTAGTTCGACCATGGGCTTGCCTAAGTAAAATATAAATTCAACCATTTGATTTGATTATTAATGTAATTAAATGGTCTTTAATCGATCTAATTTACTCTGACTTTCATGACATTAGAAGTGTTAATTTCACACTATTAATGGGTTAAATTTCGGGTTTATCAAATTGCGTCGTTGTCAGGGACACGACTCATTTTTGTCTTGTTTGGATTTTTATTGATTTAAATAAATGTTTTCTATTCGTAGGTCAATCTGTTCATGTTATCTTGCATCATTAAAATTCTTTTCAATTGATATCTAACATTTGCTTTTGTGGCATGTACTCTGATGTTCAAGGAGGCGAGGAGCAAGTGTTTCCCTGCTGCAAGGAGCTGCAGAAGCAATTTTGGAGAGAAATCGAAGAAAAAAATTATTTTGCATTTTATTCCATTTTCATGTAATAATCGTCTTTACAGCGATCTTCGATCGAAGACTCGCGCATGTAAATGAACGACTTATATGTGGTTGTGTGGGGATCTTCCCCACTTGAGTGCTGACCTAGTACTAGGCACACGGCTTTTCGAGCTTCTTTCACATTTTTATTTGACGTGCTTGCTCGTAGGTAGGACACACTTTAAATAAAGATGCACATAAACATCTCTTTACTTAGCCAAATTAAAAGATATTCTTTCCCGCTAATAGAAGCATGCTAGGTGCGGTTTTTCATCGACTTGCATACATATGATTTAGGTTTTCAATTCAATCCAAGTTTTCAGGCTTTTTGCTATGCATGCTTTCTCGCCTAGCCTAGATCATGATTTTTATTAATCACATATCTTTTTCTCGATCTCCATTCCTGGCTTGATCACCCAGATTAATGGAAAAAGGGAATGAGCGGTATACGATGATTTCTTGATTTATGTATTCACATTTAATCATTGATAATCTTTAGCAAAAAAATTTGGACTGTTAATTGCAAGTCAACCTAAAAATGGAGTAAAATCTTGTCTTGGGAGAGCAACGCCCTTGTTTTCGTAGAAAGTTTTATTTAATATTTTTCCTGTGTAAACTAGAATGTTTTTAATCACCAATAAAACCGACAAGATAATCAACCAACATTTGTTGGTTTCACATGTGAGTTGGTGAAATCAAGGGTATTGCATGCTTGTTTGAGCCTTGGTTGCTTCAACACCCTTCCTTAGAACTTAGGTACTCCATTAATCCCCGAAGATTCATCCACTCATTTGTATATTCATCCGACTTCTTTATTCACCCCAGGTCTCTCCCAAAATCAATTATTAATCTTTATACTTAGGCTACTCTCAGCCTAATTATAGGGGAGGACCTGAGTCCCCATGATTTTTCTACTCATCTTTCCTTGCCTCGATACTTAGGTTATTTCTAACCTAAGTATAGGGAGAGCTCACATCAATTCACGTATATTCTTCTACACTTAAATGGACCTATGACCTTGTATAATCTAGTGCTATGAGGACATAACAAAGTTTAAGTATAGGGGGTATATCATATATACAATATATGTACTTTAGCTATATTTTGAAAAAAATTGATAAATTTAATACTTTTTGGCTAAAGTATAATCTCTTGAACTAAGTGGACAAAATTATTTTCAAGGCTTTTCTATATTATGTTACACTATTTTTCAAGAAAAAAATTTTCGAAAATGATTTGAAAAAATGAGTTTCCCTTGTTTTGAAAAATCTTTTGAAAATGTTTTGAAAAACTTTATTTGTGTGATGTGGTGTTGAAATTTCTTTTTGATTATAAGGAAAGTTGAGTCTAACATGCGTTCTAACCTTTAATCAAAATTAATAATAATGGAAAAAATAAAAAATCCTTTAAGAGACAAATTGACTACTAAACCCAAAAAAGTAGCCGCGTTCAGTGAGGGTTTGCCTTTAGCAGATTACGTGGTTTAGAGGACATCGCATAAGGCTCCGTCCTCAAGCAACGAGCTCCTGCTTGTACTTATACCTATACTAGTTGAAGACAAATGCATCTACTCATTTGAGTTTAGGCAGTCATGATGTCTTTTAAAGTTAAAATAAATTCGAAACATTGTTGAAGGTGTTGGATTAAATACCCTACATTTTCACTTCTACACAAGATTAGAGATGCTCGAGAACAATCGATTTATGAGGTCTTGAGATTTTAGGTTAACCATCCTTAGCCATTAGGGTCTTAGACTTAATCATTCACATTTCTCTAGGTTTCTAGATATGCATGCTATATTGCATGCTTAGTCTCCTACCTTAAGAATATGATCAGCACATCACATGCACGATTGTTGTTTCAATGAGATGAGTTGACATGTCACTTGAGGGACTGGGATGAGGGATTCGAGTTTGGACTTGATTCAATGATACTCGAGGTCGGGATAAAATCTTTGAAGGCTTCATGAAACCTGAGTGTCAGCATTTTAGCCAATATGAGAACTTGGTTCTTATGCTAATCTCTTGATTTGACCTAAGTGCCAGGATGTGAATAAAAAAAATGTTGATCAGTGTGCACCAACACTTGGTAAAAGTAGTGGAGATAGCCGAAATTATTACAAATCAAAGAAAAATCATTGTTGAAAATACATCTCTCTTCCCACAAAGTCAATCATCAAAGAGCTTCCACAAAAGGCGAGCGCTCCCAACAATTTTCAAAGTGTCCACTTGGACCACCGCTATTAGGACCAGGAGTGGGGCTTGCACCAAAAAAGGGCTCTGCATCGTAAATGCTATAAATCTAGGTGTAGAAGGTACGATAGGTACTCAGCAAAGGCACACCTCGGTATACTCCCAGGAAGACAAGTGCAGATGACTCTAACTTCTCTTGACGGACGCACTGATCAACTCAAAAAAAAATGTGTTGCGTAATAAGGCACTAGAGAGAATCCTTGTTCCAATGAGAGGGAGAGAAGAAATGACACAATCCTAAATCCCTCCATCATAGGGCCTGCCACATACACTTCTAAGTCCGACAACTAAAGAGACGGTGGATTGGATGCAAAATTTAGTTTATTCCCTAGAGTTGAGGATTGGGTCCGTGGGAGAATTTCTTGGACTGGGACCTTGGCTGATGTTTTGACTCTACTCTCGTGAACGCAGTAAACACTAAATGTCATATCCATGGTATCAAAAAGAGAGTCGGGAAAATTAGAGGAATTGGATGCCTCTTGATTAAGGCTGGGTTGAGCGTAAATATATTGGATCTCTAAAATGGACAGGACTTGAACAGATCATATCCTATATGCACATGCACAAGGTGGTTAATCCAGCTCATTCATTTTTTTGTGAAGCTCGAGGACGAGCATAGTTTAAGTATAGGGGGTTGATGAAACACGGTTTCATGCTTTTAATTCACTGAAATTAACCTTCTAGCTTAGACCATGACTCAATAAAAACCAGATTAAACCTTGTAATTATCTAACCTTTTGAATAAATTAAAAATACAAAAAAATAGCAAAATAAAAAATACGCTCTCAAAAAGATTTTCTTCCTTTTTTTATCCCGTCTCCATTTTTAGTCAACATGAAACTTGTAGATCTCGTCGAGATCTACAACTTTATTGTCTTGAGTTTTTCCAAATTTTGTCATTTTCCCCTCATAATTCACTTTCTTCATCACAATAATCTGATTGGGCCATGTGGCGCCTTCTGGTTGCGCCACGCTGCCCGTCTCTACGCATGCCACGTGCCTTCCTCTCTCTGTCGTCTGATTGCTTCCCTCCCTCCAGATCACCTCCGTCCATTTTTTCCCTCTTCTCAACCCTCCGATCAATGCTTGCACCGCATCTCCTTCATCCACTAGTGCCTCCTCAACCCACCACGTGTCTTCACCCGCACCACACGATCATCTCCTAGCGCCTCAATCTGCGCCACTAGCTTACGCAGCTGATCCTAGCCATTCGATTCACTCCCGGATCATATCGTGGTCGTCTGTTGGTGCCTTCACCACATCTCGCCATGTGGCACCACCCACCGCCCTTCGATCCCACCATCCCGATCTAATCCTAACCGCTCACTAGCACCCACCGCTCCACCGTTGGATCATGAGATCCAACGGTGGAGACTTCGTCATCTACCTCCATTCGTACCTCGCCCATGTCATACATCTCTCAGACAATCGTCCCCCTTTCCATTAACCTTACTTCTTCCACCACAACCTCCACTTCCCAACGAGCCCATGACATTGCCACATCGTCCATGTTCCTCGCGGCTACCCACTCGACCCATGCCCTTCTTCCTCTCGCTCCCTAATGCCCCCGCAAAACCCGTTACCACCCACAATCTCTGTCCTTTAAATACTATGTCGCCAATGCCCCTAGAACTTGTCCACCTTTACGCGGGGCTCCGCCCAGCCCCTCTCCTCCTCCCCGTGACAGGGGGAGGGCTGATCGAGGTGTAAAGACGGCGGCCACCCCCAGTGATGACCCCTAGCCATGGTAGGCCAGGATCGCGGTTGCTCTGGCCTGCCTAGATGCCTCTAGTTGCCGCAGAGGTTCAGCGATGACCAGGGCCCTTCTCTGGAGCTAGAGCAAAGGCAATGCGTCCGCCATATCCTCAGATAAGCCTTCGATTCTCCTTTGCATTTTTCCTTTCGTTTCTTGAAGTTAATAAAGACTATACTCACTCCTTCACTCGCCATTAATCATCTCTCAAGCTTTCTCAAACATTCACCATTCACGGGCACTCATTTGCTCATATTTCTGGTATTCCTCAACCTCAGGTTACCTCGACCCATCTCCTCTCCAAGTTCGCTGGAGGGGACGACTGGCCGCCGCTTTCTTCACCTCTTCACGGCCATCCATCCCACTCACTTTCTTTAGCACTCCTCACTTGCACGCTTCAGCTACGTTGGACTAACATTTGCAGGTAAATGCCCTTACTGACCGGAGCTCCATCGGAGTCGATTACGCAAGACACATCCTTGACGTATAATCCTCGTTGATCTTCTTAGGATCTCAGGCATCTTACTCAAGCTTCGGCAAAGGCTGCTACACTTTTAGATGTCTCCCCAGCATAGCAGATCAGGAGGAAGACGACGGAGGAGATAATTCGACATCACCGGGTTCTGAATCCGTCGCCAGCCGGAGACGAGGGAGAAAGTACAGCGACCGTTGGATGGCTTCATCCAAATGCCCATCCAATGGTCCACAGGAGGCCACGACGACGCCTTCTGCAGCTAGAGCTGTCGCCCGATCTCATTGATCGGACGGTCCATGGTTGTCCAAGTGTCATCACCAGAGCAGATCCGAGCCTCATCACCGAACCTGTGGGTTTGGGACACCCGAGCCTCCTGAGCCATCCTCTGAAGCTGAGCCAGCCTCCCGAGCCTCCTCCGAATCTGCAAGCTCTCGAGCCTAGTCCATCGCATGCAAAGCACGTGCACGTTAGGGAATTTTTGCATGGAGGACCCACCAACTCCTCCAAATTACAGACAGGTCTAGAGCTAACGTGCATCCCATGTGCGCTTGGGGTATTCTGCACTCATACCCCGTGAATGTGGGTTATTTACAGGGAAGGTCCCACACTTTATTTTATTTACATTTTAGTCCCTCCCAGGGACATGATTGCTAGTTATCCTCTATGTTTTCTTGCATTTATGCCACTGACTTCATTTGTGAATATCTTGAACCTCGTATCTCCATTTCAGATTATTTTGGTTTTATTTCAAAGCTCGTTTCATTGTCTTCTTGATGTCATGCTTAGGTTTCACATTTGACACTGTGAATTTTGATATATTATTTTAATAGTTAAGTGTCTTTAATGTAATGCTTCACATGCCTTATGTTTTTTTTACATCAATGAGGCTAGTTTCATGAATTGAAACTGATTTGCCTCATGATTAAATGGATCAAATATTCTGATTTAGGGCATATTCACTTTACATTTTGTTGCATTTCTTTGCATGTTAATATATAAATAAATGCATTGTTCATTTATGCATTGCATCTGTATGCATTCTTCGACCTACGTTTTTTTAATTCAACACTTAATATAAATAATTAGAGTCTAAATGAGACTAAAAAGGATCGTGTGCATGAGTTTGGCCTTGGGCTTGCCCAAGTAAAATATAAATTCGACCGTTTAATTTGATTGTTGATTTAATTAAATGGTCTTTGATCAATCCAATGTAGTTCGACTGCATGACATTAGAAATGTTAATTTCACACTATTAAAGGGATGAATTTTGAGGTTATCAGTCCACCTTTCGTGTAAACGGTCAGTGATCGTTCGTTGAGCCCTTAACTTAATATGCACTCGTTGTAATACGGGTACTTGGCAAATCGTTAAGAACTGAATCAAAGATCTCTGTGAAGAGGACTCGGCTTAAATTTATATCCCGAGTAAGTCTGAGGTCAAACACAGGGAGGCAAAGGAACAACTTCGGATTAATTCGGAAAACTTAGATCTAGGATTCCAAATGCGATTTTATTAGTACTTTTTTATGGCAAAAGAAATGCGAATGTAAAATATGAGTGAATTAAGTTAATAGGAAAAGACATAACTTAGCCCAATTATCTTTAATATGAAATTAGTCCAATTTAGCTAAATTATATTTTTCCTAAAAACTTAATACAGTGATGTATGCAAGACACTTTTTTTAATTTTATGGGTTAAAATGCAACAATGAAAAATACACACTTTTTATGGTTTTTCCACAATTTTTAACACAAAAAGAGTGCAAAAATTATGAAAAATTTATTGGATATAAACATGAGGGATTGAGTCTACAATATTTTTTTGGATTTTTTAGACAAAATATGATTTTTTATGGATTTTTTAAACTAAAATAGAGTGTCTGAAAGTAATTAATTCTTAATAAATCCACATATCAAATTATCCAAAATCTAATTTATCTCAAGAAGTTATTTATATTATCAACACAGGAGAGTTGAATTTTCTCAAAAAAGATGTCTATAGATTTAATTAAAAATCATTTACCAAAATCACTCTTGAATTTATTTAAGGCACAACATAAATCCAATTAAAAAGAAATTTGGATAGTAATTCAATCACATTTCAAGGCATCAATTTCGATTTTTGTGGAATTATTGGAGCAACCATGAGTCAGATATAAATTTAAGAGCATAAAGTAGGTAAAATATGCAAAATTGCACTTGAATAATTTTAATTAATTATATAATTAGAATCCAAAAAAATACAAATAAATATCCAGAAGATATAGAATTAGTTGCTCAACAATATGGTATTTTTCGTTAAATAAAATGACGCTAAGTAGATGTCCAACATAATGTATAAACATAGGGTTATCCTTGTAGAATAGAAATCAACTTTGACAATAACAAAACAAGCATAAGGATGATTTTGCAACAATTAAAACTATACAGGACACGTTTGCAATTTTTACAAAATAAACAAATAAAAAGAAACGACCTTCTTCTTCCTTTGGCACGAGCGGCTAGGGCTAGATGTAGAAGGATGGGACAAGGGTGGCGGATGCGGTGCCGCTTGTTGGAGTCACTACGATGGGAGGTTGGCGAGAGGGGCCGTTGGGAGCGGCGCGACCCCGTAGGCGGCGGCCGCGCAGGCGGTGCCACGTGTAGGCGCGTAGAGGTAGAAGGATGCGAAGTGCGGAACGGCTTAGGGAGAAGGGTCCCGGGGGAGCAGGAGCGCGGCTAGAGGGCGACCGTGGTCGCAGCTTCAAGCGGTGGCACCACCGAGGGGGAGCAACGGATGAGCGACGATGGTTGGGGGAAGGAGCGGCGGTGGTTGTTAGGGGAAGATGTTGGCTGCCACTGTTGTGATGTGTGTGTATGCGTATTTTTTTGTTTTTTTTACTATTGTGATGTTTTTTTATTTTAATTTTTCTATGTTTTTTAGTTTTCTTAAATAGGGAATAGAATAAAATTAAACTAAATATGAAGATGTGGTGATGGTGGGAGTATGATAAAGTAAGACAAATCATGTAGGGTGGGTGGTGATATGATGAGATAAAAAAATGCAACAATAAAAACGATGACAAAAAAATGAATGACAAATTACCCTATTATGGAAGCAGATGCCTATGGTATTCTCACAAGAAGCACGATCTTCGCTCGAATCGTCGGTGAGCAATGAGCTCGAGCAATGCGCGAATGTGGATGCGTTGTTGGCCAAGAAACCAGTGGATCTCACCAGAAAGAGGACTGTCATCGCTCAACCGTGGTTGTATCGCTATCACCGATTCGACTTTGAAAACTAGGCTCTCCTCACATAAGGATGGATCCATGGTAAAAATGAGGAGAATGAGATGTATATAAAGAGAAAAAATGAGAAGTTATTAAAGTGGTGGAGGGGAGGTTAATAAAATAGTGGAGTTGAATTTAAAGTTAGAAAAAATGGTGGAGTGTTGGAGTTGAATGGGTGGTTATTGTAGAGAATGGAAATACAATATAATAAATAAGATACATAAAAGTATCCTACTTTAAATTAGAGAATAACATAAAGAAGAAAATTAGAATGGAACATTTACAAAAGTAGGTCCATAAATACACTATGTACATGGAATTTTTTACTTTTCTACTTTAATTTTTTGTACTTTCAATAAAAGATATTTACAAACTAAAAATAAAATAAAATACTAGAAATAAAATGCAACATAAAAGAGATTTTTTTAGATTTTTTAGTAAAGAAGAGAAAATAAAAAATGAAGAAAGAAAGATATGTACAATATATACAATGCACACCTAGGTCCCAAACACAAATTTTGCAAACGAGCTGGGATTTTAATAAAACCACTTTCAATGGAAAGATAATTTCTAACTTAAACTGTGGAAATGAGTTTAGCGAATTTGGATTTCATACAGAGCGGGAATTTGGCCGGAAAGTTGTACTTTACGACTTTTTCTCTTTGGGATCTATGAGTACTTATTTGAGGTGGAATTTATTTTATATTTTTGGGTTTTTATAAACATTTTTATAAACAAGTTGGAAAAGAATGAGCCAAAAAAGAGTTGAAATGAAATTATTAAAAATACATGAACTTTTGTGCTATTTATAGGTGAAAAACTACATTATTTGGCGACTTTTTTTTGTTAAATTGATTTGTACAATATAATATATAATAATTAGTGTATTTTATTTACACGAGTCATTTTGTTAATTTATAGATTTTATGGACATTTATTAGAGACTTTACTCAGAGATTTTGCTAAGATTAATATATTGAGATGATGAATCATGGATTCATCACCCCCCTATACTTAAACTTTGCTAGTCCTCGAGCAAATAAAGAATGAATAAGTTGGAATAACCCCTAACTGTGCATGTGAATACAAGACTTGATCTGTTCAAGAACTCTCGATTTTAGACATCCTAAAATTCTAAGCTGAACCAAGCTCTAGTCAAAAGGTATCAAATTTCCCTAATCATCACACTCACTCTGTATACATGTATAGTATGGATATGACTTAAGTGTGGACTGCAGTTACAAGAGTAGAGTCACAACATCACCCAAGGTTCCAGTCCAAGCGACTCTCCTAAGAACCCAATCCTCAACACTAGGGAATAAACCATTTCTTGCATCCAATCCACTGTCTCTTTAGTTGTCAGACTTGAAAGTGTACATGATGGCTAGTTGATGGAGGTCATAGGATTGTGTCATTTCTTCTCTCCCTCTCATTGGAACAAGGATTCTCTTGAGTGCCTTATTACTTAACGCATATTTTTGGTATTGATCAGTGCGTCCATCGAGAGAAGTTGTAGTCATCTGCACTTGTTTTCCTGCGAGTACATCGGGGTGTGCCTTTTTTAAGTACCTATCATACCTTCTACACCCAGACTTGTAGCATTTACGATGTCCAGCCCTTTTTGTGCAAGCCCGACTCCTTGTCCTAATAGTGGTAGTCTATGTGGACACTTTGAAATGGTTGGGAGCGCTCGCATTTGGTGGAAGCTCTTTTGATAATTGACTTTGTGGAAAGAGAGCATATTTGAACATTGATATTTCTTTGCTTTATTTTTTGCTATCTCCACTGATTTTATCAAGAGTTGTCACACACTAATCAACATTTTTTTATTTTATCACACCCTGGCACATTGGTAAATGTGAAGAGATAGTACAAGAACCATGTTCTTGTACTGGCTAAAGGTGCTGACACTCAGATTTCATGAAGTCTTAATTGATTTTATCCCATCCTCGAATATCAGCAAATCAAGTCCAAACTCAAATCCCTCATCCCAGTTCCTCAGGTGAATTTTCAACTAATCTCATCATAACTAAAGTCATGTATGTGAGGTTTTGATCATATTATTAAGGTAGAGAGTAAGCATGCAATATAGCACACAAATCTTTCAAACTACGAAAATGTGAATAATTAAGTCAAAGACCCTAATGACTTAGGCTAGTTAACCCAAAATATCAAGACCTCATAAACCAACAGTTCTTGAACATCACTAGTCTTGTGTGAAAGTGTAGGTGTCACGGACCAAACCAACTTATTAGTTAGTTTTTTTTTGTTTTTTATTTTGATTTTTGTGATTTTTTGTTCAATAAGAAAGGAAAGAAGAAAGATGTTATTTTAAAACAAACAAAAAATGTTTTTTATTCTTTTTGAAAAAGAAAGAAAATAAGAATTTTTTAAAAAAAGTCTTTTGTTTGTTTTTCTTCAAAAGTTTTTTTTGAAAAAGTTTTTTTAACAAAAGAGAAAATAGCTTTTTTTGAAAAAATTTTTTTCTTTTTTTTTGAAAAGATTCCTTTTTTTGGAAAAAAGCATTTGTTACCAATTTTATATTTACAAAAATATGTGAAAGTACGAGCTATGGGTAAATTATATATGTAATATATACATGTGCTCCTAAACTTAGCATGTGCTATGTCCTCAGAGCACATGAAGTGAGAAAAAGACATAGCTCATGCTAAGTGTAGGAGAGCTAAAATAACAAAAAGTATAGAAGTCGATCCACCCCCTATACTTAGGCTCTGGTCAGCCTAAGTGTAGAAGAAGAGCAAAAATGGGGCGGACGAGATCAAAAGGAGAAATCAAAGAGTATATACATATGGAGGGCATCGGTCCCCCCATACTTATGCTCTGTTCAGCCTAAGTATAGGACAAGAGTATGTGAGAGGACTAATGTGATCTAGAGAATATACGGAGAAGGGAGAATGTACAAGAGGAATGGATCTTCTAAGCTGATGAATCTTGATGTTGCATCCTTATGGAGAATAATATGATGTATCTGCTCTATGCTCACTCTGCATGAAGTTAATGACCTCGACTTGGACTAACTGCTCTTTAGTATATACAAAATGTTTCAACAATTGTCCATTCACCACATGAGACTGTGCACCATTGATGAATCCCTGATTCTCATTCCTTATTCTTTTATTTTAGCTATTTATCTTGTCCAGGCATCATGTGAATAGATGTAAATACAATAAGTTAGCATTATGCAAGCATTTGTTAATATTGCACAATTATCATGTATTTGTGCAAAAAAAAAAGAATAAACTAAAAGAAAAAGGAAGGAGGTATTTAGAATAAATACAGAGTGACCCGAACCCCCGAGAGGTCAAGCATTAGTCTGATCACCAAATAAAATAAGTAGAGAGAGAGAATGGGCTACTCTATATTGTACATATTACTTATACATGTAAATATTTATTTTTGATAAAAATAAAAATATAATGTTCTTTTTACCTCCTTGAACATATTTCTAAAAATAAAAGAAAAGAAAAGAAAAATGAAATAAAATAAAAACAAAATCATCTATCACTTGTGCAAAATACATGCATAAATGTGTCTCCCTTATTTATTATATACATGTAAATAAAAAAAATAAAATAATATTATTTTAAACTCCAAAAATAATGTTATAAATAAATAAAATATAAAAATTGAGGTATTCGTGCAAAAATAACAAAATATAAATTATTGTACACAATACATAGGTATATTATACTTGGATATAATACATTATATTATATAAAGATTAATTCATTTTTCATAAAAATAAATAAAAATCAAAGAAAATTAGTTTGAAAATAATAAATAATTTTAATTTATACAATTTTTATTTTAAAGCCATTTACTATTTTTATTGAATTTACAAATATTATGTAAAATCCTATTTTTTGATTGGTCCAGGAGGTTTGTTGACCTCAGTCAACGCCACCTCCTAGCTCGGGTCTGGTCGAAAACCCGTCGATGGAGCTTTTTCTCCAATTTATCCAGCCCAAATTCGAGCTCCTCGTTCCTCGAATCTTGGACCCTTAATCCCTTGGACCTCCGTGATCCTCACGGACTCCTTAGATGATCCGAATGCTGTTGGGGCTTGCGCTTCTAGTTGTTTCTTCTAGACCCTCGAGCTGCGTGCATAATCTCTCTTTCACCTCCACAGTGTGCTAGCTCGTTCCTCGCCTCTTATTCCACCCTCACCAACCTCAGGTTATGTGACAACTACCGGAGGAGCTCCTCGAAGTGAAGTTAGGTGGTTAGGAGATGTTACTCACCCACGCGGCTGGCTTGTGCTGCCGCGACAAGCCTCCCAGGCTTCCACGGCTTGGTCGAGGCCACAACCTCGCTTCCCACTTTTGCTTGAAGCTCCAGAGTTTATCTAGAACCTCAGGTATCCTTTATTTCCCATCCATTTCTTTGTTCGATTCATCCACTTCATCTAGCGATGCCCACGTTCATCTGCTCTAACCAACTGGTCGGAGCCCTGTCCTTTGCATCCACCCGTTCCAATCGACTATACGCATCGCCCTTTACCTGAAACTACAGTCTAATCACCCATAGGATCGACCACCAGGTCGAGATTAAGGTCTGAATCTCCTCTATCACCATCGCCAGAGATCAAAGCCCACCGCACCATTGCTTTTTTCTATTTTTTGCTCAAATAACCCCTACCATAGATTCGTTCCAAGTCGAGCTTGCCTTCACAAGTGTTTGTGCACGCAAGGATTCCAGTACTAGCCTCCAGAGGGTCCGTCGGAGTATCTCCAGGTCCATCTTCACCGCCATGCACATCCGGCCAGCATCTCCCCATTGGACCATCGATGCGGGAGACTTCCACGATTATTCCAAACCCTTTAGATTGATCATCGGAGTCGAGGATACCATTTAAGGCTCTGGTGAAGTTTGTCGGGGCCTTATTCTTCCAAGTCCTCTCTCCACCATTAGATTGGCCGACCTCTACCAGATCTGATCCTAGCCACCAACCGGAGCAGCCTTAGGACCGCTGAATCTGACGACTGACACATCTATGTCCCACGTCCCCGGCATTCTCTGGGGCATCAAATCTGACACAACAGGAGATCCGCACCGCACGTTCCACCGTCCATCAGAGCTCACCACGCGACCTCCACACGTTCCGCACGTGCCCTGTGAGGGTATTTTACACTTGCTTCCCTATAGTTTTCTTGCTTTACTTCTTAGCTGGTTAAATAAATTTGAGGTTCATACTTTTTGCATATCAACCATTATGTTTCCAGTATCTACACTTTAGTCCTTCGAGTCTAGATACACATGCATGCTCACGTGCTTTTGTGGTGTTTTTGCAAGAATTGTCCTGCACTTTCTGATGGTTATGATTTGAATGAAATATTTCCTATATTTGCATTTATGTCCCTATGTATGGTGATTTGAGCACGTGTGCTTATTTAGTGGACTTTTTGCACTAGGTCCCCTGGACTTTTTGTATGCATTAATGTTTAGTCTGGAAACTTTAGGATAATTACAAAAAGGTCTTACAACCCGGGTCCCTTGTTTTAACCAAATAATTATTAAACCAACTCCAAAAATTCCACAAAAATTACCATTAGCTCTTGTTAATGTGTTATATTTATGGTAATTTTTGTGAATTGAGTTAATTTTATTTTTTCAAAAATCAAAAACCCCTAAAACATGTCCGTCTATTTGATAAAATACCAAAAAAATAAAAAATACATGAAAAAGTCTATAAAAATTGTTGTGTGTTTGTTTCAGTTTGTTTTCACTTCGACATCATTGTTTCATTATCTTCTATAAAAACCCTAAAAATCACAAAAAACTAAAAACTTATAAAAATCATATAAAATTCTAAAAAAATGAGATTTCAGTTTCTATAATTTGGTCTTTTTTTTACTTCGTCATAAAAATTGCAACAAGGACGTTTGGGCAATTTAAGCATTTTTAAGTTGCCTTTTAGTTAGGGTTGCACATTGTGTTTGTTTCATTTTTATAAAATCATATAAAAATCTGAAAAATATCATAAAACCACCAAAAACACTTGCATATTAAAAAATATAAATATATTTTTTATTTCTAAATTTTGAGCATTTTTAGTCTTAATAAAAGTTGTCTAAGATTGATCTTATTTATCTTTTTGTATGTTTTCTTATTAGAAAATAAAAAAAATTACAAATTAAAAACCATAAAAATATGCCTTTTATTTTCTGATTCTCAACTACTCTGTACATTTCTGTGCTCTTTGTGTTCAACCCTGGTCTCCTTACCAGGTTAAATAAATAGCATAGACCGCTACATTAGATTTTGTGCTTGTGAATGCCTTATTCATGGTATTGATTTCCTTAATTGGTAACGCCTTGTGATTCGGGTCACAACGACCTTTAGATACTACTTAACCAGAGTTGCCCTGGGCCAATCATCATAATGGCGTCGTTGCCAGGGAGCATGACTTAGTAGTCATTTTTTAGCCTTCATTGTTTTATTTTTATTTATCTTTAACTCTATTTGTTTTTACTACTTTCTGACACATTTCTGTTTCGCTTTTTGTGCGAGGAACCGCCCTGAGTCGCTTTTGAGGAGACAAGGAGAAGCAGAAGCAGTGTAGAATTAGTTATATTTAATAGAGTAGCATAAAGTAGTTTTTAGCACATTTTATTATTATTGTAATAATACAGGAACTTCAGACTAGCTTTGACACTTTGGACACTTGGCATATATCAGGGTCTATTTCGCCGAGAACCGGTGTGCTCGGGGGACCTCACCGTGGTTTTTCATCGGTTTTTATTTTCTCGTCTTTTCTTTTCTTTGATTTTCGAAGAATTTGGCCCTTTGATTTAGGAAATTCCTTAATTGTGATGTAACTTATTAAGGCCCAATCCCTAACTATTTGCCTGCACCTATAGTTCGTAATTGGACCTAGTTAATAAAATTAATAAAAAGTTAACTCAGTTGCTTGAGAGGTCACGTGCCGCTAGAGGCCGTATACATCGTGTGCAGGATCTGTTGTGGTAGACACTGATCAACATCAAAGATCGGACTCCGACCTCTCTCTCTGAACAGTTAACTATAGTTTTTTTCTTGCATCATTTACGTTAGATTTATTTTTGTCTTTAAATTTATGCGTGTATCACCCTGCATGTAGAGTGCGGGAGTTAGGTATGCATCTCTTACTTTGCATGCATCATCGTGTTTGATCGTGCATTGGCTTTTTCAACTTCTTCCCCTGTTTTTGGACTCTAATTAATCAGGAGATCGAAAAATTTTGCTAGATGTGTACATGTTATTGAAAAATACCTGAAAAGAGATAATCATAAATATGGGACTGCTAAACAAAGTTGACCTTAAAAGACACTTGACTTAAAAATCTGTCTTGGTAGAGCAATCCCCTCATTGTTTGGTTTGCTTGCACGAGAGAGTGACCCGCACACTAGGCTAGAGGCATACCTAAACTCTCTTTTGACTACTGGTTTTAGGGTTAGTCGTTCTCCAATGAGGATCGCTCCGGTCTCTAGTAAAGTGGGCCGCGATATCCTCAACGGAGCGAGTTGATCGGGTAGGCGGTAAACGGTCCGCAACTTGTACTGGATGGGAAAGATCTAGCTTAGGGATTGGTACAGTCTCTTGTGAGCATGGGGTTCCTACCAGGCTTGCTTAATTGCCCTGCTAGACTGAATTATCACCTAAATAAAATTGACAAAATAAAAGACCAACCTTCACAGTCATCAGCTCCGCCTTGCGTAGGTGAATTGGGGGTTTGATTTCTGATCTTGTTTGTTTCCAGATCCCATCCGCCTTTTCTCTACATCACGATGATTGTTCAAAGGTCCCTTAAGTAGCCCTTCGATGCACCGCTTTCGAGCACTCCGCCCCATTCATCTAGGCTGGTTCGTGAGAGCCTAGACGTGCTCTCTGAACCCAAGTTCGATTCCACCATGTTCCCTCTCGATCACCCTTCTTCCATTCCTGAGAGACTGAGCAACACATATATTCATTCATTTTGACGGCACCTGATTCCGGGTCTTTTACCTTTGTAAAGACCTAAACGATGACCAGCAGCGAGGAGCGCACTTACGGGAAGCCCAAGACTACCTCATATGTTTTAGATCAGGGCGCCATAAAACAACACACTGTTAGCCTCCCTGGAGAAGATGCAGAGACATATCAGAGACCAGGGGGTCTTCATGGCAGATATACACAGAGAAATGACACAGATGCGAGCTGGCCGAGGAGAGCAGAACCGAGCTGATGGTGGAGAGATGACAGAGCTTTGAGGAGGAGACGGAGGACATGTAGAGGAGCCACAAGAGTCAGTCCGACTAGCTAGGATGATGAGAGAGTCACACAACCCTAGTGCGACTCTTACACATCGTTGGATTCAGCTTTCGATGATCGTGGGAGATTTCAAGCTCCCATCTTAGACTATCCAGCTTTTGTTCAAACTCCATGGGCTTGCCACCAAGGAGCTACATATTCATTTGCAAGAATTTGAGATGATCTAAAGCACGGTCCACGACAGATATGTGGATGAGGACACCATCAAGATGATGGCTTTTCCATTCTCCCTGGTCGACAGAGCAGCCTACTGGACGAAACATTAAGGGAGATACGTCACTTCGTTGGAACAGCTCCGGACCGAGTACTTGAACAAGTACTATCCACTCGGTCGGACGAACGCAGCTCGAGCTCTGATCAACAACATCTCCTTGATTCCCAACGAGCAATTCCATCAGGCGTGGGATCGATTCCGTGAGCTCATTGACCAGTGTCAACATCATGATATTTCTAAGCCCAATCTCGTATAGAGTTTCTTTTGTAGGCTGACACCAGAGCTGTAGGGGCTTATGAATGCTTCTTTTGGTAGATCCTATTTTGCCAAAGATGAAGACTAGGTCCGGGCCATATATGAGGATATGGTCGAGAACGACACATTTATGTACCAGACCAGTCTCTACACTCTGGGGAAACCATCATCCCATGCCGTATCCTATTAGAGGATAGCACGAGTCGATGTAGGTCCATCCATCTCTTCAGCAGTCGCAGCACAGGCAGAGTCGTTGGCCGCAGATATGGGCATCACTAGCTAGAAGCTGGACCACATCAAGACTATTGAGAAGAAGCAATGCTAGGGAATTACTCAGATCGATCAATTGGCACAGACTTTGAGTGACCTGAAGACCCAAATCATGTGTCTCCAAGTGGCACAGATGGCTTCTCTGCCCCGTCTCGGGTAAAGAGCTGACCCAAGCAGCAACAGCTCGACCCAGCACTCCGCCTAGGACAAACAGGTTCACCACATCCAGGTGGAGCTGTTCCAGCAGCCGCAACACATATACCTTTAGCCATCACCACCTTAGGATGCTTAGATGGTGGTGTATCAATAGGATCAGCCACTGGTAGTTCTTCCTCTGCCCCCTTCTAGCAGAAGTTGTTTATGGAAGTCAATGGGATTTGGTACAACCGGCAGTAGACCGAAATCCGTCGAGATCATAATGGATTCAGGTGGTCGACCGAAGGTGCCTCATCCAAGCAATTGCCTCCAGCTCAGGGTAGATAGTTTGGCCAGCAATCGCAGCAGCAGCCCCAGTTCCCTCACCAGCCACAGCAGCAGCATTACCAGGCGGGTCCTCGTCCCTACCAGTAGGGACAGTAGTGGAGGGAGCACCACCAGCAGCCTCAGTAGTATTCTCACCCTCCCCCTCACCAGTTCCAATAGCAGCCTCCCTTTCAGCGAGGCAACCAGTCCGGTTCTTATGCGCCAGCCTATGAGAATCCTGCTCTTGATGATCTTGCCCGCCTACTCTCAGACAAGCTGGTCACATTCAACTGGGAGATGGAAGAGTTCCGCCAAGAGATGAGGGAGGTCATGAAAGGAAAGGCTGCCACACCCGCTCAGATCGAGCCCAACCCGAATAACCTAAAAATGAAAATCTGAGCAGGAGTGGTAGGATGCCAGCCGGCGGTGCCTCATTTGAGCGACGACACGACAAGAATGCAAGAGTGTCAGACGAAGAGGATGCCGGTGCTGATGCCGCTCAGGATGATGATGATGGTGGTGATGACGCCACCAAGGATGTTGATCCAGCCAACGGTACTAAGGCCATCACTTATCTAGATGTAGAGGGTGGCACTGATGCCACCGGAGTTCTAGATGTTGAGCCAGAGTGTGGTGCTGATGCTGCAACACCTGATGCCATGGGTGGTACTGAGGCCACCCCTTCTATTGTAGTACTGTTTTCTCCAATTTCTGTACCCCGGGACTTTACAGTGAGTACAAAAAAATTAATATAGGAAAGGGTTCTTCATCTTCAAGTTTATATGTGATGCATGATACTTGTGTGGATTCTATTCCTTCACAACAGCATGAACCCATTCCTAGCCCTCTACCTGAGGAGGGCCCAGCCACCCCCTTCACTCAGACAGGAAAGGGAAGAAAATAGAAAATCCAAAAGAATTACAACAGTTAGAGTTCAGCAAGTAGATGATTGATAGATTTCAGATTCAGCTGGCTCTACAGGAGGCACTTGAGCATATTCCACTTCTCCAGAAGAACTTGAGAGACAAGACCATCATCCATAGGAAGAAGAGGAACCATAATATAGAAATCTATGTGATCACTCATGCCACCTACTTTGCCATCTAGAACTGTCTGCCAGCCAAGAGTCCAGATGCAGGAGCTCCCAATGTCAATGCCATATTCATGAGCAGAGATTTGATCGGACTACTAGACCACGAATCTTCTATCAACCTCCTTCCGGAAGCCTTGCTCGACCGATTCGAGTTCGGTCCTCTTCGATAGAGTAGGACAGTCCTTCAGTTTGCTGATAGATCTGTCAAGAGGCCTAAGGGGTTGTTGAAGGGCGTGGTCATCATAATTCATGGTCTGAAATTCCCCATGGACTTCATTGTGTTGGACATGGAGATTCCTGAGTCTGTGACCGATACCCCCATCATTCTAGGATGACCATTCTTGGCCACAACCAAGGCAATATCCGATCATTATAGTATGAAGCACGTTGAGGGTGAGAGTATACAAATAAAGATGATCGATGAGACCAGAGCGCGAGACTCAGCTTGCTCGGATAAGTTTAGTGATACCGAGCAGATGACAGAGGCAGAGTGAGATGTCCACCAGGAGTGCGCCTTTGTGATCACTGATGATGAAGCCGCCGCATGGTCTATCCCATTTCACGAGTCCTTATCTCACCTTCAGATACTGTAGATTCACAGATCCCAACAGAGGAGAGTTTGGAGAGCTCACTCTTGGTAGAGGACACATTCGAGGCTGAAGGCTGTGTTCAGGACAGCGAGGTAGAGTACATTTCTTGTGATTCAGATTCAGATCCCTCAGATTCAGACATAGATCGGGCCAAATTTGATGAGTTGTTACCTTGTCTGATTCCAACAGATCCAGCAGCTAGGGTGGAGACTGAGCCAGCACAGATTACCGATACATCTGCAAGTCCAGCTTCGCCAGATATTCATGATCAGCAAGAGTTCTCAAATGATGATCCGGTCGCATTCACATATACATTTCAGAAGCCATATTTGACAGCTCCCATTTCTCCAGAACTGAAGCCTTTGACACAGTTGCTGAAGTATAGATTACTTGCGGGTGAGCATGAGATGTACCTAGTCATTATCTCAACATATTTGACTAGAGAGCAAGAATCTCGTTTGATGGAGATTATTGAAAAGAACCGCAAGACTATAGGATGGAGTGTAGATGATCTCTAGGGGATATATCCAGCCCTGTGCTCCAACCATATCTATCTCTAAGAGGACGTGAAGCCATCATTTGAGTTCCAACGACGACTGAACCCGAATCTTCGAGAAGTAGTCGTGAAGGAAATATCGAAATGGTGGAGCGTCGATTTTATCTACCCCATCTCCGACTCCAAGTGGGATAATCCATTACAAGTGGTGCCCAAGAAGACGGGAATCTCTACATTTGTGAGCGAGTCTGGAGAGGAGATAGCTACTCGAGTATCGACTTCATGGAGTGTTTGTGTGGACTACAGACGATTGAATCAGGCCACCAAGAAGAATCATTTCCCGCTACAACCTTTTATTGATCAGATTATAGAGAGGCTAGCCAGGAAGAGTCATTACTGTTTTCTTGACGGGTATTCCGGATACAATCAGGTGGCCATAGCGCTCATCGACCAGGACAAGACGATATTCACATGTCCATTTGGGACTTATGCTTTCAGACGGATGCCCTTTGGTCTATGTAACGCCCCGACGACATTCCAAAGGTGCATGTTTTCCATATTCTTGGACATGGTGAGTGACTGTTTAGATGTCTTCATGGATGACTTTTTAGTCTACGGTGATGGGTTTGATGCTTGTGTTGACTACCTATACTGTGTGCTTCAACTCTGTGTCAAGGTCCATATTGTCTTATATTTGGAGAAGAGTCTCTTCATGGTGACTCAGGGGACGGTGCTTGGTCATATCATCTCCAACATGGGCTTAGAGTGTTAGCAATGTGAGCCCGAGGCGAACCATTCCTACAATAAATGATATTGTAATAAATGATTCATCAATAAAAGTTATTGATTTTGTTTCACTCCCTTTCTGATATTGAATGAATGAATGCACTATAAGGTCCCTCTGTACAAAAAGGGTTATGTACCATGGCCAACTTGATAATCATACAGCTGTTGATTCAATGATTGAATCATAGAGGCTGATGCTTGGATGAATATCTAAGGAGTTAGATAGAGGACTTATCAAGCATCATCAAATGATTAACAAGTAGTGATCTCCAGTCTGAGTGGGAGATGGCAATCCCATCTCATTAGACTGATATCTGATCGACCTCTTGATGCAGGTCCTCTGCAAAGGAATATTGATTCGGAGGTATCAGATTAGTTGAGTCAATGAGTTGACTTAACGAGATCGAGATAACCAAAGACCTATGATGAATACTGTCACATCACAGGCAAACATCCTCTGACCAGAGACAGATATATTACTATATGTCTGAGCATGTACATTTGGCAGACCAGTAGGTTGATGACCTAATCAAGGTCTATACACCGGCGAGCTCGTGTGCATGTAAGGGCATATGAGTGATATGATATCTCAAAGGGATCATACAGGTTCACTTGTGAACCGGGAGACATGAGCTCACTCATGAGGTATTGGGGTTGACCAAATTCCATGCATGGTCATCATGCATTAGAAGCATGATATGAATTTGAAGGTAGGATATATGCTTTGTGAAATCATATGATCTGTACCATATCCCAAGGACCAAGATTGAGAAACTTAATGATCAGACTATGAAGATGACAGTGTAAAAGTGATCTTTATCTTCATGATGATCATGAGTCTTCCAGTATGCAGGATGTGCAGGTATTAGGAATACCTGAAGGGTGATTTGATCATAAACGATTGTATAACCATGACGCTTCCATTCCGAGGGAGTGATGAAACAGGTCTGGATTTTAGTGACTCCTCTCATGAGAGAAGTGACCTAATCTTAATCCATGTATTGGACATTGATCTGAATGAGATTCAGATGCAATGAGAAGATTAGGTTTACGGTCTTGATTTAATAAAGCATCTATGAGAGGTCCATGGGATCTGGATATGAGATGTGATCTCAATATCCAAGTCACTATACGTGGAACAATACAATCGCCCTGTCCTTATCTCCAAGTATCTGAGGAGAAATAGTATTGTTCTTAAATGGTTTAAGAACAATTCCATGAGATCTAAGCAAAGAGAAGTTGATAATTAAATGTGATTTAATTATCATGATGTATGAGATATTATCCAATATAATTAAATGTGATTTAATGGATAAGAATAATGTGGATAGTAATATCCAATTATTCATAATATATATTATAAATGTGATTTATAATATATTAGAGAGAGTTATATATAATTTATATTAGTAGATTAATTATTAATGTGTATTGGATGCACATTGTTTAATTAATTGAAAATGTAAATTACATTTTGTTTTGGGTTGTGAATTTGATTCACAATATTTCAATGTCAAGATTGCAATATTCCCAAAATTAATTGAGAATTACTTTTGGTGAAAAATTGTTGGGAAAATAAGTAGAGAGAAATATTAGGAGATATGCAATCCCATGTAATCCATGGGATTGCCCTCCCTATATGGAAGAGGGGGGGCGGCACCAATTCCATTTAGGAATTGGTGGCCGTCCACCTCTCCTAATGGGGAAGGAGGCTCCCAATTGATTTCTCACTCCTTATTTGATTGGTTTAATTTGGTATTAATATATATTTGATTTATCAAATATATTTAATCAAAATAAATCACAAGTTGTTGGCTTTTACCAACAACAATCTTGACCATTGGATTATCATAAATCAATCTCAACCATTGATTTTATGAGACACATGGATTGAGATCCATGGATCCCAAAACCCTATAAATAGAGAGGCATACTTGTCTCTCTCTTTACACATGCTATTGTAGCAAATCTCTCTCTCTCTTTCTCTCATACTCGACAGCCCTCTCCCCCTCTTCCTCTTGGTGGCCGTCCACCCTAGTGGAGGGAATCGTCGTCGCCTTCGCCTTCGTGCTACCGCTTCGACGCTCTGCGGTTCTCTGTCTACTTCAAGTGCTTCGCCCGCGAAGGAGACGTTCGATCTCGTGCGACGAGATCAGGAGCAACCGCGCTTGGATCAACTTCTTGGATTGCGAGGACACCGCGGTTCATCCCCGCGCTCGCAAGCGATCTCTCCGACGATCGGACTTGAGACAGGAGGTCTCTTCTCTTAGAGACTCGATCAACCACGCTTCAAGAGGTATTGTATTATACTTGTTGTGGTTATAGATGAAACGATCCGAGAATGGTTCTTGGATCATGTGGTTTCATCGAATAAAATTTTTTAAATTCCGCTGCACCGAACAACTAGTACGACTAGTCGTTCTTCGTCGTATCCGATACGACGCTCACGCTTCCGTGATGCGCTTGAGGATTTCTCCATATCCTTCAAGTGGTATCAGAGCCAGGTTGACGGTTTCGAATAGTGATTCGCTAACCGAGGACGACTTGGGTTCGTTTAGGTCGCGAAAGTTTTCATCGCATTTGATTTCGCATATCTGTTTAGTAAAGAAATTCGGCTCTGTTTAAATTGTTTAAACACGAATTTTTTAATTGGATTATGTTCCCCATTAAATAAGGAAACCATAGGATCTGAGTTTGCGTAAATCGGATTTCGTATGCTCGAGATATGGTCGTTTTAATGGACATGTATGCACTGTTGCGGGAACTGTGAATCTGAACGTGATTAAAATGTTAATTACTGTTTAGACTTGCCTCGAAATGCATGAAACATCACTTAGGTTCTGTCCTAAATCAAATTAGCAAACTTTAGAAATTGACTTTGCTTAATTTGGATTTAATATGATTGAGATATGTCAATTTTAGTAAGTAGGGGTCACTGCTGAAATTGCCTTCCTAATCTTGAACCAAGTGATTGTCAATTAGAGAAATTAATTGTTAATTTCGTGAAATAATCTTGAAAAATATTTGTGAAATATTGAAACATGATTATTTGCCTAATTGACTTGGCCCCAACCAATTAGATGATTAGATTTGATCTAAACCTTAATTGGAACTACAATCATCAAACTTCTTGCTTGAATAGGACTTGGGAATTTGCCTAGCAAATTTCCTTAAAATCAAAATTGTTTTGATTACTATATGGTATAATTTCGGTTGAAAAACCGATGATCATCTCAAGTACAAAATAATCAATTTGGCATTATCCTTTCCCGAGGTGGATATGGTGTCTAGTCGGGGATCGCTGGGTCAGCGGGTTGCAACGTATGTGGTCCGCCCCACTCCCGTCGGTACTGGCCATGACAGCGGGTAGGGCCGGGATAATGTCCGAGGGATTATGATGTATTTTTCTAATTATTAAAATTCGAATTAATACGTACTTTGAGAATAATATCATATATGTATATTCAAGCATAAAATTAAGTTTGATTGATTAAATTGGATTGATAATTAATTTAATATGATTAAGTTAATTATATCCAATTGAGAATACTCTAATATGATTAGAGTTAATAATTTCCTTGGAAGAATTAATTATATGAATGAGATTCATAGTAATTAATTAAATTTGAATAAGAGATGGAGGATCACATAAGTGACATCCATGGTCTCCCGTCAAGGCGAAGGGTTTCGTCGCCAAATATTATATGTGGGAGACGCCTGTCCGAAGTGACAACTCCCACATATGATCCGTTTGGATCGGGCTCGTCGCTTCTCGAAAGAGTAAGGACGTATGCGTAGTGACCCCAATATCGGGTCCTCATGTTATTGGGGCGATATTGGATTGCGCATAGCGAGTTGTATTCCTGTTGATGGTTGGTTCAATTAATGACGAGTCAACATCACCTTAGGGGTGGTGGGCTCGGGTATTAAAGACCGAATTGGGAAATGCAAGTTGTACTTGCAAGGCGGAATGTGTTCCCGCTTCTCTTTATCGGAGTCATAGGTTCTCATATTATTGGGATATGATAATGATAAAGAAGAGATCCAAGTTCTTGCTTGAGATATGTTGGTAAGTATATCTCCTACTTTGAAAGTGAATAAGGGAATAAACTTTCATAGTTGACATAGCAAGACTAATTTGATTTAAAATGCCTTAATCAAATAAAATTAAATTGAATATATGATTATATGTTATAATATAGTGCATTCTCAATTTCAGAAAATGAAGGCCATGAACCCACTGAATAGGCTTCTGGAGGTCAACCAATTGACCGGACCAAATTACTCGGATTGGATCCGTAATTTGGAGCTTGTGCTTTCAGCGGAGCGCATCAGTTATGTGCTCCATGATAACAAACTTGAAAACCCTAAATCTAAGGAAGACAAAGCATATAATGACAAGTATGATGAAGATCATGTCTTGGCTAGATGCTATATCTTGGGTTCTCTCTCCAATGTTCTTCAGAAGCAACATGTGGAGATGAGCACTTGCCAGGATATAATGCAGAATCTAAAGGATATGTTTGGTGACATTAACCGTACCCAGCGGTACAATGTTATGAAAGATCTTCTACGCTGTAAGATGCAGGAAGGGACCTCGGTCCACGATCATGTGCTCAAAATGTTTGGGTACTTGTCAGAGCTTGAGACTCTGGGGGCAACGATGGATGCAGACATGCAATCTGATTTCATTCTGCTGTCATTGCCCAAATCTTTCAATAACTTTGTAGTGTGATTCCACATGAATAAGCTCGAACTTACAAATGCTGGGCTTCTTGCTGCATTAAAGTCTGCAAAAGACGTAATGAAGAAAGATGGTCCCTCTGGCACTGCAATGGTTGCACAGGTCAAAGGGAAGTGCGGTCGGAAGCAAGGTTCTCGGAAGGGCCCGGCCCAGAAGAGAAAGAAGAAGGGACAAGGTGTTGCCTCATCTTCCAATGCATCCACTTTAATGGCATCGAAGAAAACCGACGTTTGTCACCACTGCAAGAAGCCGGGGCACTCGAAGCGTAATTGCCCAGATTACCTGAAGTCGGTCGACAAAGGTAAAGCAACAGCAGGTATGAAATCTACTCTTATCATTGAAACCAGCTTTCTCGTTGGACGAGAAGGAAGTTGGGTAGTTGATTCTGGTGCATCTGTTCATGTATGCAATTTGTTGCATTTGTTTCAGGAAACTAGACAGCTTGAAGAAGGGGAGATAGTCATCCAGATGGGATCTGAAGCAAGTGTTGCAGCAGTCGCCGTCGGGACCTGCAGACTATCATTATCTAGTGGAAGAGTCCTAGTACTTAAAGAGTGTCTTTATGTACCTGAAGTCAGAAGGAATTTGATATCTATATCTAAGATAGTTAGAAGTGGATATTCATTCCTATTTTGTAATAAATTAGTCATAAATCATTATGATAAATATATTGCAGAGGGTATTTTGACTTCTGGCAGACTCTATGAATTGTGCATTAATGAGCATGTCATGAATGTTACAACCACTAATAAAAACCCTAAAAGATCCAGGAGTAATATAAATCATTCAAACATGATTTGGCATCAAAGGCTTGGTCATTTATCTGTTGATAGGATCAATAGATTGATAAAGGATGGACCTTTGGATTTTCTACAGGTTCAGCCTTTACCTACCTGTGAACATTGTATTCGATGTAAAATGACCAGGATGCCTTTTCGTAACAAGGTTACAAGATGTGAAGGTATTATTGACCTAATACATACTGATGTATGCGGTCCCTTCAGTACCGCGACTCGAAATGGATATCGATATTATTTGACGTTTATTGATGACCATTCACGATACGGGTTTATCTTCCTATTACGTCATAAGTCTGAAACCTTTGAAAAGTTCAAAGAATTCAAGGCTTTGGTTGAGAACCAAACCAATAGGAAGATTAAACGAATTCGATCTGATAGAGGTGGCGAGTACCTATCAGATGAATTTAAGGAATACCTTAAAGAGAATGGAATTATTTCCAATCTCACTCCTCCTGGAACTCCCCAACTTAATGGTGTTGCTGAAAGACGCAACAGAACCATCATGGATATGGTTCGTTCAATGATGAGTAAAGCACATTTACCACTTAGTTTCTGGGGATATGCAGTAGAGACTGCAATATATATCCTGAATAAGATTCCTAGCAAATCTGTACCTAAGACTCCTCATGAGCTCTGGTATGGAACCAAACCTAGTGTTAATCACTTAAGGGTTTGGGGTTGCTTGGTCCATGCAAAGAATGTGGATGCAAGTAAGCTAGAATCTCGCTCTCGTGAGTGCTACTTCATTGGGTATGTTAAAGATGGTATTGGATATCAACTTTATGACCCTGAGACCCAAAAGGTTTTTATCTCTAGAGATGTGAAATTTCTTGAGGATGATTTCCTTAATGGTCAAGACAAAAGTGAAGTAGAGGAACTCATTGAGTCCCCTGAGGACTCTGAGCTTCCTGAACCAGAAACGGAAGAGATAAATAAAGATGAAACACCCATACCTCTTCGAAGGAGTTCGAGGGTGGTTGCACCACCTGAAAGGTATGGATTCCATGTGTCAGGTGAAACTGACAGTGATCCTACTTCATTTGATGAAGCACTCGCGGATCATGACATGGATATATGGATGCTAGCAATGAAGTCAGAAATTGACTCCATGCATAAGAATGGTGTATGGACCCTAGAGGATCCACCTAAAGGGGTAAAACCCATTGGGTGCAAATGGATCTTCAAGAGAAAGAGGGGACCTGATGGGAAAGTAGAGACTTTCATGGCACGGCTCGTAGCTAAGGGCTACACACAGAGAGAAGGCATCGACTACGATGAGACGTTCTCTCCTGTGGCTATGCTTAAATCCATCAGGGCACTGCTAGCTATATCTGCATATCTTGACTACGACATCTGGCAGATGGACGTCAAGACGGCTTTCCTCAATGGATACCTCGAGGAGGATATCTACATGGAGCAGCCCCAGGGCTTCATAACTGAGGATGGCAAAGTATGCAAGCTGAAGAAATCCATCTATGGGCTCAAGCAAGCTTCTCGTAGCTGGAACATCAGATTTGACGAAACCATAAAGAGTTATGATTTTGTGCAGAATCCTGATGAACCTTGTGTGTACAAGAAGCTTAGTGGGAGCGCCATTGTGTTCATCGTGCTTTATGTAGATGACATCCTTATCATTGGGAATGATACAGGGATGATGACCAGTGTGAAGATTTGGCTGTCCAATACCTTTGAGATGAAAGATCTTGGAGAAGCCTCTTACATCTTGGGTCTGAAGCTATTCAGAAACCGAGAGAAGAGGATATTGGGATTGTCACAACAAGGATACATTAAGAAAATTCTTGAACGATTCCGTATGGATAGTTCCAAGAAAGGATTCCTACCCTTAAGACATGGTATCCACCTGTCTAAAGGAATGGCTCCTCAAACTGTTGAGGAAAAGAAGGCCATGGCTGGATGTCCTTATGCATCGGCCGTAGGAAGCTTAATGTATGCCATGATGTGTACTAGGCCAGATATCTGCCATGCAGTGGGAGTGGTAAGCCGTTACCAATCCTGCTATGGAGAACAACACTGGAATGCAGTAAAGAACATATTCAAATATCTTAGACGGACGCAAGATTACATCTTGGTCTATGGAGATGGTGATCTCCAAGTATTGGGATATACAGATTCTGACTTCCAATCGGATATTGATGATCGAAAGTCGACATCAGGGTTTGTGTTCCTGTTGAACGGTGGTGCTGTGAGCTGGAGAAGCAAGAAGCAGGACACTACGGCAGATTCAACGACAGAAGCCGAATACATTGCCGCATCGGATGCTGCAAAGGAGGCGGTGTGGTTGCGCAAGTTCGTCCAGGAGCTTGGCATAGTTTCCTCTGATACTCCCATCCCGCTACTCTGTGATAACACGGGAGCCATTGCCCAGGCGAAGGAACCAAGATGGCATCAGAAGAGCAAGCACGTAGAAAGGAAATACCACATCATTCGGGAGATTCAAAAGCGTGGTGACATCATCATCACCAAGGTGGCCTCCGCCGACAACGTTGCTGATCCTCTTACCAAACCTCTGACACAGAAGGTTTTCGACCAGCATGTAATGAGTATGGGTTTAAGGCTTGTTCCTGAATGGTTCTAAGGGCTAGTGGGAGATTGTTAGCAATGTGAGCCCGAGGCGAACCATTCCTACAATAAATGATATTGTAATAAATGATTCATCAATAAAAGTTATTGATTTTGTTTCACTCCCTTTCTGATATTGAATGAATGAATGCACTATAAGGTCCCTCTGTACAATAAGGGTTATGTACCATGGCCAACTTGATAATCATACAGCTGTTGATTCAATGATTGAATCATAGAGGCTGATGCTTGGATGAATATCTAAGGAGTTAGATAGAGGACTTATCAAGCATCATCAAATGATTAACAAGTAGTGATCTCCAGTCTGAGTGGGAGATGGCAATCCCATCTCATTAGACTGATATCTGATCGACCTCTTGATGCAGGTCCTCTGCATAGGAATATTGATTCGGATGTATCAGATTAGTTGAGTCAATGAGTTGACTTAACGAGATCGAGATAACCAAAGACCTATGATGAATATTGTCACATCACAGGCAAACATCCTCTGACCAGAGACAGATATATTACTATATGTCTGAGCATGTACATTTGGCAGACCAGTAGGTTGATGACCTAATCAAGGTCTATACACCGGCGAGCTGGTGTGCATGTAAGGGCATATGAGTGATATGATCTCCCAAAGGGATCATACAAGTTCACTTGTGAACCGGGAGACATA